>OX454264.1:60918961-62118961 GCA_949715065.1 Periphyllus acericola
CTCCGCCACTACCGTAACCCCGTCTTACCTGCAGTGGCTTTGACACGTCGTTACACGACGCGCCTCTTTCTTTAATAACTCGCGTCATTCGTTTCGTTCCGGTGAATGGCGCCCGCCGAGGCGTTGCGGTCAGATGGAGGGTAGATGTACGCTCGGTACACGTCCACGTAATGGAAGTATAGGCTTAGGTGAGAAGGGGGGTGAATACCTTGGGGTGGAAAATCTTCGTCAACCCCGAGAAAACTGCATTGACCGCTGCTGCTGACGATATAAAATCTCGTTACCTTTTCGGCGCGTAGACGATTACACGGCTCGGTGTAGTGATTGCTAGTAGTACTAGTAGTAATAGTAGTAGTATGCTGGATACTCGTATAGTGATTTGTGTAGCGTGCGTAAGTGGTGAATTTAAAGTTTAATGTTTGCAAATTTTGTGCAACAGAGTGCTGTGTGACGGGTGCTACAGTTTTATGGAATATCGCCGACCACAAGCCGAGTCGCTGTTGCGTGGATGAAGTCATGTAGACTTAAGAACTTATATATACATAGCTAACATGAGTTATTACAATATGTTTATGCGTATATAAATTCCGCGAGTGCATTTTTGAAAAGTGACGTCTGCTACGTATATTATAATACGTTCAATGTTCCGTTTAATAATCGTACACGAGTTTAATGTTATGATATAACATTTTGGAATCGCGTAGTATTATATAGTCAACTTAAGGAGAATAAATCGTCTACAAATCCTAACTACTCCACACAAGCCCCTTGAATACCTCCGCATACATATTATATGTATATTGTATAGGGTACCATCAGTGGACTGTTTATCATACATAGATACACTGCTGCGATGAACAGTTTTTTTTTTTTTTTATCGAGATTTTAACTTAGAAAATATTGTATCTCGACCATTATGTACATAAGTCCTAATATATGTTGGTAAAGCTCACACTTTCAAATTCGGAGGCCTGACTGCAGGATAAAGTTTAGCGTATACTAAATGAACAGTTAGAACTTAGAACAATCGAAAATTCCGAAATACTGCAGTGATAAAATCAATTATACTTTATTTGACAACGTGCAATGTTGTTTCGTAGCAAATTTAATACTAGCTGAATTACATGGCCTCGCACGGCCGTGCATAGTTTTTAACGGATACATTATTAATTAAAGCGTAGTCATGATTACTTATCCTTGTTTAAAACTTTAAGTACATAAAAAATGGTTTAAACTTATTTCATGTATATATAAGGAGTAGGATAAGGATAAAAAATGACGATTTAAAAAATTATAAATCTATTGTTAATAAACTTATAGAATCAAAAATAGGATTAAACATTTTCCGCGATATACACTCATTTAAAAAAAATTACATAACGATCGGACGAGTGGTCCCCGAGATCGTTGGCATCGACGATTCGCATTTCCTCAATTATATATACCTATAATTTACTTTTTATTTATTTTTCGCAAACGTGTTAGGCGATATTTATATACTATGCGCTGGCAACGCGTGATGAAAAAGTTTTCGGAAAACATACAATAAAATAATAATATGTCGCCGACGACGACGACGACGCAATCGTTCGGTACGACGTTATAGTGGGGACGAGGGTATGACGTCGGTGGAGACCGGATATTTTAATTACACGGCCGGTGTACCCCTTATGCCACCGCCTCTACCCCATGGCATCAACATTCGGTATTCGCCTTGCAGTTATTATTAACTTCCGAAAGTTACATCGCACGCAGGACAAAGCACCGGTCGCCCGATGTATAATATATTGTTGGCGCGAGTAAAGTTTGCAGTCGGGTCATTTACGAAACGGCCGCGCATTGTGCCGCGCACCGACTGATGGTTTCCTTTGTCGCGTACGCGTCGTGAGCAAGAAGATGAATGATAAATGATCCGCGAGGTACGATAAAATATGATAAAAAACTAAAATCGATCGCCGACCAATTTGTGGCAACAGTATAGGTAATATTAACAGTGCGCAAGTCACTTCAACGCCGCTGTAGTTGCACCCCTTTGATTCCGCGAGATTTGTAGATACCGACGATATCATAATAATATGAAGCTTCCGGGCAGAAATCTCGTGAAAAATAATTTATTTATATCGTGACATAAGCTATACTTGCATGGCCAATTGTGTACTACACGAAAAGTGCTTACGCGCATCGTTACCCGACCAATGGTGTATGCAGTGGAGGGAAACGTACGCGTTCACTCGGCGTTCATTGAACATTACCTTCCCGCACCCGAGTGCCGATTCGTTGATGGTGTAAAAAGAAAAAAGTCATTTTTTATGTAAATGTACCATAATAATTCAAGTCCACCGAGTGTATTATATGCCCGAGTCTTAACGACGAGGGTCGTGGGCTAGCGGTCTGTTCATAAGACAAAAAAAAAACAAATTATTGTACACTGTTGCAAGCTATAGCCAATAAAAATATTTAAAAAACAAAATAACTACCGAACATTGTTCATGGAATATATTTGAAAAAAACATTATTTAAATCCATCAACCTCCACGCACGTGAAGTATTGAAACTGCTCGTAAAAACTTTCGGTCGAACAAAACTATAACTTTACTACCCTCGCCAGCCCCCGACCCCTAGCGAGTTGAATACGCCGTACCGAAGCAGGGATAAAATTATTTAACATTGTTGCGATTGCAGTGCGCACATATGAATGGCTCGTGATTGTTCGCATTGTACAATTCTGTGACGGCGCAGCTCAGACATTTTCGATTTACCTGTACATGGTTTTTGTACATTCGGAACTCGGGACGGGGGTTATCATAATATTGTGTGATACGCTTTTCAGACGAGTTTTTACGGAAGACCGTACGCGAACACAGCAGTTTTGCTGCTGCTTGTTTTTTTTCACCCTCCGCCCGCCATTTTCGACGGAACCGTAACCGGAAAAGGGACTCCGAGGATCGGGTTGACTCTTTGACGGAATTCCGCGCTCAATGCATTCCAACGGCACGGGGCACTGGCGCGTTTGACAACTCTCCGTGGGGCGGAGTGGCGCAAAGGCCGCGCGTTTTTACGCATCGCTTCATCCGGTCCGAAATACTTTGCCGTTCCGATCGACGTCATATTAGCTCACAGCCCATGGAATATTACACTGCTACGGTATAGGCGTGCAACATAATATCATCATTAACATCATCATATTCTGTCTGACATTTATTGTCGACATTTTATCAGTCAGTTGTCCCTTTGTGTTGCCTACAATATGCCAACGTCATAACGTTGTATCTTACGCAGTACTCATCGTACCCATGTACGCGTATAACTGTTATTATTATTTCGTCAACGCGTCTTCAAACGAGTAAAATATTATTATTATCATCATCGTTCTTTGATAAAATAAACCGGACCAAAAAATAACGTTCTCCAATTGCACCACCTTTTACCACTTTTAATTCCCTTAGGGGTTCAGAAATCTTTTCTTACCGGATGCCTACGTCATAATAGCTATCCGAATGCCAAATTTCACAAAATCTCCCGTTCAGTGATTTGAGCTGTGCGGTGATGAATCAGTCGGTCAGTCAGAACATGTTCTTTTATATAAATATGTTATGTTTTTATCAATGTCAATTTTCCGTAATCATGGCTTCAGCGCATTGTTTTTATGATATTTTTTCCGAGTATAGGTAAACGCAATTTTATTTAACAACTGCTGCAGGTTTTTTATTGGAAATTTTAATTTAAAACCAAAAAAAAAAATGCGTACTCTTATTATAATCTATACTCGAGGGAGGGGAAAAATTCATTCTCGATCCACACACGCTCGACCACCGTCAAAACGTCACCGGATATCGAGGTTTTATAACATTATTGTATTCTCTCAATACTGAACTGATATGATAATGTATGCTACTAGTTTATTATAATACATCGTGTTTGTTTTGTTTTTCGCGAAAAACCGTGTTTCGTCCAGCCACTACAACAACAGTACTGCTACAGACAAATTCACAAAATAAACATTATATTTTATTCCCGTGTACATTATCATATATGCACGTTGTTATCATAGATATTATTTTTATCCTTGTTCATATTGTTATTATATTATTTCGTGTGACAGCAAACACTTTTTTATCGCGTACACCAATTATTTATTTTTCAGATTCTAATATTATTATTTAGTATTGGTTTTATCATGATGTCTACTTCTTTGTGTCTGTGTGCACGATTTTAGACCAGAGGTTGTGACCTAGGAAGGAGTGCTCCCACCATCATGACCATAGAAGGTCATTGTTGCCTACAGTCGGTACTTTAAGAGATCTAATCATTTTTTGAATTTTTGAAAGTTTTCCGAATTATTGAGAAACACTGAGAACAAATCGAAAAAAACATTCTACCGAGACCGAGAATCTAACCCTGCATCGACTAGTATACTAGCTATGTATTTTATCACGCACTATATCCACTTGTTTATGTTTCATGGATGGTACAAGATTTTTCATAAGATTTTATTTATAGCAAACAAAAAAAAAAAAATTATTACGAGAAAGTCTTAAACAAATTGTAGGTTAGGAAATGAAATGTTGACGGAATTGGATGATTCAACGAATTTTGAATACATGATATTAGTTATTTGATTTTATTCTATATAAAATATTAATCGTAGCGATTCGAAACATTTACCGAGTTATTATATGTAAGCATTTAATAGACGTTTCATAGTTTATTTTCATAATTTATTTTATATTTTATTTTTACTCATGTCAGAATGTTAAGAGTTCAACCTGCGTTAGTAAGACATTTCATTCTACCACTAAATCGACCATATCTAGCTAATTATCATTTGATCCGCACCTGACCTCTTAAACTCGTAATCGTATTTTGGACAGTACACATTTTTGTACGTTGGTTTGAAATGTTAAAGACCGATACGAAAATATCATTCGACCATCCCGTGTATCTCATCCGACCTGCAGTGCAGTTGCATCGTTGCACGTACATATTGATATTATGACCGTTTTGTTTGCCAACACTAATTTTTGCCGGTGCACGCTGACCGGGCACGTTTGTCATTATTGCTAAAACTTTAAAACAACATCGCACAATGCACTGTTAATTAGTGTACTCGCAATACACAACGGTTATAGTTCGGTATGGCTGCGGCGGGTGAAAAAGCAATCTATAGAAAAAAAAAAAACATTATTATTTCGAACAATTTACGGGTACGGTATTATATCCATTGTTTTGTAACGTTTAAAGAGCACTTATCAATTTACGTTTCGTACGCGGCTCGGGTCGTAGCAAAAGTTTGTGCCGTTTTATTCGCGATCGCGCAGTCGTAATATTAATTAAAACTGCAACTTTGTGTTTTATACTATTCTAATATCGTTTAAAATCGGCACAACTGTTACGCGCCTCACTATCCTGTACAGGCTGTCCCTATACAGCCGTACAGGTACAATAAGTAAATCTCAGAGTGATTCGTTGGACGTGCTCACTCCCTCTTTTTGCCGTAAAAATGCTTTAATTTGAAATTTTTTTTCTCAATCCCCAAGTTATCATAAAAATTATGTTTTTTTCAATGTTTTTTTTTATGCCACTTTAAGTATGTCCCGCGGTGATATAAGTTTATATTTTTCCAATCAGAACACCCACTAGTGGAGTAATTTCATCTCGTTGGGGTAATTTTTCTGTAAATTTTGATATGCCGAAATCAAAACTCGAACGAGTTGTTTTTGAAATATTATTCTGATTTCAGTATTAAAGAAAATAACATAATACCTAATACTATGATATAATTTATTATTACATTATATCGCTAGTTGCTACTAATTATTCTAGATGACGTGAATTTTGAACTTTTCATACAACTATCGGTAACGTATTGACTACGTTACATCAATAATTCCAAAAAAAAAATTATTGAATAATATTTTGCATAGAAACTATGGTGTTGCCATTTGAAAAACAAAAGTTTTTATCACCACAGTACATACTTAAGGTGGCATGAAAAAAAACTATGAAGAGCATAGTTTTTATGGTAATTTGAAAATTGAAAAAAATATTTCAAATTAAATTATTTTTACGGCCAGATGAGGTGAGCACGTCTAAAAACTCACCCTGTATATTCTTGTATGTACGACGACGTGGTTCGGAGTGCGTTTATTATAATATTATAATAACGTTAACAGTATTAAGAAAATGCTCCGTAAACTATATTATGATAAAATATGTACCCACAGCTGTACAGGAATGTGTATTATATTGTTATTAACGTATAGAAAGCAACGAAATAATGTGCTTTTAACGGGTCTCTATTCAAAAAGGATCAAAAATATTTTCCTTATTACCGTTCACACAAAAATTATATCGTTCCCACCGCCTATCTGTGCATTAAACACGTTGTCGGATTCAGGTACACTGATTTATTATTTACGTGGACACCGTTTGTCAGACTCACGGATATAAGGTTCAGTCGCTTATTAGAATCGAATACACCAGGAACATCTCTGACGTATCCTAATGATTTAAAAAATAGTCGGTCATTTTAGTAATAGCTTATACGTTAAAAGACTCACCGTTTGGGTTATATAATACTAAATTTTAAAATTTAGAAAATTAGTTGTAGGAAATATAGACTATTTTAGGAATAATTTAGAAATAAATTGGTTTTAAAAATGTTGTTTGTGTTGTTAACTACTGGTTTCAATTCATGCCTTGTAAAATCATTTCACATCTACCGTAATATTATATTGGTGATATGGAAAAAAGTAATAAAAAACAAATATTTTGTTTTAATTAATAATATCTAAAATAAATACAAATTGTAAAATAAAAATTGCAAATAATTAATTTAAAATATTTTTTCCCCCCTTCGCCTAAAAGGTTCGTTCACTTGAGCTTCACTCCGAGGTGACTCTTATATAAGAGGCCGTCCACTGCAATTATTGCTATTGTACATTAGTCCATGACGATAATAAAGTATATTTTACTGTTCTACGGCAATGTAGGTAAAAGTTATCGTGTTTTGATCAATGTATTTTCATAATGAAGGTTCCATAAATAATTGAAAATGTTCATGATGTTATACGCGTAGTATTTACTGTTGGTTAACGTTGCAAAAATAATTGCCGATATTCGTCAGTTGAATAAAAACAAAAACATGATATAGCCGAGTGAAGAATGTTTTTTTATTCATTACGGTTTTATTTCTTGGCTATAACTTCACCGTCTATATTGCGGAATCAATTAATTTTAACGGCATGTTATGAAATTGTCGCGTCTTGTTTTCGCCATCGGTGACATTACCTTACATAACTGTTTGTTTCTGACTTATGTAAGGTCATATCCTTTCAGAGATATTCATCGGGAAATTTGAAATGTTATACAATGTAGGTGGAAATTGAATTAAATTTCATCAAAGTAAGACCTAATGTAATTTATAATAATATATGATGTAGTTATTATACTGAGAAATTAAAAAAAAAAAGGTTGTTTAGTTGTGAAAACCATTGCTGCTCTTGGACATCATGGTTTTGTAACTTATTAAAAGTATGAGTTTTTCCTACGAAACGGTTTTCGATCTATGATCTATAATCTATATGATGAACCAGATCACTCATTAAGGCTCTATTTTTCGAACACCGATTAGTTTTTTTTTTTTTAATCGGTTATAATTATTTATTAAAGTAAATGTTTTCAATGATTTTTTCAAACATAGAAAGTTATAAGCGTATTGCTTATAATATCGCAGTAATCTGATGGCATATCACGGTTTGAAATTTTTTTTTTGTTAGATTTATTCGATTCGATGAAAAATAAATGTATACATGTATATTATATATATTAGAAATAAGGAACATAGTGATTTTCTTCGATACCGACTACTTATACATCCTTTTTTCACCATCATTTGTACATGTATCGAACGGGTCCGGATTTTGCTCTCTATTTAATATGTCACCAAATGTATGCAAAAATAAATATATATTTATATATATATATATATATATACAAATAGGTGTATAGCAGTATATATAAATAAGCCTTCTTTGGTACGGTGCGGTTCTTTCCTTATTGGTATTTACTTTGAAAAATTCCGTGGCGCTTGTGGGTTTTTTTTCATTATTCCTTGACTTTTAAATAATAATAATAAAGGCCACGGGTCATAGGCTTACCGACTCGACAGATTTATGAACAAAAACCACAGTGGAGCTGAAAATATTAATAATAGGAGGTGAGCAGAAAAAAAATAAAAGATATCATTTATGGAATTCTCGAAGGAAAAACCGTGCGTCTCGTCGATATCGTCGTCATGAGTGATTGATAAAAGAGAAACCAATAACGTTTATTTCCATTTCAATGCGACATTATTGAATACTTGTATTTTTCTTATTCTTTCTGCTGTGGCCATCATTATTATTGTTTTATTGCCATTGTTGTGGGGGGGAGAGAAGTTCAATTAATTCATCTTTCTAAGCATTAGGCTAAAAAATTATAATTTTCTTAGGTATAGATGTATAACTAAAAATGGGATAAAAAAGTCCCAAAGTATTGACAGATTTATTAATGCATTTGCGTGAAGCGAGAAATGTATTGTTTTTACTTTGGTTAGGTAGGTGGTATATGGTATTTTTTTTTATTCCTCTATCTGGCTCTTTTGATTTCAAAATGAAAACATGTATTTACAAAGAAAGTCACATGTAGTTATCATTCGTAATATTTTAGCAAAAAAAAAAATAAAAAATAATGTGTACAATTCATAACAAAAATATTGCACGGTTTCTATCTACCTCAGGTTATATCTCCCTCGACTCAAATCTTCTTCTTAACACTCGCTGCACAACTATACATTTCTTCTATAATAAGTTTAATGAACTCCACTGGCTTTCTTATTTAAACACGTTTTGATTATGTTAATATCTATAAAGTATATATATAATCACTTTGCTGTAATATCTTTGATAAAAACGAAAAATACATAAAAATTATTCTATGTCTTACTATATTATCGATCTTATTAAAATGATGTGTTACAAAATCATAATAATAATTGTAGTAGTGTGATATTAGCAATGGTGAGTGTACATTTACATGTGAAACTACTTTAATGTGTGTTAACAGTTCCGTTCAATATTATACTACCTACTATATTATATGAAATATGGGATCAATCGTCATTCATGTTTAAATCCACAAAAAAAGAAATACAAATGATTCAAAGTAATCAAAAGATATTGCTGTGTAACTACTCACTATAATGATCTCCATATTTTATTTACTCAAAAATATGGTAGTTTTTGATCTAATTGTTTATTCATGCTCTGTGTCCAACGAAGATTTAATAATTTATAGCGTTTGGGCACGTAGTTTAGACATCACTATTCAACCACTTCAAATTATTGCATCTTCGCGGGAAACCTCTTGTAAATAAATAATATTACTTTTTAAGATAAAGTCAATGTAAAAATGTTTATCCGCAGCGAGCATTATAGTATTATTAACGACAAGATTTTACGCGCAATTGCACGTCATAGAACAAAATAATAGGTAAACTCATTTTTGTTTTTTTTTGATTATACGATAATTGTATATTTATGTTACCTGACGCAATTATTTAGTTGACAATAAAACATAACTATTAATATATAAACATTTATAGTTTTTTCCCCTTTTTTTTTGGTTTTTTTTCTGTGGTTTGCTTTACGTAATTTCGTGAGAGTGATCTCTCTTTCAACAAAGTGGTTTTCCCAAATTTAATTGGTTGTATTGTACTTCGGATGATTTTTTTGATGGAAGTACTTGGCCATATTTTTAATAAAATCATCGATAAGCGAGATTTGAAAATCTTTATGTATAGAGCTATTTCTGATGAACTAGTTGTTATGTTCTATTATGTTATCATGTTACTATGCGAAGTATTTTATTTTAAATTATTTGTATCTTATTGATATTAGTTTGAGCATATTTACCTTATATTGGACTTGAGTACTGATTAGGAAACGAAAAATTAGTATGTATATCAGTAGTCAGCATCTGTATTGCAAATATTTTATTGACAATTGGATGTACCATGGCTAACCGTTGATGCGTTTGTTGGATCTTCTGTTGGAAGAAAGCATTTTGTTCAGTATAACGCCTAAGTAATTGACTGTAAGTTTTCCAGTGGATTCGTTCGTTGTTGAACAACAGATGTTGAGGAGTAGAACTACGTCAAAGTGAGATGAGTATACCTGAGCTCTTCAAGAGATTTATTACAATTTTTTTCGTTTTACACCAGAACGATTTTCATTCAAGTGACCCTTAGGTGCGTCTATTATGACTCATGTGGTCAATTTCCGTGGGGTCACAATAAACAGTTGTGTCGTCGACAAAAAGTGCTATGTTAGTGTGGAGAGTCTTTGTGTTATCCGGTATAAACAAATTAAATATAATAGGACCAATTTTGGACCATTTGGCAAGTATTGGTTTAAAGTTTGATTTTTCATCATTTACTGTAACGGCGAATAAACTGTTGGTAAAAATTATTTTATTATATTAAATTATTATTTATAGGTGCATTTCTTTTCTTAAATGTATGTGTTAAAGGTACGTACAAACCAAGCAACATTTTATTGGCAACACGTTAACCTAACCTGTTGTAGTTTGTTGTAGTTTGTTTGTTGTGTTTTTAAAAAAGTGAATGTGAAAGTTAAAATAGATAAATATTTAAAAAATAAATACCAAAGGGATCTGACAACTGCTGCTGCTGGTGCTAGTGCTGCATTCATCATCATAGCTACTCATGGTAAAGAAAGAAAAAGAAGTTGGTGGCAGAGAAAATTTTTAAAAAATGGGATAAGCTATGGTGACAACTTAATGTCAGAATTACTTTTAAACGACGGCAGTTCATTCCGCAATTTCGTTAGACTAACTAAATCTGATTTTGAAAAACTTCTTCGTTTGGTAGCTCTTAAAATCTCGAAAAAAAATACAAACTACCGTTCCGCTATTCCGCCATCAATAAGATTAGCGGTTACTTGGCGATATTTAGCCACGGGAGATTCTTTTAATAGTCTTATGTACCTGTTTAAAATATCGAAGCAATCAATTTCTACAATTGTACCTGAAGTATGCGAATTTGCACATATATGTGTACAAATCGATATCAAATGACAGTAATTGTTGACAACATCGTCCATACTGAACGATGTTTTCCATTTCGATTGAGAAACTCAGACACAAGCAACACGCAACAAATTTCTTTGATGTCATGCCGCCCAACGTTGACGTGTATCCGTCAACTTTTAATCAGTTGCCGGGATACATGTTGACAACAATGTTGGCAACGTGTTGCCAACAAAATGTTGCTTGGTCTGTAGGTACCTACCTGGCATTCATGCAACATTTTGTCGAATGTTTTGGAAACTGCACCCGAATGACGACGAATTTCGAACGCGTTGTAAATATATTGTAAACTTATCTTAAATAATATGTCGTTTTGAAAGATTATGCGGTTCAATATTATAACTTTTAATCGATTTCTGTGGTAATAATGACTTTTAGTCATTAGCCTAATGACACTGATATTTGTATAATCTAAACGTAATTTTGTTTTTTTTTTTTTATTAATATTTTTAATAAATAATACACTTTATAATAAGCGTATAAAAGAGTTGCTGAGTATGGCTATTGAAGGGATTTTATGCCATTGGTGGTAAATCGGCTCAACGAAATCTAAACGTTCTACTAGGTTGGGTAGTTTCATTTATGTTGTACGAATCGTCAAGCGTTTTTACTTATTATCTTACTAATCATTATCAAAACTGAACCACAACAGTTATTTACTTCTATAGTATTTACGGTTATACAAGTGAAATCGAGATAATTTACGTAAGAGTTCGTAATTTGATTTTTTCTTGTAATACCTAACAAGTATATAACACAAAATATAGCATTGGCAACGAATTCGTAAAACGTAATTATTTAGATGTCTGAAGAATAATATAATGTGTTTTGATTAATATACTCGTAGTGTTATGTTTCATATAAAAAACAATTAGGACTTACGGTGTGGCGTAGTTAACAGCCGCTGCTAGATATATTTCTCCGTTGCGGTTAATAAGCTGCGTCTGGTGCTATACTTATTGTTTCTGCCCGGGAATTTATGCCATCTATGAAAAAATCCCGATGGACAAGTTGTTGTGGGCGAAACTAAAAAAAAAATTCAGTTATTAGGCACAGCGGTTACGGCTTACTTGGAGGTCGGGAGTCCATAGCAAATAAGTCACTGCTTTTTTTTTATTTTTTTTAATATTTAAAACTGTAGAACTGTTTCCAAGTAAATATGTTTTTTCTTGGGCTTAATCTATACACTCCACGTAGAATTTCAGACAAAAGAAACACAAGAAAACAATAATTTATTGTACGTTTATAATAAAATCTCCAAGTTTTCATTAGAGTTTGAGCCACCTATGTTAATCACAAGGACTCTTAAACTTACAACGCGGTATTCGCTGTATTTGCTTGAAATTAGGTGTGTTATTTTGACGTTTCATCTTTAATGACGTGTCAACAACCATAATTCACAGACGTGTGTTCACTGCTCACTGCTCACTGATCGTGTTGGATGAGTGATTTACATTTTTCACAACACTTCATCACCGATATTATGGGAAAACTGCTTGGCTTAACGAATACAGTACGTCATGCAATGCAAATTTGATTCATTTTATTTTATCAATCAGTATACTTTTAAGCATCAAGTCCGTAAAAAAAATGTTCAGATTAGTTTATACTGAATTTCCTGATCGTTTTCAGACGTTTAATGCTTTTAACGAAGAACGGCAATCGTCGTGCAAGGTATACAGTTCAAAACTCATAATTATTGTTATTAATGATTATTATTTTATTTATTCATTGACAAGCTAAATTATATGGCCTCACGTGGATCGGTCTTGACCGGAAGTATTGGTTTTAATGGTCTTAACCCAGTAGTTAGTCATAATTTAGTAAAATATTACGTAGAAAAAGAACAAAATACTCGGAAAAAAAAGGAATTTGAATCAAGTGACCATTGCACCTGTACACTTGGTATTGTAATATAAACGTTATTGTCGGCCTAAGAAACTTTCATGACGATTTGTTGAAGATGATCAGTTCCTATATTCGAAACTAATGTCTAAATGTTACAATCATACTATGTATGGGTAAACAAACCCATCTACCGCTACGACGTTGCAAGATATACGAGTAAATCGTTTGGAATTAATTAGTTGACCAAGACTAAATGTTTCGTACAATGGTACGCGTTATTTTGTTCACTCGCGTATGGAGTATTATAGTATTTATGGGATAGGGAGACTGTACTGCGAAGTGTCAACAAAATGTTGTTAAAAGTTTATTTTCGTCGGCACTCGTACTAGGATATCATATTATTATTCGGGCGATCGGTTCTCCGCGCCGACCGTAAGGGGACATGACGAGTTATTTCGAATTTTTCAACGTCCTCCTCCTCATCCTTTCCCATCACCACCCCTCGGTGGCGGCAGTCGTGGAAATCGCCATAAACATTTCGACAGCGGATTGGGTGAGGGAGAGGTACGCCGGCGAACTGTATTGGAAATAACATTATTTTAATTTAATGTAATATCGTAAAACGTGCCAATAAAATATCGTCAAATGTGTATTTAATACTTAAATATATATTATATATACGGTGTTATCAATTCGGCTAGTGGCCGCTTCTATATTATTATTATTATTATATAGGAATATACGTTCGCCCGCGTGATCAAAAAAAATCTAATAAAATCGATAAGTTTATGCGAATATGGTGCGTTTATTAGTTTTTTTTTTTATATATATAAAATATTTCTTAGCGGAAAACTAATATCAATATTTTCCCAACGCTTCGATGACACAACAGTACATAAAACGCCGTTCCTTGAAACATTACGACAACAGAAATAGGGTAGGTACTGATTATATGTACTCTTATTCCTGCAATATCTGCTGTCGGACTGTTACAAATATTACACGGTCTTATCATTATTACACATAACGCGAGTACGATATAAAATCAAAAGTAAATTTAGTTGCAATATATTTTATTTCTTATTTTATTGATAACATTTCGATATTTTTCAGTGGTGGCTCGGTTTTTTTTTTTCATTTCCCGTTATGAATTTATTTATAATTTCCTCGCGAACGAAGACTTTGTGAAATTTTCAATTTTTATCAGTAATTTAATATCACCTCGAGTCATCGAATAAATATGAATATAGAGACGTGAAATTAGTATCTATCGCCCCACAAAATTATCAGTTTTCCAATTCAAAATTTATATATATCAGTGCATTCCAAAGGAAACGATTTGAAAACATATACCAATATTACGTTTTGATTTTGTAAAATGTGTTTGAACTTAACTTCTTAAACTACTACTTGAATTGATGAAATTGCGATCCTTTATTGTTCATCGTTTCAAATTGTATTGTATAAATATACGCCGTATATATATTATATGTATATGTATTTAAATTGAATACAATATTTTTGTGGTAAATCTTAAATTATAATAGTTCATCCGCGTACAGGTATTGTGTATTACAATATCATATACACAACAACAATGCGGTAGCGTAATTTATAATTTGCTTCAAGCTTTATTTTAGTTTGGAACTACATAATTGATAATATTATGGAGAAGAGTTTATAGTTAATTATAGTTTTGGAGTATCTGCATTCAAACGAACAGATAATATACATTGCGAGATATATACCTAACATACTCGTAATTCCTATTAAATCCTCGACGTTAAAGAACGGTTACTATTGCTATATTATGACGGTGCAACCGGACCGAACAAACACATAGGTTACATATACAGCATTAATAATTTATACGATTCGTAGCTACCTAGTTATCTTTGATCCTAAAATGGCAAGTAATGCTATATTGTCAAAACTATGAATACTTGATGAGGTATTAATAACAAAATGCTGTGAAGTGAGATTTAAAACACTTTATGCACACCGTATAATATTACGTGAACTGGGGCGCAGAAGAAAAATAAATATCATATAGGTAAATATTATCGTAAAGCTACCATCAGTATTTAAATAAATATATTTTATTGACATAATTATACATATGCACTATACAACGCTCGTTTTCGTTTCGCCTTGGTAACGATTTCAAGGAGTGAAAATAATGATATTGGTGACACGTCACTTTATTCCATTTGTTATTCAATGATATATTTCAATAGCGTCGATATTTCTGCATTTTATGTTATCGGATTTACGTAAGACCAAAACATCCAAATCGATTAATTTTAAATGCATATTTAAGTATGTTAGGTTATAGATTATCTTCAGTGAAGCAAATAGTGCATTCAAGTAACACAATGAATTTCCTTTAATTATTTTTCGGTAACCATTGCACCGAACAATATGCTTTATAATAATATTTACTCTATTTATAATAAAGTGTTATACATTTCGATTTCTCCGGTATATATCTCAATATGAAAAACGTTTTAGAAATTACGACGTATAAAATATCGCTAGTATAATAACAATGATATCATAAAATTAGTTCATATCTTTGTCTATACTTTCACGCAAAATCGTTTTTTTAAGTTCTCACTGTTGCGGAATCACGCAAGTAAAAAAAAAACCCCGTCTAAAGTCAGCAGAGCTTTATGAAAAGAAGAATTGTGTAAATTATGTTCGTAGCGGCGACATGCCAAAATAGTAAACTTTGAATACGTCCAAGAAATAGTTTACCCTCATCATGACGTGACAACTGATGGCGGGATGTTTATGCATTTTGATTCAGATCGAAAATCATTCCTGTATTATGACAACAATTACTGACGTCGTCCGAAGTCCTTGGTACGGGACTCGTGTGCCAGTGTCTTATTTTCTAGTCGATTCCGAATACTTCATCGTTGCGTACAATAATATTATCTGCACGTAAATAAAATGATGAGATATCATGTCAACAGGTATCTACTTCATATAACAGACAAACACGATGACGTGGTCCGAACGCAATCAATCCGGTGATCTGTTTTTAGAATATTGCCTCCTCGCTCGAGTCTGAAACGGATAAAAAATGCCCGCGTGGACACTAAGCGTGAAGAGGATCTCGGGAACTCTCACGTATTACAAAAATGTCTATAATCATATTCCCATAATATGGTCTTTAAATGGTTTGAATAACTTTTATTCCGAAATAACCGTAGTATACGTATTGCAGTAATCGATGATTGGAAACACTAAAATATATAATCTGGTCAGACTGTGATACTTTCGTTGGGTATACGGAAGAAATTAACGTGGTAGGCGTAAGTTATTAACGAATTATAATTCTTTACTGCCCTGCCGGTCTAGAAGTTCTATAATTACGTAATACAATATGTAATACAATATAATAGTTCTACAATATGTATAATCATTTTACCGTTTTTCGCTCAATTGAAACATTGAATACATGGATAAGACATGTGTAGGATGGAACATTATAATATTTTATTCTAACGCTCTTGAACCCGTGAAGTGACTGATTCGTCGTCTAGTCAGATAATTTTAGTATCCATATGGTTTTTCAAAGATTCGTTTTTAGAAATCTTAATGCAGTGTTCTTTGTTATGTATAATAGTTCAAATGTTTTGCAGTGAAAACTACGTTCTTCGCATAAATCTACGAAAATAATATTAATAATTTGCATTTTTTAGTTACGTGCGTTTTATAATGTTTTATTAAGCGTTAATAACATCGTTTCAGATATCTTTACGCATTTGAACTTGCTATTTTAACACCATGTTCAAGTGATTTCTTTTCAACTGTCGTTTCGAAAATAAAAATAACCATGATTGTTTTGTGTTTATAAAAACATGAACGCTTCACAATAAACAACTATAAACACTATATCAGATTAAAATGAATTGCTTTGGATTTTTATCCAGTTCCGAAAACGTTATCCGACTGCAACAATTAATATGCATTACCATTCGGTGTAAAGGTGGAGGTACTCTACGTATAGTCAGCGTTAAATGCATTCCGAAAAATCGTTTGAACTCAATCCTGTATTAATTACTATATATTGTGTTTTACTGGCTCGATTTTGAATTTCTCAATCCACTTTTATTTTAATTAAGCCGAGAAACGCCTTGCCGGGATTACAGTTCGTTATCGTTGAGCGATCATTCAATATACTCGTAATACAAACGGGATACGTTAAAATTCACAATATTTAAGAATATTCTCTTATAACAATCGTCAAATATATCGTTTAACAATAATAACAAAAATATGATGATGTAAACGGTCTTGTTATTATCTTAGCGCAACTCATTACCCAGATAAAGTAACAAAACGTATAATACCATACGTCATATGTATTTCTACGAATACATAATTATATAATATATCATATTAAACGTGTACTAGGAAACTAAGAGAAAATCTATCTATACAATTACACGTTTCCGCGATCTCATTAAATTTGCATCCGCACACGTTATTTACACACAGTGTAGTGTCAATAAATCCCCGAGGATTTTGCCTTTGTGGCGGTAGATCATTTGAAGTCAATAGTATTTCATGTTGTATCTGATCAAAGGCACTGTATATAGTGATAATACATAGGGCCCCGGGAGCTTGGGCGCAACGACGTGTGCGAAGCGCAATAAGGTAAACACCGTCAGTTATTTTACGATTATAATAATAATTTCACGGGTCATGTTAATTGTACGCGTTACGCTTCGTCATAATATTATTATGTTCCAGCACGTATAAAAATTCCGTCCGGTGAAAATGATAAAAGTTTTATGCTTTTATCCCGTGTACGGCACCTTTATAACCTATATACGAGTATACCTATATAATATTATAATATTATGCAAATATTTTTTATCATATGTAAACGTTACTGCTAAACCGATTGGACCACATCGTAGATCTGCATATCATTATGTTATTACGACGTCGTAGCGTGTGTACGCCGAAAGACGAAAAGTAAAATCATACTAATTGTGCAAGGACAAATAACCGTACGATGCTAAATACTGTACGTGTAGCCGCGACCCGTGAATAATCAAATCTGCAGGCGACGAAAAAACTGAACCGCTGACTGATTTATGACCGAAACATAATTTCGCTAATTCGGACATTTTTCATTTTTTCTCACTCGACTAACAGTATTAGACCGCCTTTAATCTCGTCCCCGGCCAAGTGTTCGGACACGGCGCGTTGTTTGTTTTTATCGTTTATTTTATTAATAACAATATTATAATTATTATTTTATTTTTTTCAACCCTTCCGCACCTTTTTTCCGGACTTCCGCTTATTTGCTGATTGCCCGGGATTTAAACACTGTGTTGTGATGACGGAAAACCGACAATTAATGTAACATAAAACGGGCAACCCTTGATAACACAGAAACCCTTTTCCCTAATAAGATAAACCGATCCACCGCCGCCGATTTGTCATACGATAATCCGGAAAATCTTTTCTGAAAGGAAAACTGCTCGATCAGATCCTGTCGGCCATTATTAACGTGTATCATGGTCGCCTAAAACGCCGCGCTCAGTGTCTGGTCGTCGATCTAGTTGTGGTCTAGCGGTATTTTGCAGTACAAAAAGGAAATCAGATTAGACGAGCACAACGGAAAGTCAATTATCGCAACAGATGCTTGCGGGATACATTTGAACGAGTGCGTACATTATAGTGCCCCCCCCCCTCCCCGTGACAAAACACTTGTATATTCGATCTTGAAGCCAATTTGTACAAGCACGGAGGAATGTTAGCCGTTAGGCTTGCATAAAGTGATAACCGTAACAATTATGAAACAAAACGTAATATTCTTCACGTCTTCATGCTAAACGAACAAACGACTACGTAAACTAAATGAATATTATTTTCATTTGATTAGATCCGGCGTCATAATACAGATCCTATGGTTGTAAATATTAAATTATGATATTATTAAAAAAAAAACGATTTTCGTTTCTATTAAACTAGGTGGTGGAATATAAAACGTTTTCTTTCAAGACCGCTGTTGAATAATTTGAATAGTTTTTCCATCGTACAACAATAATATTTATTTTCAGTAATCTAGTAGACCATGAAAATTAAATTTCAAATCGTCTAACTATATCCAAGTGCAAATAGAAGGCATAAGATAAAAACTATAATTGTATCGAATATCGGAGGTAACAGCAGATACATTGAAAGTTTGTTTTTTCTTTGGAAATCAATATATATATATATTTAGCCCTACACATGAACGTGTTCTACATAGGGTCCACTGTTTTTTTTGTGAATAATATTATAATATAACCTTCTTGGTTGTGAGGCGAAATGTGCTAAACAGTAAGCAAGCCGTATGTTCCAAAACGAGTATGATCGTAAACATACGATTTATTTTTAAAAACATTCAAAGGAACTAAACGTAATTTTTCTACGAAAAAAAAAATGCTTCAATATTATTAGGCAAAATTAACCTTATGGTTTAAATTGAAAAATTAATTAATCGGTTTTTGTTTTTTTTTTTCATTTAAAATAATAATTACGATAATCTATAACGCGCACTATGTGACGTAATCGATCGTGATAATAATTACTCTTTTTCGGTTTAATTTTTTTCCCTTCCACTTGACCTCTCACCATTAATATAATATCACGTTATTATATTTATATATAGGTATATGAATAATATATATATATATTATATATATGCATCCATCCTAACTTGACATGACGTGTTATTATTAATTTTTTCTTTTTCTATAATTAAACACCCACATCGTTACTGCACACCGTGATCGTCGTCGTCGTCGTAACGACGGGAACTCGTGCCGTACGCATCACGTAGACTTTTCAATTAAACGGTTTCACATATCGTTATGGTAAAATACGATATTGATGAACCCGTTTGATTTAATCTTCACGCCGCGCCGAGCGTACGGCCGCCGTGCGGTGGTCTACCGTGCGCGCGGTTATTGAATCCTTCGGGACGACATAGTAGCGTTCGCTCGTGCGCGCGGAACTCGAGATTTTTTCCGACCGGACCGCCGTTTCGATTAAAAGATCACGTCGCATCCGTACGAAAACCTGTCTGCGGTCCACAGCGCAGTCGTCTCGTGTGGTGGTGGGGGGGGGGGCACCGCGGTTTTCCGAAAACAATAACTGCACAGCGTACACCACATGTCGAGCCACCGATCCGTCACACGGAAGTTTTCGTGTACTACACAAACGGTTTACGTGCACGGTACTTTTCGGTTCGAAGTTAAACTATTCGTTTGTCTTTTTGGAGTTTTGGGTAGACACGAACGTCATAAATATTTAAAAACAATTTCATGCGTTTTAATGTTTAATGGATTTAGGCGTGTGTATAAATACATAAATATACCGCATGTTTCGTGTCACCAAGAGATTATACTGTTGAAGATTAACTTTTTTTAAATGTTAATAATAATAGTTACAATTAATATCGTCGTAACGTTGTGTTTTCCCAACATTCGACGACGTGAGTTTACGTCTTATAAAATTAAGAATGTCCTAGTACAGGATAACTATATTGTCCGATCGTACACACTAAAGCAACGTTAGTTTGTCGTTATACATTATAATATACACACAAAAATTGATATTTATATAGTCAATATAATTGTTATGTTTTCATATTGTTTACACGATTTAGAACAAACTGTATTATGATAATTACGACGTATGACCATTGAATGGTAGTACATAGTAATCGCGAACGAATCACGATTCATGACAACAAATATTATAAGACGACACGCAATACATAACATTCCAAGACCAGGAACAATAAAAAAATACTCAAACGGTATAAAATATAACAATACGAAAACTCAAACCATTATTTTAAAATATAACAATTTTTTCATCCGATTAGAAAAACATATAATCTGTACACATTATTTTAATGTGTAAGTACAACACGAAAAAAAGTTGACAGCGAATAACGTGACACGTATGGACAACGGAAATATCCATGATTATGGAAATCCTTAAATATAAATAAACAGCAACAATAATAATAATATTAATTATAACAACAACAATAATAATGATAATATTTTCTGTTGAACCGATTGTATAGTTAATTATTGTTGTGATCACTGTAAACACTGTGCGCGTGCAGAAATAAAATAATGAAATTTATAAAATATGATCACTCAAAAGTAACATAACTGAAAATAGTTCCGTGATGAGTATATTTCTTGTATCTTCCAGGAAGAACGGACGGAAAATAATAATAATAATAATAAAAAGTCGAGAAATGTACAGAGGTCGGGGTTAGGTACATGAGATACAAGGACGAGACACTGACGTGGGAAGGAATTAAATAACTTCTATCATTTAACAGGAATTCGTTAAAATATTCGGATATTTCAACGAATTACTTTTGATTTTCTCAAAATGTAATTATATTACGCTGATAAAAATATTTTTCGAAATTCCGAAAATATGTTCTTATTTTATGAACAACAACGCGAGATATTTGTGAAAAATCGTAAGAGGATCTTTGTGTTAAATTATCATCGACGTTTTACGTAAAAAAGTTAACTAATTGTAAAATTTAAAATATATTCAATAGCCAAAAAAAATTAAAAAAAAATCTTACGGAAATCATACAATCTCTAGAGAACGACGTCATTAGTAGGCATTCAGTGAAAATTTCAAATTTCCATGATTATTTTATGTTTGAGTCATGATGAAAACAAAAATTGATTTGATCGAAAACTGGCATTCCGTAATTGTAGCCATTTTTGTTGTTGTATTTTTCAGTCACCAATACTCAATAATTTGGAAAACTGTTGAGGAATTAAAACAATGACCTTCCGAACGCATCAATTAGACAATATTTCCCAACAGAAGCCATACATCACTCCTTTTGATGATCGAAATAATCATTCTGTCACGAAATAATGTAAACTGAGGAAAAAAAAAACATATCGTAGTCAAAACATTAAATTCAACGCTTTATCCGCAATCTAAAACACAACAAATAAATAAATATAATAAAATAGAACAATTTTGAATTATTGCGTACAGTCGTTATCGGAGACTATGGGTACTCCAGTAGCAGTTATAGAACCCTGAACAAGGTGAATAATTACACTACGGTGATCGATGTCGCAGGAGCAGGACGAAAATAAAATCATGGTATCCGTAGTTCGTTAGTCGAAAGGGAAAAGCGGCCCCTTGCGATACACACTTCTGCACTACGGATTCAGTGTAATAATTTCGCGACGTTAATAATTGCACCTCAGGGGTTGGTTTATTGCGGTTTGGAAAAAAAAAAACGAAAACAAAAACAAAAATAGGGTGTCGAGAGTGTATGTCGCGGTGTGTGCAGCGGTGAAGGGATGAAGGCGGTAGAGAATATATGATAAGTAGTGCCAGTATATATAATATATGTATATAGTGTGTATCGTACATTGTATATGTACATATGTATATAAATTTCCATACATAACGTCCACGGAGTGGATACCAGAGAGAGAGAGAGAGAGAGAGAGATATGAATGACGTGAACGAAGGAAACCTTTTGCTCGCGCGCGACTCGTTTCGTATCGCACGGGACGCTTCACGAAAAAATTGCCGACGACAACATATTATTACTATATATTATTATTATATAATTTCTTTTATTCCTCCCCCTCCTCACTGAAAAACATACTGCACCCGAGGCGATAAATCACTCGAAACGAGCCCGCGCGTTTTGCACACTGGTGCAGCGTGCCCGTCAGAATTATTTCTTCATTAGAGACACTGCAATATTATGTTGGCCGCATTACGATAATATTATACGCGACGACAACACGAAAACTCCATTAAACGTAATAATAATAATAATAATAATAATAATGCGTTTATTTTATATGAGCAGGAAATACACACACACACACGCACACACACACACACGAGCCTGTCCGTACCTATACATGTGCATACAGAAAAATTCACTTTATAACCGAAAAATAAAATAGAAACGGAAAGTTTATATTGCGTTCGTCCCACTGCAGTCAATACAGTGTGTTAAGATTGTGCGGTCTCAAGATTTTCGAACAAGCTCCAGAACTTTGTAATTTGAACAGAAGTGCTACCTATTTTCAGTACTAAAATTGCAATGTCTCGAGTACGCTGTTAGGTCGAACGTGCCCCGATCGATGCAAGCAGAGTATGTATGATGGCTCCAGGTTTGCGCAAAAATACAAACGTGTTCAGCCATCCAGTGAAAAAGTACTCTATATCAAGCTACTGTACGTTTAACTTTATAGCTGTTGTACTGATTGTTTTTATATCGCATTGCTGAAAAGTGTTAATAACCATATGAGTGTTAAGAGGACGCCGTACGTTGTCTTCGTCTTACGAACGCAAGACATGGCAAATCTGCGTTGATTAGAACCGATTTTGTGTTGTTAACTCCAGTTTTAGTGTAAACTGGCCTATTATCAAACTTAAAGGTCGTACGTTTTGACGATATTTTAATTCTGAAGCGAGTAATAATGAGCTTTTATTGTTCACGCAATCACAATTCGCTTAAATAATAAAATATCATAAAGAATCTATATAGTGGCATAGACAATGTTTTTCTTTTTAAGTTTGACAATAGGTCGGATCACTCCTACGATGAAACTAACAACAGAAAACCGAAAGCACATTTGCTATATCGACGGAAATGTTTGACTGTAAAACGGAGACAACGCGTACTTACTTAACAAACAAACGTGATACTATTACAAGTACGTATTATCCATTTCATCATCGTCGTTACTGTCCTATGGGTACGGCGCGAGTATCCCGTTCTTACGTTTAGGGGTGTGTTATGCGCGATGAACGATTGATCTGACCATGACACCGATATTACAACGACGCGGTTGTATCGGTAAAGTTCTGACCTCGGGAACAAAGTTTTTCGATGCGCGCAAAGCGAGGGACGCACAATGTTGGTCATACACTGTGTTGCGTTTTAATATACTTATACGGTTAACCACTGCACTGCTATATAATAGCGACTGGATTGAATTAATTATACAAAGTTAAAAGTGAACCGGGTATACATACGCGTCACGTACATTCATTAGCTGCTAACTGACCTACAATGACCTACAAGCGGACCAAATGTAATGCGTATTGTAAGTAGTATACCGTTTACGAAGTGCAACGAGAATATAGGTTTTCCCAAAGTTTTTTTGAAATCGATATTTTTGCAATACTTTACTTGAACATTATTTCGGTTTGCGTTCTTAGTCGTCATCGTTTTCGTTTGAAAAAAAAAAAAAAAATCGTAAAATATTCACATTGTTATAATCCAATATACTATATAGGGTCACATTATATGAGTGTAAAATATTTTTAACATGTTATCAAGACTTTTAAAAACATTTAATTATTTTACGAATTCGTTGTTTTGGTAAACAGCCAAAAGAAACGGTTCGACGTGAACGTCATGATATTAGATTTAACAAGCCATACGTTAATTACGAGTAGTAGGGATCTACTACTTTAAGTGACTATTAACTAGTTACAATTATCGAGTAAAGATATATTATAGACTTTGATGACTACGCGTGCTAACACGGTTCACAGATACATAATATATTATGTGGAACATATATTTTTACCATAGTTTCTTAGATTGTGTTGATATTAATATATTTTTTCAAACAAATTGCTTATCATAATAATTTACAATCTATACTGATGTTTCGAATACGTAAACCGTAAGTGGGATACAATTATAATAATAATAATATATTACGTTGCTACATTTTTTTTCATCAAACAAAAAAAAGATCAAAATAATTATTCGTCTCATTGTTAGTTTAAGTTTAAGTTTAAGCTCCAGATGTTAACAGCGGGTACATAGGTGTTGATCAGAGTAGAACATGTAACGCGGGACCGTTCGTTTTTTAATTTCAGAATTTGTTTTTTAGGGTTCTTCGGCTCGTGTTTAATATACCGATTTTTGATACTGTATTATACCAGCTACTTAGTGTGTGAGGCTGTGAGCTCAGTGTACGTTTCAACTGCTTTGAGTGAACCGACTGTGTATATTTTTGGAGAGAAAATAACGTTAATAACAAAAGTTTATCAGACTTCGAAATACTCTATACTCTGCAAACACGTGCGTTAAAAAATGTAAATTAGTACTTAATGTAATTAAAAAAGTTTTTATTAACATTTTTCGTCACATCTATTATTTATATTGAACAAACATTCCATCATTTTAAACACTGACGTAATATTAAAGAATGGTGAATAATATTTAATTTGTTACTTATTGAGAACCATAGAATAAATTTATTGTTTCGTACATTGTATATATATATATATTTATTGTTGGTTTTAAAAGTAGACGAAAAAAAAGTAAAGAAATAGTGAATCAATTAAACTTTTTGAAATAATGAAAACTTATACTTTAATGAAGTAAGGATGATTTTTTTATTTTATGTTTATAACCTAAACTGCAGTAGCAATTTTATCGAAATTGCTACAATATCCGTGCGTACCTTATAGTACTCGTATATTCATTTTTACATAAAATATCTGTAATCCACCAGAAAAGTTTCTTGAAATATTTTAATTTTCTTTTATTATTATTTATTGTTTGCTTGGAATTTTTATTTTTACATTCCATTATTATTAGAGTGGAACAATATTAATAATCTTAGTTATAATTTTTTGGTATTTTAACAGAAATATTAAAAGTTGTGTTTACGTTTAAAATATTTTCCACAAAATAAATGTTATTCAGTTCTTTTGTAAAAACGCACAAGTTTAACTGATGAGTTTAAAATTTGCATAAATGTTCGGTAATTGTTCAACACCCTATAGTAGTACAACTATTTTGTGATATTTAGAAAAAAATAATTCATAGGGTTATACTGAAATTTTTTTTTTTTTTGTTAGCACTTACCAAGTTTTTGATCCTGTTATTATAATAGTCAAGTTTTCTTTTCTCGCTATCAATCAATGTCGTAGAGATTAATAAAAAAAAAAAAAAAATAAGAAGAAGAAGAACTAAAGTTTAATTAACATTGATTTTAGAGAACAAAATAAACCGTAAGACATCCTTCAAAATTATACTACTGACTTAAGGTACAATACTTCCTATACCTGCAGAAGATTACATAATATGTATGACGTATGTGTAAGGATAGAAAAAATATTATAAAAGCTTTTGACTTTATTATTCTTTAATATTCGTTTTATAACAATCATTGAGCTTAAACGAGTTATCATGACAGTTTGTGTGTGTGTGCATATGTGTATATGAATAGGAATGTTCTAATTTTCATAACTTGTAAAATATCATGTAGTTGTTCAGTTCTATAATATTATGGCTTGGAAGGACGCCGTCGATAGATTACACGCAGACAATAATAATTAGAAAACAGATAGGATATAATTGATGGGACTTGAGAATTT
Organism: Periphyllus acericola; assembly: GCA_949715065.1. Classification (NCBI taxonomy): domain Eukaryota; kingdom Metazoa; phylum Arthropoda; class Insecta; order Hemiptera; family Aphididae; genus Periphyllus; species Periphyllus acericola. The sequence goes on from OX454264.1 coordinate 60,945,404, forward strand.
ACTGTAGAACTCGCCATTTCATAAATTGCCTGCCCAATAATAATTGATTACAAACACTAGGCTTAGCGTCGTCGTTTCTCGAATAAATTATACATCTGTGTAGAAATTTATATGAATTCCGCGTAAAATAAACTCAATGTTGAAATGTTGTGTGCAAAAGAGAGTAGGAGATTCATGTATAGATCATTGGTTTCAAATGATTTCAATAAACACGATATTATTCAGGAACGATAGTTTCACACATACACACACTCACACACACTCACAGATGCAGCTCGCATCGTCATTACACATACATTGTGTATTGTTGAAAGAAATTATGCTATAGGGCTCAGACGTGTCGAGGTGTAAATAGTTTGAATGATACGTGACCGATTAAACGATTTATGAAAATAAATAAAATACTGAGAGCTACACAACGTAAACGTATCTTGGAAAAAACATAATTTATAAAATTTTTCGGTCACACGTTCCGTCCGACCGGGTTAAGCAACATTTTATGCTATAGTTATTGGTCTAAAATTTCCACTTGCTCTACCGATGTGTAAACTCGTAAATGTATGAGAATTATTGATTTAAAAATTGTACATACAACGGGGGAAAAAAATACATTTTGATACGATATATTTTATTTCGACGCTATTTGTTTTATATTTTAACCAAAATGACGTGAGTGAGTAGTGTTGAACGACAACGGACGATAGTAAAAACACGTATTTATCGTAATCATATTATATAACTATAATCTAAAGTAAAATAGGTAAATTTAACATAATATTTTACATTATTGTGTTCTGTGGTTATTCTGATTATTTTATCTTCTTAAATAATTTTTTAGGCTGTTTACACATTGTCGGAATATTTATATTATAATAACCGTCACCTATCAATAATGTATGACAGATTAACGGACAATCTCATTTAAATTTTTCCCATCACTCGGGACAACCAGAAGCATCCTTAAGTCGCTGTTAATTTTCTGTAAAAAAAAAAACAAAAAACAAAATAAAACGTTTTCATGACCGCAAAAACCATTTTCGACGTGACCACCACGACTCCGCTAAGTAATCTCGAAACTCGTGTTTTACCATGTGTTCAAATGTATCGCGCGCGACGAACAACAATAATGATAACATGACGCCGCGCTGCCGTTTACCGCATATCAATCGTGCATCGCTGGAGGACCGACCGGTCGTTTCCGGGCCAAACGCTTCCCCCGCAACACCGAGCACAACCCCAAGACCCGACCATCTACCCCACGTTTAAATACGTAAATATATATATATACACGGGGTGAGCAAGTCGAAACGTATATTATGACCTAACCGGAAAATTACCAATACGCGCACGCAGACGTAAAACAAATCATCCGTTGCCGGGAAATTGAGTGGGGGTCATATCAGCTGGCAATAATTAAGGGCTAGATTTAATTATAGATAACTACCCCCGTAGGTGTGCCAGCTCCCCTACACCCCCCCCGCCACTCTTCCTCGGCGCGTGCCGACCCATTACCCGTGGAGCGCAGGGTTCTCGCCGCGATTGCCAAAAGCCGCGGCCGCGTGACGTATGCCGCGCTCGGCCGAACGTCTGCCGGTCACCGAGGGCCACCGCCGCCATAAATAAACCGCACGGCGGTTACATTATTATACATAATATATTATTTAGGTATACATTGTGTACCTACGTACGAACGTGTTGTGTACACGCTCATTAAAATTAATTTTCCGCTCTCTTATCGCAAAATCTCGATCCTTGGCTGTCCCCAAACGCCACGCCGCACCGCACCCCCTCTAATTAACCTCTGACCCCGAATCGCGCACTGACTGTGGCACCTCCGGTCCGCGTGCTCGTACACAATTACGTATCAGGCGCTATTATAATTTATGCAACGTTTTATAGGCAGATCGCATTTTATAATCCGCGTCCGACGACGACAACGACGACCACCCCCCCCCCCCCCCCACGTAGCCAGGTGTGTTTTATGAGAAACGCGACGTGTACGAACGTACGATTATGCACACATACACACACACACACACACACACACACGCATACGGACACACTTAGGTACGATATTATGTGTGGATCGTCCGGACGTAGTACTATGCGTGTACACGAACTACAACTATTAACATGCCGATAACACTACCACGACCATTACAACGTATCCGTCTTAATAGTATTTAATAATTTATGCGGTACAATATATATTATATTATCGTCGTTGTAGTCGTATAATTATTATCAACGTCCGCCGCTTTTCCCGTATGTCAAATACAAGTGCAAAGACGCGTCGAAATCAGAGATAATTATTATTATTTCCATACCTTCGTGGACTTCAAACATAATTCAACACTTTGGGCAGGACGAGGAATTCGCTAACGAGTTTCCGTGGTTTTTTTTTTTTGCACTAGGTTAAATTATTAAATTATATTTATATTACTTCACGACATCCTAAAAAAGGAATACGAGTTTTGTTAAGCGGAAAGAATTTAACACGGAAAATATAAATTTTTATAAAGAAGGCTACTATTTTCACACCGTAGAAACATAAAGTGTAAGGTCACAATGACCTCAAAGTCTTCCGCAGTTGAAGGTGAAAACTTGTATCAGGAGATAAGGTGCGGCGTATGAAAACTTTTAAAACAGGTGCTTCACAAGGACATATTGTAATAAACAAATACAAAACTTTTTTTATTAAGCTTTAAACGAAATAATAACATACGTGAACGGTAATGTCTTAAACTTTTTTTTATATTATTGTTTTGATAAAATTCCGTTAAATCTCAACTTCATCTAGTTATTGTATTTTATTTGTTCAATAATCATGTTTGTTTTGCTGAAATGTAGTTTTATTAATTTACTGTTACAATTTTTATCAATTGAATTTTCTCAAAAAAACAAAATATAGTTATTTCGAAATAGTTAAAACATTGTAATAGCTAAAGAGTACAATATGCAATTATTGCTAGAAACTATATAATATTATTCTTCTTCTTCTTCAGGGAGCTTTGAATAATCTATTATGTTGTTGATATCCTATAAATGATAGGCAACGTACTCATATATTAAATTATGATATATTATATAAACTTTAATTATTTAATTCACATTACTTGTAAGATATTTATTTGCCTCTGATTGAGTTAAATTGGCTCTTCGTCAATCAATTATTGTTTTATAAATGGTAAGGATGGATGATCAAGTAAAATTTCTCAAATGTTTGCTAACAAAAATAAAAAATACTTTTTAAACATTTATAATCTATCGACATATGCTATTTTATGGTACTCGAAACTATTTTTGAATCATAATTATTTTGTTTAAAAGTTATCATTACCTTACTACACTGATTGTTGAATGATAATATTTAAAAATAGTTGACTTAAACCACTATATTGGTATTGATAACTCAAAAGACCAACACGATTTTAAAAATTAAAATTGTGATTTAGATTGTAGTAATATCTGAGTGCTTACTATTATTTAGTACATTGAAAATGTGAAATATTTCGGTGTCAACCGTTTGAGCAGGCAAACTGAAAAATAAAAATAGCTTTCAGCAAACTCAAAATTAATTCCAAAAAAATCAAGTGTTGCTTGTAGTAGATAATTATATTCAAAAGATTCAAACGATACTATTCTTAATGAACACATATGTGCATTTAAACTGTGTAATCTACTTGACGTACATATTTGTTTTTTTTCTAACTACACTTTCACTTAATTAGTTTGAATTTAACTATCCAAAAATGGTTGTCGGTGAACTGGGAAATCACCTAAAATAATCGATTCGGTCACCACTGGGTCTTCGGCTTTATACCGAATATTATATTCCACAGACGAAACAATCGGACCATACATCACGAACAATTTAATTTAAAATAAATTAATTTAAAAAAAAAAAATTTAAATTGTTTAAAATTACCAAAAAAAAAAAAAATGTATATAATGACCATAGTAGCCGGTTGTAATAGATCAATAAAAAAATATATTCCACTGAGGTGATCGAGTACAACACTATACACTAGACTGCAGCTAAACCGAGAATATCAATATTCCAATCATATATTACTGAAATAAAGCCACGAGTACACATGTGTGTGGTACAGCTCGCCACCCCGCGCAGTACATCCCGCGTAGTGATGAAAAATTATCGAGACGGAGGGGGGGACCATACAATGAGACAATTATTTTGAGCCCAGGATACATATAATACTATAGGTCACACCTTTTTTGCAAACGCACTCGGTGCATTACACTGCAGATATAATTTTGGGACGCTCTTAGGAGCTCTCCGATACACATATCGATGATGGATGATACGGCTGCCTTCTCGCAGGGTACACAGTCTTACGGTCACAGGTGAATTTTATCTCATCCGAACGTGTCGTAGGTACCACACGTTTCATAAATAAACCATTCGCAATTGTGACACATAATCGCACGATATGTAATAATAATAATAATAATAATAATGATAATAAATAGTGCACCCGAATTTATGTACGCACCCGCGTTATTGTAATATTTTCGACGGGTATTACGTCATATGAGTATATATTATATTGTTATCCTGCCATCCGGACAGCGGGTTATCTTTAGATTAAAAAATAAAAACGATAAAAATTCTACACACCGATACGAAAGCGGACAAAGGTTTTCATATTGTCCGGTTCTATTGTAAAACATGTGTCTATAAAATATTGCACGTCCCGGAAACGTTTTGCTCCGGAAGATTTGCGAGTGGGTAAGATGGGAAACGCTGATCGATAAAATACGCACAAGCATGGTAGTGAGAACACATGCAGCTACAAACATTTACTCCTTATTCTAGTCGAATCGTCGTCGTAATATATAACCAATTTACCGGGAAATAGTGCTTTGTGTTTTTGTGATCTCTGTGTGTGTGTGTGTGTATATATATATATATATATATACATACATAAGCGGTTGTGTGTGTTATATTATGCTATACGCGAGTGTACGTCATAGGTATATATATTTATATGATTTTTTATTTATTTTTTGTTTGTTCCGCAATAACTGTCTTCGGTGCGATAAAAAAGAATATGATATCTATTTTTCTTGACAAACCGAGCCTCTTGGATTCGCAGTGTCTCGAGTTTCAAATTACCAGTATATATTCTACCTACATATACGCCATAATATTAGAGCACACGGACAAGGAGGGAGGCGACACCGAAAAATACGCGAGTGTGTAATATGTGTGATGATTTCGTTTTATATACGTGATAAGATTATCTAGTATCGCCGTTAGAGGAATCAATTCTAATAAAACGAACGGTTTAGTACTTTGTGAATCCGAAATAATTTTTTACGGTTGACATAATGTAGGTGGCCAGCTTAGGTACCTGCGAAAGAAGTTAATATTTGTGAACCATTTATATATATATATACATTATACACATAATGACTGTCTGACTAAATAATATAAAATCGACTAGACAAAGATACACTTTTATACGAGTTATAAAATAACGCGCGTTTAATTGAAAACAATGATCCTAACTTTATAAACTGTAAATGTTACACCTGTAAACGTTGTACCGTTTACCAATTTTCGTATAGGCAGAATGTATAATACGACCACGTACAACTTGCGAAAAATAATTTATATTATATGATAGATTATTTTCTTGAAAATGTTTATAGAATTATAATAAAGTGACTTGTATCCACCTTAAGCACAACGATGCCGTGGAATAAGTAGTTTGTTATCCTCAAGTGTCTAACAAGCACACTTTAATTTTTCTAAATTCATTATTTTATTGAACGTTTCTATACTTTTGAGCATGGTGAATTTGAATACGTGGTTTGGTTTTAATTTATACTCGTTATCAAAATGGAGTTTTCGACAAATCAAAAAAAAATGTTTTATGACATTCCGGTTTGACATTGTAAGTTTATTGTTATTCGGCAATAGTCACCGCAGTATAAAAATATCAAAAAAACGTCTAATACTTATTATTAATGTTCAAAGTATTTCATTATTTGAAAGAATGTATATTTCAATCTATTATCTATACTTGGACCGTATTATATTGTAGGGGTAGTAAATTCCACAGTTTTAGTCTTTTATCTTACATTCACGTGACATAATTTTAGTACCCTCTATATTTTCAATCTTAATGCACTTATTTTCGATACGTACAAGCTTGATTGAAAATTAGTTTGTTGGACATTCGCAATAGATTTTATCGATCCACCGCAAAAACTTCACCGTTTTTTTGAATATATCAATATGCTATTCGAGAAAATGCAGAAATTTACATTTGAGTTGTGTAAAATACATCAAACACTTTCAATACGTTTGGGAAATTAAATTTAGTGTAGGTAACATTTATTAATAACACGGTGAAATACCATTATGAACTGTTTTATTTTTACACCATAATATTATGGCCTACAATAATACGGTTTATGATACCAATTTAAACTAAATTTTTTTAAATTTTAAATTAATATTTTCATTTATATAGTCCAGTACGCATCAAGTTCTTAATTACCCAGCCAGCAATATAATATAAATTAATAACAGTTATATATAAAAAAAAAACATACATGCATCATACCTGCATGCACGTTCGTTTTATTTAATTAAACGGTAAACGTATAATAATTACATGTCTATATATACATATATGTACGATATAGCAAATTTTATACCTAAATATTACTCAGCTGCCGCATGTGTCGAGTAATTAAGCTCTATCGAAATTCCATGCTTAAAAATTATTCGTTAAAAATACGTATCAAATAATATATTATTATATCATACAACATCTAAAATTTTCCATCCCATTATTTTTGTATTTTTATTATTCGTTATAATTAATACGTGAGCGCCGAATGATACGTGTAAAATTATTAATCGTCAAGATAGTGTGCATGACGTGGGCTCAGGAGTAGGTAACCTCTTATATGCGGTACCGGTTTCGCTAAATCACTTTAAGTCGACGGCTTGATTAAACATCGAGATGCCTAGCGCGATAAAGTGTTTTATCAAATTTGTAATCACGTTTTACCGTAGTATAATCATTTATGGTTTAATAATTCAATGTAGAGCGTAATGGAATTTTCATGGGGACGTTTTCTTGTCCTTGGGAAAAGCAATAACGTTAAAAAGGCTTTGGAAAATAATTAATAAACCGTTACGGAGATAGGTACCTACCTGTGTTTAAAAACGTTCAGCGCAAAAGAAAGAGCCTGCGCGGAATACACTTTCGTTATTGTTTACTCGTTACCGTTGATAATCTCAAGAGATAACCAGAAACCCGGGGTGCTTTACATTTTAAACTGTCGGAAAATGTCGAATGAATATGATAATTTTCGTTTTTTTTTTCTTTCGAAGATACGACTTAACGCGGTCAATACGATACCATTTAAAACGACAAAAATAAAATAGTAATAATAATAATAATAATAACAATTCAAAACGATTGTAATCCCCATTGTCGCGTTGAACTTAATGTTTACAAAATATTTTGTCCTGCTGCCTATATTGTTATTATTATTATTATTATTATCGTAGGCATTGTAGGCCACCGCGACGCGTGCTTCTAAACGTCTTACGGGAATAGAGGGGAACAAATAAAAAATAATATTATACGCATAATAGCGTTTAGTGTCGATAAAAAAAAACCGTAAGCTATAAACGAAATAGTATTTATGTTGGGATTATATTATAAATCTTGTTTAATAAATCGGGGAGCCGTAGGTGTCAATATATAGCGCGCATGATAAGTCGACAAGCGGAAAGTTAATATATTGATTACAATTGGTAATTAATAATTATAATAATATTATATATAATACGACCCATACTTATAAGTAGTACCCGCAACGGAATTTAAATCGGTCGTCGGCAACGGTGACTGCAGGGTTAGCGGTAATAAATCTATAATAGTCAAGTCAGTAAAACAACACGTAGATGATCAATAATAACGATCAAGTCGTGCATGCCAAAAGTGCGTGACGGGGTACAAGACAATGTTGAACGGGTACAGGGTGTCCCGTCGAGAATTTACCCATCGAGATATCTCCTGTGATACTGAAAACATGAAAATTCTGTTTTTTTTAAATAAGACTCACGCAGATAAGGACTACAAATATTTCAAATTTTAAATTAATTTAATATTTTTTTTTTATTATTTCCAAAAAAATTGATGTTTCAATATTTTATTTTCAATGATATTTAGTAATATTTTAGGTTTCCAGAATAATTGTGTACTATTTACTACGTATACAATAGTAGATAGTAGTGAAAAATTATTTTCTAACTTTCTTACCAAAACATTTAATTCAAAAAAAAATATGAGGTATCTGTTTTCCTATTCCCTGGGTTAGGTTAGATTAAAAATTAAAAAATCATTTTTTCCTACCATATGGTATTAAATAATAAAATGTAATCCAAAAACTAAAAAAATATTTAAAATCATGAGGTTAAGGAAAATTAAATATGGAAACGTTAACATTTTCAGAAATCTAAGGTCTATAAAATGTATACTTAAATTTTTGGAAAATTATAAAATATAATAGATATTTTTAAATTTTTTACCGATAAATTTAATTAGTTTGAAATATTTGTAGTCCTTATCCCTGTGAGTCGTATATAATAAGCAGTATTTTAATATTTTCACTTTCTCTGGAGATATCGCAACGGGTAAATACTCAGCCGGACACCCTGTATATATACTTCGTCGTCTCGTCCTATATATAATTATACATCTTTTCACCGGTCGCGTTCCGATTGGTCGAGAAATAGTCGAACGTCAAAAACACAATCGTTCGCCGTGCCGTGAGGACCGATTAATTAACGCAAACAAACCGTCTTGACCTCTGAATATTCATTAAAGTCTAAGGAGAAGAAGAAGAGGGAGAAGAGGAGAGAAAAAAACACGAAATGTCCGCTCGTCGCAGTCACTATCCCACCGCTGCCGCCACTTCCACACCGTCAGGTAATTAGAACCGTTGCGCTATTCACCGTCGTCATACTGCTGCCAACTCCATCATTTCCTCTCTTGTGTTTTTCTTACCCCACCATCGCCGTCGTACGATATGAACCAGCCATCGTATACGATGTCTCCTGAAGTATTCCTCACCCCTCCGTCGCCGTCACCACCATCAACACGCGCACCATACACGCCCTTTCTCAAGTTATCAATAAATATTCAAAGTGCAAAGTTTCGTTGTTATGGTAATGTCGTTCGGTTACATTGTCAAACGCAATTCGCAGAGACGTCTAAAGACAAAATACATAATATTATAATATTGTCGCTTAATATTTACACCCGGTGAAACGTGACAACATCAATAATATTATAACAATATATATTACCAGTTTGGTTAATAATCAAAGTATTTGAATTAAATTAAATTATAATTATAATTGGGTTAATAATTGTTATTCCAAAAATATTAAAATCCAGCCGATTGACCCTGACGATGGTGATGCAGATCAAAGACGATACACCGCGACCACCTTATATTAATTATAATATTATAAACACGTATATTGTCGACGGTATGCGTGCTGTGCGGCTCGTTTCCCTTTGAACCGTTTTGTTTGAATAAATAATACCGTGTTTTATTAAAATGTTTTTCGCTTATTTATTTATTCTGTCGAACAGACGATGTAAGTGGGCGATTTTATTTTTGTTGTCCATTCGATACGCGTCCCGATGTTTGTCAGTACTAAACAAATGTTTTACATTCATTCTGTTTAAAAGTTATCAACGTGAGCTGCTGCGTCAACACGCAGTTTTGGCCGGAAAACGAATTGTTTTCAAAGTGAAATTGACAAGCTGTAGGATTTTTATTGGTAGTCCATAAAAATAATCGTATGACATATTTGCGTTTCCAAAAGATAAATAAATGACACTGATATCAAAGAATTTCGTAAAAAAAAAAAAACAATATTATAAATAAGTCTCGAATAACTGTTTATGCGAATAAAAATAAGTTTAAGATTTTTTATTTATGTGACGAAAATACCGAAAAAATTATCGGTAAGAATATGACTTTTAATTTAAAAAATTGTTTTCTTACAAGTGAAAATTAGTTAATAATTAGTAATCTCGTGACGTAATAAATCTAAAAATCTGTGAAGATATGAAATGTTTTCCGTAAAATCGTTTTAAATTGTTTCAACATATTGCAGAATCAATGTAACTTAATTTCAAGTATTTATAACTTTCTTAATAATACTTTATTTAAGTCGTATTTTAAGAAATTTAAAATTAAAGCCGTTTTCAAAAAATATATAGCCCCCGGGATTTTTCAATGTACAACATCTACATCGTTCTTCTGACCGGCAAAATAGATCGGCTGTCTTCGGATGTTTAACTATGAACTAAAAAATTTAAACGTACTGTCCAGCAGATATCCTTAAAGCGCTTGTCATTTGAACAAACATCGCCCGTTCGTCGTGTATCGTTAAAAATGTATGGCAAGGTGTATAAAGTATAACGTTTACCACCGGCGGTTGTTGTTTTTGTTTATTTTCGCTTCGTAAAATGATGTGAAAGACAAAAGATATTCGAAAACGCAAAAAAAAAGAACACGAAATTTTACTTTCGTTTCGCAGTTGGGGCACGCGGAATTCGAGTCCAGGTGATAGAAAACCGACGTGACAGCGGTCGAAGACAGTTCGATCGATTCATAAATTCTTAAATAGCTGTGAAAGTGAATCTGACCGCGGCTTAAGATATTTTTCTCGGTACGTTCATTGCGTGTACGGCTATTATACCAAATAACATAATCTGTATAATATGCGCCTGGCGTGACGCGAACGTTTGTGTGAATTTTTCCTCGTGCATCTCGTTCGCAAAACAAGAACTGCATAATATGGTACCTGCGGTAGAACGTGTGCCTATAAATAATTCAAGAAAACATCGAGTTTGCATTAAAAGTCAATTGAGATCCGAAAACAACGAGTAGCGTCGTCGTATATCCCGGTTCCCCCTACCCTCCCCCACCCCTTCAAATCGCTAACGGGTTAAACTAGTATTTATTGCTGAGAGTTTTTTCGTTTCCCATCTTAAACCATACATATATATATTTTATACAAATGTATACACTTAAATTGCATCGATGTTTTCTTCCCTCATCGAATCTACGTTACCGACTGCTAACAACGTAAAACGCGCAAAAATATCTACACGTCCGTGACTATTATTTTATTCATCGGCACATGTAGTGCTTGGCGCGTTTACACGCAGGCACGTGCCTACGAAGTGGAAAATTTTGCGGCGCGACGAATTATAGGAAAAAAAAAATAAAAACTTTTCCTCTAAATCGTTACATTTTTGACTCACGGGTGCTTATACAGTTTTTGTACATAGTGTGTAACAAATTTAATGCGCGCGAACGTGTCTATAGCAACAACAACAAAAGTACACCTCTCTGATTATAAAAACTCGGCGGCAGGCGAAGGTTCTATGATTATGTTGTTCACGCAAGTTTCACATAGACACGAGATTGTTTATCCGATAAATAAAATGGAATTATAATAAATGTATGACTGAAATCGAATGTATTTGGTATAAAGTACAGTATACTATAAGGAGTATAGGTCTATACAATATATACAGTCGAGTTTCGAAAACTCGAATTTTATGGAAAGTAAAAATTAATTCGTCTTTTGCAGTTTTTGAGATCAATAACTTGAAAGATAAATACTTCTATTATATCTTCATTAATAACAATTAAAATTAAATGATTACATTTTTCAAACAAATATTAGGTAAATATTAATTGTTAACTACAATGTGATTAAAATTTTAAAAAAACATGAGTATTATGTATATATTATGTCCTATAACACTTACCTGTGCTATACTTAGGAGCAGAAATTCTTCTCTAACAGAGTTGTACTTCATTTTTGTCATATAAGCAATAAAATATTGTCTATTAAGAGGAGAACTTTGCCGCTACCGGCTTTGAGTTTTTCATTGTTACCTTCGACTTTTATCGAGACACATTATATTGCATTGAGTGTACAGGGATTTCCATGGGACAGGAAAAACGTTCACCCTATCGAGTTGGTTACTACATTAGTAGTCGTTTACGGAGGCTACTTTTACAGGTCTACATTAATCGGGATAAATGTGCCCCTGGGCATATGCACTGCGCACAGGAATGGTCGTGCAATACTCACCTTTTCATACACACGATTGGATACTTTTTAACCACCTGATTGGAGTGTGCGTCATTTTTTAAATTGTATTCATCAAGTGTGCATAATAATTTATTATAAACTGTTAAACCAATATTGTGTGTGTGTGTGTGTGTGTGTGTGTGTGTATACGGACACGAGCTAGCTCGTGTATAAGCTATCGCGCTCGTCAAACGTCTAAATAACATATTATTAAGTACTCGGCGGTGGGGCGCGCGTATAGCTGGTACCGCGTATTTACCTTTAATGGTATGCGCGCAGACGCGTTTTCAATGGAATCCCCGAGAGATTTACCGACGTAAATTATACGACAAATACAATAAGATGATTGAGACGGGATCGCGCGCGCCGCATACGGTACGGGGCGTTTACGCGCGGCCGAGGGGGTGAGAGGTTTTTCGGGGTCGCCTCTGCGTATGATGTATCAATACGGTCGCGCCGCGCAGTGCGTTCGTTAACGAGATTACGTCGCGGCATTCCGCGAGTTGTGTGCCGGGCGTGTCAGTCGTACGAGACGGCGGCGCGCGGATGATTAAACGAATGATTTTCCGGAGGCATCTACCGCCGCCGCCTGTACGCACATATACATGCACGTGTAATTTGTACACGTCATATTATAATACAGGGTGATTTTCTAAGCACGTGCGCTCAGCCCTTTCTCGCCCTCGAGTCGTGCACTTTTTCCTAAATGATAATTCCGATGCACGCGCAAAATCCGACGCATCAGGGATTCGTTGTTGTACACCGGTATCGAATCGCTGCAGTAAACTTTGGCGATATCGACTGTTGATTTTCAAATCGGAGAACAATTTTTGTTTTTTTTTCTCACGCAATTGCGATCGTTAAATTAGTTATTCTCAGACATGTTTGATGTAACACAAGTTCAACGTTCGTAACTGCTGCTATGCTCACGGAGTCGTTCGAATTTATCTACAAAGCGTATACTCGCAGGTATCCGTCATTGATCCATAGAACGAAATTATTAATAATAATTTATGTTAACCCTATGAGGGGATTTGTCATTTCATTTAAACTCCATGGCAGCAAACATGCTTATCTCGTGGTACACGTTACGGTATAAAACGAAATTATCAATTTTTACTGATTATAATTTTCACGCGCAACTATGGATTTGAATAATCCCGACAGGCCAAATATGGACCATGGTTCATCAACGAAAATCACCAGAATAATAATTATTTGCGTTAAAAAAAAAAAAAACGCTGATATTGCGCCACGAGTCGTTACTTTATATGTACGAAAAATCTCTGTGTTGTAAATCATTGTCATATAGTAGGTACACACAAATAGGGTTTTCAATAAATCAGAACTTGAAAAAAATTCACAAAAAAAAAGGGACGAACATGCTTGAAAATGTACCCAGTGAGCACTTCTCGCGCCGATATATCCGTCACACGCAAAACGGACGACGTACGGTCGGACAAAGTTTGCCGGATTTGGAAAAGGTTTAGTATACATCGCATACCATTATTATAAAGCGCAGAGCAGCGACGTCGTAGTGATACGGGTGGATTATGAATTTATGCGAGAAACGCGTATTATTGTTATTATATTATAACGAGAGTATACCTACACGCTGCTACACGCGCACTTTACGACAAACTCACTTCGAAAAACAAACAAAATTCGAACCCTTTAAATTTTAGACAGTTTTAATGTCCGAGCAAGCGCGTATACGAACTCGATTAGCGTTTAAAAGTTTCGAAAATAGATTCCATCGCTTTATTATGCGCGTATACGACTTACAGATGAAATTCGTGATGTTTCAAGTTATCGGCTTGCGCGTGTTCCCTGCGTAACGAACGAATAAGGGACACGTGATTATGAGGACCATCCCTTCGCACAGTCCCTTGGGGTACGTGTTTTATTTTTGTTCTGCCGCGCCAGGGCTTAAAATAATCTGTTAAGGTGATAAAAACAAAATATATATATACATGTAAAGCTGGGCCTAGCTCGGATGCAAGTATTAGTTTTACGGGCCATTCGTGATCAAGATTTTGGATAACAGCAATCAAACGTGAATTCTGTGTTTTTAAAACGATATATTAAATTTACAACTTTTAAATATTTTATTATTCATACACAATATTTGTTGTTTATGTATCGTAAATTGTTACCGACTCTTAACACTTTACACTTGTGTAAGTTATTCATTGAAAATATTGAAGTTAAATATTGAACATTAATAATAAAATTAATAACTTTAATCCTGGTTGAATGCAAACGAATACTCAAATTAATTTTTGATTTAAAATATCGAGGATTTTGCTCGATAATTTAATACTTTTTTTTTTGTAGTCAGTGGTTGTAATATATTTTTCATATTTATGATACCAAAGTCAATAAGCTTGTTATATAAAAAATATTAAATTTAAGTCTTTATTTATGATTGATATTATTTATAAGATAAACAAAATAATAATTATGAAACTCCTTCACTGCTGGTAATTTTAAATAAATATTTAGTCAATCTATTAATTTACTTATACTATTTAGTTGTTTATTCATATTAATTTTGCTTTTTACATTTTTAATTATTAAACTTTGATTTATTAAGTAATATATTTGACCGATTAATAATAATTATCGCAGTATCTATAAAGAGCTAAGCAGTGATTATACAGCGTATAAGTAAGATTTGAATCTCAATCCAATAATGGAACAACGTATAATATAAACCATGTAGATGAATTTCTTTGGTTTGATATAAATACTATATCACGAGTGTTATTCGTAGTATTCGAGTATTATATGATACGGTCAATGTAAAAATATAGTCAAAATGAATTTTACATTTCAACGAAAGTTTAAAAGTACCGTGATATATATTATTTATATTTTTTTTCAATGGCTTAAAACGGTATTATCCGAGCAAGGTATATTCAAAATACGACTAATTCGAGAGTGGTTTGACATAACAAGACGCACCATAGAACTTTGAATAATAATACGCTATAATGTTGTAAATAACCACGCACGAAAAGCGAATAAAACAAAATTCTAATTCAATCGTCGGGCAAACGTACGTATACAATAGTCGTTTGTGGCTGAAAAACGAAAAATTGTTACGATTCACCAACAGTTGGCCGATTATAAATGACTGAAAATC
This sequence comes from Periphyllus acericola, assembly GCA_949715065.1. Lineage (NCBI taxonomy): Eukaryota > Metazoa > Arthropoda > Insecta > Hemiptera > Aphididae > Periphyllus > Periphyllus acericola. The sequence goes on from OX454264.1 coordinate 60,960,733, forward strand.
GTACGACCGGGAGTTTGTGATCACTGACTTGTTTAGTGCTAACTTGCAGTGTTCTTAATCGTGTGGCTATAAAATATATTTATACATGTATACATTGACGAGATAACGTGGTGTAACGAAGAATACACAAAATCGCCGGACATGTGTTTGACGGTGTTTGATGATGGTTGGGGGAGGAGGAGGGGGGTTCGCATTGCAAAAAAAAAACACAAATGTGGTTACACGATTAAATATTTATTTTTTAATATTGTTACCTGTTTGGTCAAATTATCAGCTGAATCGCCATGAACGCGAACAGTACAGTCCATCAAATACCTTGCTGAACTCATCGATCGCAAAAACAAAATTTGTCTCGCAACACGCGCGCTATCTTATAATATATTGTATTATATTTTCCGTCCACTAAGTGAAATTTTGATTTCTACTTCATGAAATGGATACATTCAGTAAAACTGACGATTTTCCACATTCCATGTCGAATTTTTTTAACTTTTTAGAAAATTGATGAAATTATTGTTAATTTTATCCACGTTATGTAATATTAGTCGGTGCCGAAGTTTGATGCCATGCCCGAATAAATAATAAAATATTAAATTAAAGTTATTGTTTAATAATAAAAGATTTATCAAATCATAAAATGTACATAAAAATAAAATATTACACGATGTGGATTAAAATATGGTTTTTGTCCACTTCACGAGTAGTTGAAAAAAAAATGTTCATACAGTGTAGAAAAACGTCATTTTTACTAAACGGATACATGTCTTGAAGTGGATTTCCACTTCATGAAAATGAGCAATCCCACTAAATGGACGTGACGTATTATATAGATTCATCAATTTTCATTCTGCCGATATTAGCGCCATCACTGCTCGAGCTTTCTGCGTATTTCGATGCTGTATATCGCACACGTCTACGATACTATTCTATACGTATACTATCATACATTCTTCACTTAATCGGGGCTCTGCGGCTTGAAGACTCTTGACAAATGAATTGACAAATCGTGTACGATATAACATATTATTATATTATATATTAAGATATTACGATCTAATAATCAAACAACGTGCCCACCACGGATTCGTGAATTGCATTTCCATCGCCTTGGTAAGCGCATGCGATCTATATTTGTATACCTACGTCTGGCATGTTCCGGTTGAGTAAGTGCTTTTAATGCAATTTGTCGATAAAGTTTTATCGTGCAACAGTGTTGCAACACATACGAGCAATATCGGAGGGCGAGGTTATTCAAATGATCTAATAGGCGTTCGAGGTGAACCCACTATGGAACACATCAATCATAATTTTCGTTAACGAGTAGACGTATTAATGATTTTTTTTTCTCTCCAAAAATGATGCGTGTATATGTGTGTGTGTGTGCCGTTGTACAAATTAGTACTCGCGTGAGATTTGGGAAACCAAAATCGATTTCACGGGTCGTTGAGGATGATTACGATGATTTTTATTATATTTTAACTTGTTCCGTTCGTCAGATTGTTGCTTTCGGTAGGGTCAAAAATAAAAAATAAAATAAATTATAATTTATAATAATGAACAACGCGTGGTGGTGGTGGTGGTAAAAAAAACGCCTAATAATCGAGAAACCTTTCCGACCGTAGCAAGACCATGATGTATTGTTGTCGGAAGTTTCTATAACGCAGTCGCTAGGGGTTTTTAACTTTATTTTTTTAATTCATATTTTTTTTTTAATTTTTGGGTAAAACGAAAACTGTTGAATCGGCAAACACGGAGAAATGTTAATAGACATTTTAAGGGTGCAAAAACGGATCGTTACCAAAGGTGATGGGCGGTTATAGTAGCGGACTGTCGAGACACACAGGAGACAGCTGTCATCCCTATACTGTACCCTGGCTGTACGAAAATTGCAATTCACATCGATCAAACAAATTATTTCATTCGACGTATCGTTATAATATGATAATGTCATAAGAGCACCAAATATATATATATATTCCGAATCCGGATTAAATCGAAGGCACGGTGATGAGGAATTATCAAAAACTTTTTTACGCAGAGACTTTGTGATTCCGGCTAAAATAGATACTAAAATGAGATGTGACCTACTGGAACTTTATACAACAATTTTCCCTCGCCAGGATAAAAGTTCACTTTAATTTGGATAAAATGAATACTAGATTAGAAAGTTACTTTGACTATAGCAAAATCAACGGAAACTTAAAAACACGTATTAAGTGTACAGAATAGCTTCGCGGAAAGGTATCAACGCTATAATAATATAACGGTAATGAGAGCAGATTGCTTAGTTCAACTATTTTTGTTCGTCATACGGAACAAATGATTCTTGTCTTACTGTATTTCAATGGCGTGTGAACACATAATTAATACTACTTATAGGGTATTACAGAAATAATTGAACCGCAGACATCGGGCTGGTTTATGCTCAACCCACTCGGAGAAAGACCGAAATCACTAATTTTTGTTTAGATATTAATTGATCTAACTATCATTACCTAAGAAATATCTGTGTTTTTCTTTAATCGACTTCGCCCATGAAGTCCATAGGTTTTAATTGACTATACAAGGTTATTTTGAACCACGATCACCTCATTTTTGGCCGTAAAAATGTATAAATTCTGAAATTTTTTTGAATGTTAATGTTCCATAAAACCTATGTTTTTTATAAATTTGTTTTCAAGCCAACTTATGGGTGTTTTTTGGCCGTACAAATTTTGTTTTAAAAATTGGAACACCATGTTTTCTACGCAAACTATAATTCAATTAATTTTTTTAGAATTGTTGAAGTAACATAGTCAAAATTCGGAATTATTCAAATTCCAAATTGCGTATGAAAAGTATAAAATTCACATTATCTCGAATTAGTAGCAATTAGCTATTACATGTAGCTAAAAATTATACCATCATAAAAGTTATAATTACGAGACTATTTTTAAATTGCAATAACTCAAATACTACTAGGTCGGATTTTGATTTTGAAAATTGTCTTTAAAGAAATAATATAGTGAAAAAATATCGATCCATTTGAAGAAAAAAAGTTTTATCACCACAAAATGCCCTAAAGGTCACATAAAAAAAAATGTTCATAGAAAACATAGCTTATATGGTAACTTGAACGTTAAAAATAAAAAAGTCCAAATTCAAGCAATTTTGCGTCCCAAAAAGGAGTAGAACATACTCGTAACTATGAAATAACCATGTATACATTAAATACGTTTGGCTTCCGCAAAGTCACGAGACTGATTGGCATAGTGATGCATATTGTAGCACTAAACTGCATATTATAATATTCCCCGAACAGACATAATATACATATTTATGTGTACAACATATACTAGGTTGTAGGTATACCTATATAACCGTGTACCGCATGTTTTCAAGTAGGTACTCTAACTCGCGGTACTGCGGTTTGCAATTTCGTGCACTTTATCCGACATAGCTTGTAAATCGAATTTGTGAATTCCGTCATATGTGTGGCGGCCCGTTGTTCGCACATAATCGGCTTACAGTGTTTCATCCGCGGAAACAACCCTGCTGAACGACACCTGTCCTCTGACCCTTATACCCTGCGAACACAACGCTCGTGCAGATGCGATTTCAGATCTACGGAAACCGTAACCACTACCGTCCGGCATCATCGTTGTCGAACCTTACTATATATTATTACATACCCCGGGGTCGTATACCGCGGTATAACAGTATATATACTAATATAACGGTGATAGCGGTAGGATCGAGCGATTCGGCCGTATACTTCCATGAATGACAGAGGACGGAAGAATAAAAAACAAAACCCCGGACGACGACGCGACAAACATGGCCAGAAAAATCGATTATTTTCTTTTTTTTTTTTTTATCGTGGGGTTTTAAACATTTTAAGAGGATTTGGTCTCGTCGTCGTCGTCGAACCTGCTGCACCATGTGATATCAACTCTGAAAATTCTCACAGCTTTCGCGTTGCTAACTTTTTTATTTTATAATCTTGTATATAATATATATATATATATATATATATATGTGTGTTTTACTCCACATTACACCGATGTATTGCTTCGAAACGATTTTGCGTGTTTGACGTGTGCCGCCGCCCCGCAGTCATTACCGGCAAAGTGTTGGACGGATATTACTCCCGCACGAATGGCTTATAATTACTATAATCTATACCGTAGTACGTCAAAAATAATCGAACAAACACGACGACGTGGTTATTTTACCCTCGACACTAATTAATCGCCCCCCCCCCCCCCCCGCGCTTACCGTTCTCGATGTGTACTTGTAATAACATGTTGTTAATATCGGAAACGGTTTTTGGCATGTAAAATTACAGATTGTATTAATATTCTGGGCATACTTGTGAACGAATTTATTGACTTACGTGCGTTCCAGACATTCTTTTAACCATTCTGAAAACACATCGTACGCAATATCTTAACATGATATTGATTTATGTATTATTTTACGGATTCGGAAATCGCAATCGTTCGTCGCTTGTTTTTTTTTTTTTTTTGTCTGAAAATTAACACACGTCCGTTAGTTGAATAGCTCCAATATCATAATTGCACACATTATACTATTATATTGTTAAACAAAATATTATATTATAATCGAACTTTTTTTCTTTATTAAAAATAAAATATTTACAGTCAGTAGCTAATGTAAGCAAATGAGATGATTGCAAATGACGAAAAAAAAAAAAAACGAAAAAACAACAAATAAAAAGTTGTTTTATTTTTACTTAACTTCAGTGATTATTAAGAGATAGTCACAGAACCCTCAGTAAAACCGAACTTAAAATGAATTGAATTAAATCCTGGAAAGTTGAACGATATAATCCTGTAGCTTATAGCCCTTGAATAAATGGTAAAAGCGCATACGATCGGTTGTGACTCACAACTTGTGAGTATAATATTGTTTTTATAATTTTTATTTAAATAACTACAATAATATTGTGTTAAAGCTACAAGGTAACTTTATAATTTATGGAACAACCATCGAAGATATTTTTTCTAAAAATGAATTTAATACTTGTTCAGAAAAATTATGAACACTGTAAATGGGGAAAAATACTATCACCTCTTTCGTAATCTCGTTAATTGTTGTGAACCTTTGCATGTTAAATTCCATTGGTGTTCAGGGAACAATGTAGTTCATCGTTCTCCCGTTTTAATGTCAACATGTTATGCATACAACCAATAAATGGTTTACGCGAGCAATTTAAGGCCGACATTGATTTAAGATACATATTTTTGTCCTCTTAACCCTTTCAGACCCAAATTTATTTTTAGTGAAGTTAAAAATTTTTTTATAGCATATTCATTTTACTATGGACTCTAATATGACTAAAATCATTAAAAAAAATTTTTTTTTTAGTTATTGACCAATTTTGGGGTATGTCCTCTATAAGTGACATTGGGTCTGAATGGTTACCAAAAATTTAAAATTTCAAACTAACCTATTAGATTTTAAAAATTTTCTATAAGTATAAAACGCAATATAATGTAATAAAAAACAAACATTTTTATTCAGATTTAGAATTAATCAAAAAGCCAGTATTCACAGATCATTGAAAACCGGATGATTGGTTTAATTTGAACTTGTGCCGCGGAGACAATTTAATATACTATAAATCATTTAAATACCATATAAACAGTTGCATTAGTTTTTTTTTTCAATTTGTGATCTTCGTACAGTACAATATTCTGTTATGGTCTCTTGTGGAAAATTTGAAAACGAATTACATCATGAGATGAAACGGTTATTGCACTAAAAATAATTCATTTCTTTGCGCAATTTATAACGATTATAAAATATAATTTAATATCAGGAACAGTTTTTTAAATGTTCTGTTATATATTTCTGCGAAGCTTTGTGTCCGTTAAACGACTAACGAAGTGATAAACATCGCGTTTTTGCCATTTTCTGCAAAATCTTCTTATTTTTTTTTTTTAGACCAGTCGTGACAAACACTCGAATTAGCACTACGTAATGTACACAATATTTCAATTTGGTTTTCAACGGTCTTTGACAATTTGTTAGCTGAAATCATTCACCATGTGAATTATTTATTGCACATTTAAGCATTTGTTCATCTACCACATAACCTTACATTTTTTTTTTAAAGAATTTAGGGAAGCCTTTGACTGCACATAAGTATAGGGGTGAATTATTTTCGTTAAAAAATTCCGATTCTCTCGCTCTCTAAATGCCCTATTATAATCATTCATCAGTTTAATCACGCGCTACGATATTTCCCGGAAATACTGCATCACAGACAACCCACCTCACATGGCGCACAGGATCATTTGTCGCTTATCGAAACGATGCGTGTGAGTATTTTCTCGACATGAACGATGTAAGTTTTCATTTTTTGATTATTTTTTTTTCGGTATGACGAGTAGATGAAAAACGTCTAACGGGAAATTATAAAGAAAAAAAACCTACTGTCAATTTATTGTTTTAACCGAATAACGTGCGTTTATAATAATTTATTATAAACATTTATAACATTTATACATTTCGACGTGGCTACGGCATAAGTACCGCAATTTTTAACGTGGCAGCAGTATAATATATTGTGCCCATGCAATGTAATGTTACAGTCATTTAAATGTTAGACACGCATTTCAGTGTTCAGGTCGAAACAAAAAAGGCAATACGTGATGCTTTTCAACTATAACAGTTTAGTAGTACTTCACTTAAGTTTAAACATGGCTGTGGTGCCTACAGCGGGCGTATTGATTAATATACGTGTGTATTTCCTACAAACACATGTATCGAAACGGTTGAAGGAAATATGCATATTATTCCATTTGCGCTGAGTAAAATTAATAACTTGATCAATCGGATTTTAATTGCATGGTTTTTAATTAAAACTTTGCTGTTTGGTGCTGGATTTTTTCGACTAATTGATCCTAAATTAATGTTTACGTGTTTACAATTCGGTTTTGTTAGCAGAAGTTGCATTAAACCGTATTCGATTTCACCGCGACCGTAATAATTAGTATTCGATATGAAGTAAAACTTATTCAAGTCATTTTGTCGATTACCTACGCCCATGCATAGATAAGTATAAATAATATTATATGAAAACATAATTCGTAATATATTAATTTATCACTTGAAGTACGTATCGCGTTCATCAAATATTATATTTAGTGAATGAAATATACAAATAGAGGTGGTAAACGTTAAAAATGTTGTTTTATTTGAAATTTGAAAAAATGTATTTTATTTCACTAATTTGTTAGATCAATGCGTTAAAATTAAAAGAATCTCAATATCAAACAAATGTTGTTTCTATTTATTTAGTAACCTATATACACTCACTATACTATCAATTACAATTTATATTAAAGGAAAAGTTAAAAAAAAAGTATTTTCAATAAACATAAAACACTTGATATCCAAATTCTTCTCGTAATAAGTGTTGTACAATTCTAAAATTGTGGCATTAAAAAAAAAAAAAAAACTATTATTTTAATGTTCAAAAAACAAGATACAATATTGGATATCATTTGGTGTCATTATGATCATATAATATAATATTAAACACGAAAAATATAAATATTTGTGTTACGTATTATTTTACTTTTGAAATCTTAATTAATTCGTTTATACGTTTATAGAATAATTACCAACAATAATAACACCACAACAGTATGCATACAATTATAAGCACATTAAAAAACATAAATCACTTACGTAATAAGCTTCCTCTTTTATCATAAGCGCGTTCGCTGATTATAATATGTATATTATATGTATATATATGTGTAAATTATTAAATCTAATTATAAAATGTTTCAAAAGTTTTATTATAGGAAGGCATATATAGTTAGATACAAAGATAAACGTAATTATTTTTCTGAATAAAAATAAAAGATAATTCGTGTAACGATCTTAAACTACTAAACATTTTTTATTAAGAAAATAACTTAAATCATTAATGGTTTCTTTCTTCGGAGAAAATATTTTTTTTCTTACTTAAGCGCGCAGCAACATTCTGATAAATTAACAGATAGTAGAATCAGAAACTTAACAAAGTTTTTCGGTATAATTAGAATGACATTAATATACTTTTGATTGTTTTAAATAGATGTAATGTAATAAAATTAAAAAACCGTATATGAAAAAATATCTTTAAACCGGTTAGTATATTAACTAACCGTAAACGATTCGCACATTTGCTTTTCAACGGTAACACAATATTAACAATATTATACTTATATTACAATTAAAAGTTAAAATAAACGAAAATAGGTAGCAATCCACCGACGGAATATGATATAATGTATACTGTTAAATTGAAAAACGGACAAAACTCCTAGTCAGGTGCGACTCCGCAACCTGTGCTTTTGAAGTTGAAACTGCAATGTACCATTGTTCTCAAAAAAATGATTCCGAGTAAAAAAGGTCAAAGGAAAATTTTATGAAGAATCTTATATACAAGCAAAATTAATAAGTGGATAGATAGTGCGTGACGAAAATACTATAAATATACAATGTTCGATTCTTGATCTTGGTTGAAATATTTTGCCATGTTTTCTCTGATTTTCTCAATTGATCGGAAAACTATTGGGAATATAAAAAACTGACCTTCTAAAAGTACCAACTAGACGAATAATTTCCTTTACTAGGTATATATAGGAACTGTAATCCTGCCGGCCGAAATCGTATACACAGACACAAAAATAAAACCAATACATTCCTTGTTTCACTCAAAATCTAAAATATTAAACGTAGTTCCTTGGAAAATAAATGATTCGAATGACTACAATTATATATATCTAATGTTTTTCTGACGACAAAGCGACTGTAGAATAATATTATATGTGTATTTCGGATCCTTTCATCCGACGATAGTACGTTTTAACCGAAAAGAAATCTAAACCGTCGGCGGGGATGATTCTGTTGGAATGAATTTGTACTTTTTCTCCGTTTTAGCGTTTTTCTTCTTCTACTTCTTCTGCGTTTGTCACGAAACGATAACAATACTCGCGTACTATAAGATCCGCGGTGTATATACATAGGTACGTGTACAGACAGTGGTGCGTTTACCGCCGACGACGGTCGGGGACGGGGTGGTACCCTATAGCTCCATCTATATATATATACGAGTATGTATGTATATATATATAAATACATTGTTGCGCACGGGCGACGGGTGAAAGTTTCTGATAACAAATCGGCCGTTATAAATATCACTTCCTAGCAGCAACAGCATATTATAGTTCCTATAGCGCGAGCAGCAGCGGTGCCAGAAATAGCATCCGGAGGGGATTTACGGACATATTTATTTTTCTACGGTAAAAGAGCGGTTCGCGCGGTTGCTGCGGTGGCAGTGACTACAGTGGCGGGCAGGGGATGGTGCGCAGCACAATGGGACGCAACGGTCGGAAAACGTAATTTCCTTTATTGCCCATAGCCATTTCCCTAACGATATTAGGCCTGGCCGTCGCCGTACCACCGGTGCTGTTACTATATATACGTACTATAAACTCTATTAGAGAGAGATAGAGGGACAGTGAGAGATTTAGAAAGAGAGCCAGAAAGAGATAGAGAGAGAGAGAGAGAGAGACGCGATGATGGGACCAAGACGGGCGAAAAGAGACTATATACCGCGGTATATGTGGACGGTATACGCGCGGTACCCACATAGCCATTTCCACGTGGCCTGCGTGTTACCGGGCACAGGGTACGTTTATGCTTCGGCGTGCGTGCGTGCGGTGTTCTGACCTCGTTTCATTGTAAACGGATCAGGGATAAAATATGACGTGGAAAAAAAAAGTACCCACACATGTGTGTTCGAAAGCGCACGGTAGTATAACGTTGTGCAGTCGTGATCTCGAAATGAAAAACGTTTTAGTTTCTTCCCGAGTAAGACCATATATTATAATATGATGTCGTTCGTATATCGCGCACGTGCGTGATTTGCGTATGAACTGGATTTCAAAACGATCCGAAATCATATGGTTTACACGCGGCAGAGGTTCTCAAACTTTTTTGTTCGCCGCGAGGAGCCTGTAAAGAAAAAGCAACAGTCGCCAGAAATTCAGGAATACCTATTTATTCCTTAAAGCCACAACTCATGAACAATGCCGAATTAGTACATGATTTCCATTTGAGTCGTACGTCGTATAAATACAAAATTATAAAAATAATATATACGAGTATAAACGAGTTGGTATATTATAACGTTTAGTAATTTATAAGTGTTAATATGAACGAAGATATATTTATTTTTCATTTACTGGTTTTTCAGTACTTAGTGTGGTGAATTAAATTTGAACACTCACATCTGCTTACAATTTACACGCAATATTAAATACAATTAAATAGAAATTGGGAGAAATGATATTATATGAATGTAAAATTATAAAAAAATAATAAAATACATTGGAAAGTATAAATATAATTCGATGCCGAGAGTATTATTTAAAATTGTATGTATTCCGACTAGTTTCGACCGTTGCGCATCGTCGGGTTACAAGAACACACTTTTAATTATGAATACAATTATTCTACTAATTATAATATTTTAATTTGATTTAATTCAGATGTGTCCGCGGAGTCTCTAGATAACTCTCGTGGATCACAGATTGAGAACAACTTAGAGTAATACTTTGTTATCAGCCCTGCAAAAAGTACGCACATAACGATTAAGACATCGATCTTTATAGTGCTGTAAAATACTTTATGCGTCTTCGTTAACCGAGGTTTTCAAAAAGGGGTATGTTATAAGTACTAAGGTACATAGCGAACTAACCATCACTTGACGATAAGACGACGGAGGTGACAATATAAGGCACTATTACTTTAGAATTTTACTGGTGAAGCAAATTTAATGCTTCCGAAATAATATCATAAGGAATATTTTTTAAAAATATGAAAATGTTAAATTATTAAACTATTTCAATTTTACCATGATAATAGGAGATCTACTCAAAATATATATATTTTAGATTGTGTGTGAAACTATAAATGTATTGGTTTCACAATGAATTTTTCGTGATTAAACTTTAACACCAAAGTTCTTACGCAGCATCGTTTAAGTCAGCAAATTTAATATGTATATAAATTGCTTTGGACAAGTCAATTTTAGGAAAGTTGAAGTAGAATTTATAACGTACAGAAAAAATAAAAAAAAAAAACTCTAAAATATTATTTTATTTAGCCCACTATAAAGCAGCGTTTATATAAATTTGTATGTTCAAGGATTAATAAGATAATTTTAAGTACTAGGACTTGACATGTTTGTGCGTAGATTAGCCATTTCACGTTGCTTTTACAAGTTGGAAGTTTTGACAAAGATTTTCGAGATATTTTGTAACGTTCAAACAGAACACTCCTACCATGCAACGTGCTGAATTGTTTCGAAAACTCAATTATTGTCCTCTGCTATTGAAATCGGCTACTATGTTAAGCTCGAAAGATTACCTCAATTTATCGATGACAGTAGTTTATTAGTGTCAAGTAGTCTGCATTTGTAATTCAATTTAGCTGTAGTTGAACAAACAGAATTCGAAAAGCAAATATTTGATGTACTGTGGTCAAATCTCAACAACAAACCAAATCATGAATATCGCACATTGTGTTCGATTATATAAATCAAAAACGCAGTTTTAGATTTCGTGTAAGTCAATTGTTGTGTACGTCAATTTGTTTCTTAAAGCGTGAACATTTTTCAAAATATGTTACTTATTTTTCGGTCTTAATTAGTTGACTACATGTTATAAATATTGTACTTAAGTGGTGTTTGAAATCCATTTTCGAAATTCAAAACAATTTATGATTCTGTTGAATTTGCGGATAGTACTATGAACCAAGATATAGTATGATAACACTTTTTAAGGTTCGCGTATTTTTAATAAAAATCATAATGGCCAAATATGCATTCAAGATTTTCGAATACTTCGCAGATTGATGGAAATAATAACTTCGGTATACGAAGAAATTACGATTTTTAATATTTCACATTAAACCACGATATAAATACTTAGAATTCTTCGCCGGGACTCGCTCTGGCCGCGGTGGAGATATTTGAATTTATTAAAAACGCAGTCACCGGAAATAATATTATTAAAAACAAAAATACACCACGGTTCGATTGATCCCGTAGTTGGTATTGTTTCGCGTGGGGTCGAGTTCACGCGAACGGACGGGGTCACGGCTCGGGACCGTCGGGTCACGTGGATTCATCATGCGTTCTCACGGTATACGTTTCACACGTGTAGGTACTGAAAAATCTGGCGGCGGCATCGGTGCCGGGTTTGGCGATTGTTGTTTTACTGCGAACGTTTTCGGGGCAGAAAGTTTCGAAACGTCGAACACGGGGCGCGGTGGTAGCAATAACGGATGTGCACGCACGACATACAGCTAGTAGTCCAAAACAAAAAAAAAATCGGTATTTTCTCAACACTTTATTTGTAGTATTGGGTTATTTCCAAAGATTTTGAAATCATTTTTATTTTTGTTTATTTTTTAGTCCTCAAAAGGCCTGCAAAGTAGTGAAAATTTAAATAATTTCTAGTTGGTCATGTGTCTAATTTGTATGCAAAGACATTTTTAAAACTGAGTTGAAATTTTTATTTTATATTAAAACAGGTTGTTTGATATAATTTGTTAATACGTATAAAATTAAATTCAAAATATCAACTTGGTAGTTTCAAAAACGTTTTTTGCATAACAATTTTATAAGATTTGAATGAAATAAATAAAATAAAAATTAAAATAATTTAAATGCCTCTTAAATGACTGTTTTGCAAATTATTTTAAAATTACTCTAAAAAACATATATATATGTTTTTGAAATGACGATTTTTTCATAGCGAAAATGAACGTCGATAAATTGATGACCATGTTCTGGATCATGAGTATCAGTTAAGGTCAGTAGCGATGGGGCAGTGAAACACTGAATTTATTGTCTATTGCGATTTGGACGATATGGGAGGATGGCAAGAGATGGTTCATTAACAGTACACAATGCTAGTTCGTCGTTTGATTAGAAATCAAACCTGGAAGGAGGAGGTGTTTTCCACAGTTTTATTTCCAACACTCATTATTAACACGGTCATCCGTATACAGGGTGTCTCACAGGGATTTCCACAGAGCGATATCTATTTATCTTCGAATTTCCCAAAATGTATACAATTAAAAGTTAATTTTCAATTTCTTTAATAATACAATTATATTTATTAAACTGTTGTCGACATAATTGCATTTTGTCCGGGGATGCTCATTAAAATAAAACAGAATTTGATTATGTACAGGAGATATCGCTCCGTGTAAATTCCGATGGGAAACCATGTACAATTCACATATAACTCGACATGGTTTGCAGTCGAGCGAAACGTTTATCGATATAATCAAGATATCTTGTCTCCCTCGTAGCGTTGCAATGTTGATAAACGCCACTAGTTACACGCAACCATATCATGTCTATAGAACTTTCAAAACTTGTACCAATACGATTTCGTACGCTGGACCGGGATCGTACGCGTCGTATAGGCTTCGATTTCAGATTTATAGTCTTAGAGTTTTAGTCATTAAACCATCGGCACCGACACCGCGCCAATACATACACAATCGAAGGCCTAACTTAACCTAACCTAACCTAACCTAACCCACGGCGTGTACAGTTTCTGACGACCTGTGGATCGCGCACGTGTACGCATCGATTTCGGTGCTGTAGTGTAACGGTTAACGATCGAAACTCGAATCATCACCGCAATGCTGTAACCTGTGCTCGGGTACGCGTCGCAAACGGAACACGTTCGCATAGTGTTCCGCATCTCGTGGTCGTCGGTACTGGGAGCGTTGTGAATAATTGAACGCTGGTTTGCACGCACTACGGCCGTGAGGAATCGCGGGTCGTCGCGTAATGGGTTCCTCCCACGAAACGCGGTGTCGACTTAATTTCGCGTTAAAAGTTCGCATTTAACGAGCAATGAAAATCTGTTAATTTCGGACGGACTGGTGTGAAATGAAATTAGGTAAAACGACCATAACGCGCGGGCTGTTCGTCGAAATTTATCGTAAAAAAATACAAAAAAATGTCTTCCACGAAAATGAACACGACGACGTACACACTGTTGTAATTCCATTCGCAGTTTTAATATTATATGCACGCGATATGACCTTGTTATATTGTAAGTGGTACATTGCATTTCGTCGTAAACATTACACGAAAAACGGGGGGTTGAGTAGACTAAACTGTAAAAGCGGAAACATTGCCGATCGTTAGGTATATTTAATTCATTATTATTATAATTATGGTTTTTACGAAAATCACGTGTTGATATAACGACGTCTCCGAATGAATTGTGTACGCGTGCAACGTCCATGTTTCGAACACGGTATAGAATATTATGAATAACCTATTTATTATTTATGTGAACAAATATTTCATGAAATGTATTTTTTTGTTTCGTGATCGCGTCTTGTTAAACTGTGATTATTCCGTACCCAGCAGCAGTTTGTATAAACTATGTAAAATTATTATTATTATTTTTATTTTTTAAGATAAAAAATACCGTTCGCCTGACGTGAAATAAATTATACTTAATTGATGAACAATCGCCCAATTAAACACAATCAAACTAAATCCAATTGCTTTTTTAGATAAAAAAAAGCATGTTTTAAATCGAATTATACGATTAATTTTATTATTTTAAATTTATTAAACGATTCTCTGTAAAATGTTATTGTTGGCTGCGCGTTACTTTTTTTTTATTATACAACTTTTTAGGTACAATCTAAGCTATTTAATGACGAAATTTATTCGCAATATATGTCATAAATTTCGAACGAGCGTATTTAACTACATGGTACACATTAGTTTCCTTAATAATACCAGTTCCGTTCATTCTTTATTCACCAATAAAAAACTTCACAAAAAGTTTGAGTGAATTATACAATTTAATTATTTGTGCAGCCTACATTATTAATTGTATGTGTTACAAAAAAATAAAACGTCATTTTCACATATTCATAGTGAGTGTATGAGGGGTAAAATGGTCACGTGACGTGGAATAATAAAAATAAATTGGTTGGGAACTGAATTTTTTAAACATTAAGCTGTACATAAACGTTACACAAGTTATTGATATGCATCACGTGACCACATCGGCTTGGGCTGCAATCCACTTTTAAACATTCTTTTTTTTTATGTATAATTAATTTCGACTTAATAATTTCCATTACATTCCTTTGGATACCTTTGTAATTGCATGCAAGAAAATAAAATGTGTGGTCTACGATGAGTTAGTAACATTTAGTTTTGCATAAAAAAATTGTTATTCGAACAAAATGTAATACAAAAAACTTACTTTTTACTACTTATCATACCTTATACATTGTATATAATAAAGATTCGAATAAAATCTCATATTTTCAGTTTTATGTAAAATATGGTAAGATGTTTAAAAAAAATGCAAACAACTCTACAGTTAATTGCGTTTGATGAAAATTCCATTTATTGGTAATTTTTGACTGAAATAATAATTTGAGATTTCGCTGTGTCGTACGCTTGAACGATAAGAGACCAACTATGGATTATGCACTCATTATCAAGTAGAATCGTTTTATTTAATCTATTTTGTTATTTTTGAAAATACCCCATTACTAATATCTATAACAACACGGGCACGCATAGACAATATTTTTTCGAATAAGGATCCTAAATAATATTAGTTTTGAAATACTTCGCTGAAATTCCGAATGTTAAAATTCTTCATACTCGAGAGATATTTATTTCTAGAAAACAAATAATGATTTTCCAAAACTTATTATTAAATTTGTTTAAAGTGAATATGAACGAATGTTGAACTATTTGCGTTTTTAGTATTTTGTTGGAATTTTAAAATTAAATATATAACGGTCAAAATCGAAATAAAAATCATTTATTATCCATTATAATCGTATTGCAAAAAAAAATAAAATCCATCCGAGACCCATGACGTAGGAGATGCAGTACTTACATAGCTATCGGAATCAGTCATGTAATTACCACCGCGAAGCTCGACGTGGTATGCAAAAATGTATTCGTTCATGCGCACGCAAAAAATGAAACAATAATCATAAGAACAACCGAAAAAATGTAAACGCAGCCAACCAACAGCACGGATTTCGTTCGGTATTTTGTGGTGCCGTGAGATATAGAGCATTATCAGTAGGTAATAAACGATAGTTTATTTTTTCAGATCTACACGTATCTACAAACGCGCTTTACGTCCGTTACGGCGTTACGCCAGTGTACATCCCACTTAACCCTATAGTGTGTCGTTTTAGCCTTTACTTTGAACGCGGATAGGAAATTTACATACGTAATCGCTTTGAAAATGCGGCTGTGGCGACGAGAGATATTCGTTCACTCTGCCCCATGACCTAACCTGCCCTCCCCTTATCCTCCTCTAACTCTTTCTTTCTCGTCCTATCTGTCCCCATCTAGCCCTCCGACCGGCCGATACCTTCTAATCAACCACCGGTGGTTAGATCGGGTGGCGGTCGACCTCGTCCCGGCAACACAATGCATGTGCTGCAGCGAATGTGTACTCCGTACGTGTTTCATTATGGCGTTTTATTGTAATATACAGAGTGATCGTAATTCATGTTACAACGGTTTTTTTTAAAAAGCAAACCACAGATAAAATCGTAAAATATAATTTTTTTTGAAACGGTATACAATTTCTGTGTTATGGATTACATTTTGTGATATGAAATTTTGATCAACCTGTATATAATATATATATTATATATATTTATATGCAATTGTGAGTGAGTGTGTGTGTGTGTTTGCGCGAAAAAAGTGAAGAAATAGATGACTTGATAGTTGATGAAAGAAGTATTTTGTAGAAAATCAGTATAATATCAAGACCAAAAATCAAACAAAATGGTCGTCACTCACGTAACCGTGACCGATGCGTCGAGCGTCCCTTTGCAGAAAAAAAGCCTTGGTACTACCTCGGTTATGGCGGCTATTACCGAAAACACGCACTCGAATCGTTCTTCGAATTCGCGGTGGTATGCATTATTTTTCCTTTTTTTTTGCCTTCGTGGGGCGTTCAGCGATGAAAATGATATTAATAAATAATAGTGAAAAAAAAAATGGTATTCCGTCAGGTCACGGCTACGGTAGCGGGGGTTTACCGAACGTGCGAAATAGCGGTCAGTATTAAATTTCAAAGCAGGGAACTTTCAAGTCCTTTTTGCTGATTATAACGCTCTACGCAGTCGTTATCTGCTCGTCCCGTGGACCGTTCAATGTGAAATAATCGTTTTAATTTGTATGTACCGGTTGACTGGCACCGTGATAGTAATTAAAAAATGTGCGTAAAAACATCTGAGCGAAACTGTTTTCGCAGCGACTTTGTAAAATACGAATTGCCTCTCTTATAGTTTCATACAGGCACTTTACAAGATTATATGACTGGGATCATAATTATTTTTATTCAATTTCACCAATAATCATGAAAATTACGATTTTGGTGAAATCGAATTGGTGAAATAAATTCGTAGACGATTAGACAAAGAGTTAATCAAAATTAAAGATTCAGAAAAAACGTTTGATATTTGTCGACTGTCTGTAACGTCTTCTGCATAAATTACCACTTTGGAAATAAAATTAAATACATTTTTGATACATCTTTTAAAAAACGTCTGAGTTCACTGTATATAATTACAATTTAAATATTGAATAATGATTAATATATAGATAATTTTAAATGCGGTATTTTCTAACGATATCGCACAGGAATTGATATAACATACAATAAAAACAAGATACTAAATATTGTCATTTTTTGGTTAGTTTCTTAAATTTTTTAAATCATTTATAACCAATACAAATGAATACATTAATTTTTCGATGGATACGTACTATAATTGCAATATCATTTTTACATACTCCAAGTTGAAGTATTATTCTGGCATACATATTTGCTATTGACCGTCATAACATGATAACTCTATAGAATAGAACGAAGAAACCATAGAATATAAAAATAGTTTTATGAAATCGAAAAAATGAAATAATATCGTACGTAATGAACGAGAAGTTTTTGTGAATAATTTTAAAGTGATAAATAAAATATTTAAACAGTATCGTGTATTTTTAATTTTTCTACGCTATTTTTGTTCTTTCGACCGGGTACTGCTTGTTTTTACGGATGCATGAAAACGAATTTAAAATTTTAATCCGGCTGTAAAAAAAATGAATGTACGCGCACAAGCCGCGGTTATAATTTGTTTTCGCGAGCCATTTTTTCTCGTTTCCGTGCACATACTAGTACGTGTACGGTATGTGCGTTTGAATTATGTTTTTTTTTCGCCTCGTAATTACTGCTGAAATCGAAAACCCTGTTGGACGTGTCAGCCGCGCGTAACGTTCTCATTCGTGAACCATCCGCGCGCGAGAATTGAAGGACCGCGTGTACACAACAAGGGCGAAGGCGCACTAGCTGCGGGTCGCGCGTGTCGTGTAACGCCACGAACAACCCTCGTGCACTTGACGCGCGCGCTACAGCAGCAGGTGACTGCTAGGTGTAAAGCTAATAAAAACAAAAAAAAAAAATTGAAAACCGTACAACTTCCACGCGCGCTTATTGCAACAATGTGCTCGAACAGACGTATTCATCATACGCACCCGCACTCGGTATATACAATTTAATAGGACGTCTATTTCCGTCTTTACTCTTACGATTAAAATTTATATGACGTATTTATCCGTCATTACTCTTTTGCGTGATAATAATTGCGACGTAAATTTCCGTCATTACTATGACAAAAAATGTTGAATTTTAGTAAAAATTGCTTACTCTCTGGATGTATACGTGTACGCCGTTATTGCACTTGTTGTTATCTAGTGCATTCGCAGCACACGGGCTCATCCGAAAGACGCGGTAATCCGAACGGCGTCGCGAGTGTACGATTGTTCGATAATTTTAACATAATACGGGCTGTGACGAAGAAATTATGCGTTACGTTGTCGAAGACGATGTTGAAGAGGAATAAGATGATGACGTTCGCCACCTTCAAATATATCTGTTTCAGAAGCCACGAAAGCATCGTACAACGGCTAGTCGACGGGCAGGAGAAAATTACGAAAATCGCGAAGAAACAATGTTGCTAAGACGATTTATACGAGATAAAGATTTTCAACAGCATACTTATATCAGTTTCAGAAATGTAATTCTGGAATGTTTAAGTGATAAATGAATATTATAATAGTAAATATATTATTTAAATTAATGGAAAAAAAAAATGTAAATAAATTCAAATCTACTATGACGTATTCTAATAATTCATATTAAAAAAAGAACATTTTTTAATAAAGTCATTGCCAATCCGAAAGACCCCTCGCCTGAATTCCATTCGGATTAACGCGTCTGCACCGTATTTCATTCTCCGAGTATTCAAGCCCCCTACCCCCACCTAAACAGGCAGTTTTCATAATATTATAATACCGTGCACCGTACACGTCATCATCGCGTGGAACGATATACACAGAGCAAAAACTACTTACACTCGCTATAATTGATAGTACGTGGTGGCTTTTAACGTTGCCGGGCCTCGGAATTAAATTATGACCGCGGGTGAAGTGCGGGTATAATCAGTATTCGCATGCGTGTACGGGATCAAGTCAGTATCTCACCGCGCGGTAGCTGTCGACCGATTATTATCTTCGGGGAGCCAGCCGAGGGGAAAAGCTAAAACATACGCACGCCTATTGTACCGATATACGTGCGCAGAACGAGAGATAAAAATAAACGGCCGTGTCGGATAGGTTGCTGCGAATCGGAGTCGTAAACAAAATGACGTATTGTGGATATTGTAGTTTGTTTGTCCGTTCGTCGGTTTTTATTTATATTTATTTACTCCTCTTTTTTTTTTTTTGTTTTCCCTCGTACATATAGTCCGTTGCATCAGAACCACCCTCCGGGTCTTACCAAGCACGCGGCCTCGGTTGCCCGAAAAATTGCTACCAAACGCAGTATAACAACAAAACATTACCGTAAGTGTACGCTCGCGCGCGCATCACTCGTCTTCGCGTGAGCCCTCGCGGTGTACCGAGTTAAACGCGGACCGTAACTTTTGCAATCGGAGAATTAGAAATACGTTTGTTTGTTTTTCACCCCACGCAGCCTCTCGCGCAGTCCGTCCGCTCCGCTGCGCGGGAATACCATCGCCCCATCACAATGCACGTCTAATTTGATAAATTATTCACCCCGGAACTTTTTTCATTTCTTTTCTTCTGGTTTTTCATTTAAACATCGTTAACCTGACGACGACAACGACATTTTTAACCGTTCGTGTTGTTTTCTACAAAACAAAATGTTTTCCCCGCTACGGGGTACACGGTTGTGTATAATTTATTTCAGTCATCGAGACGCGTAGTTCTTAACCGCGCGTAACCACCTTTTCGGACAAAGGCTATGCCATGACGCAATTAAATGCTATACAGACGTATTCCTTGTTTATTTTCATTATCGTTTAAAATCAAACACTTCGTCTACGAGTGCAAATTATGTAACGGTAACCGCAATCGGACGACACACATGACAGCTTTGTTTGCCTTGGTTTGCACATATTCGTTAAAATTGAATGTCCGCAAAAGCCGCGGTAAGTCTTCGCAGGCCGAAAACGAATCACCGAAGCGCAATATTGTCCAGAACAGGTGTGTCGTAAACGACGGTGTTTCTATTTCGCGACGATTTTCAAAACACGTATTTTCTAGAAAGTAGAACCGTGTATAGTGATCGGCGTACACTACGATTATTTCTGTTCGTTATTGTTCTACTGCTACGGATCGTAAACGTAACTTTTGCGTCTGCGGACCGAGAAACGTTTGTTTGTCGACAGAACAGCACACCATAAACGCGAAAAAAACCCCAAAAACTCCCTCGTTTCGCTCATCGTACACGCTGCAGTCCGGAGTTATCAAAACCGGGACGTCGGCAAAGAAAAGTAGTCCGCCGTCGCACGTTTTTACACAAAACTATACCGGCCTTCGGAAAGTCCCTGAGCGGGCCTACGTATGCACGTACGTAATTCCACCGCAACGTTTCGTTACACATACGCTTTTGTTCTTGATGGTCGTCGAGGTCAACGCAGGTCATCCCGTGTAAGGCGAAGAGTAATCATAAACGTTTAACGTGTCCTGGCACAGCACGTCTCTAGTCGAAAACTTCAGACAAATCCCGTCATACGGCAGATGAGTGGAGGGGAACTTATTACATTTGTGAGCATCGTATATTGTTACTATTATTATTATTAGTTGAAAAACGTACAACCGATAATATGTTCACATTAAATACTATAAAATTGTGTTAGTAGAGCAACCGGACGCCCGTAAGTTGCGATTAACGATTCCGAAAAAAATTAAAGTCTTTTGAGATTTTTCAAATGTTATAATGTTCTTATAAACAATATATTATCCGATTCTCTACCTTACAACCGCCTAAAAAGAATTTAGTGTACGGACCTTCTCATCTTGTAATATAAATAAAAATCGCATAAATAGGCTTATATGTATATTTACATATATTATATTTAATAAGTTCATAATTGTGTACTACAAAGATCAGATTTTTTCAAGTCAAAGTCAGTAGGAGTACCATCAGTGGGTGGCTTATCTTCTTGTTGTGTAGATGTTATTTCGAATTGTATTTAATGCATTTTTATTCCTATACCATACCATTTACTTATTGTACCTTTGGTAAAGATTGTTTGTTCTTCTAAATAAAAAAAAAATAAAAGTATAACATTCATTTCACAGGAATTGAGAGGTATGCGGGGAGAATATATACGTGGGGTTTTTTCTTACTCTTATTAAAAATGAACGAGTAACGCGCGTATATGAAACGAAATTCACTATCGATTGATGAAAAAAAAAAACATTCT
Organism: Periphyllus acericola; assembly: GCA_949715065.1. NCBI lineage: Eukaryota > Metazoa > Arthropoda > Insecta > Hemiptera > Aphididae > Periphyllus > Periphyllus acericola. The sequence goes on from OX454264.1 coordinate 60,982,630, forward strand.
TTATCGTGGACTTTCATGAATTTTTTAACCGTGCAACAACAAAAATTTATTTTCAATACATGCATGTGTGTGTATATATATGTATATAATATGTATCAGGTACTCGTATTACGTAAGTGATGGCCGTTAACTTACAATATTGAATGAAAAATAAGTAATAGCCGTATATAGTATATTTGATGTTCTATTTTGATATCGCCGGGCAAAACTCTTTAAACGTTTAATACGCACAAATAGAGTTCTTTTTTAAATTCCTTACAAGTTAACGAAAAAGAAAAAAAATATTAACTGATTATAACGAGAACAATATACATGGATGTCTGAAATATTGTAGTGAAATAAAATACCCATTTTACCTACCCCGGTTGTCGAATAGTAATTGTCACCAAATTATTGGATTAGCTTTTTGTTCTAAGAAGCAATATTGCTATAAGGTAAGGTGAAGTTCATGAATCTATATTGTTTTTTTTTTTTTTGCGTCCTCATGATTTCGACCGGAAGACTTGCACCGTTCATTAACAGCAGAAATAGTTTTCGATAACAAACTTTGTCTAGTCAGAGCGGTAGGACAATTATTATTGCTGAACATTTTGTTTCTTTGCTTTAGTTTGTGAAAGGTCGATGAAATAATTTTAGTTCGAAAAAAAATCTTGAAAATGTAACACCTTGTTCCTTGTACGGTCTGTTCATTTACGTGGAAAAATCTGTTAATTGCGTTTCGTAAGTGATTGAGTTTTAAATGTTGACTAAGCCTGGCGAAAAGCAAGAAAACCTGCAACATTTTTGTAGTTAAAAATTCATTTACCTATACATTTTAGTACTAAAAGTTTGAAAATTGAGTACAATATTTGACCAAAGTTTTTATTTGTAGTCAACAAAAAAAAAAGTTTACCGAAAGTCACAAAAAATTTTATAAGCGTTAGAAAGTTTAATTTTGACGAAATCAGAAATTTCCGAGTAACATTGATATTGCCTAAATATTAATTCAAATATCGATTAAACAATATCGTCATCAGCAAATATTAACCGTAGGGATTTGAAACATAAACTGGGAATACCTTTATTAGCATTATATAAACGTTTATTTTTATATGTATATATTTTAATAATATTTTTTGCCGTTTTACATTTAAATAAATTAAATTAAAGTTTAAAGTTTATACTTGGTTTTTTTCGTCAGAGTTTGTTTATAACTAACCTGATTATGAAAGATTATAAGGTACTTATACTAAAATAGTGTAGTAAATATAAGACACAGAGAATGCGTATCTCACCTGTTCCCTAGCTGTGTCTCGCTCTTTTATTTTCAGTTACGTCGAATTAATAACGTTGTTACTTAACTGTGTAGTTCAATTTTGTTTCTATTAAATTAAAAACTATTGTACGCAATTCACGAAAATGATTCGCAATTATGATTCAAATTTCTTTTAAACAATAAGTTTAGAAAAAAAAAAATAATAATAAAAATAATAATATTAAATAATATATTACTGGGATAAGATCATGGATAATACGATATCATATCGAACATTTTCTTACCAATACTCGTGTAAGCTTTGCATTCGTAGGGAGAAAGTATTTCCGCAAATAATGTAGCAGTTTATGTATTCGTGATTTTTACAACAATAATGACGTATTACGGCCTGCAGGTTATTGAAATCTGCTGTTGCTATTCTTATACCTATATAGTATATATCATAATATTATCATACGTCTCCGGCGGAAACCGGCATAATATATACGAATAAATGGTGACTTGGAAGATCCAATAGGATATTTAAAGTGACAACACGGAGACATAGTTTAGACGATATTTTTTTATTTCAAACAACCAGCGATAACAAAACAAACGAATCTCCGCTGCTATGTATATCTTTCTCTCAATGTACATATATTTATATGTATATTACTCACGTAGTAGCTGTTTTTTTTCGAAAGCATTAAACTTAAAAAAAAAAAAAACCGAAAAAAATATGTACTGAAATATGCGTAGACCGTGTAAGTGACACACGGCCCACCACCCCGAAAGCGTAATATTAGTATAATATACCGACTAATGGTCGTTTGAACAATATTAAAAAATAAAAAATAAAAAAACGTAAAAAAAAGGGCGGAAAACCTAAAACTACCTAATGCAGCTATGGAACGGTCGGCGGGTGGGTACACACTGTGGGTGGGGTTCACGGGTTCAAAGCGGGTGTCGGGGTACACGCTAAATCCGTCGCGGTGGCGACTGAGAGACACATCGGCCGTCGACGACGACGGTGACGAGACTAGGTGCTTATGTATATACAGGGTGCATGTTTTACACGGGAATTCAATTAAACGCGATTTAAATTTTCACGTGGATGACTCGTACCACCGCAATACTGTACGCCGCTGTCGCTGCACCCCCGCGGATCAGTGGTGGTTTTTTGGCCAGTCGAACGAGCTGAATAGTGGTGATTGGGTGAGGGGGTGAGTACGCGTATGTGCCGCGATCAAGGTGGTGGGAAGTCGCAGGTTGGAGGTGTGGCAGGGTGAGTTTGGTGTTCGAGCCTGGCGCGTGGGGAGAGAGAGCTTGTCAAGGTACATTGTGAATTATGTACGGGCCGACGCCTCCTTCGCCCTAGGTCACCCTGCGCCGTAGCACTCACCGTTTTACTCGTTCCGCACCCTCTTCCCTCGCTGCCTGCCTTCCCGTCTCGCTCCTTCTCGCCCGTCCATCACCCGAACCCCTACCACTGGGCTATACGCGGGCCGGGGAAAACCATTATAATGTTTGAATATTAAAAAAACTGCCGGCGAAATGGTCCCGGACTAATTAATATTTATGCTCAGAGGTTCAATATTATCTGACCTCCTACCCGCCACACCGGAATCCGCTTCCTACCCTATGCCGCGCCACCACCGCCGCCCGTTTCCGCACCCCTGCACGAAACCACTGCCGGCCGCCTTTACCTCGTTTCCGCAATCCACTGCCGCCACCGCCTTCTACCGTATACCTTTTCGAATAATATCACATTATCCCTCTCCCCGCCCACCTCCCGTTACGTACTATTTTTTTTTTCTTTCCAACAATACGATATATCGCGTGCGCGTGCATTCACAAGACATCAACACTCCTCGCTGTGTAAGTGTATAATCGTTCACTTTCACGTCATCGATCACGCGTTCCGAACGGATCAATACGGATTAATTATTATTATTTGGGACGGAAAACCAAGTCGGTGGGGTTGTAGTGACGGCACGACGACGTGTAAAATGCATGACGCTAGAAAAATCGTGCCGATGACGAAATTTCAACTTTTTTCCGCGATTACGTGGTTTTCCCAAATTATAATGCTTCTGACACGGTCGACACGTAAACGGTTCAATGGATTATGTCGAGAACACACCTCTTCCACCAAACCGTTTAAAAACCACTTAGGCGTTGAAAGTGTTTTTCGATTTTTTTTTCCAACGAATTAATATGCTTTTACCCCGTAGTTTCTTGAAAATAACAATTTTAAAATCGGTCTAATGTATAATTTTCTACGTAGTCTGATCAAACAAAACCGATTTAAGTATACATTTATGTGAGTTTATTTTTTAGCACAGCGGAATATTGATTCAACACTGATGTTATATGACTTGCTTTTATTAAACACTCGTATTCACCTCTGTAATATTTATTTGATAACTTGCTTCGCTTGTAAACGATTTCGATCAACTTTTGAGAAAATGTTACACGAAAAAACGTGTAAAATAAAAATCTTATAAATTTAATTTGCATAAGTTTATAGCATCGTGAGGTATTCTGTTCGTGCGAGGTACACAATGTATTTTCAAATTTATTTTTATAAATATTCATTATCGTCTACTGTTTCAACGAGTATTTTCCACTGCAATGTGCACGCACTGTCGTACTCGGGTGAGTATGGACGTATATAGTAAGCGGGTTCCTGATATACACTATTTAGACATTCAAGCCGTACACACTGATGGGATGATTTACAAAGTTTTCAAACAGTGACAAGGTGTGACTGTGTGACAAGATCATCTCATTTTCGGTGGTCCCGAAGCCACCGCCGGCCGACCCGTTGTTGATATTTGCCATTGTCCGACGGTTTCTATACTTATTTCTACGAAAAGCAGATTTGACGTTTACGGTGTTTGATCGTGGTACAATAAGAAAATCCTGAAACAAGTCCTTTGATGTTTCATCAGATCAGTGACATTCGTCGAGACTCATCGGTATCTACGGCTGACCAGGGTTCCCGACCTACGGCAATCGATTTATCAATCATCGTTGAATGACATTTGATTACAGACAAACGGGATATCTTTCAAACTACACATATTATATGAGATTATCGTGCGTGCTTCGTGTCGGTTCTAATTATTATTGCGTCTAAGCTAATAACATAAGAACTCTGGAATTCCTCTCGCCAACATATAATGTTGTATTCAAAAGACGTTGGCATAGTTCAGAAATCGCTAGCTTGTCGATATTGTAAATAATAATTATAAATAATATTATGGTTTTGATGTGGTCGCATTGGTATTATCACTTCGCACATACCCCTGGAGCGGTTTCGCACGTACCCAGACGGAGGTTTAATTAAAATAAACACAATGCGTCTCCGGCGTCCAGTCTTAATCAGAGCGTATAAACAATATTATATATATAACTGGGGTGACTACTTTGTAGTTAACGCATGATACACACACACACACACACACACACACACACACATACACATACACACGGTGGTGTAATATTATATTAAAACGGTGAGCCGAACCCTATGCCGCGCTTAAGCCCTTGTATATCACTACCAGCATTCACACTAGCCTCACGTTATCCGTTTAAAATGTCCTATCGTCCGCTATACGACGTTTGTAACATATTATTATTTAATATTTGCTTTGCGTCTTAGCCGTCGGGTCTAGCGCACTTCTTATAATATTATGAACTGTTCCGATTTGTTTATCGTTTCGACAATATTTACGTCGTATGAACAATGAACATCCACTGATATTGTAATGCCGTAGATCCACAGTGCCGTGTTCGCATATGCACAACAAAATACAATCGATTACAGGTGAGTTTATATGGATCGTAATCGTGCCACGGCGTCTCCGAATTACTATCTATACGTATCATTTTCAGAGTGATTAGTGTGACTTTTGTCGTACTCGCGTCGAAAAGCATTCCTTTTTCAAATACAATTCATTGAACGTGTAACTCAAAAGTTGAATTTGTAATTGGTAACATTTAGTGTATGCATGTACATAATTATGGCTCGAGTCGAGTCCCGTAACTACCGATATAAATTAGTCGAGCTGTTATGTTTAATTACAAATTCAAAAGTTATTAAACTCGGTAGAATGTTTAAAACACCTAAAAATACTATCGCGTTTCTGTGTGTATAGGAGACTCATTTTAAATGTATTATTTTATTTCCTGAATTCCGGTGCTACAGGTTTATTTTTAAAACGACTTTATTATTTTGTATTTTCGTCACCGTGCACAAGTTGAGAAATTAAAAAAAAACCAAATACGCGCACTATTAAACCACTTATATTTTATAACCGTCTGTGGTATAAAACGAGTATGATTTTATTTATTTAGTTGATTATATCAAATAAAAGAAAAATAAATGTTCGTTTTAACCGAGTAATACAAATTTCGATCGAAACGCATTGGGTAAATGGGTGTGGGAAAGAGAGAGAGAGAGGAATATCATTTATTTATTAATAAGCTCGTACTGACGACCGATAGTGACTTTCAGAAGTTTTGTAATTTGTCGAGGAAACGGAAAGTCTTTTTTCTAATAGGTACTGTTAATCAAGAGTCAAATGCCCGAACGGGATTTACAATCTAGTGATATGATCAGAAAAAGAATAATTTATTGTTCGTTATCATTTGTTTTTTTTTTCTTCATTATTTCATTCGTAGCATATTTGGTTTTATAGAAATATAACATTTAATTTCTCAGTGACCGTCATGGTTTGTGTTACAATATATCTTTGCAGAAAGATGAAACCGGAACGAATGCACTATATACACAACAGAAGAACCCTCCGTATTATGGGCCGTAAAAAGTCCTCTTCCGGTTAATATGAATATAATGTAGTAAAGGTGTTACAAGAATCTCAGCGACGCAACACAATATGTTATCATACTGAAAATACAATAATTGATGACACATTGTAAATCATCCGACTGCAACAAAAGAAATAGTTACCACAAAAACCGTTTTTACGACTATATACCTACTCCGAGGAAGCACTGAACGTACCTGAACGTACTTTGACTGCGGTTATGTGCGAACTTTCCATTTGATTACCTATTCATTTTTACCAAGAGAAAATTATATCTCTGGATTCTCGCAGATACAAGGATGAGTGCAATTTATTCGTGTACTCATACATAGGTAGTACTCACAATGTGCTAAATAAAATCACAAACGTTATTTTTACTCTGCTTAACTAGCTACGCAAATACTATACGTAAACAACATCATCTGAGATAAAAATAAAATTGTGTCAGAACTTCAATGATCCGTCGAAAATGTCATGTTAAATTAGAAGAATCGACCTTCTCAATTTGTTAGCATTCATTGGTAATTATTGTACCTTTTATTTTTTATACAGTGAATTATTGGCAAAGTATAGATTGCTAGCAGTAAATAATTGGCTACAAGCATTATTTGTACGTTACGACTTAAGAAATACGATAATAGTCATTATTATGGTATAAATCTTGTTTTTAATTTTTTTATTATGTTCGCTGTCATATTTTATTTATTTTTATAACAGTATATTTTAATTTTGGAAATCAGTTAAGTAAAGGGTTAAAATTTAACTGTTTGTTTATAAGTGTAGTTTATTTTAATTATTATTATTTTTTTATTTTGTTTGATTTTGTAAGTTTTTAATTAATTTCATTTTAAACAACCACATAAATCTACTAAATTTCACTTTTCTACTGTACACAAACACGTGTCTAAGTTATGATCCTAATAAGTCTTAATTTTATTGTTAATTACTCTAACAAACCACGTTTTAATTAATAACACCATCACTACTACGCTTACGTTATCTTTAACCAGACAACAAATGAATGATGTAAAAGTACTCAATGGATTATAATACTCGTCTTCAGGGCTTAGCTTGCACATTTATTCGTAATAATGTAGCTGTTTAACGAGTCTATTTTAATCCACGAATAAACTTTGTTGTTTTTGTAATAATTTCAAATGTTAATAAAAAGTTTAATCAATACGTTCGGTGGCTCCTCGTGTAAAATTAATTCGATATGAACGCAAATGTTACTCTGCCAATAAAATATGACGCAAGAACGAACCCGCGTTGAATAAAGTCGATAATTTATTTTCACCAACAGACCGTTGACACTTTTGGTACGATAAGAAGACGTTCAACAGTTCAGCCTCCGTAATAATGCTTGTCGAATGCGGTAAAAACGATACAGTTATATTACAGAAATACGGACGGCGCATTGTATATGCAATTCTGATGCTTAAATGCCATGTAAATGATGAACATATTACTATATCGACTTAGTAATCTACTTATTAACCTACCGCGCTATACTTACTTACCCACTGTAGGTATATTGTTATTATTATTTTAATCGTTGATTTGATAGTATAATACAGAATATGGCCTCACTAATGTTGAGATTGGTAATAAGTATGTGGACGCAGCCACCAGGCGTCGCTGTAATCGTTTACAGTCCACTGGGTAAAAACATATAATCATCAAATCAATGTTATAGCGTATATATATATTATTTTTTAATATTATGTACATATGTTGTGTACAAGAAGTATACGATTTTATTTGATTGAGCTGGTACAATTACATGAAACACCGAAGATTATGATGCTGATGATTATTATAAAAATAATGATAATCCTAATTTAGCCGAGTATGCAAATGTCTTATGCGTTTTTCCACATTAAACTTAGCTATTCAATCAGTTACTTACCGAACAAGGCGTTCATGGCATCCGATACTGACATTAATATGATAACGATTTCCTTCTTGTTTTTAAATCTCACACCCGTATCTGCAATAGTGGCCAAGGTAACTAAAGTGATTTGAGTTGATGAACAGCTAATAAAATTCGTCTATATCCTTTGCGTAACTTTATTGTTACATTTTTGACGCCCGCACACGTACATTTTTACATTTTAATTGAGACAATATATAAAACGTTTACAGCAAGAGTCAAATGTGCTAAATAAATTTTCGGAAATTTACCATCTAGGTATACTATGGACGTACCGCAAAATATTTAAAAAGTAATAAATGTAACTAAATATAAAATACGGGTTATATTTCAAAAGTATATAATTTAAATAAATTCGAGAATTTATAACGTGCCAAAAAATAAAATATACAAACTTCAATAAATTCTACTTACCTTGGCAGTTTACTTCTTTTTGATATGATTTATAAGTTTAGAGAATCTCTTGAAATTACGTTGGAAGTATTTAAAGTTCCACCTTTTTAAGCGCTACCGTATATTCAAATATGTCATCGTATCATAAAATAGAACGGCAAATATTCGATAAAATAAAATGATATCGTCAACGTGTTGTATGGTTTTCGATTTGAATATAATAAAAATGCACCATCCACGTACGTCTTATAACAATAATTGATACGTCCATTATTGTCATCGGATTTTATCATCTCCCATTCCCATTTATTTTTAAATCCGATCGAAACGTTACTTTATAAACGTTCGGTGATCACTTTAGAATTATTGTAACATCGAATTCCTCTTTATCCCCTTTCTGCGTCGTGCAAACTATGGACAATGAATGCTAGTTTTATATTAGATTTGTGTTTACCGTATAGTATAAATTCTATAAAATGAAAAAAATAAATTATTTAACAATTTAACAGCACAACGTTTTTATTCCATTATTTTATTAGTAAGAACGAATAAGAATACGTATTATATACAATCTGAAATAATTGTATACAATGAGTAACGTGGGTAAAATATAACTAGGCTGGACGGCTTGATTGATGGGGCGCCTAAAGAACACTTCTTTAGAATATTATTCTAGAATGTTTTAACTATTTTTTTTTATTTCTAAATGTTGAAGAGGAACGTGGGCCTATGGCGTTTACGATGGCGTGGTAGATAATCAGTGTGAGGGAGGAAAAGTTAGACATTAAGGGATTTTATTGGTGTACAATAGTTTTGAAGATTTTATCCCAGTTTGGATGGTTCTAAACGTATAAATACTCAACCGAACCTTTAGATAAGTTACACTAAGCAACCACGTGTATTAAGTTAATATTGATGAACGCAGAATTAAGCATTTTCCCGGTAAACAGCGATCGTAGCAATATTATGCGTCTCATTCGAGCTTCTGAATATATATACCATGGGTGACTTTGCTATTATAGGTGGTTATATTATAATATATCAGTCAACATAATATCTCTTTTTCTTCTGCAATAAATTGATTTCTCATACTTTTTTTTTTTCACAGGTCCGACACGTCAGATATTTGCTGTCGTTCATGGGACCGCCTCGTTACCATGTGACATCGCGCCACCAATACCGCACGAACCCTCGGACACAGTAATACTAGTAGTCTGGTATAGAAACGAAAAAACAGCGATATACAGGCAAGTGATGGATTTATAAGCATTGCATGACAAAATATGTATATATACAGTGTGTTTTACTAACTATCCTCACCTCCTTTTTTAGCCGTGAAAATTCCTTAGTTTAGAATTTTTTTTTTATGTTTAGAGGACCATATTACATCGTCTTATATTACCATTGTTTTCATTGACTAATTTATATGTTCTAACTTAAAGGTGTCCTTTGGTTTTACAAACTTTGTTTTTTCAATTAAGAACACCATATTTCTTACGCAAAATATTATTCGGTTCATTTTTCTGGAATTGTTCATGAAACGTAGTCAAAATTTGGACTTTCGAAATTATTCAAATGTCATTAAAAGTATAAAATTCGCCCCTTATCTCGAGGAGCGATTATCGACATCGTGATATTTCAAACTATATCATTATATAAGGAAATATAAGACTACTTTCCTGAATACTTAAATCAAAATAACTCAAAAATGAATAAGGCTTGTTCGTATTTAGATTTCGATACAATTAACAGAAAATTTACCTTTATGAATAAAAACCGTATTTAATAACGGTGTTTCCATTTGAAGAAAAATAAAATTGTATCATCATACAGTACACATTTGAAGTGGAATAAGAAAAAAGATGTAGAAAACATAATTTTTATTGTGAACGTTCATTCTTAGTTTACAAAAATAATAAATGTTTAAAGAATTTAGACTTGGAAATGAAACGAGAATAGCCTTCCAGAAGCTTTCACCCTATTAATTATTAACAATTATTATTCTCATCGAAAATTTAAAAAAGGAAAACCATACAGGAACTGATAAATTAAAATATGTTATAAAATCCACGTGAACGTTGTACACATGTGCCATAAAATGTAGTAATGTTATCATCATATAGTATTGAAATTTATAATGCATTATGTTCTGTTTAATGTGAAAATGTTATTTCATAAACAATGCATGAGGGTATTAAGTAACGAAAGCAAACGTACATAATAGTATATACCATAAATTGTATTATACACGTATGCATATTTTCATGTGTTCTAATGGGGCGGAGAACTTATATATTAATAAACTAATCTCGACAACGCTACGACTCGGCGCTAAGGGTAGGTACATACGTGAAAACGTGAATATTTTTAAATCTAACCCTATTATATAGTTTTCAACTATATAACTACCTAATTTCACCAACTCGTATTATTGTTTCGAAAAGGCAAAATAATCAGGTGCAAGGTGTGAGGCGCTATATATAATATGTACTTTTAGATTTAGTTGAATCTGTGTGCGAATAAAATTTTATTATTGTAGGTCCTGTGGCACGTTTTTGATTTACATCATATTTGAAAATAACAAAAATAAAAATTGTAGTCTTATTAGTTCTGGTAATTTCTGCTGGACGTTGTTTAAATATTATGGAAAACCCGAAATAGTGTTAATGATAAAATAAACCGATGAGTGTTGAAATGATAACATGACCATTTACATTATTAGATATGATTCCACCGAACGATAAAGTTTCTTAAAATAATTATAAAAAAACGGACGAAATTTCTGGGTCTGGTGAAGATATGGGGATGGGTCGTTTAAACATTAAACCGATGTACTGTTACTCTTGAGTTAAACGATTTTAGGTTAAAGAGGTCGGGTGGATTAATTTTTATTTCTAAAAGAATTATATATAGAAGTGAAACCTAATTTTTTAACAAGGTAGGTATGGAAACCACTGACATTTCTATTAAATTCTTATATTATATATAGTTCGAGTACCTACAGTTAATAATTTGTTTGAATAATAAATTAATATTTATAGAATGATAACCAAATAAAAAAAAAATCTAATGAAAAAACTTGTATCCATGTAAAATGAATAAGTAAATAGTGCGTGATGAAAATAGTTGACGGTGAAGGGGTTCGATTCTTGATCTCGATTAAAATTGATTGCACTTTTTTGCTCTACTTTTCTCAATTAATCGGAAAAGTGTTGAGAAATTTAAAGAATGACCGACTAGATCAAATTGGTTTTCATAAAAGCACCGGGCTTGTATAATTCGGAGCATTCCTTCTGGCCGAAATCGTGTACACGGGCACGCACACAAAAAAAAAACACAGATTTTAAAATTATCTCATTCGTGCGTACGTATACCAACGCGATACCTACCGCGATACATTACCGACAGAGCGGTTTTTTTAGATTTTTAACCATGCGACGTTTCAACGAACGCGAAGGTCTAAGAGGCGCTTTTAAATTGAAACGTACGGTACGGAGCGCAATAATACGGTTATACGGTATAGAAAATATAAAAAAAAAAACCGTTTGCTTTGCACGTAACGATAATACTATGCGAATATTATCTCAATTAGGTTTCGGGATAGAGCTGAGCCGCGTCGTAATGGCACGCGAGCCACCTGCATTAGAACGTAGACCGAGAGCGGCGGCGTACAGAGCCATGGGAATTGTATACGGCCCAAACCACCGTCACCGACAACGACTACGGGCTTCCGACGCTATCCCCAGCAACAGCCGAATGGTTAAAAGCACTCGAGACGTCGTGTACGCGAGAGCGCGTATATAGAGATAAACACACGCGCACACATTTCAAAACTACTGCAATTCAGAAAGTAGTTTCATTATAAAATTACTGTCGATTTTTCCGTCCGAGTCACTTACGTAATATCACACACGCACTCTACAAATGTTATATTATAATGTATATTTTACCATTCAATATGGTAATTTTCCTCGACACGACTTCGCTACATAAAAAATACATACTTAGCATTCCGTTTCGCGTGTTAATTTTTTTATTTTTTTTTTTGTCGTCCGCCTACACATAGCGCACTACTTGCGTACTCTGCACGCGCGCACGTGCTTCACGATCACACGTGCGCTAGATTGATGTACCCGATATATTGAACATGGGCGATTGAACGCAACGCGATATCGAGTAACGATCGAGACTCCGAACTTTTTATTTATTTTATTTTCCGCGTGTCTTTTCTCGGCCCGTAGTCTTCGGCAAATACAATGCGCAGGTATCACGCGGATATCGTACGCATCTATTAGAAATATCGAAACACCAAATATATATTAATATAATAATTTCACGCGCGCAGGAAATATTCGTAAAACGCGTGCGACGTTTTTTCGGCTACTCCTTTTGTGCGGCCCATCGTCCTGTACTCTTACAAATGCGTCGATACCGCCTCAAGATTAACGGTCGTATATATTATATTCCGACCGGGTAGGTATGCCCGGACTGATTTATTACGAGTCCAACCCGTCGTGCTAGACGGGTTATTGTGTTCTCCGTTCGATATATTATATTATATTTTAAAAGTGTCGAGTACGCGGCACCGCGACTATTAATCAGTATTTGCGATTGCCGCAGTACACCTATCCGTATACATTTATACGCGTGCGGTATCATATTTTAAATTTTGACCCGAAAAATGTTCCCGCTGATTAGATTCTACCGCCACCACTGTCGTGTTATAATGTTCCATTAGCGTTTTAATATTGGTACGTCTCGTTAATCCCGTGAATTTGTTTATATTAGCACCGTAACACGTGTCATCGACTAATATATTTTATATTATCCACCTGCTGGTTGACTGCGACTATTTATTCGACCCGGTCACATATTTTAATAACAATATTATGCGGACCGACATAATGTGCATTATATTCCCGTGGCGATGCGATGGCGTTGACACGGCAAATTTGTAAGTTAAAACACAAGCAATAACGTTTGATGTAGAACGAAAATATAGTATTACGAACGTCGTGTTGACGCAAGTTATTAAAACAGCGACATTGATAGTGAAATGTATCAATCAAATAAATTAGAATATACCTACTGGTTGACTCGTCAAAACTTAACTAAACGGTAAAACGATGTAAATCGGTTTTCATTAACACATATTTATTAGAAATAAAAATTTCTCATATGACCAGTCATATATTATAGGTGTTGTCGCGATAAATTATAAAAAAATAATGTTGGTAAAATGAAGCGAAATATTGGAAATAGAATATAACTTAAAAACACTTTTAATTAAACTAAAGAAAATACCCTGGTCAATAAGACGACCTAATTCATAACTGTCCATAAAAAGTGTTTCGACTGTATAATTATAAATTTAGCGGATAAACTGTTTCAACCTAAAAGTTAAAACTATAACTAATTATAAATAAAGTCATTATTAACGCACTACAATTTAAATAAATAACGTATCGATAAATAATTAATCGATACTTTTCAAAACTTTTACATTCTAAATTCATAATTTTGTATTAATAATTCAAAATTTAATAAGTAAACAGTTATAAAAGGGTTTAAACAATTCGTTTATTTTGAACCGTTTTAAAATTAGTTTAATTTGGTTATAAGAAGTAAAAATTATATATTTTTTTTAATTGATTCGAAATACTATAAGAAATAACAATTTTGATTATTTTATATTACGCCCACACGACACCTCACACGAGATTTATTTACAGTTTTATATCTTAACGGTATAATATAACAGACACAAAATTTGTTTTTTTCATTGTTAGAAAAAAAAACCTTACATTTGATAAATCAAAACTCATACCTACGTAGAAATGATTAACGAATAATTTCTTTTGTAAATTAAACATGTGAATGTGAATTCTTATGTTAGTACATGGGATTATAACTTCAAACATTTGTATGTACGTGACGTGGGTGATAAGACCCGTGCAAATTCTGTAACGAAAATTCAAAATAAAGGACTTAAAGATTATACGATAAGAAAGATCATGGGGATTAAATAAGAGTGAAAAATGTTCGGAACAAAAGTCGTTTTAAATCGCAAATAATGAACACCCTTAAAATTCCTTTAGGTAAAATTTTCCCGAAAGCCTCGTAAAACAAAAGATGAAATTATAATATGTTTTCAACGGTACGTCCCATTTATAATCACAGCCTATTATATTTTGTTGGTACATGTATGCTTTGCTTTGTAACATATTCTCGTAAACTGCTTTAGAACATGTGCGATCGTAAAATAAAACAATCTGTTTATTACAAAGTACATTTATAACATTTGTTATAAACAAGTTCTATCACAACACAATCAGTGTGGAGAGAGCAATAAACAATACATTTCCATTACCGTGCGTTTTACTTTTTACTAACTAATGTGTATGGTTTCTCTTTGTACTCGTATTTTAATTTAGTTCTGATTTTCTTACGCTAAAATTGATTCTTAATTCGATTTTCTCACTACATACAACACTTTTTACAAGTATTACCCTTGAGGAGTATACCTTTTACTGAATTACAAAAATATTAGCAAGCATCGTACCTACCTACGACGTTACGTGACAAATGTTGTAAAATGTAAAATGTTTGCAGTAATGTCCGTATCAAACCCATTTCCACCTCGATGGATGCCCTTATCAGGTGCCGATGAAATTGCGATAGAACGTCGATTATTGGCGGCAAATGTTCGCAGCATTCCGTGCACGAGGCACATTGATTTTTAGAAACCTCTACATTTCCGAGTACAATCGTGATTTCAATGCGTTACGCCTCAGCCATCAATGCCTGCATTGAGCCTGACAAACGGTTCAAACGAACGTGAAACAACTATTATTTTTAGTTGTCGTTCACTTGAAATCGGAGAAAAAAAGCGTGGAGCCGCGTTTTCATTTTGACAAGAGATATGTGTGTAACACGATTATCCGCCCGTTGTACATACCATTATGAAGCCGAACTATTGACCAAAAACAATTTTCAACCAAACAATACCATCGGCACACGGTATAGGTACCTGTTATAATATATAGCGATGGTTTATGGTACAGGTCATAGCTATATATTTATCAATTAAAATTTCATTCCGACTCGTCCCGGCCAAACGGTCAATTGGAAATCGAAGAACAACCCTCTCGCGTAATCGTGTAAACCCGTTTTTGTGCGCGCACGTCGGAGCCGCCTTCGCCAAAGTCGATTTTCGTCGAGCACAAAAACTCGTGTTTTGACAATCGGCAAAGATTTACACAATAACCGTTTTAACAATGGATGCAATGGGGACGGGATGGCATGCAGTAAGGGACGATAAAATTATACTATAAATAAAATGATATCATCATCCTACACCATCACGATGTTCCGTGTTGCGTTTTTCTTAGCTGTAAGATGAGAATATATTAAAAAACAAATATTTTCGTTTATTTGTTTTACCGAACGATCCGAACGAGTTCGGTGCATAGCGATAACGCCGGCGGGCACCATCTGTGCACTGTTTTAATTGTGTTTTAATACATTCGTTTTTACAATTGCCATCATTATTATTTAAGAAACAATTATTAATTATGTTACGGTTTAAAACTTTTTAATTGTTATATACGACGGCATTTGCGTACCTACAGGATCCTAAATAAGTCACGGCGCACAAAGAGTGTACGTACAAACAGGAACTTTGTAATAGATAAAATAATTGTTTAACCATAAGTTTAACGATTGTTCGACTTGAACTTAGAAATATATTTACGAACTTTTACGATATTGCGTATTTGAAAGATTACGCTAGAAAAGTGGAGTTTCGTGCGACCCAGGCAGGGTTTGTGTTAGTTGTTTGATTATTGTTTTACAAGTCGTGCGAACGGTGAGATAGGTATTGGCTAATATAGTTTTGCTTCGGTACGCGTGTTAATAAATGTTACGACCCTCCACGAATGTTCAAATTGTACACCGTTATACGCGTTATATTTTAATACCAATGATTGCACAATGGACATAGGTTTTTGACGAGAAACATGGGTGATACAAATGATTTTATTTCAAAAATATATCGCGAACGTGACAATACTAAACAGTAGTGTTTGTGAAGGCGTGTACGATTGAAATACTTTCGTCGAACACGCGAAATGATAATATTATATTGTTCCACGATAACTACACACATAATATAATCGAATCGAGCTGAATATTGATAGATAAATTAATGAATTTGCTCTGCGCGTACGTACACAATATGTGCGTGTATGACTGCATCAGCGCACATAAGATAATATCCACATTATACATGTTATATACCATTGTGTTTTTCACTAATCGTATTCTCGAGTAATGTCGTACACAACACTTCAGTCGACTAAGTTCAACTTGATCAGACAATAATGTAATACGGTGGGCACGCGACTCGGCGCAATACGTTTCGGATGTTGACACAATGTCTGGCCTTATACCGAAACGGTACGCGTGTACCGAGAAACAAACTCAAAGCACACGACAAAAGGAATAATATATAATATATTACGTTGTGCCCCACAGTGCACGGCGGCCAGTTCGGAACAGCCCCGGTAATATACCGTTCGATTGGGTTCGATATTATAATATACCCATTGTTACAACCAAAAACTGTTACGACGACGCACCATTGATTCGACAAATTCCAAACGAATCCGACGACGCTGTTGCACTATTCGCCATTAACCAACAACACGAGCACGCGGAGTCGTGTGCGCTAAAACCTTACGTTTGTTACCGATTATTCGAATGTACACGTAAGACTGTCGTCGCGGTTTGTGGTCGTTTACGAGTTGACACATTGTTCGTCGTCCAACTCGGTGGTGGTGAAATATTTACAAAGTCCTTTTCATCGTTTAAAGATCGCTCTTGCACTGTGGAATTGTCGTTGGTGTAATTTCAGTCGACGGAGGTGGTTTGAGCGTACAGGATGATTTTTTGACCATGCTCATCCCCTTTTTTTGCGGTCAAAATGCTTAAATTTGGATTTTTTTTCAATGCTCATAATACCATAACACCTATGTTTCCGATAACTTTTTTTCTAATTCCAACTTAAGGGTGTCGTCTTGTGACTGTACAGACATTGTTTTTTTCAAATGGGAGCAACATATTATTTTCGGAAAATATTGTTCAGCTTATTTTTCTAGAATTGTTGCATTAACTTGGTCAAAATTCAATTATTTACTTTTGGAATTATTTAGATTTAAAATTTCGTACCTACGAAAGTGTCATCCGTACCGAATTCCACCCGAAAGCGAATCTCACCCGAAATAAGTTTCACAGAAGCTATGGTCATAATATATGGTATTTTAAGAATATTCTTCCCAATACTTTAATCAGATTAATCATTCTAAAACTACACTCGTTCGAGTTCTGATTTAGTAACATCAAAATTCACCGAAAAATAACCTCAATAAAATACCGTAATGAAAAACGGATGTTTCCATTTGAAAAAAAAAGTTTTTATCACCGCTGTACGTTGCATGTAAAAAAGTTATGAAAAACATAATTTTTCTGAAAACTTGAATATTTGAATAAAAAAAAAATCGAATTTATGCAATTCTTACGGCCAAAAGATAAGGTAAACTTGCTTGCAAAAAAATCACCCTGTACTCGACGTAGGTACGAGATGTGCCACGAAGTATTATTACATTATATTATATATTATTATAGCCTTACCAGACTTTTCTCGTCGCCGTATGTTATGCGACAAATTTCCTCGGTCTTGAAAACATAATGTACGTTTTGACATTGAATAGAAAACGTTCCTCTAAACCGTTGCGAACTGCTTCTAGTCGGGACCACGACTTCGCACACTGTAGGAGGTACGATATTCTACGAGAAGATGCCCACCCCTCTCCGCCCCTCCATCCGACACTGCCATCAGTTCGACTCACAAAGTCACCGCGATCCATCTCCACAGCCCACGCGGCGTCGTTGTTATAATTATTATTATTACTATCATAACTATCGTAAAATTATAAATCGCGTATCGCGTCGTGTCCAAGTTATGACCCCGGCGGTGTGCAGGTCACCTGCAGCGATGAGCGTTAATTAATTACGTATTGTAGCTCGTATGGTATGGTACAGTTATGGGGGTGATATTATGCGCACGGGCGCGATTGTCTGTGAAAAACTGTCTCCGACACAGCGACGGGGCAAAACAATGTACGCGTAAAGTGGCGCCCGTGTATTCAGAGGGTGAAGAGGAAGGACCCCTCGAAGATAGCTGTGGGTATACGAGCGCGATGACGTAGCGCGTCCTGTGACTGATAATGTTATTCGGCCTATCCGGTTGTGAAAAAAAGTGAAGATGAACTCTGTTTTTTTTTTTAAAGCTATTGTATTATAGGGTCATTTTTAAGATTTCGGCGCCTCCGATTTCGCTTTCGATTAATTTTTAAACCACCCAGTAAGTTATACTTATAGGGATTTGTGGTATCCAATTTAGTTTTTAGATAAAAAACAAATCATTTAAATAAAAAAAAACCAGGCAAACGCAGTAAAAGTTAAATAACATCAGAATAAAAAATAACAGTTTATTATAATATACTAAAAAATAAATACATATATTCCGTGGTTATAGATTGGGTATATTAAATAATTTATTTATATAATATATATAAACTAGTATGAATTATTCAGATAATTTATAATTTTTCTGAACTGTTTTATGGTCGACGTCAAAACGATATCACCCTCTTACATATGGCCAGTGGGTTGAACCCCGAATCACACATTAAATACTGCCCTGAGCATATACAAATTTAAACCACACGATCTTATATTGTAAGCGATAAAAATTATATCCGATTGGAAATTAGCGTTAATTGGTGCGCTATAGCTAGCTCGTTGTTAACGTAACGCGACGTAGGCGATCGACCAAAAACAATTACGTGTCATTTTTGATTTGCATTTTTAAAAGACTTTCGTGAACAATTTGTAAAACGGGAAAGTGGAATAATGTTGTTGTTTTCGTGTATAACGTAACGGTGGTCATAGACACCCATAAGGGCGGGGGGACCATTCTCAATGTTATGTAAATTAAATATAAAGTTTTAATATTATTTTATGAATTTTAATCTTCTTCTTCGTCTTCTTATACAAAAGGAATTGGCTTGTCGCTGCAAATCTGACTCTCCATTCTACTCTATTTATAGCCAATCTTTTCATGTCTGCATATCAAATACAGCCAGTTTGTCTTGTCATTTTTTCTGAGTATGTCTTTCTTGGTCTTCCTCTTCCTTTATTTCCATTTGTCTGTCCCTGGAACATGTTCGTCACAAACGGGTCATGCTTGAATAAGTCACCGCACATTATTCCACATTTTTCTCTAAAATTTTAATCAGGACAGAAAAATTATTATAGTCAATAAAGTATAATTCAAATCACTGCGTACTTTCCTTTGTTTCACACACTACAATATTAATGATAATAATGGTATTTATAATTACGAGCTTATATTATTTCTCCGGAGGTGACAATTCGCCTGTCTTCCCCCCCCCTCCCCTCCCACAAATGGGCATCCGTAGTCACGGTCGGAGGACCGACACAAGTGTTAAATTTTATATATAAAACGGTGATGCAGCGCTCCGACTTCCCGAACGAGAAATGATAATGTATTATTGGATACGGAATTCGGAATAACAATAATAATAATATTACCATTATTTTTATAATTGTGGGCGAGTAAATAATGTTTATTTTGGTAGGAACGTGCGCAGAAGACTACGGCCGTAGTGGCGAGGCGGCTGTGACCCAACAACATTTGGCTTTTTGGCGAACGACGTAAAAATCGTTTTCTTCGGGACAATATATATATTTGGCTAACGGTTTATTAATCAGGCCCCGGGGAGTTCTGATATCGTGCGTTTTTGTATTTCTCCCTCCAGTTTCGTCTCGAAATTACTCACCCGGGTTTTCTGCAGGGATTAAAAAACGGAGGAAAAATAAAAAATAAAAACAAGAGGTACCCGGTGGGCATGTTTTTGCCACAGTAAACAAAACACACACACACACACACAGAAAGGGGAAAAAACATTTTTAATCCAAACACGGGGCCAAATCCTTTGCGATGTACGCTAGTTACCCCGGTCGTTTGACGAATACTACTTATTTCATCTCGGCCACCGAACCGGCAGCGAAACAATAAACATTACGCTCGTCGGCATAAAAGCCTTCTGTGAACAAAAACACTAAATTTTTAATTGTAAAACTTGAATTCCAAGGTTTCAAATATTGTTTTAATTGCTATACTGAACTATCGTTCCAATGTGTTCGTTTGAAATAACTTAGAATCGATAATTTGTCACGATATCATGTTTGCGCAATCACTTAAATCGTACGATTTTACAATGTACTTTTTAACTTCAAGTGATTAAAAATCAAATAATGTGTTGATTACTAAACTATACTTATTTATCTATTTATATGACTCATACGAACTTGACAAGTATAATTATTACAATAAATTTTATTTAGATTGTAATCCAAGACCTACAGTTAAAATTAACATTTGTTTTAAAAATGCACAAAAATTATTTACAAAATGATCAGTACCATATTAATTACTATACATATTTGCAGTAGACATAATAGTATGTTTGATTGGTGATTACCTATAGTTGTTAAAGATGAGTAAGACGAATTTACGTTAAATTATTATTTATACTTTTTTAATAATTCTGAACAATCAATTAAACTGCTGAGTAATTTGTACAAGAAAAATAAATCATTATTTTTCCTCCCTACATCCCGAGTATTTCAATTAAAAAAAAATTAAGTAATATGATGAGTGTAGTGTGTATGTAAATGTGTATACTTTTATCAACATTTATTTGAGAAATCTTGAAATCCATATTGGATAACATTATCTTATTGTTTGACTAAGCAAAACCGATGTGGTGGCCACAGAGTGGATTTTTATTCTAGCCTCTAGACATGATTGGACTCGTGGGCAGTTTAATGGTTTTAGGCCAGCAGTATTGCAAGATTATTATTATAAACGAACTATGCGAGTAGATATCTAAAATTCGGTTGATACAACAAAGAAATATTTTTTCATCGCCTTGAAATAGTTACAATTTATTATTAAGTTGGTTATATTCACTGTAAAGTGAAGTGATTATTATTGAAAAATAATCACCTTAAATCATATTAAGTATTGGCGTTAGTACGAATGACGTGATACGTTTTAGTTAAAATATTATATTACACACTTAAAACTTAAAAATATGATTACAATATACAATTAGCAAATGTACAGAAAATATAACAGACTGGGGTAGACTTGATAAGGGAAACTATACAATGATTTGACCCATATAATATTATAGCCTATACTCGAATAAATAATTTAAATTGTGTTACTATAATAAAGCAGGTAACATTATAAATCGTTATATTTTTTGATATTGTATATTCGAATCTGTTCAAAGTATCAGATTTATAGTGGAAATTATTTTTGTACTACGGAAAAACGTTCAAGATATTTTGAAATTAAAATAGCTTTTACAAAAATATTCTTTTGAGTAACTAACAAAAACAAACAGACATTCGTAAAATGGTTGGACTGGGGTATATTATATTTTTGATACGTGTAATTCTTATACATTTTGATAAATCTGTCATACCTCCGCAGCTACGCTAATAAAATTACAATGTACATACAGTATAAGTACACAATAAAAAAACTGCATTAAAAATACATTTTGGCAGAAATTATTTGAAAAATTTAATTTAACTGTAACAATTCTTTTTTATTATAATTTGTACTTCAATTATAAATATTATGATTTTCACGCGTGGTTGGACTTTGGTTTTGTAGCAATAAAAATTCTGAACTTTTTTAGGTATACACATTCTGTGAAACTAAAATATAAATAAAAACTTTTCGTTCTACTCGTATACATTTTAAAAACTCTTTTGTTCGTAAATACATAGAAATAAAACCATAATAAGTCTTATAAGAGGTTATATATACAATTAGTTTTGTTTTATAATTAAAGTCACAGAAACTGATAAAAAAAAGAACATAGGTTCCTCTTTTTTAATAACATCACCCATAAGACAAAACTAAATATCATAACTCCTCGCATGTATTACCTCGGATAAGGAGCTATATTTACACTTTTGACATACAAAATGTCATTATTCATTTGAGCTTATTTTACCTAAATAATCCACTTTAAATCATTATTTTATCTGGTCCTAAAACTAATCTAATTTAACTAATTTAAAATAATATTTGAATGAGTCCACATTTAAAAAAAACGCTACTAAGAAGTCAAGTCATTGGGCAACTAAAGCGAATTTATGATTTAGAAAAAAAATAGCTAGAATACATGATATGATTACAAATTGTTTGATCATTTGAAACTTAAATCTTAAGAATATTAATGTAAGTACAGTGTGCATTGTACACTCAAGTAAAATAAATATTGTACTGCAAATTGCAATGTGATGTGAGTGTTTACAATTTTTTTTTTTAAATTTATCAGTGCTAGTTTTCAAACAAAAAAGGGATGTTATTAAATGACAAAATCCTAGGACATGAATAAATATCGAGATTTGTATAATATATATTAGAATATTATGTTCTATAAGATTATAATTTCATTTAAGACGAATTCTTTTTATCGTTAACATTTTTGTAACGTCCACTTCCCAAGCGGTATGCTTATCCACCGGAAAATAGAAAAACTGCGAAAAAAAATAGAATTATAATTCGTTTGTAATTTGTGATAGCCGCGCTGCCTTAAAACTGTTTCGTAAAGTTTTTGCTCGCATATTTCCGTTACCGCGCAGCGGCACCCCCGTATCGTACACTGACTGAAAAAAAAGAAATTAAACACTACCGAGCAGCGGCAACGAGAGGGTTGAAAAAATAAATATTATAAGGGCTGCTGACCATAAATATTCGCTAGGTTGTATAAGATTATTATTAAAACATTAAGCCGAAGTTCGAGTTCAAAAATAATTAAAACCAAGACGGCAATGAGGCGTTCCCGCGCGGAAATAGATTTTTAATTGCTCATCTAGACGCGATGAGTCACGTCGTCGGGGACGGGCAGGGGAAACGAGATAAAATCGCTACTCCGAACCAACGGGCGGGGCGGCGCATAGTGTTGGAAATCGAGAAAATAAATAAGACGAAGTGTCTCGGAAATTTGACCGATTAACAGGAAGGAACTGCAATGACATGTCGTATATGCACGCACACAAACCATCAGAGGTTGTTTCTTGTGTTTGAATTTTTTTTTTTTATATTTTTGTACTTTACCGTTATTTAGCTACTTTCATACGATATAATAATATAGTATGATATATAGAGGGTGATTGGACTTAAATGTTTCAGCAGTTTTCTCGTACAAGTATGCAAAACACAGACAAATATAGAATAGTGGTGTTATTTTTATTATTTTTATTATTCAGTTAAAATTTGAAAGCATTATTTTCTGTACTTTTGCCTATATTTTGACACAAACAATTCCGATTACTGTGTATAAATACAATAAATATTAGACACACACAACTACCAAAGGGTTTTCTTCTAGGCCCTCCCGCTTTGGTTCACCGTTTTACTTATAACACGCTTAGGTGCTGCCTGTGAGAGGTTACATTATAATAGAATAAAGTTGGACTTTCTTCGGTCGCATACTATGACTATAGATGACTTCAGTGTTTCATGTTAACGCTTGAAGCAAACGCATACCTTTCAAAGAATAATTTATAAAAAAATAAAATGTGTCCTTTTATTAACTCTAAAAAAAAACAATTTATACTGGGTGTCCCGCCCAGGATTACTCGTTGCAATATCTCTTGACTTAATAAAAATATTCAAAATCTGTTTTCTATATAAGAAAAACAAGACAAGTATTTAAAATATTTTAAATTATAAAAGAATTTAATGTTTGGTAAAAAATTTAAAAAAAAAATTTTTATTTTACAATTTTCGAAAAATTCGATTTAAAAATGTTTAAAGTCTATTTTAATAAAAAAAATAAAGGTTTTAAAATTTTATTTCCATTAACGTCATGATTTTATATAATTATTTTAGTTTCCAGAAAAAGTGTGTTAATACATAATACCATTGAAGTGAAAAATTATTTTTTTACCTCTTTAAACCTAACCCAACCTAGGGATTAGGACTACAGATATTTCATATTTTAATTTAATTAAGTGTTTCGGTAAAAATATTAAAATAATTTTTTACTAAATAATATGGTATTGAACAATACACAATTTTTTGGGAAGTTAAAAAAAATATTAAAAATGAGGTCAATGAAAAAAAAAATTTGAAAAATCAATAGTTTAAGAAAAATAAACTCCACAAAATGAATATTTTCAACATTTTTGAAAATTATAACGTAAAATATTATATTTTTTACCAAGACATTAAATTCAAACTTTAAAATTTTGGTAATCCTTGTCCCTCCGAGTCTGACAACACAGAATTTTAATATCTTTATTATCTCAGAAGATATCACAATTGATAAATTCCCAGTAGAGCATCCTGTATACAATCTGTTTAATTATCAGATCATATTATGTTCACACAAATCATACAGTATCGTCTAGTGTAACGTGTTTGCGTTACGTGTAGGGAAAAAATATCATAAATCGCTTTTAATCATGCAAGTTTTATTTTTCCGATCGGTTTTTTGTTGCTTGAAAACTAATTGTCGCCCGGAATTGTTTAACTAAAAACTTTTAATAAAGCATCAATTTGGCTGTATAATGTTGAAGGTTTCATCTTAGAAAAAAAAAACTTGAAAACTCTTACGCGTAAACTTGCACTGTTCAACATACTATAAATATTTACATAACGGTTCAGATATTTATAGAAAAAATGTGTCTTAACTTTTGGCGATCGATAATGAATCGGGGATAATAATATTATCATATATTATGCAATTCGTACATCTCGTTTGAAACGGTAAAACAACAAATCTGATTTCAATTAAATTAGAGTTGTTTAGTCGATAATCGCTGCCCAAGACGTATTTAATGCACGGAGTTTGGAAAGTCTTCACGTTTGATCTCGGGACTTTTTTAGTTTTCCATAAACATTATTAATAGCTTTCGTTCCAGCGAGCGCCGCGGCGACGATATAATATCAAGAAAAATGTTTATTTATCATTTGCCGCGTTCCGTGGTTTACGTTCTCCATCAATACACGCGAGTCTTATTTCCCAACAAAACCGACACAGAACGTCGATTTCCATTTAGTCGAAAACAAACAGAAAGCCGCTGGCGATGCTAAGCCTCTTAAATTAAATAAGCGTACATCTGACCGAAAGTACATGGACCCGGAGATAATTTCGGGGGAGGTGATCCTCGCGAGGGAGTTTAGCGCTGTGGGACCCTTGGAAAATAAGACAGATTATACAAAAGTCGATGCGTTCCCAGGAGCCATACCTATGTAAACGGGAAAAGGTAAACGTGTCAGATATGAATCACTAGAAAAAAAAAACAAATAACAAAAAATAAAAAGTTCCATTTGTATTGAGAGGTTTTTTCTTTTTTTTTTATACTGAGATACCGGGGGGGGGGAAGGGGAAGGCATATCGAACAGTAACAGATTACGTTTAATCGAAACTGCACCCTTGGGGATGAATATTAGGGAAATTAACTGATAGACTGAAAAGGTTTTAATATACGATCGACCGTTGGGCCCGCAATGTCGTTTTGTTTTTAATTTTATCGGATTTTCGGCAATAAACAGAAATCGCATCAAGCTCCACGAAAGTGTACACTCGCCCCGCAGACGATTAAACGTGCATTTTTCGTGTGGCACAAGATATTTATACTTTCAATATTGTCTACCACCCGTGTGGCGTTCAAGAATAAATATCGTACTTACCGAAAATACTAATATCCCGGGGAATATTACTTGGCGCGAAGTTTATTGCCAGTTGTAGCCTAATAAAATTCGGTTCACCGCGAGATATAAAAATCCTTACGATCGTAATAATTCATAATAATAATATGTGCGTATATTTTTTCCTTGTCATAATATAATATGTTTTAAATAATATACGCCGCGTATTTTCCAAAACGGAACTTAAAAAATCGCGCCTGACCGTTAAGTTCGAGCAAAAGATAAAAATTATTCCTTTTTTTTTTTATTTTTAAAGATGCGCTTTTACGCAACCAAAGTAGTTTTACTGCCAAATTATTGTTCTCGGTTAGGTGGAGATTGTATTATTTTGATTTTACTCATCCTTACAGATGGATATTGTATTATTATTTGTTCGTGAGCGGTATTTGCTCATGCATTTGAATACTTTAAAATTTAAGCAATAACTTTATCACCTAAGGTGAATGTTACTATATTAGTATTATTAAAATAGTTATAGTGGATGTATTTTCAAGGTTCGTTACAATTTTCAACTGTTCATGTGGACTCTAGTGTAACGGGTAATACAATCGGCCAACACGTACACATATGATTTCAAAGTATTCAAACAAATCCACATAAACCTATAGGTCGTTTTAAATTATTTACATTGATCTTACGTGTTTTTCGCCGGTTACCGGTTTGTTTGTCATGGAAATTGTATGCGCTAATTTTAATCAGCCCCCCCCCTTTCTACTGTTCATTTGTAAGCCATAGCTGAAGATGGACTTAGATCAATGACCATTATTTAAATCTAGTGAAAAAAAGGAAAAATAATATTTTCAGAATATGCGTACTATACAAAAGGAATGCTTTTTATTCGAGTATAATGTTGTATACTATACAATGTATAGAATAATATTTTATCCGACCGAAGAATATTTTCATCGGCCGATTATACTAAACATAATTCCATGTTTACTTTAATAAACGTAAAACACGACGAACGGATGAATTTGTGTATATGTGTGTATAATACGCAATGGCTATTTGCATTCTAATGAAACTCTGGGGAGTATGAGTTTCTTTAATTTTATTAAAGAGTACAATATTTATACACTTTATAGGAGGAGTCCATTTTTCTGTTATTTTTTCATGTACATTTTTTATTTTTAAAGAGGAGTACAAAAATAAAATGCTTTTATTTAAATTTGATAAACTAATAACAGTGAACTGAAACTAATACGGAGGGTCATAATCAGACAATTATATACGAAAAATGTATTTTCTTACTATTAATAATAATAGTTATAATAATAATTAAAAGGTATTACATCATATACTTTCCTGACGGGAAAATATTTAATTCCACGCACGCCCTAAAAGCCCAGAACAGTTGTTTAATGTTTAACTGCAGCTTATAAGATTTTTTTTTTTGTAGAGTTTACTGTGTGTATTCATTACAGTGGTATAGAATAAAATGAAAATACTTTTATAATTTATGATGACTCATTACCAAAGTGTTATAACAATAATACATATTTTAGTTTGAACTTAATGCCATACTATTATTTAAAATAAACAAAATAACCTGCTTCTGGTTGTGGTGTAGCGTAGGCAGTGTAATAGTATAATTGTTTAACCATGAAAATCCTATTACGTATTTATATGCGAAAATAACGTTTTTCACTGGTAATTAAATATTTTTTTAAGAGTTATATTTTCATAGTTATTTCCATTGTTGTTTCATCCCACACCTGTCAGATTCACTTGTCGTGATGCACATATTATGAAAATTTAATATAATATAATTGAATCTAATTATTTTGAAAATAAAAATAATATTTTTATAAAGTCACTCAGTTAGTAATTGATTTTCTTTGTCTCTCTGTCTCCATAAGCGATCAATTAGAGAGATATTCTGGTACATTATATACGACTTACGTCAAAAGGTATCCATTAGTAAATTAAAGTACAATTGACCTTAGGTACATCGCAGGTAAGTAGTCTACAAAACACGTTTTATTGATTTCTATTTCTGATTTAACTCAAACGTTACAATGGCATCAACGGAAATAATAATTTTCGTTTTCGAGATTTTCCTCAAACGATTACTATATACACACACGAAATACATAATACGAACTCACGCACACGTTATAAAAACTGCCTGTGATAAGAACACATAAACTATGTAGAGTACACTTTTAGTCGTTTTGTGTGCTCGATATTAAAGATTATTCTTGTCGGTATTTTCGTTTACTTAACGACAGACGTATTTTGGTTATTTTTTTTCTATTTGTGCAGTCACCGTTAAAATGTATACGTATGCCGATCTATAACAGAGAACTGAAGTTTATTGCCATAGCAAACAATACCTTATAATATATTATACGAACATATTATCATAGTAGTTCAAATAATAGAAAAGTTTAAGTGACTTGAATTTCAAAACGAAAAAAAAAAAAAAACAATAACTTTATTTGACGAACGGAAGCGATCATAAACATGAATAATACAATTGACTGATTCGCATTTATTACAACCAAAGCTCGAAAAATCACCAAAAAAAAAAAATGATTGTATTCATATTATTTTATAAAGTATTAATAACGAAACTATTTTATTTTTGTTTTATAAAAACAACGATGAAATATTCGGATCAGGGTGCGTTTACGCGTGTACAATTATTATTCATCTGGTCTTTTTGTCCCACGGAATTAAATATTAATCAAATATTTATTTTGTGAATTTCGATCAATATTCTAACTTTACATTTTACAATAATGCATTTTCAGTTTTGGTTTCATTTTATTCGAGATGAGTTTGTAGCACTTTCAAAGATAATTCTTAAAATTAATTTTTTTTTTGCTTTACGAAATATTTTAGTCTTCAATTTAATATACATTTCACATAATAATAATAATTTTTCAATCCAACAAAATTATTTTTTTAAATGTTTTTAATTCTTTGAAAAAGTTGATTGGATTCATTGACTCGATTAACTTATAAATAGTATTAAGACCTATTAAATATTTGATATAAATTATTTGAATAACAATATATCGTATGGAGAATTCAATGGCAAGAAATTTAAGATTTTTGTCTTCAAAGGTAGAATTGGTACTATTAAATTCAAACTCTGTAGGAATAAAAGCAAAGGACTTCAGATTAAAATCTCTCTCACTCTTTTCACATTTTCTTTTCTTTCTTTTATTTTTCTAAAAAAAAGGACAGCTTTTCACGTACGCCAATTTACTATAGTAAGTCTATTTTGCTGCGTCTTCGTTTTCGCCACGTGGTCATCTCTTTCTCTTTCACATTTTCCAGTCCAATTTCGGACTAGCCATCCAATTCCAAATTTCCGTTTTCGAAAGACTAGTCACACGCGAGAAATAGTGGCGTTTGTCGATATAGCCTTTAATAACTTCTACGTTTTCTGTAAATGGAGTGGACCTGTGGAAAGTGTTTTAAACCTTTTTTTTCTATCAAACTATAAGGGTCTCGTGAATCGAACGAATGACAGCTGTTTTAGGTTCATCCAAAGTTTAGACGTACCAGTGAATCAATTAAAAACATAAAATAACAAATCGATTAGAGTTTACGGTGTTCATTTATGATCAAAGTACCTCAAATTAAAATCTTCTGCAGAGAACTATTATAAATAATTATATTGTCTGTTCACAGTATGTAGGTCAATGAACATCATCGAACTTCTGTGAGGTTATGTCAAACATTCTTTAAATAATAATTATAATCCAACTAACAAACTTGTAACGCTAAAAATTCGCTACCGTGGTCCGATTTCAATAATAATGAAAAAGGCAAAAAACATTTGAGTTTAAGTCCTTGTATACTTCTAGAACTCATTACACGCATATTCTCAAATTTAATATTGAAAGTGTTCAACGTTCATACTGTTGAATTAAACATAAAGTTATTATTATCTATCCTTCGCCGAAACTCGGCCGTGTAAGAAGATAAAATACTATAAAAAAAAAAAATTATTATTAAATTATTTAGTACATTTTTTCGTTTGCTACGGAAGACAATAATTGTACAATTTTAAGTTTTCGAATGCTTATTTTAATATCGCCGGTACTTAAAAAGTATAGGGTTGCCATCCGTTCCGATTTAACGAATAACCAACAAAAGACCAAAATGTCACGATTGAAACTGTTCATTGCAAATTTCGTTTTATTGCATGCAAAATGACTTGTTACAACTTGGTACATGTTCTTGTACGACTAAACGTATGCGATTAAAATCCAATTAAATCCGTCATATCGATAACATAATAATCGTTAGGTATCGTTCGTTAATCGTTTACGTCGGACACTCGTTCGTTCTCAGAATCGTATCGATCGGGCCGAACAGTGACTCATGGTATTTACAAATTACGTAGGTCACTGGCACACGGCATAAGTCGACCCATGAACTGATGAACGAAATCGCCTGTTCCCAGATATTATAGACTGTGGAGTCCATTTTACAGTCTCAATTATAATGTGATTTGCGCAGAGTTCTAAAAAAATGTTCAAAAGAACTGTTGAAAAAAGTAAAATTTTCTGAAAAGTGTGGTCCTCCAAGTACTTCTGCAGTATATTAAAAATATTTTTTTTGTATGTAAATATACAAATAATGTTTCTAAAATAAAGAACTCTAATTTTTCTTTCAACATTGAGTATTTTTATACACTCCATCCTAAAACTTCTATAACGTCCCGACAAGACCCTGGCCAAAAGTGGAACCTTATACAAGTAAATAATAGGAGAATTGAGAAACATTTTGTATTTTAATATAAAAAATGTTTTATTATAGACGTTTAGCTTAATATAAATCTACGTGTTAACTGTGTATACGAATTTACATCGGAGAAAATAATAATAATAATATTTCACTTAATAATAATAATAGAATGTAATTTTCCGTAAAATCAATGACAATACGTTGGTGTGTACGAGTACGAGTACGAGTAATAGGTACTTTAAAAACTGTATTCGAATTAAATTATGTGTATTTTATATCATATTATATTATACAAGTATATGAATGTGTTGCTTGTAAACATTATTATCGACATATGCCACTTTATACGAGTATATTGCTGGAATTCTATTAAAAGACACTAAGTGACATTTTCAATATTTCACAAGAGATAAAATAAAATGTAATATAATATGATATTCTAAGGGCGTATTGGCGCTTGTTGAGTATATATAGCATTTTATCCAATGCATATATGACAACCCGTGGTGCAATAATGCTGTTTTTTTAAGATAACACTTTGGCAACTTATTGGCTTTGGAATTTTAATCGAGTGTCAACGGCACTACACGATTCCAAATCAAATAGTTATTTGGTTGACTAAGGTGATCATTTTTATTTAAAAAAAGAAAAACAGGACTAACCATTTTCGGATGTCTTAAATTGTCTCTTTTAAATTATAATTTATAACATCAACTACATGATTATATTCATCAAAAATAATAACTTCATTCACATTCCAATCACTTTGTTTTTTATTATTTCACGAAATAAAAATTACATTTTTTGAATATCGGCATTCCATGTCAGACAAATTTTTGGTTGGGTCCAGCGAAATATTTTAATTTCTTCAAAATAACTTCCCTACTTTTTAATGTACCACAAAAATGTGCCTTGAAGCTGGTTAGTTTTGTTCTATAAATTGTTTTTTGTGTACGTATATATTATTTTCTTTAATTCTAATAGTAATGAGCTTACACTGATAGCTAAAAAGTTTTGTGTTTTTAATTTTAATTTTTTTACATTATATTTCTAATTCTTCTGATAATTGACATGCCGGTATATTTTCCTCTTTTTTTCTTCATACAGTATTATAAAAGATTTTTAATTAACTTTGTACGAAATAAAACCATATTATTGAAAGGGGTCACCAGTAAAAAAAAAATATTAAAAAAGGTTAGGCATTATTCTGAAGACAAAGTAATATTTTAAAGCTTTCAATAATTTTTGAAACTGCTGGTTGTAATATTATATTTATTAATTGATAATTTAATTAAAAATGTAAAAACAAATTAAAATGGGGCCATCTTTTAAAAACGGAAAAAAGCGTCCCGTTCGAAGTTTGTCGGGACAACGGGACATGATGATCAAACAATGTGTGATCCTGTTTTAAACGGGACGTATGGCCACCCTACCGTAGACATACTATAATTATGCTTATGCCGGGAAAGTGATTGCAAATGACAATATTTCAATTTTTCTCAGTATAATATTATTCCATACGTTGGTTTTAATCATTATTACAACACACCAATTTCAGCCGCAAAAATCATTGAATTCCGTTTACGATTTGCAAATAACATATTATGATGATAATATTACGATTACAGGCTACGGGCCCACATAAAAAGTTTGTTCACTTGTTATCGTTTTCCACAATAAAGGTGTATTATACTGTTTATATTGATAACTCTCGGAAACCACAAAAAAAAAATGGTGAACCTGTAGGAAGGAAAAAGGCCTAGAGCGCTCAGGGTGTTGGTAAACGCCGGGATAAGAACATAATACACGCGGGGAACTTAACAGAACTATAAGCGACAGGGAGAATAGAAGAGAGACATCGGCTACGATTTATCCAATCCTAGGTTTGAAGAAACAATAAAAATGATCACATTTTCTCCGTGTTCGTGACGGACGAGAGTGTAGTGTAATTTTTCAGCGATTTTTTTTTTTTCGGCCCTCTTATAAATGTCCAAAACGTTATGGGTAAATTATAACTCGTACGATGCGCGTGTCGGTCACCGTGAACCGCATTAGAACGTTGTTGTGCTTTGCATACCGACGACGAACGGGTTCGGTGCACACGAAAGACGCACGGTGTACACGCATGACTCACCTGCTCGCACGACGTACTGAAATGTTTAGGCGTCGCGCGATTATTCAGCTCGAACACGTCCGGCGAGCGGGAAAAAATGCTCCGGAAAGAGAACCGGGAGAAAAATTGCGACGCCGCCGCCGCGGCCACCACCACCGCGTTGCGTTACCGTCGTTAAAAGTTGTTCTTGATATACGACTATTAAACAATAACTCGTTTTCCTCGGTAGCAATAAATTTCCGGCCGGGGTTTCGGTGACCGAAAAAACGTTTCGCATATATACGTCCGGAGGCTAAAAAAAAAAAAAATATATATATTTATATCGTTTGTCTAGTGATTTAAGAGACTAAAGTCGACCGAGTTGGAATATAAAATATATGTACAAAAAGTATACATACATACGTTGGAGCGCTGCTCGAAACCGATAGCGGGGTGGATGGGTCAGGAAATGGGCGAGGAAACCGTTGTGCTTGGCCGCCGCAGCACAATCGATGGGTCCCGTTTACGATCGGAAAATGATTAAGGTTAATTTGCAGAAGGGGTTAGGGTTAATCTGTCTCGAGGGACCGCGCCCGGAAGAAAAGAATTAATAGACGGGAAACATCGGACACCTGCAGCACTACACCCTGTCTGCGTCGTTCATTCGCGCCGCCACGGCATGACAATAATATCGCGCCCGCGTCTCCGATTTTCACGAATCCTTTTCGGTTGGGAATTATTATAATACTGTATCGCGACTGCTCGTCACTCACAAAACGGTAGCAAATGTCCGTCGATAGAGTTTTCTAATGGGATCTCTAGGATACATATGGCTAGACTACCCGTGCACTAGGTACTCTAAAGCTTATACTAATACTCTAAAGATACTCTAAATAATATTATTTATAGTTCTGATGCGGGACATCGGGGGAATGTCATCAATCTCGTAAAATGTATATTTATCAAATCGGCAACACAATGACGTTTTTTAATAAAACACCATTCAGTAATATAGGCACTATAGCAACGATCAAAAATATGTGCACTGGTTTTCGAAGTCGAATATTATGTGCAGAGTATTATCGATAGATTTTACAAAAAAATATCTATTTTCTTAGAAAACTTTCTATATTTTTAAAGTGGATTTTTTAATTTTAGTAATAAAGAAATCACATATTTTTCTGATATTCAAATTAATTTAAATATAGTTCATATTAAAATCTCCTGAAAATATTGTCCTTATTTGTTTGATAATAAAATAAGTTAAAAATAATAAAAAAAAAAAATAAAAAATAATAAAGTTAAAAAAACATTAATTGACATAACTGTAAACTAAAAAAGGTTCATCATCATTGCATTATATGATATTATTCCATACCCTTATAGCCAATTACCGTCACAGGCCCCTCTTGACAACCAGTCCACCCCTGATCACGTGTTAATATTGGAATTATCTTGAGCCATACATTACTGAATAATACGCTACACTTAGTATTCAATTTCCTTTGGAAACTGTTTTTACTAACGGTGTGAGATGTGGTTCAGTTTTCACCTGTAAAAGTATTACACATACTTAAAAATCGTAAGTTTATTTCAGTGTTACAGATTAGTTATCCGAGTGACGCGTTATTCCAGACCTGACAGTTATCACACCGCCATAATTAGAGCTATAATATTTGTTAGATTTGTTGATAGTTGCAGTGCTAATAGAGTCATAGGTACCTTACGCAAACAAGTCGGTAATCCGAACGACACCTGTCCGGAAAAGCATACTATGTTACAGAAATGTAAATTCCAAAATGTTGTCGATTACGGTCGAGACGATAGCCTCAAAAATCACTAAAGTCACCGTATTATCGAAACAATGATGTAATTATGATATTATATGCGACGCTGAAAAATGCCCGCCGTCCGGTGCACATCACGACTCGGGCGGGTCGCCGGGGATATTGTAATTAAACAATTGATGTAGGCGATCATACGCGATCATTACCGCGATTATTATTTTTATTGTTACTATCGTCGGCCGACCGGCGCTCGGGTGTAGAGGTGTACACTATGTATACTCGACGTGCGGCGGCCCCATTGTCGAAGAAATCGAAAAACAGTGTTCGGTGGAAAGCGGCGACCGTCCATTTTCGACGTCCACAAACAAAACACAATGTTTTCCGAATGCTCCGTACGCTACATCATACCCGCGGACCCGTGCGCGCGCCGCCCCATTGTGCATCGGTGTTTTACATCGAACGGTCATTAGCGGGGTGGGCGCAGGACAATCCGAATGCGCGCGCGTGTACACACAGGCACGTGAATGTGTGCGTGGAGCGCGGAACGTTTTTGTGTTGTTTATACGCGAGTGGGCAGTGGGCACAGCCTCCTGTACCGCTATAACGTGTTATGTTTCATTTCGAAATGCGGCTGATGATCAAGACGAAAGTTTGAAAACCAACGGTATACTATATGTCAGAGAAAACCATTTTTTACGCGTTACCATTCTTACCATACTTCTAAGGTGTGCGGTTACGCTACATGAGATAAACGCCAAAAGTGTAATAATTACACATAATTGGCGTCAACAATATAGTGTTGTACTCAATCCATGACAACAACTCCAGAGTCGCGAAAGATAAATATTGTTTGCACAAATATTTATGTTTTATAGATTTTATATATTTCAAAGTATTTAACACTCGTCGATTATCAATATTGATAAACATTTTAAACGTGATAGTGATTAAAAAAAAAAAGAAATACACATCTCTGTTCTTGGAAAGCGTTTTTTTTTTTTTTTGTACACGTCGATGAAAAATATTACCACTGGGTATACTTATATGTTTGTACTTAATCAAATAAAATACATAAAACGCTTTTATTCGTAGTGGTTTTTGTAAAATGTATTTACGGTTCATCTTGCACGAATGCTTACTTAGTACTAACGATATGTGACACTCTATCGTAACCAGATAAAACATTTGTTAGGAATTTTTGAACGACGTGTTTCCAAATTTAATATCTAGAATTAAGTACGCAGGTAAGGTTGGCACTTTTTTACGAAACGTTTAATTTTTTTTTTTAACTCGTTTCGTCGCTCATGCTATACACCACGTTTTTTACGAATATCCATTGTACATAATATATTACATAAACCATTTGTTTCTAATTTTATAACTTCAGATTTAAAAATTATTTTAATTTATATTAGTTAACCAATACGTCAATCTACGCGAACAAGTTTTTCTAAAAACTCTCAAAAAAAAAATTAGCAAGTTTTAATTCATAGTAAATATTTCATAAAAGTTTAACAACTCTATCAGCATTATGTTCTCGTGATCGTTAACAGTCAAACCATTTCAACTATTTGTTTACAACCATTACCGTCGTTACATAATATTAATTCCCATGATCGTTATTTCTAATTTATATTAAGCTAAAAATACCCTAAACGGCCGCAGTCGCATCGTTTTTCTTTCACATTATACTCCGCACCGCATAAATAAATACGTAACTTAAATATACGGCAACGATAAGGAATCGTTTTTTCCACACCCTCCGCAACATGATCCGAATTTTTCTTTACATAATATAACGTCATTATCATAATATCGTTAGTGAAAAACCTAGTTGTAATTCGATTGCACGAGCACAGTACTATCATGGTTTTCCTACAATATTTACCGCCCCGAGGGAAAACCGTGAAGTGTATACCGTTCGTCCGTTTATAGATTTCTGCGGAGCAGCATCCGAAAACGAAGAAATACATTAATTCCGCGCATATTGCAGATAGCATCGTGTGGTTCTTGTGGAATTAGACCCGGTGGCATCTCATGCGACTTATTTCATCTGACCCGTGTAAGTCGACGTTTACGGTGAACGACGCATCCGACCGTTATTGGTACGGAGTTTTACGTACATGTGGTTCACCGAACCGAGGAGCGGGAGGGGGAGGGGGGCTATACAGTATTAATTAGTATGTGTGCGAGTAACTAAACTATTTACGGTTGATGAAAAACACTGTTGTGCTTAAGTCGACACTTAATTCCATGTGTTACGCGCGTCTTGCATTCCGTTCAACTTAACAAGAATATTCCGTTTCGCCAAACAATATACATAATAATATAATACGTGTTCATCTTACCGCGTTCGCTATTATTTGAACGAGCTATTGTACGACGCAATAACACATAACTGTACACTTGTTTGTCGCGTTCGAGCACGGGATTCGCTCTGCACATTTGTCCTTCTTCGAGCTATATACTTTTTTGATATTCAGCTTATTTTGAATATTTTTAATCGTAAACCGTAAACCAATAGTGTACGAATTGAGCCGATACGTTTTATATTGTTAAATATGATTGGTTCACGTCAAAGTGCGTGATATAATATGAACTACAAAAGTTTATTTTATTTTCCGTCGCAGGGGTTATCGCAAGTTTTAAGCTAATTGTTGCGTACCATAATATCACCGTACGAAAGGACCCGCGGTTCATCGTGATTTATTTTAACACTCGTTGACGCGCGCGAACTTACGAACGCTTACGCGAGACATTTGAGAATGTAATATTGATTGTGGATCACGAAATCTTCGTAACGTTTTCATTGCTTGATATGTAAACAATTTGAAACACGTTCAGTGACCATGAGTGCGCGGTACGGCAATGATAAGGTTTCCCTACCGAATGGTGTAGTTCAAAACTGTCCGTTCTATTTGTATCATTTGAGTGATATTTCCGCGAGCTCTTCGTGTCTCGCAATAGTGTGGTTTCGTTGCGTGCGGTCACTGTGTCACCGTTTTCCTACGACCACGTGCGTTATATTAATACTAATAATATCAATGTAAATAATAATGATGAAATAATAATAATAATAGTAATAATAATAATAATAATAATATCGTGTCACGTTGAATGGCCGGCCGTTTACGGGACCGTTTATTGACAGATTTTTCGTTTTACCTTGCTTATACGATTATTTGCTCGTACACCGCTCGTCTATATTAGTCTCGTGGCAGCCGCCAGCGGCTGTTAACGTTTTATTGCAAAGTCGACAATAAAACGGTTTACGGCGTGGCATTAGAATTCAACGCGACCGGCGGCGGGACGATCTGCTCGATTGATGTTGCTGTCGTAGGTATGGTAAACTGAACGAGACCGTACAAAACCCCGTCGTAGCACACCGTGTTTACCGTTTGTCGAGAATCGTACGCGTGGTTCGTTAAAACAGCAAAAAAAAAAAAAACGTACACGCTAAACACGTAACACCGCGGATTGCGCCGTGCGAATTCGATCATACGACTTGAGTTTGTACGTTTCCACACGTTTCTCGCGATCGAATACTTTTGATCGGTTAAAGAATATTATTGCTCTCGCGTATTTGTATAAAAAAAAAAATTACACCGCAGGCGCTGTAAATTATTATCATCTTCGTTTCACTTGAAATTCAAAAATTAATTAAAAACCATTAAACGCTTCAACTTCGAGTCGCTCTTGCCATTTCCGTGAAACAAAACGTACAAGAAAAAAAATGCATAAATTCCTATTTTTAATTCCAGAGTGTTTATAAAATACTTTGATGGACGCTAAAATGTAAGACGGGCAAAGTAAGTTTATGTTGTGAAAATTTAATTGAAAAACACGGTGTTTTCAAATGTAAATATAATGTCTAAAATATTGTTATATTTAACCCTTTACCGGTTTTTGAATGTAATTTAGTGCACTATTAATTTCATTGTTGGACGTGTTGAGATGAACAATAATGTCCAATCAGCACGATAACTTCAACATTTAACATGTCTTTACTTTCAAACTCCGGTGCGACTACTATTATTATTCGTTGACCCAAAAGTTGACCCTAACACTTGTCGAATTTGTCGTCAACACATTGATTGTAGTTTGTAATAGTATTTCCGCAATAATAGCGACGTAGCAGACTATTTAAATACTTTGTCTATGTTGAACACATTGCAACGGATGGATAAGAAAAGTTTTTGAATGCATTTATTGTAAAGTAGGTCGAATATTCTAAATTCGATGAGTTTATAATTACATTCAATGTTTTATTGTTTCGGTTTTGTGTATATTCATTGGCTATATTGATCACGTTTTACTGTAACTATTTACTTATATACTCTACAGACGATTTGGATCGATAAAAGGATTGAAGACTATACCTATGTGGTAATATTTCCGTTTCAGTATATTTTTTTGTAGGTCGTTCGCGAATATTACGATTTCATTAAAAAACTTATAGATACGCATATTTTTTGTTTTGTAATAAGTAATAACCATCATATAACTGAATAAATTTTTTATTTTTAACGCAAAGGAAACACCAGGCACATATATAGTTTATCTAAAATACCGAAAATCTCGAGCTTCCCGTTGAAAGTTCTCCGAAGTCTTATCGTCTTGCAAAAGTATTTAGTTTATACAAATTTAATACTCAAGTTGCGAACGAATTCTGGTACAGTTCGAATCATATTGTGATCGTAAATCCGAATCATCTGATAATGGAATAAAATATAAACACAATGTAACTTAGGCATTCAATCTAGACTAATCACGAATACTGTTTATTGTTTAACGTTCAATAATCACTTAAATAATTGACTAAAAAGTACAATAATTATAGTATCATTCGGTAATTATGTACTTAAAATAAAAAACACAATAAAAAAAAACATTCAAAACTATTGTTCGTGTGTTATTGGTAATACGCTACAAAATTATCGATCAAGTGCGAGTGGGTTACACTGAAATTAACGAAAAATAAACGATAGCATAGCTACTAAATGTTAATCTATGATTCTCAGAGACATTGTGCAAAGTTATTGTACTCAAACGTAACCCCACTTTAATCGTGTCAGAACAAATCGCTTTTGAAATGTAACGCGTTTCAGTGGCAGATCTTTTATTTCACTTTAAGGGAAATGCTTTTGTTTAATTTAGTACGTCAGTGGTTTCATTGTATTGCACAAATAAATAGTATTACAACTATTCTTTTTATTTGTTCCCAAGTAAAACGTCTTTTTAGAAGTCAACTTTCGACTAAAAACTCCAAGAACAATGCCCTCAAGTGTCTGCTGGTTGTGATTTAATGGAATAAAGCGAATTAAAATGTATTATAACTGCAGTGCGCCATTAAGCCAATTGCAACTAAAACGTGTATAAGAAGTTATTAAAAAAAAATATTGTAGCATAATATAATATAACCAAACGATGAAATAGAACTCCGAAAGTCTTTTTACGAGTTAGGATTATATTTTTAAATTCATAACAAAACGGACTGTTTTTTTTTTTTTATCGAGGTTTATGGTTGAAGTGAAAATAAGTGTTTTCTTTTCCGTTATTTGATATGTACAACAATATGTGAATACGTCGATTCTCTTTTGTCCGACCTAAGTGAAGGGTATAAAGTTCTTAGAAATTGATGTGACAAGCCTGAAAAAAAAAAAAACATTTCGGCGATATTTGAAGTATTTGTTTAATACATAGAATTGTTTTTCTTATGCAATCGATTACTCGAAATGGAATGAAACCGAGGGAGACGATTTTATGTATTATGGTTTTATGTGTATAAAAATTAAAATTAAATAAAAATATTACAAAAAAAAAAAAATTTTTTCGGAATTGGAAATAATTAATTTAATATTTTTGAAAATGCAATAATAAAAAATATATACTTTCGACATAAATGCTTTGCATGCAATAGAATTTATTAAATCCGAACAATTATATTTACCAGCCTTATTTATTTCCGATTATACTGTATTTGAAGATCTCCGGCTACTGTCTATCAATTTTCCAAAACACTGCCTCGATCTGTTTTCGTGTAAAAGCTCACTTTATCGTGCGTTCTTTTATCTTACTTTCTTCCACCGAACAGGGTCATCCGTCCCGTTAATGCGCTCTCACTGTGTTCATCGGAAAACGAGACACGCACAACGGCTTTCCACGATGAGATGGGTTTATCGTGCTGCGGTTCTCTATTAGTGCTGCTTTTCAATCACGATAAAACAGAATAACGGTCGTTTTTTTTGTGATCCAGCGTTGAGCTAACGTAATATGTTTATAATCAAGTAATTACTCGGCCACCAGACGATAGCTTATCACAATACAAATATATTCAAGGGTGGGGGGGTTGAGGTTTTGAATACTAACGAGACTGGTTTAGAACAAATAATACGTATATTTAATACAATTTTATTATAATCATAATGTTTTGGTCTGATATTTACATTGTTTTTTTTTTAATATTACACCCTTTTTGTACGGTAAAATCGGTGCGTTATCATATAAGACCACGGTTGCGTTTTTTGCGATAAATTACGCGCCGTACGTATCGTGAAACGTGGGCCGAAAACGGTGTACGAGGTTTCGAGTGATTGCGGGGGTCCTGAGCACGCGATGACTGGGTTAGCAGCATTTCGTTCGTCGGGGGTAAATAACGACGACGTCAGCCGAAGCGAGACCGTTGTACAGGGACAGGGGTTGAATGACAGGGCGTCGTCATACTGCCGCAGCGGCGGTGGCTGTAGCGTGACAAGTCAAGACACGCGAGTTAAAACAATTACCGCCGCGCGAGCGTCGCGTGGGGGATACGTAAGAACTTGTTCTCGCCCGAAAATTATCGCACGTCAAACACCACCCGGAGATACGGGTTAAGTCGTGTAGAACGGGTCAAAGGCGGTGGCGATGGCGTGACGGTTCGGGGTGAGTTTTGACACCACCCCCGACGCGCGCGCATCGCCGTGCTACGTTGGTGTTCAGGGTCGACGGCGACTTGTTATTGTATTCGTAGCAGCGCTATCGTAAGGACCAGTGGTACTACTGGCGTTTTCGTGATAGTAGTAGGCAGGAGTAGTAGTAGTAGCACCGGTTACAGTGATGGTATTTGCGGCTACTTTTACCGGTGTCGCAGTCGCGCAGTGTTCTGCCGGTGATATAACGTCGTTTGCTGTTTGTGAGTTATTGCATTGCCAGGCGTGCATAACGGTGCTCTGCCGGTGAAAGACTAGAGCTTGTTGCGTGTGGTGGGACGCACTGAGACGCTGGGATGTTGAATGGAGAAAATATGCACGTAGTCAGAGGGAGAGGGAGAGGAGAGCAGGACGGAAAGAGTAGTGATGTTATGGAGGAAGAAGGGATGGAAGGGGATAAGCGAGAAATATTTGCATACCGAAAGAGTGGAGTGGGGTGAATATGTTTTCAACGGCGCAAAACGCTTAACTGCTTGAGAGAACGTTTAACATTTTGTTTTTACTACTCTCTCTCTCACTATCTCTCTTTCTCTCTCTCGCATTCTCTCGTCGACGTCTCTGACTGCTGTTCATTATCATACGTTAAACCACCCACCAACTCGCTGTCGGGACGAAGAAGATAGTACTGTGACTCTTTCATAATAATAATATTAAACTCGTTCCTTTAGTTTAGCGGCTTAAAATTCGTCTGTAGGCATTAAGAACAGTTTTTACCGTGCTAACGTCATCTTATATTATACGGCACTCCCATGAACCTCGGCCACTCCTACTTATTTACACACGATCACGTATACGCAACGCATATGTAGAATTGTTGCCACTGAAACCGTTCAATCGATCCGTTTCGCTGAATTATGGAGTTGAGGATAATACATTACGTAACTTATATCTCATAATAATTATTCCAACAGTTCGGTCACGATGGAATTGTAATCAGTTTTGATTTTTTTACACAGTACACTAGGTTTTCCGGCATCGTACGTTTTTATTATTAAGTTCGTAGAAACATGTAAAAATAATATTCCCGCCATAGTGTAGATACGCGTTCAATAAGGTGTAATTGATTAAATGTTAGTCGCTTACTGCAGAACGAGCTGTTGGAGCTAAGAATACCAATCGTCACAATAAATCTAACTGAAATGAATATGGTATCTCAGTTGGACATTTTTCAAAATGAATAAAATCATAAAAATGTCAAATGCGTTCGGTAAATCAGAGTAGAATGAATTATTGTGATTCCATTTCTTCAAAGGATTTGTTTTTTATTCGTTTCGAAGTTTTTTCTCCGTAAGTTTACGCGTGGTGTCAGTGATAGCCAGTAGAGCAGGAATAAAACGAATTCCAGAAAGAGAATCGGGAAAAAAGAAAAGGAAATTAAATTCGTCTTTTATTATCCTTGCCGATCAACTGCGAGGGTGTGGGGCGTAGAGAGTAAAGATGACACGTCCGGAATATTATCTTGGTTAGGCCTTCGCCACCGCCACGCCCCCGTCGTCACTGTGACGACGGGGAGAGAAGAGAGCCCGCGAGAAATGGCAATAATAATAAACCAGCGCAAATAAGAAGATTATCCGTGCTCCGGGTAAAAGGGACTCCGGGGACAATTCGAATCGT
Organism: Periphyllus acericola; assembly: GCA_949715065.1. NCBI lineage: Eukaryota > Metazoa > Arthropoda > Insecta > Hemiptera > Aphididae > Periphyllus > Periphyllus acericola. Next base: position 61,026,086 of record OX454264.1, read on the forward strand.
AGCGACGGCGGAGAAGTATGCGCAGGAACGGAGAAACAGAGACACCTAGATGGAGATAGAGAGACAGCGCGTAGTGGCTGCTGCGAGAGGCACGTAAAATATTGTACGTGGACTGGGGTTTTATTCTATTATATTACAAAAAGTGATGGCTGAGGCCACGGGTACGCTACGTATATACACCTACCACGACTAGATTAATCAACTTTCTTTTTCTTTCGCCCTCTTATTGTACATATTATATTTCTTTTCCCCACCCGGTACGGAAGGCGTACACACGAGACGCGCGTGCCCGCGGAAATGATTTTCCCTTGCCACCGCCGAACGAGACGCAGTAGATAAAAGTTCGTCTTTGCGTAAAAGTACATACGCACTGTGGTGGGGGCGGCGGCAGTGCGGAAACGGCGATGTCCGACGATTTTGGACAGTTGTCCTTAATAGTGGAGATCGTTACGTGGGTGTGTGCTGATGGCAACTTCGGAAAGTGGACGAAGGTAGAGGTATTTGGCCAAAGAGATATGAGAAATAGAGGGTGAGACGGATTTAGGGAGAAATATAGTGAGAGAGAGAGAGGGAGGGAGAGAGAAAGATACCAAAAGTAAACACGTGCTATAAAATGACGTAAATCAAAAACGAAAGGGAAAAAAACGCGCTCTCTCCTTCTCTCGTCGTAGGAGTAGTTGTCATTACGTGTGGTTTCATCAGAGACATATTGTAAGAACTTAGGCGTGTGTATACGCGGCGACAGACGGAAGAAAACGCGTTAACGAAAAGGTACGTACGCAGGGAATTGCAACAATATATATATATATATATTCAGCCCTGACGAGGGGACGGATACAAAACTTTTATCACTATTTCTTCGTTCTAACAAACACACGTACGTGGACCGCGAGGTGTCCGTGACGCGAGTAATTGATCCCACGTAACTTCCCGAGGGTCAACCATTTTGAGACCGTACGCAGCCGAATCGCGTGGCCAATGTGAATAATTATCGTGGTTCTATCCCATATCCGGCCAATCAAAAGTATTCGAAACTCGTGGTAGGTCGTCAACTTTTCAATAGGTTTCGCGCACCGGAGAAAAGATATAGAAAATATAACGTGGGGTAGAATCAAGTCGATCACGCGTGTTCGGCACGATTCCTTCACCATTTGCCATTTCCCATTTTAACTTTACGGCGGGCACCCTCCTAGTATACTCACGATGCAACGTAAGATTATGGACTCCCTGTTAGCCTAGGGTGAACATAATTTTTAAGAAAAAGTAAGGGACGCTTCTTTTGTTCATTTTCCTTGTGTGCAAAAAAAAAATAATTTCTAATTATACAATATAATCACTAAAAAGGTCAGAACAACGACGGTAAAAATATCATCGTGAGGTAGATATTTCATTGAATAATAGTATTTATATGTTAACGGAAATGAAATGAAAGCAGTTCTACGGAAAGTACTCGAAAAAACCGGGACGAAATGCGTCCTGTAAAACTTTCGTTGGGACAGCGGGACACAAAATCGAAATACGGGCAGAATCCCGTATAGTACGGTACAAATCTTCACCCTCCATGTCCCGATGACCGAATGACGCCGATACAGATTTATAGAACATCCAAAACCAACATCGATTTTCAACTTTCGTCCTCGTCCCCCATAATACTATACGTTCACCGGACACTTGTTTAAACGTTCGGTGAGTCCTCCGATCTCCGACCAGGAGCCCGTGTAAATCACTATTTATCAAACCCACGTACGAGCGACTACTGCCCGACTTCAGCCCTTGTCGAGCATATAGGTATAATAGACCACCAGAACACCGAACGGATCCCAGCAAATTCTGACAATACCGAGATAAAGTTTATTCCTATTATATTGTTATAAAATATCAATTTATATATATGTTCTATACATTTTCATAATATCTGATCAGTAAGTCCGATGTTGCCGTTTGAACGAGAGTGTAGTCGGCCGTGAAATTGTGTGTCAATACTCACGAAATCTTACGAATAATAATTACTTCCCCTCGCTGTCAGATGAGCGGCTCTCCTCTTTTATCGTCATCAATCATCGATAAACACCAAACGAGTTCCAAGAGATGCATTTTTTACCAACGAGGAACCCAAGAGATGAATAATTGAAAAAAAAAACAAATATTGTTAAAATTAATCATCAAATTATAAATTTGATGGCAAACCAATATAACGAATGTTCTTTTTTTTTGAAAACAGTAGATCTACGAATAATTTATAATATTATACGGTTTTTCGAAGAACTATATTCTTTACAAGAACACAGTATTTAACTTTATTTTAAGGTATCGCTTATTTGCTACAACAACGACGTTATTAAAAAATTATCGTTTTTGAGTTGCTAGTAAATTACAACAGTGTTGGTGTTTCTTTATCTACTGTACTGTTTTGCATTAACGACATACTACCAAATAACTGATAACTAAAATCAATATTTGCATCAATACTGTCACAAGTTAAAAAACTTAAACTAACTCCTAATTTTATAATAGTTATATTTTTTTGTAGGTGAGAATTGAAAGAATGAATATGGTGTGTTATAACACTATTTTTCCGTTAAAATAAGTTTCCAAAGAAATGTAAACATTAAATATGAATTATCATCATCTCATTGTAAATTCAATTTTCAAATTTGTTTTGTGTAAAATCAAGTTTTTTGAGTTATTTTGTTGTTGTAGTAATCAAGCGGTTCACTTATTGAGTTAACAAATAGTTTTTATGAATTAATTTTGATTTTAAACAAAAATTCAATTTTTTGTAAATCAAAATCATTCTTCACTTATTATAATTGTTTGCAATAACAGTATTTTTAGATTGCTCTCAAGTAATATATTAGGAGATTGTTCATGGTTAGTTTTAGACTACAGATAAAAATGATAAAAAATGTTCTAAGTGACGCACTAAACCAATTATTTACAATGCATTAATATACCATGGGAATAATTATAATATTACAAGTATGAATGAATAAATTATTGGAATGCGAAAATATAGCATGTGCTAAGTATAAAATAAAATGCATTGTAGACCGTAATGGTTTTTCAAACACAAATAATAGCGATTTTACATTTTGTTCATTAAACATTTCATTAATTATAGTAAACGCATTTTTGTTTGTCAGATATATTTTTCCATGGTATGACAGAGAAGCTATAAAGCTTTGATGGAAATCATATTTACCGCGGCCGTTTCGACGTAAAAGCATCATTTTAGTAACTCTTAATCAGAACTTGTTTACCCGGTGAAAGCTATTCCTAAACGATGTATTATTATTTATGCGTTGTGCTCTACAAACAATGCTGTGTGTATATTTCGTGATTTATTACTCGTACTGTTATTAGCACCGGGCAGCGGTACTAGATTTATAAATTTGTTGTACCATAAAATCACCTTACCCGTGTTACTCGATCGCCGATAATAAGCTCGGGTCGCAGCATCAGCGTATAGATGCGGTTTGAAATGAAATAATTATTTTAAGCGAAAAGTATAATTATTTAAAAAATTAAAACGTGCTAATTAACACGATGGTTTTGAAAAAAACTGAAGCGTAATAACATGTTTGTTACTGTGCATTGACACTGAATAATGAATTATTAATTCGTACGAGTGTGACACGTGTTGTGTATAACCTGACGGACGAAATGCAAAATAAAATATTTGGAGTGTAGGGAGAATTATGGTAAAAAAAATAAAAATAAAATATCCTCGTCTCTTTGCACATGATTATGTAAAACAGAAACTCGCGAATGTGTTGAGTGTTTTTTTTTCAGAAACGTCGGTCACGCGAGAATAATTTAAAAAAAAAAAACTTTAATCATCTACGTGGCAAGCAAATTTTACGCCTTTTGCGATTGCACTTTTTACAACAATCGCATGGCGTTTAACAAAGTTAATGAATAAAAGACGTATGCACGGGCACTCGAACCGAGCACACACAATATGATAGAATAATTAATATCAAACACTCATCGCGGTAATCTTATGATATTGGATGATTTTTTAACAAAGAACACCCCCTTTTTTGGCCATAAAATACATTAATTTGTATTTTGTTTTTTAAGGTACCGTAGAAGCTATGTTTTGCATAACTTGTTTTTCACGCAATCTTAAAGGTATGTCCTGAGGTTGTACAAACTTTCTCGTTCAAATGGAAACATCCTTTTTTCGCTGTATTATTTAGTTAAGTTTATTTTACTGTTCATTTTTTATGGAACAAAATCTTTTGATTTAATTATAAAGGAAAATAGTCTTATATTGATACCTAATATTATTTTGTAATTTTTGGGTACTTGTAATAGCTAAATAATTTAGATTCAAAGTAACGTATATATTACACATTCCATAAAACGTAATTTTAAATTTCAAAGATTCCGAAAGTATCGTTTCGTATTTTTACGTTTAAATAACCAACTTTGTGTGATTACAGGACACTATGAATCTGAAAAATGATTTAGAAAAAAATAGGTTTGACGGTATGTTGAGCTTAAAAGAAAATCCAAATCCAAGCGTTATACGGCTAATAAAGGGGGTGAGCATGGTTTAGTCGTGGTAAATCAGGCTGTACACCGGGATTTCTTGGATTCCTTTCGTAGTGCTCGTAAAATGTTATTTTCGAATAATGTCTATAACAATTAGAATAACAGATACGTGATGTCGTACATTGACTTTTCTACAAAACAGCGGCTTGAATAAATTCGAATCGTTCCCGTGCAAGTTACGCGGCGCCGTTCATAAAGTTTAGCGGATCTCGATGGATACTTGGCAAGAAGCGTGCTGGTAACGGCTCGGCAACGGACGGCCGCGGCGGAGAGGCATCGATAGGGGCAATAACGCCCAACACTTGTTGTATTGGTTTTGCCCGTACACAGGACGTCCCTTGGCAAGCGTCCCGGCGGCGATTCAAATTAAACGCAACAATACGAGCGCGCGCATCGTTATTATTCGACATAAACATTGTGTTCTCGCGTCCAAGACGATCGTCGTTCGGTGACGATTTATCGGGTAACACACCCCGTCTAATTTGATTCGTTCCGGCGTATCGGCCAAACCGTGGTAACGGAGATATCGTAATGATCAGCGCGTATATCTTACGCGCGACGAACAATAATAATAATCGTTTTCGGTATAAAGTTGCACTGCAATGTGTAGACGACGAAACACCCATAAAACATGTTGCGAGACGTTCGTGAATGTTACTGCGGGGTCGTTGAAACGGAGGCGTTCGATCGCCGCCTCTCCCCGTAACGCTCGATTTTACTTTAGCATAGGGTGACCATATTAAGAAAATAAAAAAACGGCACATCTGAAACGTCTACCCCCCCCCCCCCAAAAAAAAAAAAAGAAAAATTCTTCCATATACTAACACATATGCACACAATTGTAGAGAACATAGTGTCTGTTATTTATAAATTTGGTTTCTAATTTTAAACATATATACGAGTAAAACTGTTTTATATTAATTGTTTCATACATCGATATTTTTTCACAAACATAATATAATAATATTGAAATAACGGGATTAAAACAGGACCATCTTCTAAAAACGGGATAAAAAGCGTCCCGTTCGAAGTTTGTCGGGACAACGGGACATGATGACCAAAAACGGGACAATTCCGTTTTAAACGGGACGTCTGGTCACCCTACTTTAGCACCAGGGAACTGAAAGATCTCTTGAAACCAATCGCGTGACGTTTTCAGTTATCGGGTGGTCCTCGTGGATTGCAGTCATTCGGTGGTTTATCGACAAAAGTACACTGTTCATTTCGACATGATATGTTTTAATATTTTAGTTCTTTTGAAAATAATGAATACTATTAGATTTGCCCGTTCATATTTTAATAAAGAACTTAGTGTTTTAAGGTTTTACGCATTTTTATATTGATTGACGGTTCGTCGATGAATGTTGAAACTGTTTACCAATATAAAAAACAATCGTTCCAACTCTCGATACACCTCTACAAATATGATAAAAATAATATTTCTTTTAATTGTGGACAGTTTCCCCTGGACACTCTTGATATAATGGATCATTTGGAATTATTTGGAATCATGTGGTTTCAGATTATTGTCGCCTTTGGTTGCTTTTATTGTACCTCGTTCTATAGGTTCCATACAACAACAATATATTTTGATCAATTTAGCATTTAGTAAATACTGATAATTTTTCATAATATGCTCATTTTTAAAGTTCTATACTCGATAACTTAAAAAAACAATTTTAATTTAATGTAATTTACTGTTTAATTTCATAGTTATTGTATCCTGAAATGTATCGCTTTATTATACATAATATCGTATTTTGTAGTACTTAAATAGTATAAAAATGTATTATCCCAATAGAACAATAGCCATTTAATAGTTTTCATAATTATTGTGCCAACATTTCAATAACATATACTGTTTTGAAATTTTACCTCCAGTACCTACACATCGTTAAGCGACTTTTGTCAATCAATTAGTCAGGGAATCTGCATTTTTGTACATTTACAGTATACAATATATTACCACATTATTTATCTGAGGAATTCTTAATGTGTCAGCATATGTTTAGAGGCTGTAATTTATAATCCCTGTGTGCTCTTAACGACATTTTACATCATTTATTGTTTTATGTAAAAAAAAAATATGTATACACCCTCTCCGGCCACATCTTATCACTAAAGCAAAAACCCGTATAAAAAAAAAAATGACATGGTGACACTCAAAGGACTATGCGTATATTATAACGAATTTTTGCGGGGGAATATAATGTTAATGGCTTCACTGCGAACTCATGGCACGAATTTACGATGTTGTTCTTTTTTTTATAAAAGACATTAAATCACGCCTTATTATTTCTATTATTGGACATGTTTTCGTTTGGAAAAAAAAAACACCGAGCAAAATACAATTTTAATAATCATAAAAATTGATACAAGATTCCGTTTAAAATTCACCACCACCCTGTTAGAAATCGCAATGGTATAAAAATGTCTGTTAAAGAATGAAATAAACAAATAAATAAATAAAGAAAACGTATAAGGTTTTCAGTTTAATCATTTATCGCTGATTTGGACAAAATTGCTCGGCCGATTCCAACGCAGAACTCTCTTTGTTGGGGTGGGCTTCATTAGCGTTAAAAAGCACACATAAAAACCAACGGTACACGGTAATTTATATTCAGCCAGCGTGCGCATTTTTGGGTGGCACCATTGGATCTTTGTTCGCAGCAGTTCGGTCTACTACGGCGAGACGCCGCGTCGCCTAATGATGTATAATTATAGTCGAACATTTACAACTGTCTTCTTTACAAAGGTTCACTATAAATATAAATACGAGAGACTCGGGCACTTGGGTTTTCGCACGCGAGTTGAAGCGTTCCTCGAAAACAATGGACATTTCGATCGACAAAACCGGAACTCTGTACCGGGGAATCTCGATAATCTCTGAACATTATTGTTGTTTAATGTACGCTTATTAAACATAACATCACGTGCTGATGATGATAATATTACGAGAACGTTAGGTTAGGACGATTCCGTTTTGACAATAATATCCAATTTGTTATTAGCTGTTACGGTAACCGAAAAGTGCTCATAAACGCTTTGAAAACTAACAACAAAGAGAAATAATTAAAACATTTTTTTTTTTTTTTTAATTAGGAATTAAAGCTCTGCGCTATCCGTACATTAAGCATAATTCCGTTTCTCTACAACGTACTGCAGTGCATCGAACGATTTGTTTAATGCTACGCAGTAATATTCGCAAAATATACCATCATAATCTTCATTTCGTACGACAGCATACAATATATAGGTTTAAATTATTGCAGTACGACTATTTTTACCGGAAAGAAAATTAAACATTTTCTTACTTATAATCAAGTTGATTTTATTTTTTAAATCTTTTTTTAAGCTGCCACCGCCCTTGTCATCTTATTGCTTATAAATAAATATCAAGTATTGGAAAAATGGGTCGCTTTTTATGAAAAGGTATTAAAAGTTTTGGGAATCTAGACACTATGGTAAAAATCCAAACGATGTACTTCCTTATTATTTCCATGCCCTTCACGGGTTGTCCTCTTGACACTTGTTATTAAGTGTAAAGAAAAAGTATAGATTTGTTTCTGAAAATTTTCGTAAACGTCAACAGATTTTAACGATAATATAGATACTATAAGTTAACAAGTTTATAGTTTATAACTTAACACGTCGGCATCAATATACCGACTGGTAAAAATATATTTTATAGCACTTTTTGATTAAATTGCAAATCGTTCATATTATGTTTTTATTGTAATATGTTTTCTATTGAAAATAAAACAATATTTCAACTCAGTTTAATATTTTATTCGTATAATTATTGCATGCCATGTATACAATTTTAATTTTAGTTAAGTATTTTCTTATTTTTTTTTTATTGAACATTATAGCTTCGAAAGCGACGACCATTATCCTTTTTTGATGAATATTTCCATTTTTATACAATTATTTTGATATTTACAATATTGAAAATTATAACTAAGTGTTCATTATTATTATTATTACATGACGTGTGTAAATATTTCTGTGCATTTGAAAAATTCTATGTTGCTCTCTGCAGGTTGGCATTTAGGACCAATTATTTCGAAGAGGCTATTGTGTGTTCTTTCCTTTTTTCTTCACTTTACCCGCATTCCGTCATATGTGTTTAACCGTCTGTAATCACTCCAAGTGTCGTGCATTCCGTCGGTTTTGCATGAGGTGTCCGTGTGTGCTATAAGTGTTATTTCATAATTTACTAATCGACTTGTTATTAATTTTTTTCTTTTACGTAAAACTTTTTTATTAAAACAATAAGTTTTGATTAAAATTCAATTGTAAAATATTTGAGAACAGTGTGAATTAATAATAATTATTTTTCAAGTTTTAACTTTCAATACGGTTTTCCATTTGATTATTAAATTGTTTCCATCCTCATTGACATCGGTTTAATTATTCAGTAATCTAAAAGGAACTCGAATCTCATAATTCAACCGATAAATTTCGTACAACGATTTAATTAAAATGTATATAATATGTATTAATTTCGGAAAAATGTTTAACTCGACCACTTCATAAATTACACTCTAAAGCTACACACAAGTAATTAAAATTTAATATGTATTTTTACATTAAAATATTATGTAAAGGTTCCCGTAGCGTACGTGCATAATATTTTTAATTATAAAATAACGTTCGTATAAGTACGGCACGTGGGTGCAATTTTTAATGACTGATAAAGTAATATATTTAGTGCTCTCGGAAAACGATTATTGGGTCAGCGAGTATATCATAATGTTTAAAACATTATTATTTCCACGGGTATCCCAGTAACCCCCCCTTTACCGCCGTAACGGGACGATTAAAACGATTTTCTCAATTGATTTCCACCGATTTATTTGAAACCGACGAAATCGAGGTGTAATCGATTATTTTTTTTCAATGTTTTAGGAAAACCACCGTTTACCACAACGCGCTTTTATTTTCATTGTTGTGCAACGGCAAAGTCCAGCACTTCATCGAAACTAAACAATTAAATCCGACTAATTACATTTTGTCTGTTTACCCGTAGCGTGGACATCCGAGACAAGTTGACGGACCCGAACAAGTCCCACTGGAAAGACGAAACGTTGATGGGCCGATCGCACTTCCGCATGCTCTCCGAACCGGCGATGCTAACCATTGACGATGTGACGGAAAACGACGCGGGCATTTACAGATGTCGAGTGGACTTCAAGAAGTCGCCCACGCGCAATTCGAGACTGAATCTGACAGTCATCGGTAAGTGTGCACCATGTTCCGATACGGGAGGGGGGGGGGCTGAAAATGTAAAAAACCGTACGCCCTGTAGACTAAGTCTTTTTGATTTTAATTTAAACTGGTTGAAATATTCTAAGTCCTATGCTTTTGTTTTATTGTATACACTGGCGTGAAGATGCTCAGTGTTACTTCTTCTAAACTTGTCTGAATTTGGTCCTGTTTTGTGTCTCTTATAGACCCATTGTTCCCCTTGTTACTATCCTCCGGTCTGGTCTTTAATAGATATTGTTATCTTATTACATTTCTAAGAACTACGCATAAAACTCTATGTAATAGGTTTATTATTTTCGCGTAGGCATTAATGCAAAAGCCTAAGATCAATTCTTAGTATAGCGTAAGATGTCAAGATGAACTCTCAGGTATAAAGTAGGTCATTATATTAGTGTGCGTATGTGTGTGAGCAATAATTATGTGGAAGTGCGTGTTAGAGACATTATAATATTATATAACATGTAGTCGCTTATCATAGTGTGTATAAATAGATTATTACGGTGCGAAGCCGCTGCAAGGCTGCGGGACGCAACGATAAAAATAAAACTTTCATGGTAATCTTTTGTTTCTCAGCAAAATAAAATCTGAAACTAAATGTACGTTTCCTGTATTTATGAATTAAAATTTAAAAGTTTAACAGTAGCCTAGTCTCAGATAATGTTGGGCCCTCTAAGCCTCCCTAAGAAGGCCCCTGGGAATGCAATGCATACCTTGCGTCCCCTGTTGTTGCGGCACTGGTAGTAAGTACGACGGGCCTTTTCAATTACAGTTGCACGCCGAGTACGCGACGGTACGTTGACAGGTGACGCGCGAATCGATCCGGCCCCCGTCTGCCGGACACGGAAATAGTTTTAAATACTATTATCATTACAGCGATCGGTTTGACCGTGCGTACTCGGCCGGCGGTTCTCCAGGATCAAATATTTCGGATTTAACGCGTGCGCCGAAAAAAAACATTAACACGCGGCGAACGCACCGCGAAGTTAATGCAATGTAATTCCATTTTTATGAATTTTTCAGCGCGGGACTTCTTATTACGTTTCGCGAACATACGTGTAACGAAGAAACGTGATCAAATTATTTTACTTATATATATATATATATGTATATAAATAGTTCGTTCCACAGAGGATTTTATACCCAGCGTGCGTTAGGTTCACTTGACAAGAAAATAAATATCCGTCCACTGTCACGTGGTGATAGTAGAGTTTTTGTACTCGGGAGTTTGCCATATCACGTTTCGATTTCAAGGTGACATTTTCATTTTAAACTATTTATCCGCAGTTGGTTGATCAAAGTTAACGGATTGACCGAGAAACTCACGCTCCGTGGCTAACGGTCGAAACGAATAGAACGTTTCTTTTGCGCACATAATATTGTGTAATTTATGTTTAATATATCACTTTATTACTTCGAAGATAGTTACGTACGGAACCAAAACATTTAATTTACGATATTACTATGCAATACGTTTAGTGCGTAAATAGAAAAATATTTTTGATTTGAGCACACCGAGATATCGTTTTGTACCATTGTTTAAATGAAAAAACTCTGGGTCATAAATTCACTTTCTCTATTTCCGTTAAACAAATGGTAAGCTACCAGTCAGAAACAATCATTTTGGTGTGCATTTAATCAATAATATTCTCCGTTTTATAGTTGTATAAAAATGAAAAACATTCGTTTTTACGAAATTATATTTATATATTTCAATGGGTATGTTTTTAAACTGTTCCTAAAATTATATTTGAATATGATCCTGTTGAGTTATAGAAATTACAAATTACCAATGGCTAAATACTAATTAATATCTTTGGAAAATTAATTTCAAATTAAAAAACCTATTTTCAGTATATTGCTTATATCTATACATATACAACAAAATATACAATGTATGCAGTTTAAGTAAATATAAGAATTCTAAAGCTATTTTATGTAGTCATTAATAAAGTATAATTATTAAAATATTAATATTTATTTCAAATCCAAAGTGTTGAAAAGCTTATACTTACAAAACAAACAAAATATGTATAGTTCTTTAAATCCGATTTCTAACATTTTAATATTTAATTTTTGAAGTAACAAACTAACTCAATTAATCTTTGTGTCTTAACATCGATACATAATATTATTTTTTGTAGCAAAAAAAAAATCAACTAAATCGACCTTCATTTATTTTAGTTCAAACACGAATTAATAAAAAGATACAATGACCTAATTTATATTTTACACATTTTTCACATAATTTATAAATGTATACAAAAGTGTAAACATCATTATAAATAATTATAAGGGTTATTTTGTTCAGGGCTCAGCAAATATTATAACTTTATTTAAAAATACAATTCTCAGTAAAAATAAATTCGTTCAGAGCGTTGATAAAATTCAAGCTTTATTCTTCTAGAACAGCTATAGGAGTACAATATAATCACAGTAATCAATGGTAATGAATTAATGGTAATTGGATAATATAATATTTTCATGTATGTAACTATTTTGCCTACACATCGCGCCGGAATAACACGAGAACTAAATGTTCTATATTTTTTTCGGGTTATGAATTTTAGATTTTAAGATAATGAAACAATAATAATTCCAAAATCAAATGATATTCAAAATGCTAATTTATCAAAATCGCTTACAGTATCGTTTACGGTGTAGTATAAGTATCAGTGTTTAACTTTTTATTTTTTTAAATTCAAAAAATCATGTAAAAATAAATTAATCATGACTTATGATTTATATGCAATTATGCTAAAAAAAAATGAACTTAACTATAGAATTTATTATTTTGATTCAAAATCGTATATTTTCAACTAGAAATTCTGATTTTTATTTTTTTTTAGGAAATCAAAAACTAATAAAAATAATTTAACAATGTTCGCTAACCAAAATATTTTGAACATAATTAACTACATAATATTTTATCTAATATTTAAATACTTGATTGAAATTGTATGATATTAGATACAATTAAAAAGTACTAGAATAATTTATTGTGAAATAATCCTAAACGTGAGAAATATATCATAACAAATTACACAAGTTCAAAAACCATTACTCAATATTTTTATAATACAATACATATTTGATAGTATCCGTTTTTATTATATTTAAGAAAAAAAAGTGAATGATACTAAATAACCTATTAATTTTAACTAAAGCTTATGATAAATAAGTAGTTTTAGTGAGCATGAATTATAGTTTAAATAAAAATAAAATTATATTTCGATTATTGTGTGTCAAAGATTCTAAACGTATTCATTTTATTTTTTAAATTCCTATTAAAAAAATTGACATTTTATAGTTGTCATCCATTCAATCAAACTTTCAAAAAAATAACAGAAACTTAATTTCTTTCATGAAACTTTCTATTGAGTACAGGTTTAATCTGTTGTCGATTGACAGGTGTCAAGAAAAATGGTAGCTTATTTTGCTCGAACACTTTTGTACATAACATTATATTTATGTATTCAATTCAAACAAGTATGAAAATAAAATAGACTTTCGTGAATATCATGGTAATTTTCATATTCGTAATAAAATAAACTATATTCGGAAAGTTATGCAACACCGATAATATTCAATATGATGGTTTACAGAAACATTTTAATTCTTGTTGATAAACCGAATAAAAATAAATTATGATTTTATAATAATTTATTATATTTTTCAGTCAATCGATCAGACTTAGGGTGACCATTTTTTTTTTAACAAAACGTGACCAACAATTTTTGGATCTCTCTAACATTTCTTTTTTTTAATTTTTAAAACATATATTGTCCCAAATAGCTGTTTAAATATTTTTTTTACTAGTTTAATATTTTAATAAAAAAATTATTTTCTCTTATTGGGTTGATTTCGATCGCTCATCGTGTAATTTAGAATATATATTGTATCGTTGGTGGGTTTTTGTGGTGAAATGATTGTGTTTAGTAACTTTGATCGTTTTAACATGAAATCATAAAAATTATCAAAGAAATATTTTTCAGATGATTTTTTTATAATTTTAATTGCTTTGACAGTAGGCACAAGAATCTTAAGCAGTGTGCAAACGATTTCCAAATCAGTTCTAACTACTAATTCGATTATTATAAATGAAATTATTATATATGTACGTTAATAAACGGTTCGAAATCCGCGGGTTAACGATTCGAATTTTATACACCAGTAAGATTTCTATAGATTTTTCGTACCAAACGATTGAATCGTTTGAATAAGCCAATATTCGCTATCCCGTGCGGTTCGCGCGTAATAAGAAGAAATTAAATAAAAACTAAAGAAAAAACCGTTTGTAAACTCGAACTAACTACGTAAAATAAATTCGTACTGTGTTATCGTTTTTTTTTTCGAAACCTCCGCATAATTATCTGCGAAATAAAACGATGGAAAAAAGAATGGAATTGAAAATGTTTAACGCAAAAGAACCCTGCGTGTGTGTGTGTGTGTGTGTGTAATACTATTATTGCACTGTACTACTCGGTGTATACTTTGTGTCGCATGTTGTCATATTTCACGCTAGCTTTACGGAATCGGTGAGCTTTCCAGTCGTTCCGTGTGCAACGTATAATAACAACACACACACACACGTTCGTAGTAAGTAAACAACACCGGTGTGTACGATTTAATGTAAATTATTTGCGGCGCACACGCGTCACACAAACGTAATAACGGCTATACCGTGTATAAAATTATTTAATCGCGAAAACGAAACTATAAAACTCGGTGATATTACATGATGGACAGTAAAAAATATAAACACGATGCGTAACGTTTGAAAAAAAAAAAAAACGGTCGAGACTTCTAGGTCAGGTGAGACTCCGCGGTCGGGTGACATATGGTAATGGGTATTTTAAACTAGAAACCACCGTACCATAAACTGGATCTCGATAAAACGATTCTCGGTTAAATAGGTCGGGCGAGATAGTCGAAGTAATAGTAGAACAAAATTTCTTTAGAAAGTAAACTGCACTATTGACGTTCTAATTTTTACAAAAAAAAAAACGTTCTAAAAATTACGAAATTAAACACTTATATAAGAACTCTATAATTTATATAAAATCGATACATAGATCATAGTATAAATATGTTTCGGGTCGCTACGATAAATACATGTGTATAGAATTTAACGACCAAATAATTAAAATCTTATGGAAAGTCTTGCATTCATGAAAAGTGGGTTGTGCGTGACGATAATATTAAACGGTTCAGGGTTGGATTCGCGATTTCAGTTGGTTTTTTGGAATTTTTTTCACCGCTTTCCTCAATTTCTCGGAAAACTGATGGCAACTTTAAAACAATTACGTATAGGTACACAGGAGCTATACTTCCGGTCTAAATCGCGTACACAGTCGTAAAAACCAAAAAAAAAAACCTCACGCATCATGATAAAACCATAACGAGTTACTCGTTGCACTCGGAATCGAAAAAAAAACTACTCGTGTACGCGATATCAAAGGTGTACGGTTATGGACGGCTACTTATGACGCCGCTGGCCGTGTTCATCATGAAACACGACACGCATAACGTTAGAATAAACGTACGTGCGAGTTGAGTGCGCACACACGATGTTGGTGCAGCGTGTAGCGGAATATATCACAATATTGTTTTAATGCTGTAGTAGAAGAGTTAACTGCGACGTTCACTAAAAAAAAAAGATGTTCGCTCGCCTCACTCCACGATCGGTGCGGTTTCGTCCCGTGAGGATTAGAATTAAAATGTTTTCGCTCGACGCGATAACGAGGACTAAGAAAAAAAACCGAATAAATAAACAAATACGAATCCACGTTTATTCAAAGCATCTAAATATCGGTTTAATTAGACTTTCGGAAGACACTAAATAAATTACTATAAGCGAAGCGATTTGTTTGCTCTCTTTAACAAAAGTCCAATAAAGCATTAAATAAAAGCCGTAATGATAAAATAATAAAAAAGTTTCGGTCACCAAGTTATTCGAGTCCAAAAAAAAAGTAAACAAGCGGTTTTTGTTATTCCCACGATCGATTGTAGAATAATAATAATTTAAAGATCCAATTGTTTTTCTTCTCCCGCGTCTTCTGAACCGATCGCCTTTATTCTTTTTATATTTTATTTTAATTCCTCCTGTTTAAACGATCTCAAAGTATCGATTTTGTTTTACAGCCTCGTTATTTTGGATTTTGTACACAGGAATTCCGTAGGAGAATTTTTTTTTGTTTTTCAGTATTTTATCGAGCTTATGCTGACGGAAAATTATTTTCACATCTTCAATAGACTTGTTGTCGCCGATGGTTAACAGCCTTTAACTCATCAGCTGGTTTACATCATTTATACGTACTCTACCGATTTTCTTGTGACACATTCAATGTAATAATAATTTAATAATAATTTAATAATAATTTAATATATTATATGATAATATTATAAAAAGTTGTAAAAACGCACGTGTACTACGCATGTCCTTAACACGTATTTAAATATATTTTTAATATAGTATATAATTTAAAATAAATTTATATCGGAGTATATTTGTTGTGCTTAAAGTTTTTTTTTAACGATGTGAAAACAATATGTGATTGTATGAGTAGTATACCCAATATAGTTTTGAAAATCGACGCGTAAAAACTTCTTATTATTATTCTCAAAACTCTACTATTGAATACATCAATCGAAATGTTTCGATCCTGTGTACCCAAGCTTTTGCATTGATCGTACCAAATTTGGTTTAGGTGGTAAAAAAAAAATATAATAAGCTAACTAATGTTTACTTTTAATCAATAAGTTACTCAAAATCGGCAAATTCTCAATCTCCTTAGCTTTACGAAAAATAGTTTTACCAACCAACTGATAATTTTGAAAAACGATTACCGTAAAATTGATTATAGAATGTGATACGTGTTTTTTAGTGTATTTCATGTTATACGTCTTATTAACGAGATTGGAAAGACTTATTAAGTGTGCTTTTATCTAAATATCTATTATACATTGTGCGATTAACGTGTTCGGTACTTGTATATTTATGTTTCTTTTTTTATTTGCTTGTCATAATTTCATTCTTTACGGTCTTAAAGTTTATAATTACTGTTATAATTCACAGCGCCAAGAACGTATAATATACATATTGTTAAATCGACGTCAGTTTCCGTCTCATATCGAGGTCGTAAAAAAAGGCGTTAAAACCTTCACGTTTTATAAGCTAATAAAATTCATGCGTTGTTAAATCTGCATTTTTTTTTTTATTATTTTTATTCGTGTTAATATTACAAAAGGCAACACGGCGCGTTATATATTACATTTCTTCGGGGATCCTTTGTCTTTCTGCTTTTTCTACAAACTATATATGTGTATTTTCACGGCCGAAAAAAAAGATATATACTAGCTCGTGCGGTGGTAAGGTAGTAGGTATGTATACGCACCGGATCGCGGAGGTGTTTGGGAATATTAATCGTATCTTGACGGGACTTGAACGTGCAATAAGTAAAACGGTATACCAAAGCATGGGGGCCTAGAAGAAAACCGTTGCGCGTGTATGTGTTCGGCGGGAGACAATAAATAACACCATGGGAAAATGTAACGTTTCGTTTCCATCGTCGATAAACGCGCACGGGGCTGGTATCTCGGGCCGAACGAGGATATCGGCAAAACTCTCGTAGGCTCTTCCCCACCCGCACACCGCAATCGACAGATTTAACAAACCGTCTACGTGTGCGCCTCGTACTATTGAGCCGGTACATTTTATTTCGCCCACGTGCGGTTCGAACGGGAATAAAACGCGCGCGCATCCGAAACCCGCGGCGCCCGCGGTACGTAAATACGTTGTCAACGCGCGCGGCAATCCACGCCGTCGCGCGGCCATCAATCACCCGGCCGGGTCCGCTGCACCGGTGTATAATAGAAACCAATTTAAATCCGTTGCGTTCGCGCGATTAAGTAATAAAAACAAGAATATAAGAGTGTACGAACACAGAAATAAATCGAATAAAAACCTGAACCCGGCGCG
The DNA here is from genome assembly GCA_949715065.1 of Periphyllus acericola. NCBI lineage: Eukaryota > Metazoa > Arthropoda > Insecta > Hemiptera > Aphididae > Periphyllus > Periphyllus acericola. Next base: position 61,043,895 of record OX454264.1, read on the forward strand.
GCGACGGATTCCACGGCTGGCTGACTGGCTGGCGTGACATTCGACTTGCACGCGTCATTTGTCCCGTCCGTGCGCGCACGTGCGTGTGTGACGCCGAACGAGTTGACAAAATCACTTTCTCGATTTCTGTTCGCCGCAAGAAAGCCGTACGAGATTGGAAAATTTGTGATCGTTTACGTAAACTTTTTAATGACACAAATCCGAAAACTTTAAATCCGTTATTGATCAACGTTCTGCTCAAATACATTTCGGTGCCATCAAACACGTATATACACACACACCGTACACGTCATTCGTCCGAGCTCGAATCAAAGTTGCCGCGACAACGGCAAACAATCTATTTCCAAAGTTATTCAATAAAAGGTCTTTATCAATCAATATAATACGAGAAGAAGTATAGTAGTTTCGGTGTAAGTTTGCACATATTGCGATCATCCGGGGTCAACGAGCGTTTCACAACCTATGATGGGTCATGAACATTATTTGATGGATCACCGGGAAATTGAAAATTTGATAACACCTTTAGGTACCTAACCCGTATGAAATGGTTAAAAGGAAACTTATGAAATTGTTTAGCGAATTATTTTTCTCGACAAACGAGTATAAATTTAGCCATTTGGTTTTTAATTTTATTTATAAATATACCTTGTAACAATCGACGTTCACGGAAACCATTAACGTGAGTATGTTTTTGACACGAGAAATTGACCACCAATTGCATCACCATACTCGACATGTGGTGGTGCAAGTTTCTGTTATTTCACCACAAATAATTCCTTACACTATCCTATAAATTTTATTTTAAAAATTAATGAAATAGTGAAATAATTATGACTGAAGAACCATCTAAAGATCTAAAAAAAAAGTTATTGAAATGTTAACTTTAGTTGACTTAAAGATATGCATGACTTAAAGATAGAGTTACGATTTATAATATAAATAACTTTTATGTCAGTATCTGACAAATTAGAAGCGAAAATATAATATACAGGATAGAATAATATTCAAAAAGGTTTTCCTCTAATAACTGAGTCATTAAGAAATATTTTAACCATACAAACCAGCACGGTAACTAGTGAAAGATCGTTTTGTTGTTTAAAGAGATTGAATACATAGATTAGAACGACTTGCTATATTTTCTATTTTACAACTTGAAAAAATGTATGGCATACCTTCGATCAAGTAATTTATGAGTAGGGCTGTGAAGTTGATGACCTAAAAAACATTAAAAAATGACCAACAAAATGCAAATATGATGTAAAAATGACAAAAAATGTCCTAAAAAATGACCTAAAAAATTATAAATATTTGTTTTAAATTAACAAAAATACAATTTTTTTTAAATATTTTACTATAAGATTCTATATTAATTTATCAAAGCTTAATTTTATAATTATATTCACTACAAAACGATAACAGCGAATGTAATCGGCGAGATAAAGTCGGATAGGTACTAATCTTAGTCCGTGGTAATTTCCAAGTTATAAGTAATCGGCATAATGGTCGACAAGAAACGATAAGAAGTGAACTAGTGTGAAATCAGTAAAAATGACTTAAAATGTGGGAAAATGACCTAAAAATGTCAAAAAATGACTTATAAAGTAAAAAACACCAAAAAATGCAAAAAAATGCAAAATAAAAATTTGTTATTCAGATCCACATGCTAATGAAACACATTTGTGGCCAGAAGAGCATCGTATAAAACGTTCCAAAAAAAAATGCAAAATGCATCAACTTCCGAGCCCTATTTATGAGTATGATGCAACATGTTTTGAAAAAGACTTGGACTCAGTTTTCAATAAACATTTTTAATTTTTTTTATTTTTATTGTTACGACAATAAAGTTTTTACAGTTAAAATACTTCAATAATTTTCTATTATTTTTATGAAAAAAAATTTTAAGTGGGAAATAAAGTGTTTTTCTTAAGTTGTGATATACAACGGAAATTATAAATTAAGGAATGAAGGCTAATTCACACCAATTTTAGTAGGTATCTTAAGGGTAACAATAATGTGCGAAATTCACTTAGCGCCTGTTACTTTTAATAGAAGAACATTAAGGGTGCGAGACGATCGGAAAAATTGCTAAAATAACTTTTGTCGCCTTCGCATAACGGTTCAGAACGGGAGACATTCTTCGAGATACCAACGAAATCAGCCGATACTGGTCATCACGCTTGAACGTTATTATCGACGTCTAGTTTTTAATAATACGTATTTACTTTCATATGAAACACACAAAATGTTTGCGGTTAAAATTAATTTATCAAAACACTTTTACACGATTGCAGATCAAGTCACTATTATAGTCGCTCGGAAAACATTTAGCGTTTATTAATCACATTATTCATTTTATTTTTATTTTTATTTTTTTTTTGTTCTCTTGTGACTACGATTTGGTAATAAGATATAATGATAATAATTCTCTCCGAATGAAGTATCGAGATAACGTATTATTATTGTTTAACTTAATATTAAGTCCGGTGATATATTTTCCATAGCGTCCCATGTTCCGCTCAAAACAAATATAAACTTCACTGCTTTGTTTGAACGTTTAGATCTCATAATATCTTTGTTTATACGCAGTTGTACGTTATTCGGCAAACTCATCACTTATTGGTTTAAATGTATTTTGATACGTAGAAGTACAACAGATTCAAAACTGAAACGCTTTTTAAATCGAAACAAATATCTCAACGCCGCCGCCGCCGTCGCTGCGGTATTAAACTTAATATATTGTAAATAGGGCGTGCACGTCGTTGTAGAAATAACAAAGCTCTGTTCGCGTATATATATATATATATACATAAAGATCGGCCTAGAAAAAAACCCAAGTATTCACGCACTCGGTGATATTTAAGCATACGCTTATCTCTTTTTTAGTAGGTACTTTAAATATGCATTTTTCGAATTCCGATTTATAGAAAGTACATCTTTCGCACTTCAAATGGAAGAACGTTTTTTTTTTTTCACGTTAATTATTACGTAATTCAATTAATATGTCTTAACATTCTTAAATTGCATGGTAAAAATAAGGACAAGTACTTTCAAATATATTTTAATTTATCCATGAACGACTTAGTATGATTTCTTCAATCCATCAACAACAAAAAAATATAAATACATTTATAGAAATGTTATGTAATTTATCATTTTATTTACAGTGATTCGTTACTGTTTCGATGTAAGGCGGATCTCTTGTAAATACTAACATGGTACACGTTATATTGTACAAAGAGAAAATATAAATACATAAAGTATACTCGTACTTAATACTTATGATTTATGAACGCTTTTCATAGGCAACTCAAAATTTGAATAATTCTAAAGAAATGCAGAATTATAGTAGAAAAAATTGGTAAGCGAAACTATCCTGTATGTATGTATCGCAAAAGTCAAATATTCAAACGGGGATAGAACTTTTTATTTTGTCATAGCGAACGAACATTCGTTTGGGCGTGAACCACGGTTATGTGCAACCGATATCGCGTCGTGGGTGAAACAGAGTGGGCTGGTGGAGTGCGTTATATTGAGTTTTAACTCTACATATACATATATTACGCACGCACACACACACACACACACACACACACGTACAATATAAACCATTGTAAATGAACCGTACATACAAGTACAACCGTGGCATTTAAAATAATAATAATATATCACAAACTTAATTTGATTTCAATCCAGTAAAACAATGTCCTCGTCGAAAAGGGGTACCCACGGTAACAAATGTTTACACTGGTAAGGCGTGGCTGCATCATTATTAAAATATTATATGTATTATCATCCCCTTGTATAATATTACGTTATCATATGTTTTGTTCATACTTCGATCCAAGTATGTTCATCGCAGGATAATGGTGCTTGTCTTAGACAGTCAAGTTTTAGAATAACAAATTTTAGCACGTGACAAATTTAGAAAATCTAAATTTTTTTCAAATCTAAAACTTTTTGAAAAATTTTCTATTAAAATATGAAATTTTTTTTTTTTTTAGAAAAAATTTGACTTTATTTTAAATATTACAATCTATACATATGTACAATAAGTAATAGTTTTTGGAGGGTAATAAAGTTGGGAGTGAATATATAATGGATGAAATTTTTATAGTAGAAATTATTACTCGTATTATTACCAAATTATTGCGTAGAATTACGATAAAAGTCAATACCGGTGATCGGGAAGACAACAAATATAAAAATAGATAATATCCGTAAAAGAATAGAGAATAGACTTCTAATATTATAATTTAGATGAACTTTAAAGAGTTTTTGCAAAGAATCTTAAGTTTTAAATACCTCTATTTATTTTTATTTAATTTTTTTTTAAACATTGCAATTTATTTAATTTAAAAATTAATAAATTATAATATAACACTAAATTATATAAAAGTATGCAATAAACAAAATAAATATTTATTTACTTCGACATTGTTAACATTTTATTTTCTAAAACATAGCGTTTCTTAAATTTGGTATTTAGAATACTCAGCATTCTTACATATGACTCTCTACAACCTGCCTCTCCTCAGTACCACATCGCAGTCAGTCGGAAAGTGTAGAATATGTTGAAAACGCGCTTATGTCATCATTATATTACCGGATTGTCGGTGAAACATTGAGACAACATCGTTACGTTCTAAAATTCCAATTCACCAACCATTAAAATAGAACTTGCCAACTGTTCGTTTGTTTCGATTTTTAAATCTTAACACCGACCAAACAAAATATTTAAGAAAGGATTGACTAAAAGTATATTTTCGATCTACTGAGCAATAACCCAACAACATCACGTTTTCGTTCCACTTGTGGTACGTTATTTCTGTGTTGAGCGTTAAGGCATATTATCACGTTTTAACGATAATTATACGATACTTTTCTCGTGTAGTGCACGGTAACAATTATTATGTCTCAGTTAATTTCTGTGTAACGTAAAAAACTTTTCAATAATAATGATATTTATATTTTATATAGCCTTACCTATGCAGACTACAAAAAAAAAAAATCGTTCAAGGAAAGTTTTTAAAAATTTTTTGTTTTAATGTATCGAGAAAACGTTTCGAAAAAATAACTCTGATCAATAGTTTAATAGTTTTTCATTATTTTCAGAATATGGATGCGTTTCGAAGTTTCTTAGAAATATTTTTTAGTCGATAAAAATTTTATTTTTATTTTTTTTATATGACTGTTCTATGCACTGACGAAATGATTAATTATATTATGTTGAATCAAGTTGGTCACCTGGGTATACGTCAATTTTAATAAGTTCAATTTATCCGTGAAATTGTAGGCTTATTATCGATGTATAAAAACCACATTTCCAACTAGCAGCAGTTGATATTTTATAACGGATAGGAAATGTTACGATCTGGGTGAAGAATACATCTTTGCTTTATGGTGAGTAAGCAACTTGCTAAAAATAATTAACATAAATTATATCTAAATAGACTATATTATAGGTGATAAGTATTGAATATATACAAAATTATAAATACATATCAATCATCATATTGATGAAAACGATGTGTGTCGTTGGGGAAATGATTATTTAGTAATAACATGACTAAACACATGACTTCACGGATTGCGATTCGCTAACTTTAGATGAATACAGTACAGCGATTATAGCAGTGTTTATTTAAAAGAAAATGTGAAGGTATTTTGCAACTACTACTACTACAAGTCACTGTCTGAACAATCAAAAATAATTCGAATACGTTCTTGGGTCCTAGAAATTCAAGTTATCTTAAACATCTGTGTAGCAATATATTTTCTCATTTTCTCGGAAACATTTTACTCAGTTCTGGTAGTATCCGTGAAAGTTGAATTCTCGTAAATCACGACATTTCAAGAAAAATGCATTCGTTTGGAAAATTCTTTCAGGCACGAACATTGTTGAAGCATTCTATACATACCTATGAATTGTGTTCTCGAAGCGATTAGTCGTTGTCAAGCAAAATTTTAATATATTATTTCACTTCATTAATCTTTCAATTTTGGCGCTTATAAATTATATTGCATCGGAATATTGATAGCTATAAGTTTGCGCGGCGCTGTGGTTGCACACCACAAAAATAAGAAAAAAACCTATCTCGTGTTTACAAACGAAGCGGTTTCAAGCCGTGAATTTCCGTTTCTCTTCGAAACAAAATTGTATTTGTTTCGTAAAATCAAACGAGTTTTTTAAATATTAAATATCGTTATAAATCTTCAGACTGCAGTAATTATAATAGGCCGGAGAATAGACACGCTTTCATCCATAATTCAAAATAACCGTTGACAAATTATTCTGTTTAAAGACATATTATGAGCTATCGACTGCTCAATATAATAAACAATAGGTATGTGTGTTATCATAAAAAAAACGTGTTGTTGCGTGTCTTATAACTGATAAAATGTGAAAAACATTAAACAGTTGTACACAAAAGCAACGTTAGAATTTAGTTTTCGATACTTTAATAATGATTTGCCATAACGTTACATTTCTATAGAACGCACTCGTGTGTACACGCATTTGTATGTGCGTGTGCGTGTGTGTGTCATCATACGCCATCGTGTACATAATATGGTAAACACGGTCTGAATTCAGGTAATTAGGACAGAAATCCGACAAATTAATTTCGTATCATTACTGTGGCCGCTGCATTGGAGCTGCTACAACGCCGTGCGCTTGGTTACCCAGAACACATAAAATTACGATAGGATACGGCTAGTAAGTTCGTTTGAAGCTGATTGTGCGTGTACGTAGTATTTGCTAATGGAATTGCCCCTATAGATATCCTAGACGCGCAAAGTACATTAATGTCAATATTAGCGCTAGCTACTCGGTTCCGACGGTCCCCGTCCACGTTGGATTTTATAAATCTTAACCTACTCGTGCTCGCGTCCTAGTGCGCGCCGAACAACAAAACTGTATTACGTCGTTGTATTATGTACCACGAAGAGAAATACGTGATCGCTTTGTGCGCAAAAGCTTCGGGCCGACGGGACGACAAATGGGTTTTTGCGTGTATATGACAATAATATCGCGGAGCATAAAAATCATTAAATCGCTAAATTTTTTATGCACGTGTATGCTACTGTACCACAAAATTGTACATTTATTTGACTGTTACGACGAAAAATAAACTTTATTCGATTCGTTCCGTCCGCGTCAAGAACTCACTGCAATATTATTTAAATTATTAGATTCACGTTTTTTTGTACTCGACAACTCACGTTTTTACACGTGCCGTGATCATTTACAAATATCCATTGTGAACACATTTTCTCTGGGCATCTAATATAATTATGAGAGTACGATTTCGTAGAGTTTGTAACTTATTTCGAGGACGATGGTAAAATGTAAGATATTTTTTCAAAATAGCACGTTCATTGTAGTTCGTAAACGTAAAATTGCAACTCCGGAAATCCATAGGGAAAAACGTGCAGAAAATGTGTATTCTCTAAAAATATTTATTAATAATGAACCGAAGCGTAGAACATATTTTTTTACGAGATAATACTACAAGTATATTTACGGAATGTGAGCTTTTTAAAGTGTTAAAGTGTTTATAGGCACCAATAATAATAAATGTACCTATGTAAACACCTATAAGGTACAATAATAAGTATATTTAAACGTCTATGAAGTTCCTAAGATGCTTGAAAATATGTGAAACTATAATATTATTGCATTAGCTATTAATTTTTTTTCGTGAATTCACTTTTATTTTCTTAAATCTCATAATGGGTGTTTTATCGTCAAAGATTTATCGCGGGAAACCTTTAGCTGCGCGTATATGACTTACACTTGTTAATGTTCTTGCATAACTGGCCTAGATGGATTAAGCAAGTTTGTGTGGTTTTCATTTTGTGGTGCCCATAATCCGACCATGGAAGTGTGTTTGCAAAGAATATGGGTCTACGGGATTATGTGATTAAGGACCGAGGATTCCCGTTCCGGACAATTTAAATTCGTTCCACGACTCACATTGTGAAATCCATATTGACCTTCTGAAATGTTGGTTTTTCATTCCTATCCTAGCACATAAGTCAATTTATAAAGCGGTTTGAAAAGTTTAAACCAAAAACTTTTGGGTACCATCTAGTCGTCTATCGGGATTTAAGTTATATTTGCAGTGCGGTTACTAGGTGACCGCCGAAAACCACAAAGCGTTCGAATACTGCTGAATAATATTAGATGTACGGCTAACATTTTGCGATATTAACAATGCCGTTGTAATAATATATTTGTTACACCGTAAATTAAAAAATAAAAAATCTTGGTTAAAAAGTCGAATAAAATATTATTAATTTTCTATTACTACTACGGGCGATGATAAAAGAAAAAATATTAATATAAATAATAAACCTTAGAGTAAATGCAATTCGTTGAAATGCACAATGTTATTCCGTTGAAATCTAGAACTGTTTAAGATTTAACCTACATTATAATTTGTATTACCCGAGTTGCTTTGTAATTTCATAAATTCTTCAGTTCTAACAGAATTCAATATTATGTGCTTGAACATAACTACACCTACATAATATATATATATATATATATATATGTATATGTATCGAAACGATGTACAATCATTTATAAGTTGTTATCTAAACATCCTTCAGCGATACAAATTAAATTAAATCATCAATCATTAAACCGTATGAATCAAAATATACCCCACTCTTGACCGCTGCAGTAACTATATTCGGGGAAGGCAAACGATATCGATCGCAAATACAGGTAGGCATGAGAATTCAGTTATTTCTACAGTTGGTCGGAATCACAATTGGATATCTAATGATTGCGGCACTTGTAACTGTTCGTGCTGCTGTACGCTCGCTATGTAATTGATGGCTGGATTTAAAGTTAAAAAAAAAGAAAACAAATAATTAGTCAAACGGATGATTATCATTCCATTACATCGGATAATGGTGGTCGTCTTACCGGAAATTATTTGACATGGTTCGTTCGATACAAATATTAAATCTTTTTAGTGTGTCAGTTATACGGTTAATTGATTGACACGCGTCGTTCACGCCGAACGTTTAGCGGTGGTGGTTCTCCCTGGTAAATAAAAATTAATATAATACGTTACCATGTTCATGGTCACGGGCGGGCGAGCGCGCGATCACGCGGCCGAACGAGCTTGCGTCCTTTAGCCATTCACGTGAAAACGAAACTACGGCGTTACACAGTAAAATGAACAAGTCTCATTATCATACGGCCCCCCGGACGCAAAACGATTGAGAAGACAGACGGGATAACGTTTTTGCACGTATAGTAACAGTACACTAGTATTGTGGTGCATGGATGTCCATTGCAGGGGTGGTGGCAGGTGAGACGGAGCAACCCCGTCCTACTTGAGAAAACCAAACAAACTCGTATTTAAAAAATGTCGTTAATTTTGGGTTAGGAACTTCCATTGCATTAGCATATTTTCTTTGAAAGATATAAAAAATAGCAGAGTTAATTAATAGTAGTACTGTCCACGGTTTAAGAAATTTAAATCCATAAGTCTTATTTTGCATATATTTGCTTATCTTACGATTCATTTTCGAGGGCATATTTTAGCGGTACGGAGCTTCTAAGTGCTACAATTAGTCTTATACACACTAAAACCTTATATTTCCGAGTGCATGTGTAACTGTATTAGGCTCATTTCTCGTGTATGTATCATATTCGCGTTTTTCGATTTACATAGTTCGTATAATTTATATACACCGAATTGCGATAACATAGTCACGAGACAACAAATAAGTTTTGAGTTTGATAAATAAACATCTCAATTCACAGAGATGAAATTCGTAAACGCCGTTAATAGCTAATGAAATAGTATTGTACTTCGAGATTTCAGTGTGACATTAAAAAAAAAAAAAAAATTAGAATATACTTTATCACATATTTGTTTGTTTGTTAAAGCTAGAAGTCCCTAATCCTGATCATTATTACTATCTAGTGCACGAAACACAGAAATGTATAGTTATCCTGATTATATATTTAATTTACGATTGTGTCTTTTCTGTAATTATTGAAACTCACGAAATATCATTAAACCTTTATTTGATTTAGATTTTGATAATTTTTTTCTCATTCTCCCCTAGAACTCTCCTATGGGAACCCAGTGGGGGTACTCACACAAATGCGTTCGCTCACATATTGCAGTGCTTAAACCGTATTACGTACGAGAACAATCAATCGAAAAAATGAATGTAATGAGTCGACAGTATATTCAGTTGCAAGTAAACAAAATTAAATCGTCGGTGATTATAACTTCGGAGTGGGGTTTCAATTGAAAATATAATAATATATTTGAGAGTTACATTTTGTTAGGGAAAATCAGGGAAATGATATTCGTTGGTATGGAAATGTACAAAAGTTTACGTAAAGAAATTAATGAAAAAGAACGCGTACTGCTTTATATTATTTCGATATGACTGCTATTTTGTTTGAGATGTTATGAATAACACGGATAATTGAAAGCAAATGTTTTTTTTTTCTTTTTCCCCAACAAACGTATATCATTTGTTCACATTAAAGTGCACGCTTTATTCGTACCGCCGAGTAAAATCATATACAATTTGCATCAAAATGTTATAAAAAAATTCTCATGTCCTTCGTACGTTGAAAAAGATAATAATAATAGTAAATACCAATGATAATATTCCATACTGTTAGTGTTCGGTTATCTCGACATACACGAAGTTATTTTGCCTACACAATGCGCCGGCATACAAAATAATTTCATTTTATACACGCGTAATATTAGGAGTTAATAGTTTGGTTTTACGGATAGTTATCGAAGACGACGTTTTTTTCTTTTCAAGTCAACTCACACATACGCACACACATTGACGCGAAATACGCACGCGTTCATACAAACGGTAAACTTTATCGTTGAGCTAGAAAGCTGTTTGGGACGCTGGGTCACGCGTATAGTCCTGGACGACGAAAAGAGAAACGATTCAGAGTTAATGAAATTCGCAAACGCTCGGTGCGAGGGAGAATTTAACCGTCACTGTGCGCCCGTGAGAACGTGTGAATCGGTTAAATTCGCGATCGTGCGAGCGCCCACCCGGGTATAATCGCGCGTGCGTATACCGTCACCCGGCGTGCAACTCCACCACCGTACGGGGATGTCTTGTGCAGACGGAAACCCGCAGGTTGTTTCACGACCGGGCCGACACACGAGATTATCGGCTCCGGTTCAGCAGCTTCTCGTGACGACGCTTTTCTTCGGTACTCGCCAACACCACTCGCACCCCCTACCCTTATCCGAGCGTTCCCGCGGCCTATTCACGACGCTCGTCATCGACGCGGTCTCTAACGTACGCGCAAATCTCCTTATACCTATACGTGTATACCTCGGCTCCCAATCCCCCGTTACAATCTGCTTCGCATTCATTCGTCTCACGACCACCGGCCCCGTTTTTCGCGCTAAGCTCTGGCCACTACGTGCCTTATACATGTATACTATAATATAATCTTGGTTCAATAAGAAACACGCAGACGTAATCGCTTGTTTATGAACCCAAGTTCAAAGAACTTACCACGGTACAACACGCATTCCATTTCGTTTGGTACGATAAAAGCATTATAAGTTTATTCATATACGTATGCTTGAGTTCATTGCAGCAGTCAGTAGTAGAATCCATAATACACGAGTGTCCGGTAGTCTTAAATCAAATTTGAAACAATTATATATTTTTTTAAATTAAAGATATTACACTATACATAGTGCAGCGTTCGATGTACGAGTATATCAGTCATACAAATGTTGTCGTTAAGATTTGTTTTAAACGCATTCTTAATTTTTTTTTTTTTTTACTATAGGTAACTATTTGTTTTAACAATATTGAGAGATTCTTAATGAATACTAATTCGCTATAAATGAGGGCTTAACAAAAATAAAATATATATAAACAAATATATCAAAAAACTTCTCTGCTTAACTAATTGACATTACTTCACTTTTAATATAATTATCATACTGATAAAATATCTTGAGTTGTTTTTGATATGTGTTGAAACACAATGGATTTGGCCGAACTAAATCAGAGATACTTGAATTGAAATTGTTTTATTTATTTACATGATTTATTATGAATATATTATAATATACATATTATATTATGTATAATCTTATATAATTCATGAACATAATTACGAGAGCCCGTACACCGACCTCCTTATAAATCACGGCTGGTGACTTCTTTCCGCACACGGTTTGGTCAGATATTTTTTCTTTGACATCAAAAGCATGACGTCAACAAAATAATAGTTTAATGGAAACAAACAAAATCAATCAGAGTCGCGATGCACCAAAGTCGATAAACCTTGAGTCAGAATAGTCTAGAACAATAACGCTGATTTGCGATAAAATATCAGAATACATTTATTATTGTATGAATATATTAATATAAAGAGTTTCGATGGTATCGTATGTTAAATCAGAAGCTACTGATTTTTCCTAGTAACACACATGTTATATAACTTGTGAGGGTGTGTTTACGCGTGAATATCTGTGTTTGTGTGTATGTGTGTATTTCATAGTAAATTTAATATTATTCTCTCAGTGTTATTTTTCATTGTACGTTTGAGTAGCAAGAACGTAACATTTTATGCGTATCAAAGAGATATGATAAACTGATTGAAGTTAAGGTAAAGAAAGGATTTCATAAAATATTGCAGTTTTTCCTAGACGTTATTACTTGGTACTTGTCTTTTAAATTCCCTCTGAAATTTTTAACTTAGAATGTTGCAGGAGTTTCATATAAATTTCATAATTTTCATCAACAACTATACGTTTAATAACACACATTGTATGATAATACGTTTTGACCAACAATTCATTTTCATTTTAACTGAATTAAAAAAACATAATTAAGGTTTCATTGACAAATTTTTATTTTCAATAATAAAATATTATAATTTGAATACACACCAGTAAACATGACACATACATTGTTCGGAAACTATATGTTGTAGTATACATATTCAACACACAAACTGTCGTTATGCTTTGTTCCTGCTTAATACAATTAACTATTTTTACGATCGACTTTAAAAGTTTCTCATCAGTGGATTTTTGTTTTGGGTTTGGGGCACAATGCTTTTACAAACACAAAATATTCAGATTTTGTTATATAATCACAGATTATATAGTAATCCAAAATCGTTTAGTCTGTAACTGTAATGCAAGGATGAAAATCAAAAAGTCACTTGTGAGGCAATTAACAGAACTTAAAATTCTTGTGGGTCACATTTTAAAGTTCACGGATCCTTTGTGATCCTTAAATATATATGTAATATATTATATGTTGTATACTTTTTTTATATTTGGGAAGCTCATTGCTTCTATTTCCTCTTAAATTAATATTTGATAATTTACAAGTAAACTATCGACGTTAACTTTTAAGCTAAATTGAAAGACCTTGCTCCGATACAGTTTGTGAGAGTGATTTTACTTGATAAAGTCAGTTTTCGGTCGCATATTTTTTGCATAAGTTCGAAAACAATTAAATTTAATCGCATTTGAAAAATACTTATTTACGTCAAATGTAAATATTTGTATTGGATTTATTTAAAAAAATACTCGTGTATCGTTAATATTAAATTTTTTTTACTATTGTTTTGTAATAAATGGATACAACCTCAGCAACTGGACCATTTGACTGACCTTTAAATATTACAGTTTTAAATTAAACGTATGAGTAATAAACTGTTAACTTTTTTTTTATTATTTTGTGTTGTATTTTATATATTATTTTTAATCACGTGCACTTAAATAACCGTTAATAAGTTTTTACGGATCCATGTCTTTTGAAAAATGTTGTGCCTTTCATGCTATCTAGTTCAGTACCGAGCGAGCCGTTTAGGTATGATCAGGTGTATGTATTATGTTTGCCTAGCTTTACGTGTGGTGATACCGCGTTTCGTGAAAATCCGATTAATTCAAGTTGGAACCCTGTATGTTAGACATAATATTCTAATATTAACAGTAGTATGTTAGACATAATATTCTAATATTAACAGTAATCAAGGCGCAATAAATTCGTAGGTACTTGTTGTAATTCGAGTTCTGTATTTTAGCAAAATACGAGTAGTGATTAATATTAATTACTATCAATATAATGTACAAGATAAATATAAATCGAAAACAAGTTAAGAAAAATATATGAACCATAATATGTCCTCTTTGTGCGGATTACTTTTTAACGGTTTTTCAAAAAGTCTGACGTTGAGTTATACCTCGGTTTTGTACACGATTTCTAGCGTGGATCAATACGGCAACACAAGTTTCATCATTTGTAACATTAAAGACGTGTTGATTACCCTCAAGATGTCACCCATTGTATAGTTTCGCCTCGTATAAACAATGGCCCTTACCAATATCAAGTTCTATACAATTTTTTTTTTAAAGCTACGCGTTGACGCTTTTTTCCTTCCATTAAACTCTTATGGTACGTTTGTTATTATCACGTATTCTTCTCATGCCAAATGTTTTAGTTGTGTGAAATGTTACGTACCTTAACCCATAGTTTAATGCCGTGAATGGTACCTCGTGATAGTATAACAAGCGTCAGTACGACTGAAACTTGATTTTTGATTAGATATCAACTCAGCCGTCCTTGATGCTGATTTCCAGATCATACCTTTTAAATGCATAATTTAAAAAAAAGTTATTCTCTCGATACAACTAATTAGTTCCTCGCGTATAATCTCGAGAAGTCCATGGCTAAACATTTTTATACAAAACGCAGTTCTATTATGCATTAAACAAAAGGAGTAAAAAAAAACACGAGTGATACATGCGTACGATGTTAACTGCGCTTTTGTCACACGACCGCAACAACACCGTGGGAATAGTCTGCTTGTGGTATTTTTTATAAATATATATTTATTATATTTTTCTTTTTCGTGTTGCTAAAAGTTTTTGACTCCTAGTTATAAATAATAACACTGTTAAAAGTTTTCGTACCAGCGGCAGTAGCAGCAGCAGCAATGAGTTCTACATTTTAATTGCGTAAATTATGAAAACGTTCCGAGTTTTGACGTGTACAAGGTGGGGAACTCTTAAATTCAGATAAATATCACGTTCTTGTCACATACTATTATATACTGGTCGACCGACAAAGTTAAACGGGTGGGGAAGAAAAAAAAAAATAGAATAAAAAAAAAATAAGAGGAAATATTGCGCGCGTATGCCGGGTGGTACCATTAAGCAACTCGAACGACTTTCCCATTGAATGGAAACGACAAGGGGTTTAAGTGGAAAACGAGGGGGGCGTTACGCTTTTGTTTTCGCTAAATGTTCCGTTGCACTTAAGACTAGCTCCGTTCCGCGATTGTCCGGTACACGCATTACACGATCGTGTACGCGTATTACACGTATCACGCGTGTTTATTAGCCTACGTTCTTGTACTGTCCGTAAGCCAGATAAGTTCGTACCGAGTCTGTATGGGGTGAGGGGAAGGTTCAACATACGCATCACGAGGCGCCGAATGTGATGCGCGGCTGTGCTGTCAGCGGATATACCGGTCCTGCGAGCCGGTGCTCACTCTCGCAATGGTGATACGACTGCGTCACGCTCACGTTGTCGAACGCGATCGAATTGAACACCGTACATTCAACGATTGCATTTTTTGCCCCTTACCAATCTAGTTGATGAGTGTTTTTTCACTTCAAATATTCGTATATTTTCGTCCCTTGACCGGCTTAGAAAAATGACTTCATTCAGTAACAACACGGTCGTCGGATTTTCAACCGCGGTTCACAAAATTATTATTTTCATTACAAATTATTTCATGAAATCTCTATTTCGCAATTTTATAGAAATCAAAAATTTTAAAGTTTTTTTCGACATTCTTAAGGGTAAGCAGTGCGAATTTAATATCACGTTTTTCACGCGGTCTTTACTGCAAAATTACACCGAAAAATAAGATCGGAAAAAAACTATACGTACGCGCATGGAATACAACGAAACTACGGAGAAATTTCCACCGATAAAACACGTGCTGGTGAAAACACGGCGTGGGTTCTATTGAAATGTACGGTACGGTGGTGCGGCAGATATTAAGTATAAACTTATGTACGCTATAGTTTGAGATGTAAAACATTCATTTTTGATGAAGGTTCTCGTCTATGTTCCGAAAAGTTTACTGGGATTGAGATGACAAGTAATTATTAATTAACTTATTAAGATCAGGGTTTCCACAGGATACGTGAAGACTGCGGGTAGTAAAACTATTCAAGAGTTACCGAAAAATAAATCTTCCATCTTCTAGCTTACTACCGAGTACCGGGGTATGTTGACTGTCTTATTCCCGGTTTTTACATACAGCGAAATGTTACGTTTTAAAATTATGATTTCGTTAGATGTCGATACTCGGACTTGCCAAAAAGTATTCCCATTAGAATACTTCTACACATTTTTATCTCCAACAAATAAGAGTGATATCTAACAAATATCGATATCAAGCCGTATCGTATGTGATACAAATCGATTCGTATTATTGGCACAGGGTGATCAGAGTATTGTATGTTGTAAAATGTTTGTGAAAACACAGGAAACGTTTCCATCCTATATATTTTTCGGTGGTTTGGTTACTTTTATGAGAAAACCACTGTTACGTGAATTCTGATCACTATGTATATAATATTTTATACACATTAATTTTTGGTTGTTTGAATATTATTTTTTTTTGCAAATTGACGCAACTACTTGGTCATTATTTACCACAATGTATAGGTTCATTCGTAATTGTGTTTTCGACCGTTGAACCTAACACGATTCGGACACAGGGCAAAATATATTTATTAACTATAAGATGAAAAAAAAAAAACAAAACCTTTTGAACCACACCAATTCAATTTTACCCTGTCAAGTGACATCACTGTTTTCATTATTATTATTTTTTTTTTTCAATGATATCATGATAGAGGTTAATGTATTTCCATCCAGTGGTCCATTTCGTCTTTCTTTTACAAGTGCACTTTTAGATTGGCTCGACTGCGTTCCCGTGCACACCACTATACGTACAGTGCGCACCGCTATAATACATTTTGAAACAAATCAAATTTCACATGAAACCTATATTGCACTCCACTGTTGTACCTATATAAGTAAAATAAAATATTATGTATCCAACTAATGTTTATTTTTTTTTTAAATTTCCTTGTGTCTTAATTTAAATATTATTTTCACAATGGTTGTTATTACAAGTAATTTCGAAGAAATTTAATTTCCATGATTACATAATGTTAACGTGAATATGTGTATTGGACTATTGGTTATACTCGTAACTACGTTATTCCGAAAATTGTCCGTGTCATGAGCCGTTAGCGTAACCTTTGTTTTATCTCAATGACTTGAATTCGCTTGTTTTTTTTACCTAACTTATTGCAGTCATATATTATTATTGTTATGTATTAAAATGTAACCGTGGATATGTTTTATGGATTGCTACGTTATTCCAAAAAATGAACCGAGAGCGTTACCATTGTTTTATTCGGAATTACAACTGCCATCATATTTCGACTGAATTCTGTAACCATAACTTATATCCCCGTATGCCAATGTATCTTAATGCAGTATTGATATTGGACCGCGGCTTACCGCGTTCAATCCACTTTTAACATGAACTGTCAATAGTACATCGATATTATCATTTTAAAGAAATCTAATATTATTATTGAATGTGATATCCACTAATACGTCTTATTAAGCTCATAAAAACTGTTGATGTACATTTCTTATAATGTTTGTATTCCTATTTTTCAAGTGTAGAAATGCTCAGTACAATGTATGAAGTAGAAACCATAAACTTTCTTTTAAAACATTATTTGGTATAAATATTATTTTTTAACGGAACCGCGTGACTTCACAAATTATTTTGTGAAAACATGATTTATTTTTTATTTAAAACGTAAATATTTTGTGTACAATTGGATTTATACAATCTTCCATGCTTTGAATATAAACGAATTTAGATTCAATATCTTGCTGATTGGATTTGTATTAATGAAAAAAAAATTACTTTATTCAATTTACATTGATATTTATCTATTTAAAGGAAACACATATATTGGTGTAAAATTATACACATTGAATTATTTAACTGGTTAAGCCAAACATTTTTTTTTTATAAATACAGTTATTTATTTTATATACATAAAGTATAAATAATTTTCAAACAATCTCATTTTTTTTTTTTTTTATTTGCATTGCTTTATATTTGTTTTTTTGTTAGGTTTTGTAAAAATATATTTAATTACAATTAAAATAGTTTATTCGATAAAAATACATGATATACTATTGTTCACGTATCATATATTTTTGTTTTTTTCATTTTCTCGGATTTGATTCAATTGTAATTAGGTATAATACTTCGTACTCGTCGTGCAGAAGTTAATTTTTTAATCATAAAATAATTATGCATAACGTTTTTCGTTACGGTGACAGGAAACACTTTCAAAATATAAAACGCTAGTAGACAATCGCTGTTAGGCTTTTGTTCGTTTTTCCATCTTCAATTCATTTCAACTCAAAGGAAAAATTTGTATTGGTCATATAACCTTTAAAATGGCAGATATAATATTATTATTACCTTTGAATATTACCGAGAACGGAAGCAATTATTTTTCCAGCATTGTAATTTTCGTTCAGAACGTGTCAACGTTTTGAATAATTAACTGGCGTGATCGATAAAAATGTATTTTCGACTTCAAATTTAACATTCATACGGACTAAATTTCAAACTAAAACTATGATAAATCCATGGCAATTTGAAAGACTGATTCATTTTGGTTCACTCCAGTTCTAGTATCCCATAAAAGATCCAGCGAGTCTTTCGAATAGACCCGTATTCCAACTCCCGTAAAATTAGTATAATCAATGACCCCTTGGTGAGAGAAATGCAAACTTACAATTAGTGATTGTGTAACATTTTTTCATTTATTGACGTTCTAAACTAACTTCGTGCATGTTGCTCAACACTATATACGAGTAAAAAGCCGATTGACGTCTACACAAACATATCTATGGAATAAGTGGATTAAAATAATCGTGAGCGAGTTGCACGTGTTCAGCGATTCTCGTTGACGTTAATCGTTTCTATTAAAACAACTTATTAACGACATCGTATATGATGTGTTCTCGGTCTAAAAACGAAAGCGAATATGGTGTTGCACAAATAAAAAAAAAAATTTCAGAAAAGTGTAATTTTGTATTTTAATTTTGATTTAGCGACGGCGGCGAACCCCGTAAAATATAATGCAAAGCGTTCGAACGGTGGCGCCGGGAATCTTTTTCCTTTTTTTCCCGTGCAGACGAACAATATCCACAGTGTACCGGCACGCTACGTAGAAAAAAGTGAATACGGCAATAGCGTGTAGGCTGTGTTGCACGTGTGAGCACACACTCGACCGACCGCGACGAGGTATACGGGGATATATCGTAACCGAATTCGTACCGGATTCAAAATCACCGTGTGATCACGTCATCGTGTGCGTTATCGATTATTTTCACAACGGGAATTATCATTCGATCTGCGTCCCTTGCGTATTATTTTATTGGACAGACTCTGTACGGTGGCATAACGATCTTAGTCACGTTGTTCGGAAACGCGTGAAAATCCTTCTGTGCAACTATAACCGTCCAGCCGGAGCAACGTCTCCTGCGGTCAAATTTCCTCATGATGGACGAGTAGTTTTTTTCTTTCTCTTTGCTTCCTGCAAACGCGTTGGACTATCCGGTTGTACCCGATCGACCACAATATTCACCTATGATATTATTATTCTTCTATGTATTAATCATATAGCAGAAACCCGAAAATATATCGAATGAAGCATTTGAAAATAATTAATTTGGTTTTTCAATAATGTTCTTTTTATTACTTTGTTTGAAGTACAAAATCGTAAACGTTGGACGTATTTCTGTGCTCAAGTGTGTCGTATTTTGATATATTAAGGACTTCTATTAAAATCAATCGTCTGGACCATGGACTCACGACCATCACTGCGGTGTTAGTGCATACTTCAAGTTTCGTTAAAAAACGATTTTACAAAGTTATTATAATAAAACAGTCTGTGCGAGTGTATGAAAACTGTTTATGAAAATGTGGGGTGGTAGCCGAAGGCATGTGGACAGCATTTCGTGTTGGTTTGGGTCAAAAGAAAATGTAGAAAATCCTCTACACCCACAGTTAGAACCTTTTACAATAGTAGCAAATTGTTAATGAGATTTTCATACACTTAAGGATAAAAAAAAAACCTTTTATTTTTATAATTACCTTTTGAGAATAAAAAGGATTTTATTTGCATTTTAATAACAACAATGAGGACTACAACTGATGGACGGTATACAAAAATTCTGTCGCGGGGGTGGGGGTCTCGATTCCGTACAGACCCTGCACCCACTGGATACGTGCCTACCGCCTGATAGCAGCAGCCAGGAAGCGTGGTGACGCCAAGATATAAGCGCCGAGCTTATAATGTACATTATTCGGTTTATGAGTGCATGCAGTCACGAGGACGCAAGACCAGCGGCCGTTTTATTATTTAAAAGAGACGAAAGGCACGATAGACGGAGCAGATGGTAGAAAAATCCAAAGAGATCCAACCTTTAAGACTTCACCATGTTTATAATACATACAGGGTGATTCTGAACTCTACTCACCGCTTTTTTTGTCGTTAGAATGCTAAAATTTGAACTTTTGATTTTTATATGACCATCAAACCAAAACTATTTTTTATGCCAACTTTAGGGTGTCCCGTATCCATACAAACTTTGATCTTTCAAATAGGTACACTAAATTTTTTACCTAAAATATTATTCAGTTAACTTTTCCAGAATTGTTGATGTAACGTAGGTAGTCAAAATTCGGACCATCACTTCGGAATCATTCAAATTTAAAATTTCCTATGAGAAACGTAAAATTAGCATTATCTGGAATCAGAAGCAGTCAGCAGTTACAAGTAGTTAAAAATTATATTATAATATAAGGTATTCTAAGACTATTTTCTGCAGTACTTAAATTAGAATAATTCAATAACTACTCGTTCGATTTTTGATTTTGATACATTCACAGAAAATCTACCTTACTGATATGCCCCAGTAAAAAAGGTTATTTTCGTTTGGAAAAAAAAAAAAAGTTTCGCTACAGAACACCCTAAGGCGGCGTGAAGAAAAAAGTTATTTCAAACGTATTTTAGCTACTACGGTAACTCAATAGCATTAAAAATGAAATAATATCAAATTCAAGCAATTTTATGGCCAAAAAAGGGGGTGAGCTCGGATAAAAATTACCCTGTACATACGGTGCAGCTATTCATACGCAACGGGGTGATTTCGATTCCGGCGGAATTCGTGATGCGCGCGTGCTTTTCGCGAACAAACTGCGTAGCCGTATAATATGTGCGCGTATATCTACACCGTGTTCGTATAACATACGTGCCGTGACGGGGCGGAGTACGTATAACACTACCCTTCGCGTGTTGCACTGCGTACACGTGTAATATGCGCGCATATCGTTAAATTTTAATATCCACACGTGAGCTGTTTTTTTTTTTTTTGTTTTTTCGTCTCCCTTCGCCATAACGTTTTTCCGGTATCTTTAGTTTCACCGCGAATCGATCGGGGCTCAAAAAGTTTTGGAATGGGGTTCCCTTCGCACCCGTAACATCGCTAAGACCTGGTAATTGGTCCGCTGCCTCGGTGGTATTTCTCCGAAAAGTTGTTCACATCCGAATGCTCTCGACCGCGTTCGGTCGAAATATTCGCTCGTACGATAGGCACGTATAGATACCGCGATCGGCTAATGTACAAAATTATAGCTGTTGAACACGTGTTGAATCATATGACTAATGAGTAGTTACTCAGAAAAGCAATACGTGCTCGAAACGGTAGAGGGATCGTCACATTGTTGATCATAGTGCGTTTCGTGGAATCGCAACCTGCAGATCGTATTGAGATCGAGCGATACATTCGCAACCAACTAACACCACATTTTCTTTATAAGACAGGACGGTGCACTTCAGAATTTACCTATAATTTGATAAAATCTCAACGCGAACTAGCCACGTACCAGGAATTAAATGATTGTACATCACCGCTTTTAACATAATCATCCGGCATCATAACATCATAACCATCAAATAATTGTTTGTACATATATTGCGTGGTCAGTTTACACGATTGTCATTAATTGTGTCGATGCAAATTCGTGGAATCCCAAAAAATTATTCAACAAATTAATAAAATTTAGATTTTATCTTGTTTTTGACCACCTATGTGCCACTGCATATGCTCGACGAAGGATTATTTTTGCTTTTTTCACGTGCACCATCTAGTTTTATGTAATCCGCGATAACATCGTACTCGTTGAACAACACCGCGGTCGTGGGTGTGCACCCGTGACGTGTGCGCATCAGTGGTTCTCGAACAATATGTTTTATGCACACGTCTTTGAGCCGCGAACGACTTTTTCGTTAATTGTTTGTACAGTTTCTTTTCAACTCACGCGGCACGCCACTGGCACCAAGTTTGAACACCACTGGTGCACAATGTCAGCGTGCGTATAGTACCCGAATCGTGATGACTAGGGTTCGGATTTGAAGGCAAATGCCTTTCTTTTACTCGTATTAATCATAATAGAATAATAATTTTTATACAAAAATGAGTTTCATTTAATTTCTTAGACGATGGATGCATTTTTATTTTGCTTTTTATTGCCTTTTTACTTACAAATGCCGTTTTGCTTTTTTTTTGCATTTTGTACTTATAAATGCCTTTTTTGTGTTTAATTTTCAGTTGATTTTATAATTTTATACAGAGCTTACGTACTATCGCTACAAATTGGTTTTATTCTTCGCAAGCGATGACGATTTATCAAGTAGTAATCTTAATTTAGATAATTATTTATGTATGAAATACGCCCCGATAACTTCGGTGGACGTAGAACGATCCTTTTCGATGTATAAAAATATTTTAAGCCCAAACCGTCAACGTTTTCCTGAAGACTGCATATCAAAGTACATGGTAGTCAATTTTTTTTTAATACCTACTATAGTTTATTGTGTATTATATTTATGAAGTGCTTTTTTATATAAATTAAATGCCTTTTTTTTTCCTTTCTTTACATTTTAAATGCTTATTTTACTGATTATATTGCCTTCAAATCCGAACCTTAGTGATGACTGTTATCGGTGTTGTCATCGGTTTACTTCCGCGGGTGTTTTGGCTGCACGGTATTGCGATTTGGAATCCCTCGGTCCCGGGCAATCGAATATTTCCGCACAACACTACGTAAGGTTATGCATATATCATCGTCGGATTGCGATACACGTTTCATTACAAAACTCCGGTCGCCGCCGACAAATTTTAATATTGCACGTGTAATGATCGCGGTAAATTAAAACGATCCGACGGCGAGTTTCCATTTCGAAACACGCCTTTTCATTCGACTCCGTCGGGTTTTTTGCCCACGGTTTGTGGTTTACGATCGTTTAATTTATCATTATTATTGGTTCTCGGGTTGAATGCGCGTATTTATAAAAAAAAAACCAACCGTCATCTGTCAACTAATTATTTTTATACGAGTTAACAAAACATACGATTACCACTACAATGTAACCTTTTCTGTAGACATTTATCCGGAACGATGCGTTGGGACTAAGGATTGCGATTCTGCCCCCCCCCCCCCCCGATTAATAGATGAATGTAGACACGGATTATGGTGTGTAAAATTACGACGTAGGTCTCGATTGCAGTAATTATAAATTCGATTCTATAAGAATCCTCTTAACGATTCGTACGCATATACCCTTGAAAAAATATTTCACGTCAAATATATTTTGCACATCTGAATTTGATACATTATTTATTTTCAACAATGTATTTTTGCAAAAGGTTTATTTAATTCATAAATTATGGAAAACGTTATACATTCTTAAGCACAACTATTATCTAAAAATGTTCTCGCGTACAACTATGTTCATACATTTTATTAACACTTAACACATTGACGGACAGTGAGGATTGTCAAAAATAAGATAAAGCATGCCTAAATAAATCAATGTTTTAGTACTGCTATAGCAGTAGGTTTTTGAGTACTGCTATAGCAGTACTGTCCCATTACATCAAATTTTGATGTACGTATGACAAAAATGTTATAATACTGCTATAGCAGTAATACAATTTTTTTTTATTCTTAGCACATATTTTGTACAAACAATGAAGAATAAATAAGTAATTAATAAAAAGATAATAATTTGAAAGATGATAAGATTTATTGCAGCAAATAAAAACATATTAATAATAATAAATGTATTAAGTATATACCAAACTTTTAACAAAGGTAAAAAAAAATAGGTTTCCTTACCTATACTACTATAAGATATTGTAACACTTATTACAGCGAATACAAACATATTAATAATAATAAATGTATTAAATATATACTTATACAAAAACTTATAACAAAAGTAAAAAAAAATAATAGGTTTCATTAACTCAATTGAATTATCGTCGTCTGACAAATTGAACATTTGGGGCTGTTTAGGTTGCTGATTAGGTGGACAAAAGTTCGGGTCATCATCTGAATCGTCAAATATAGAAAAATCTGAATTGTAGTCACTTTCACTTACCTCAAGTAGGTGTTGTACTCTTCGTTCTTCTTCCGAATCCATCACATAACAATACAATTAATATGTTATTTAATTTAAATAACAAAACTGCAGAGACCACGTCGTCACGAACAGTAAATGTTTACTGACGTATTATTGTAATATTTGTTGATAGTTTATAGTGCATACGTTATAATACAGACAACACGTTTATTATTATTATGATGGAAACGCCGTACGGTATAAATATAATTATCAATAGAAAAAACGTGATAATATTTAATATCTATTTATAACATCATAATTATAGAAAAATAATATTATATCGGCCTTATTTTGTCAGTGCCCAATATTCCTTTATGCTGTATGGGGACAGTACAACTTGCTCTTTCATATGGTACCATTGAAAAAACCACTGCTATAGCAGTAGTGTCACTATTCGGTCGGTTTTTACAGTACTGCTATAGCAGTATTATTCAAAAGTGTCCACTGGCATCACCAAACAAGGTGACTTCGTGACTGTCCGTCAATGTGTTAATATAATCTCGCGTTCTACGATTTATGATTACCGTGCACACGCGTATTATGCATTTCAATATAAATTAGCAAATAATTGTTTGACGCACGCGGGAGAGTAAAATTAATCAAGTCTTTGGTAGATTTATGTTATTATATAATTACATTTTGTTTTATCTCTTGTGATGTTTAAAGAAAATTTAATATGACCACAATATTACCTTGTCATATTATATTTACGCTACGGTGGTTATTAGTTTTGTTCGTATATTCAGACCAAAGGTAGCCGCTGAAAATGAAATGAAATAATGAAATAGTTAAAATAACATTCACGATGCTGGTGGTGTATTATTGAACCGCGATCGTAATAATATTATGTACATGGCTCCGAATAAAATATAAAGTATTTACTAATTGAAAAATTATTTTCGAAAAACCCGCTGCTCGGTTCGCATAATTTTATGATGACGTTGCTTATTACGCGCGTGGACACAATGTTTGTTCGTATCCGGTTAAACGTGTCGCACGATTTACAATTCACAATTCCGAATGTCGTAGAGTAATAAATGTAGACAACACGGTATACCTAGTTTTTCGATTAAAATTAATTTGTTCCGTCATTGAAATAACCATTTATAATATTCGCAACACGAATTCGATACTGTCCCAATTCGCGTTATAGTATCGTGCAATTATAAATTATGTCTGCCATGACAAAGCAACTCGGCATAAAAAAAAATGTAAATACTGAGTTTATTATGTACGGATAAATTAATCATAAAAAAAAGTAATAATAATAATTATAATAATAATAATGATAAGGTATATCGTAATATATTACGCACGGGAAAAATAAATAAAACGAAAACAAACGTTTTATTATATTAATATAACGAAATTGGGTATAAAATAATTTTCTAACGTTTATATTATTTTATATCGCTATGGCACGAGGTTACAGGCGAAGCATAATAAAACATTACTGTTAATAAACGTAAAATCCAGATATATCCGTTATTGGTTTTTAATAATTTGTAACTATATACATCCGTGAGGTAATACATTTAATACGTTGAAGATTTATTGTGTGGGAGTCATATCAATGGGCGTTGGCTCATTTCAGTCGGTTCTGGCAATTATTATGTCTATTGCGAGCCCGAGGAATTATTTATTATAAATTAAACCTTTCATATATAAATTGCTTTTTTCATTACTAAAAAGTTATGTTCATATATAAATACATCAAAAAATCATTTTATGCTTAAGGGCATTAACGTTAAAATGTTTTGACGAAAAATTAGATTGTTACAATCCTGATGACAAAAATAGTCCAGTAAATTGTTCGCATAAGAATAATAAACGTTAAACCTTTTACAATTCCCGTTCTTATTGCTGGGAACTTTTCGAAGTTTTATGCGTCTTTAACTTAGAGGAATTATTTTAATTCGAATCTACCGAAAAAAATCTGATTCGAGTATTTTAAATCAAATAACTAAATTATCGTTTAATGTGTATTTTATAATGTACCTTTTCATAATAATAACAGGGCGAATGAATCATTTTAAATTAATTCCAATTAAATTGTTTTTTAGGAATTCTGAATCATAACAATAGAATAGAACACTATGAAAATTGACAATACATTTATAACTATCTCCATTCTATCCATTTAAAGAAGTATTATTGAACAACGCTTGTGTTTCAAATACTATATAAGATACACATGAATTATTATAAATAATTTATTCTTATAAAATGTTGATAATGTCATTAACTATTAACTATTATTATATATTAAGTTTTGTATGTGTATATTTTTATATATTTTTCATCTGAACCGCGAGACCGGTCGAAGATATTATTTTCACATTATAGGTTACCACATAATATTTGGTGGTACACTTTTTTATCAACAAAAATATTGATAACCCGGTGAATAAGTATTTTAAATAACTATTATTTATTATTTTACCGTACATTTTTAAATTAAATTAATTAGCATAGGGACATTAATAGCTGAATATAAATCTAAGCTCAAAGTCCTGCAATTACATGTCTAGCAAGTTTTTAGTAATAACTGAAATATTTTACTCACATTATTATTCATATGAAATGGAATCGTAAAAAAATACCATTCAACAATCAAACAGAAAACGAGAATTTCCGTTAATATTACTGGTTTCGTATTAAGTCCTTTAATTTCTATTCGATTAACTTAGCTTTGAAATCGTAAAAAAATGGAGAAAAAAAAATGTATTCTGTTAAGTACCTAAAACCATTCCCGCATGTAAATGTTTCATAAAACGAAATAAAAAGGCACTAAAATTATATCGTTGTATAAAAATATGGTATGCTTAACAATGCAAAACGTGTTTTTCGAACGTATTCGTGACATCATGAAACACCATCGCGTTCGCCTGAAAGTTATCTACGATCGTTATGAAAAAATAATATGCTAATTCATGGACATCCGGACCGTATTCACGACGTATCCATCTTGAGGACAGCCTACTTCCCATCATAGGCTGTATATAATTATAATGAACGTTTTACGTTTCATTTAAGAGGTGTAACGTGTTATTGTCTTACACTTTTTGCTCTGGATAAAAAAAAAAACTGACGCGTGCTACATACGTAATGCACAATTAAGTACGAGTATGTCTAAATGCATACACTAAATCGTTCTTAGCGGGTTTTGCATTTACAACGCCTGCAACACAGTAAAACATATCAAAAATATTTGAAAGATGAAACGTAACTAATGATTCCGTGAAAATATAAATCCAAACCTATAGGTACACTGCATAACCATTAATAAAATACCCACGATACGTTTTATTGGATTCCTTCGCTCGTGGAGTAATATATGTATATACGCGCCAATGACCTTTACCCGAATGAAGGGTTGACTTGTGGGGTCAGCACATGGGTATTTTTAAAGCTGGTTGTCGATCCACTTCGGTCATTTCTCTGTGCAAATGTCAATACGCGAAACGTCATTAAACGGAGAAATATATTTTAGAGGTAAAATTCAACTGTGTACGATAAAATAAATGATTATTATTGTTAAGTAGTTTGACTGATAGGAACAAAAATAAAAAAAAATAGCTACAAAGAAAACTTTTTTCATAAGTAACAATATGTTTAAAAAATATATACTTTAGAAGTAAGCTGCGTTTCTGTTGAAAACGTCTTGTTTAAAAAAAAATATAAGACATAAATATTAAATTAATATTTTTTTTATTAAACAAACAACTTAATTCCCAGTGAGATTTCAATCAAGTGCGAGCAAAAACTGTTTAATAAACTTCAGGTTGTTCTTTATTATACCTTTCATTTCTCTTGCATATTTAAGTGTATGAAATACTATCTTATTGAAATTTTTTTCATTTCGGAATAATTCAAATTTAAAAAAAATTACCCTCACCTGATATATATATATTATACAGAGTATAAAAATAAACCCTGATGATTCTGTTAAATTCATTAAATTTACAGTTTATGAGAAGAACGAAAACGACGTCAGCGAAACGCATTTGTAGCTTTCATTAAATTCGAATTATATCCGAAATGAAAAGTTGAAGGTAAATGTTGAACTTCAAAAACTTTTATCGTCTTTCAAATAATAATAGATGACATTTATTATGTTTTGGTATTGTTATAACAGAATAGTGTTTTTATTTAATTTTTCTGTTATATTAACATTATATATATATATATATAATATGTGTGCACACGTTTCACGTTAAAATTTAAACGATTTTACTGGAAACAAATCTTAGTACGGGGATTGCAAATGTCAGAATTTGACGATGACGAAACAGACACATTAGTAAAACTTATTTCATTTAATAGTAATTTAAACTTTCTTAATATCCCTGAACGTAAAAGACTTGTTTTATTTGTTTAAAATTCCCCCTTTTCGACTATGTGATTTAGATGACCTAGAAAAAAAAAATGTTTGATCACTCTCAATTTATTTTTTCGATAACAAGTGAAAGTTCCATACATTCTATAAATGCGTGATTATGGTTGCTTTGTACTTTTCTTAACACTTTTATAAGTTATAACATTGTAACACATGTCGTTGATAAATGACAATAACAATATTGCAATTTAGAAATTAAATTTTTTATAATATTGTCGTAACTATGGCCACTAGTGTATTTAATTTTATAGATGAAATGCTGAAAATTTAATATGATTATCTTTTGTATGAAATTGTCTTTGATCTTGGTTCTTCAAAAATTAAAAACTTATTCATCTAAATAATTATAACATACCATTTAATTATATTTATTTAATTATTATATAACCATTTAATAATTATCATGATATCGTATAAAT
The DNA here is from genome assembly GCA_949715065.1 of Periphyllus acericola. Lineage (NCBI taxonomy): Eukaryota > Metazoa > Arthropoda > Insecta > Hemiptera > Aphididae > Periphyllus > Periphyllus acericola. Next base: position 61,073,372 of record OX454264.1, read on the forward strand.
CACCTTATTTTATACGTATCGAATAAATAAAAATTAATAAAAGTTGTAGTGTTAATTTTGAAATACCTTATTCATCATATGTCCAACCAAACATTTAGTCTTGGCATTTAGATTTTATATGCTCGTCGTTACTTATTTACTTATAACTGTCTTGTATTTACGGTATTTTAGTAAACGAGCACAAAAAAGTTATCATTCAATATTTTTCCGTAAATAATATGGTATAAACGGAGTCATGATGCGTCTATTTTTAAATTAATACGTACATAAACGTCTAAATATTCTTACATTGAAATTTTTATACATTTTTGGTATAAAAAATGTTATAACACTGAATAATGTATTGTTATGTGGGCTTGTTAAAAATTTAAATTAATAATAAAAATTAATAAGATTGTAAAAAATTTATCAAGAACTTAAAAAAATGCATTTAAAAAAAATAAAAAAATGTATACTTATATAATTTTAAGAATACATTAGTAGTGCTTTTACTCTGGGAAATTCAGGATCGTTAAAAAAAAGATACAAACGTGTAAAAAATTGAAGTTACGTTCCACAAGTACCGACGGATCCGAGTTATCAAAAATGCATCAAAAGGAAAAAAAATCCCCTTTAAGCTCAAAGCAAAAAATACTTCTCCTCCGCTAAGAGTACAGGATGTAAAAAATTTTTACTCCGTGTTGACTGAACTGTACTGTATGTCTAATAAAAATGATTTCGTTGTTATATTATATCGAAAAATAGTGGACCAGTTCAACAACTTAATTATCAGTTTCATATAGTAAAAACAAAAAAAAAAAACCTTTTACACTTTTTATTCTTGTGTTGAAACATCACTACTTTTTACATGACGGATTTAAGGTATCTAGTTTAAGTAATGAATAATAATATACTTATTATCGAACATATTTGTAATGCATAGTATTATATAAGATACTTCTTATGTTGACATGGTTGTTTTTTTTTTTATTTTTTCCTTAATAATTAATACAAATATTTGCCTGAACTATAAGTCTTAAGACAACATATTTTTTTGGTTATCAGAGTAATTTTTATGTTATATGTGTAATTTTTATATATATCGTCATTGATGATGAGTCATAATATTTGTTCCTATAGTGGTTATGAATACTCTGAATATTAAGTTGAATAATTTTTCCAACATAAAACATTTAAAAAATATTATAACGTTAATTACTAATTAGGACATATTGTAAAGATTCGTTTAAAATTAGGTCATGACCTGTTAAAATATTATCACCATTTACATAAAAAGTATTTTATTTTATTCATAAAAATTAAATTTGCTGAGTGTCGTTCTTATATTAAAACTCTTAAGATATCAACTCTGCTTAGCTTTATATTTATTGAATATTTAAAAATGTAAATGCCATAATAAGCACAATTTGTAAAGTATATATTATAACTCACATAAGCTACACGGCGCTCGACAAATAAGGGTACAATTCGTTTTTTAATTAAAATATGAAGAAAAATACAGATGTAATTTCAAGAGTAAGTATTTAGAACGAATTAACTGAGACCGTACTCATTAAAATATACATGTTGAACCGTTTTAATAATGTATTACATGCTATTCAATAAGTTTTATAATTTATTCTTTATTTGATTACATTTACTTATTATACATCTTTCTGTAATCGGTTTTATGCTACGTATGTATTAAATCAATGTATAATTACAACTTTTCGGTCACAAAAAATTAACCTAATAATATAATATATATTTTGTGTATAAATTAAACTAACGTTTTTACTAGCGTATAATTGTTGAACAGTGTTCTTTTTTTGGTTTCTAAACAATTTTAACAAATGTATGAAGTATTTTAGACACATATTACTTTCTCAACATTAATAAACATGATAAATTTATCAGATTCTACATAATATATATGAAAAAAAAATACTTAATAGTTGTTATTTTGTTTAGTACTTTTTTTTCACGATGACATTGTCACAGTTCCCATTATAAGACGAAAATATAGCATACTGTACAACTTTGAGCTCTACCATATTTACTAACTTAAGATGTATAAAATGGATAAGAAATTACTACAATTATTTTTTTTCGTTTTGAATCGAATTATCACAATACGTATTTCGGGAAAACGGAAATTGTCTAGTAACATGTACAAAACATTTGATGAAAAAAACCAAATGCCAAAATTGAACCTTTTTTTCCCAAAAAAAAAATACAAAGTTTTGGCTCGTAGTAACAGTAATAATATAGAATCGATTAATCATCTCGTTTTCGTTGTTGTTTTTTTTTCTTCCATCTTGGGGCGTCAATAATTTACCAACAAAATTTGAATTCGAAACGGATGCATCATTTTTCGTACAAAAATATCCATCGAAAAATCCGATTTGCCATGGGCGATTCGCGTAACGACGTTCTGGCGTTGGTAACAGTTACTAATATTATCAGTTAAACGTCGTCATCGTGCGATTTTGAACACACCCGTGTGCCGTATATAGTATCTACATTCTACATAGGAAAAAATGGAAAACGATTCAGGCAGGAAAAAACTTTTACCCTGACAAGATACATAACTTCTTTCTTTACAAATTTATTCCAGTTATTAAAAAAATAAAATTAAAAAATATAGGCAAGTAAAAATGTATTTAACCGTTTGAAATAATCATAACAATTTCCGAATATTTCATAACATGTTTTATGTTATATTCTTAATATAGAAACCAAAATCCAATAATATTGGAACTTAAGCTTATAATTAATTTAAATAAATATTTTTAAGTTACTGTCAAAACTGGAACGATGATACTACCTTTTGTATTATACTACTAAATACATTTACCTTACGAATGGTAACTTGTAAGAGTACTGGGCACAGTTTCTGCAACTAGTACGCACATGGTTAAGGTAATATAAGTTTAACAAGAGTTGACTTTTTTTTGGAATCGCGTTCAAAATCATCTTCATCGTTGTTAAGATCCAAATATTTTATTTTACTAGTTTTCAGTATACTTTTTTTTTCATAAATTCCCATTTATTTGAAATTATACAGTCATTACGTTAACGTTAAGGCTAAGCCAGCGGTTCCCAAACGTTTACGACAACGACATCCTTCGAAAACATTTTACATTTGAGGAACCCCTATAACGCTCAGGGCCAATAATTGGAATGATCACGGGGAACATTCACACGTTTTTCAATTCAGTAGTGTATGTGTCTACAGGTTTCTAAGCGCGAAATAACACATGTAATTGTCTTATTCATAATTCGTCTTCACATAGCACACAGATGGCGTAGTTAAGACTATGTATACTCGTATTCAATAAATCGGAAAACATTTTTCTTCTGTATTTAATGATGTTAGAGACATTCTTTTAATGTTTTCACATATCTTGCGGAACACGCTTTGGGAGTATGTGGGCTAGTCCGTGACCGTACTTGTACATGGATGTTATCGTATTACCTACATAGTAGTACAGTACACGTGAACGCGTATACCTACACGACTTTACGTACCGAGACGGGGCCGATGGTGCGCATGCGCGGCGACGAGTGACGACGTTTCCTTATGCATGAAATCAATTTGCGTAAAATATTCCGCTCGTTTCACGCGAAAACCCCACGAGTGTAGGCACGGGCGACGGGTGAACTCGGCGTGTGATATCTAAACTGCTTGACAATTTCAAAGCTCGGCTCTACAGTAGCTTGTGCTGCAAACTTTTAAATCGCGTCCGCGTGGAATAACGAGAAAGTCACTTGTCATACCCGTTAATGTATAACGCGCAGTGCCATGTAAATCATACGATCATTGATGCGTTGTATATTTATACGAAACGTGAACTCGAGACCGTGTCTTGCCGGGCACCATGTCGCGACGTGTCAATCGTAGTCGCTGTTTATGCTCATCGCCGTCGCCGTAACACTATGATGTAAATGCGACGCGCGGACTCCAAATGTCAAGCGTAGCTCCTATTGCCTATTGACCCGCGAGTGAGTGAAACGCGATTCTATATTATGTACACGATAGTTTCACTGATTCGGAACAAACGCTAAATAAAAAGAAATTTTCAAAAATGAAATGAAAAAAAATTGTACTTGATTAAGAAAACGTCAATATTGCATCTCGTGCAAAACGCTGGTTATATAATTATACCTATATACGAGACAAGTGCACGTTTTTTGTTAATGCTGTATTTATTTTAATTAAAACCGTTTTTTTAAATTGTTTTCAGCGCCGTGAACGGCCGGCCTTTGATTTTCGCGATACAAACAATGTTTCAATGTTGTACAATGTTATTATTTTTATAAATTGTACTTTTTTCTTAAAAAGTTTCTAAAACATTAAGTTAGCTGGGGAGAGAAGATTCTTGCAATCGCTTAGTTATGTTTTCACAGTTTTTCAATGAAAATGGTTGAAAGAGAACTTGTCGTAATACCATATTATTTGGCAATATCTTTTTTTCAACACATTTGTCGACTTTGTTTAAAATTTAAAATTTTTCGACATTCGATAAACGTTTACGTTTTGAGTTTTTTTTTTACACGTGTAACAAAGACGAGAGATAATGCGTACCCGTTTGCACCACTATTGGAACTGAAAATACTACAGTAAAATTAATCAGTTTGCCTATCTTCGGTGTCTTAATCGGATACCATACAATTTTATAACAGTAGCTACGAACATGTACATAATGTTAGAACAGTGTTTTATATTTGATACATTTATAAAAATATGTTTGCTACCGAATAATTTTTTTGGTATACAGAAACATTGTATTCGGTGTTTAGAGATACGTATAATCAACTATGAATGTCAGGTCATAGTTCTTAAAAATATTTCGTTTAACAGAAAATGTCGTAAATTATAAGTTCATTAAATGGAAGTTTGACTGTATTCTATTAGAATCATACCTGTTTAAAAACGCGTAAACGATCTATAGCACTTATTTTGTCTTTTCAACTTTTCAACCGGTGATCGTTTATCTCGCGAATCGCAATCCGCTGCTGTACCTGAAAAAATTACCGCAAGTTCTAACTCACATGGAGCATCGGCCTGATGTAATAACATATTTTAATACAGATAAACGCGCCCCTCGGGTTCTGAATGTCGATTTGAAGTATAGTTTCTACTTCCTATTTCCCCACGCCTGACTGCAGCAGCGCGATTATACTATACGTACAAGATCTTTTTTCTAGTTCGGGATAAACTTTAAGAAAAAATAATTATAAAAGAGAAATAAAAACAAATCGTACGTCATTAATAAAAAAGCAATATTGCGATATCTCGTGCGAAACGTTGATTACAATATATACGAGAAAAGTGCAAGTTTTTTTTTTTTTTTTTGTTCGAGCTGTGTTCGCTTTTATACCTGCAACGTGTTCCGAGTCCTAACACACATAGCGAGCAGCTCTAACATAGCACCATCGGTTTTATGACATATATAGAAAGGCGTGCGAATCGATCCGCGTTAAATTAAAGCGATAACATATTTTCACTAACCGATCGATCGTTTACGCTTTCGATACGGTGATAAGATGTTGAACAACGAACAAAGAAGTTGTATGTTGCTCGTCGAATGGTAAAAATATAAATACGTACGGCGCAGTATATATGCAATTCTGATACATACATGCCGCGTGAATGATGCACTTGTAGTATTATGATCTACCCACCCGTAATAGGTTGTTATTATTATTATTATTATTATTACTATTCTATCGTTGATTTGATAGTATAATCCAGCGGTTCTCAAGCTTTTTTGTTCGCGGAGCCCATATGTTCCTAAAAAAAATTACTGAGCCCCAAAATTCAGAAATGTCTAATTGAAACAAGAATGCATTATGACTGAAGAAATTATTATATTAGAACATCGAAGATTGTAGATGAGTAAACAAAATTATTGTACATGTAAAAAGAACGAAAAACCAGACTTTTGTCCAATCTATGACACAAAATATAATGCGGATTTATAAATAGTTAAAGGTTTTAAATGTTTAAAATAATAAATTGGTACGGTACGAATAATATTGAATCTTATATATAAAAATGTAGCTAAAAAATATAATAATAATTTGAATTTAATCAATACAAATATTCCCAAGCCCTAGGGAGCCACGGACCCCCTAGACTAACCTTGCGGAGCCCTAGGGCTCCGCGGAGCACAGTTTGAGAACCGCTGGTATAATCCATACTATTGTTAAATCTGGTAGCGCCTACGCGGGGACGCAGCCACCAGATGTCGCTATAATCGCCCGCGTTTAAATCGACAACTATTAATAACTATATCGTTGGAGTTTCTATTGTTAAGAGTTTAAGACCCCGTTTTTATAGGGGGAAAAGCAAACGATTACAGCGATGTCCCGTGTCTGCGTCCACGTAGCAGTTACCGAATTTAACCGTACACGATGGCATTATTGGCATATCCGCATCAATGATAATACTTTGAAACGGAGACCGACGAAATGAAATGACAAACGCCGGTATCATGGTGGCTAGATATTATATAATTTAATATCGACGGAAAATCTGTTGAATTTATCGACGGTTGTGTTGACTTGTACGTACCACCAGAGCACACGGCTCAGAATGTATACAAGAACTCATCACACTATTCTGATGACCATTATTGTTTTCCGGCCACAACCGATGGTCACAACTCACAATGCATAATACAATACCGAAATGTTTATGGACTATATTATAGAAATAATATCATATTATAGTATAGCATGATGAGCGTTATTTGAGCGTTTATGGATCTGTTTGAGGATGGGAAACCGAGAGTATCGATACACGTACGCGATGAACGCGATACGCTCGTAAACGCCACGTGCAGGATCATTAACGACTCTGTTTTCTGAAATAAATATCGAAAATGTTAGCATGGATTTATGAAATTATAATTTTTTTCCCCGTTTTTTTACAGTTCCACCGCAAAAACCGGTCATCTTGAGTGAGTACAACGAAGAGATAGATCACACTGGACCATTTTACGAAGGCGACCGAGTGAAAATGACATGCATGGTCTCCGGAGGTAATATCATTATTTTTATTATTACTTTCCTAACCTTCCCCCGTTTAATCTTGACAAGGTTCTTAAACATGATATTATATAAATCGATAAAATATAACAGTTACACTATTTCTTATCGTACTAATCAAACACCAAAAGTCGTTAGTTAACAATCTTATACAATGACTATGCCATTTTGTTTGGTTAATGAAACTCACAAAAAACTGTATATTCAATTGTTGAATTGATAATATTTAGAAGGAATTTAATTAAAAGAAAGGCGACTGATACGGATTGTTTCCGATGGGCTGTAAAATTATATTTTTTAGATCAAAGATCTAAAGCATAAATGAGTATGAAAAAATTAATTACACGCATAAATTATAAGGCGCATTTATATAGCAAATTGTATGAATACATAGCCCCCCCACGGATGAGTGTAATTATTATGACCGTGATGGCTTTTGTGCATTTCTCGTGCAATTGTACATATTCTGTATATATTCTTCAAATCTCGCACTAAAACGGATTATTTAATAATGAGTAAAATATAACAGATGATCGTGCTGTTATGTAAAATGAATAGTTTTTACTTTTCATTAACATACACAAATGCAAGGTGAGTTATAATTATTACGTATTCATTACTTACAACTTACTATATAGTCATATAAACTTTATAATATGTAACTAAAAGTTGGTATTATATTAATATTTATTAAAAGTTTTATCATTTATAATATGTGTCAGGAAAAGTGCAAAAGAAGCATAGCATTCGTTTACCGTATTATAATGTGTGTGCGATCTTGTCGAAAACTTATAGAGTTAGGTTACTGCATCATGAATCGCTAATAATTACATATTTTGTTTGACGACGAAACACGAAACACGTATCTCTTCACGCAAATTCAATACCTCATGTTATAATGGTATACCGTACACTGTGTTATTTCACATTTTTGAGAAGCTTTGAAATACTTCAAATACGAAAACGTTGCCTTTTCCCGCTTCATAACAATAAATCATTTTCCGGGGGTATCATTTGGGACGATGATAAAAAAAAAATAAAAATAATCACTCGAAATGTTTACGATTTTTAAATTCTGTTACAACCAAACGTTATTTGATTATAACATTTTACACGGAAAATTATTCAGCTTTACGCCACAGTACGGTTTTAGTTTTATATTGCATTATGTTTCCGAGAAACACGATATAAATCATTTAAAATGCAGTATTTGTTCGCATAATTTGTTGTATCCGATGAAAACAATTATATTTTGGTCGCTATTAAATCCGCTATTAAATCCCAACAGTGAGCGGAAACTTTATCGTAGTCGAGCACATTTTATTCAGGTAAATATTTTTTCAGATCCTCGGTGAATCGGGGAAGAGAGGAATTGTTGTGTTGATTTTTTAGTTTTATTATTCTTAAAACAATATTTCTAATAATTGTAAGACCGCACCGAAATGTTCATAAAGCATAGTTTTAAATAGAGAACAGGACATAGGTAGACGATGTAGCAAATTTTTGGATTTTCTCAGTAGATGAACGCAAGAAACTTAAAGTTATAAAAATGAACGAGTTTGCTTGGACAATTTATTGAAAAAATATAACAGTTTGCAGTCACCGAATTACGATTTTTTTGTTTTATCTTTTAGGAGTAACTGTAGTCATATCTTTGATGAATAGTTATAACTATAACGTTCTCCATTCAGAGCCATAAATTATAAAGTTAAAAATTTATACGGATAAATAAAACTAGATCAATAATAAGTTCTTGCACTCAGAACCTGCAGTGTACGGCTAACTATTTTTTTTTAATATTTTCTTCAAATTTTAACAAATAGTTTTTGTTTGAGAAGATAATAATATATATATAATATGATGTTAATGAAGTCTACATCTAACAAAAGTCCTGCAATAACAATTTATAGTAAATAATATCCTTTTTAAAACCACGACTATCAAGGAAAACTATAAACGAAAATGAAAGCCGAAATATTGTGTAAACTCTGAAAAACGAATCAATAATTCGACATTGAATAATTCATTGTGAAGTAGTTCAAAAACTAAATTGTAGGTCAGCTTATAATGTTTTAGATTATTCCATATAAAGTATAAATAATAGGGCTTTTATAACGTTTCAAACACAAAATAATGATTATTTAACGCAAAAAAAAAAATGAATTTGAGTGCAATATATTCTCTATAAAGTGTATCGAAAAATTAATTTGTCATAAATATGTATGTGTACTCGCCTATTACTATGAAATATCATCTTAAAGTTCGGAATATATCGAAAGATAAAAATCGTTGATAGAAACTATCGATACTAGCATTTATTAAATCACAAATTTCAATATTTTTATCAGTATTTACTACAACTCGTATTTATATAAGCATACCTATATGAATTTATTTACTATTTGATCGTAATATTTTTTTAAATATAATCTCGTAGTGTAATGTACACTGTTTACATTCTCAGTGCAAGGATTAAGCTCGTACATAAAATTGTATACACTTCTAGAAAACGTTGCTTGTTTTAACGAATAATTTACTTCCGAAATAAATTTAAAATTTTGAATCTCTCAACGGAATTTATCGAATATAAAGATAAAAACGCACATATTAGTAGACCGACGACGGAATTGGACATGATTTTAACGTCCGTTTGTTTTATGTGAAAACAAGTATTAGGCGTTTCAAATGATGTACACAAATTATAATATTCTCCATGAGTTATTTTATGAGCGTGCATGAGTAAAAATATACATATACGTTATAGTAAAACGTACAGAAACATTAATTCGATTCAATTAATTCATTGAACCTGTTTAAGAGTTATAATAGGGATCAATTTAATTAATGTATTTCGTACTTAACATACGAGCATAATGGGGTTTTTAGTTTAAGGTTAAATATGGTCGATAAAAACTAGTTTTCCGAATGCCAAAATAATAACATGCGTTTAATTATAATTTTATCACATTTTAACAAAGCGATACAAACTAACGCTATAATGTATCTATATAATATCATCTAACAGTACGAAACGCTGATAGTTTACGGGAAATGTCATACTTCTTGAGGATTTTTCATGACGGTGCATTTTTCTACGAAAAAACTATAACGTATAAGTGAAAATGATAAATATCATCGTTCAGACATGGGTATGATTAGTATTTAAATATATACAAAGGGGATTAGCTTATCGAATTTTGAAAGTTCTCAACGGAGACGTTTCTAAGCTGCGAGTAACTACGTTTTGTTCGATAAGCTAGCCTCCAAAAATGCGAGTGCTTTAAACTATTGACAAACAAAATCCAACAAAACAGTCTGGAATATTACAACCTGATGAACGCGAATCAATTATTACGTCAAATTATTTTGATCTTTCGTATCAGCTTCGAGAGACAGTCAAATTAATGTTGAATACGGTTAAAAAAAAAGTTAAAAGATACGAGTGGATGTATCCTTGAAATTGAAAAAGTTAAATAATGCTCGCGGAATTATAGTGTTCATTACTATAGCCCACAAGAGTGAGAAGAAATAAAATAAATTATCCAGCTCTGGTATAATAGTCTAAAATTATCCACCAGACCACCCGCTATGTTTTGTTCCCCGAATCTCGGATGTCTTTGCATTTCATCTACAGTGAAACAATATGCATAAATAAATTATGTTACTGTATAACACTATAAATATATAATATAAGTAAAAATATTATTTTAATTTTTTTATTTTACAACTTCTAAGACGCTGTGTTTTCTCTTAGTAAAAAACGTTTTTCGTTTATTTTTTTGCATAAAATTGAGTTCAAGTATAATAATTAAATGTATATTATATTATTATGTGGGAAACTTCGAAGAACAACGGTTCGCTTTAATTTACCCCGTCCAACACTTACACATCACTGTACTAACTTACAATAACTAACTTAATTTTTTGATTATAATTAGAGTACATCGTTTTTTATGGTTATTCTTAATTTTTTTTAAATATTTAATGCATTAATTCATTTCAAACTCGAGTAAACGGAAATTGAGTTATAAGTTATTGGATAATATGTTTTGATTTATAAGTAGATTATAATTTCCAAGAATAAACTCCTTGATTTGGAGAATATTAAACTAACTTGTTAATTCTTTAATAATTCACGTTTTCCGAGAGATGTATAGATAAGCTTCACTTGATTTATATCTATATGGTCAATTATGTTTTTTTGTGTAATGTTAACCATTTCTTACAGAATTTTTTTTTTTTATTTACTTAAAATATATCTGAAAAAAATCCAGTATGAAGCATCTTCAATTTTTTTTTACTTATACAGATTGGTGGTAAATTTAGTTAATTTTGAGTAAATAATTAATGAAGAAATAAGGATTATAATCGATCAATCGAAAAATTAATACAGATTATGGTACGTTAAAGAAGTTTTTCTAGGAATAAGAAACGTTCACATGAGCTTATAGTTGAGATACCATTAAACATTTGGTGAGGGTGAACAAAAATTATTATATTTTTAAATTTTAGTCCTGCAGTATTAAGATAAGATATTGGTACTGTTTTTAAACGTAGAAATGTACATCCGAAAAAAATCGTTGAAAAAAAATATTCATAGCTTCATAATCATGACTAAGAATGGTTGACTTTAATTTAATTGCATACAGTTACTTCTATTCATAGAAAAATCATCTTATCAAATCGAAATGTATACAAATATACGGAAAATGTAATGGATTAGTTATATATCGACAACGGCTATGGCAAAAAAACGTTTGAAAACTTTAATTAACCTTAAAAGAATTATTATTGATTACTCCAAAGTCTTATTCACTAACACCGACAATGGTGCGTATTTTATAACGTTAAATATAACAAACAGTTTTTCATTAATCAAAAAAAGAAAAAGAAAAAAGAAACCGTGAGCCATAAAAAATGACAACGAACATTGAATGAGATATTACTTTCTTAAAGATTGACCTTCATTGTTATAAAAATTGGTATTTTTTTTTATAAAAATCAACAATATTGTAATGAATGATTTTTTTTTTTACTCTAAGAGATGTCTGATACTTCCTGATATCCCGAGTCACATTATTGCATTTGGTTAATGCGTGTACAAATACTCCGAAAAACATAATTAAAAAAAAAATATGTACACACATAGATATTTATATGAACAAACTGCGCGTTATAACAATTATTGCAATTGCTTAACGATAATCAGTGACACATTGATTCTGGAACACATAAAAAAAGATAAAAGCGTGAACAACTAACCATGCAGCGCCGTAAAAATATTTCACGAGCCCGTTCGGCTTATCACTGCAGGCAACGGTATTGCGTGTGCGTTATTACGGTGTTATTTTGCTTCGTTTGTACCAGTAGTTCTCAACCGGGGTGACATTGACCTAGCTTAGGAGTGAAGCAGAATTTTAACAAGAAAAGAAAAAAAATTTTAAAAATTAATTTTTTCGAAAACAATCATATTATTTCTTATAATAAATATATTATACACCTACTCGTATACCACTATACACCAACTTTGAAAAAATCACCAGGGTCAAATTTCACATTAAATTTATATAAATCATTATTTTTTTTTAACTTTTGTTTTTTTTTATTTGCTAATTTAAAGTTTATCTGTTTAAATTTAAAGTGTCAACGTTATGAACATGCTTTTTTTTGTGTACTGTATTTTTTTTTTTTTTATAAAAGAATAATTTTAAAATATACAGCTAAGATTTTATTATTTTGATGTTAGGGTGACGCAGTGTTTGATTCTAGTGGCTAAAGGTGACATGAATCGAAAAAAGTTGAAAACAACTGGTTTATACCGATACATACCGCGAGCTACCACTTTCCGCCGGTGAAGTAGTACGTATTTCAGTCGGCCTACGGTGAAACATTTTAAGTGCCAGACAAATATTTACTCGTAGATAATAATTATTAATCAAATTGCCGCGGCTAACATCAAAGTTTAGCCCATCGCCGGAATTGCATGCTCTCCAATTTGATGCTTCCACGTCGTTTATTTAAACAAAAACACAATTTACGATTCAAATGACGTGTCTAACGAAAGCATCATCTCCAAAGTTTCATCATACCTCTCGTGAGGTATCCCAAACTCATTTAAATTTCAAATTATTACTCATCCCTCCCCGTCCGTACAAGTGTATATCAATAGTTATCAATCATACCGAATAAATGAAGGAATCAAGTGATTCAAGTCTAGCCGATCAAAATATTGTAATTTCTTAATTATGAAATTTACATAAAACGACACGGCGATGCGTACGGTTGCGCTTAATCGTAATAACAACAATAATAATAATGTACGCGTTGCAAGAAGAGAAAGGAAAAAAAAACAACAGCACGTGATTCGTGAAAATCGATCATATCGGAGCCAAAATGTTTTTAATGGAAACTCGAAGATGTAACGTGGTGTATCTCCATTAATAATATATTGTAAACAAAAGTCACGGTAACTTTCTCGGTAAAAAAAAAAAAAAATCCCCATTCTCCATTTATCGCCGGAACGGATTAATATTTTTTTCTTCATCGTGTTTCGTTTTAGAAATAACTGCGTAACCGACGTACGAAGAACTCTTATCCCGGCGCCGCGCTAACACTCTATTATTGTAACCGAACCGAAACGGGGTTGTATTTTACCGTATATCTGAGTGTTATTACTCACGTCTAACCGCAAATGAAATACCCACAGGAGTCAAGTTATAAAACTGACAAAAATTGAATAGGGTTTGTTGCAAAACGAATTTTCGTATTTTCTTTCTTCGTTTTTTTTTTTTTCGTTTCTCTTAAGTATTCTCTCCGTCCGTGCACCGATGTCTGGGGATAAGCCCTTCATAAATTCAACTACACGCAACCTGAGATTACTGTCAAAAGATCAAAAACGTTATAATATCAACGTGAGCGGCGCGGCGCAGCGCACGACCGGACGCGAATATCAAACCGTTTCCTTGCCGTTTTCTCGTTAGAGAACAATAATATTAATACTCGTATTTTAATCGTATTTTCGCGCCAGGGTCGTCTACTGATCACAGCCGTAGTCCGATGATCCCTCGACTTCGCCGTACGCAGTATTTTATGATAAAATCTCCTAAGTGACATGTTACAACTTGGCGCGAATCGATTTCCGGATAATCGCGTCGGCCCGCTCATTTGGAATTTTCCGAGCGTTCCCGGCGCTCGCACGCCAACGAAGATCAATGGCCACGTGGATAACATTGCGACCGACCGTATTATATCCCCCACGATACAATGATTACGCTCATACGGGCGGACCGATTTTCGGGCGAAAATCTAATTTCAATCGGGTGCGATCCGCGGTGCTCAAACAAAATTTTTTATAAAGTTTTTTTGGTTTTTCGGCCGCTGTAACCGACCGCATAGTTTTCGTACGACGTCAACGGCATGATTACCGATTCGCCAGCGGAATGTTTATACGGTTTTGTTGTTTGTTTTTTAACACTCGGAAAGTCTATTGTTGTACGACTTTGAAATATAATTTTATATTCCTGTAGTAGACGCAATACCGTGACAAAGTTTTGTGCGGTTGCTCATACAGCAAGACACTGCGTTACAATTTTTTAACGTGTCGTTTTTTATGTTTACGCGATACGTTTAAGCAATACTGTTGTACAGCAATTATCGGTACATTGTTGAACATACATATTGCATTCGGTTGGCTATATTCAATTATAATATTGTATCTGAAATTCGCTATTTTATAATGCACGTTAATGTTGCAGTCTCTAGAACATGAGAACAAGTGCAAGTACTTGCAATTACACAGAAGCAACACTTTATAATTGAAAAGAATAATGAAAAAATCAAACTCTTAGTTGGTCTTTTTTGTATTTCTCATCAAAGCTATTGCCTTTAGGCATTTCAGCTTGACGTTTTCAATTTAAACGTGGATAAAATAAAAATTAAAGGAGCCTTATTTTCTTTTTTTCAGTACAAGGTAAATTAATAATAAGGTTAATGACAAGTCATGCGCGTACAATCTTCAGTCAAAAGAAACCGGGATATATTTTAATATACCAATAGAAATGTAAAATTTGATCGCGAAAAATTGAAAATTGTAAAATTATTTGCTTGAATTATACTGGACGGGGGAAAATTAGCATAGTCGAATTGAGGGTGAAAAAATTCTAATGAGTGGATATTTGAATGATGCTTGTTTGTATTTAACGAAATTATAAGAAAACAGGATACATAATTAAAGATTACTTGAAAATTAATGACTATAAATCAATTTCCAATGATTGACGAATACACTTAATTGTATCATGAACCTAAGCCGTTGTAACAGCTGCACATTTTTGTTTAATCATATATTTTTTACTGTTATCAGTTTGTTCAATGCGTATTTTATCGTCTCATATGTTCGATAAAAGTTACAAAGTGCATTATATGGGTCGGCTCACAAAATATGTTTACATCATGTTTATTATTTATTTTTTTAGGTGATAGGGAATAATATAATACGTGTGATGACATTGGTTTAAAACCTGATTATGGTGGTGAATTCGTTAACACGGCCACTGCTCGTGGAACCTAAAGGTAACCGGATAATTAACGCGTCGTTAAATCTTAGAATAAAATTGCGCTACCCGATGGACCAGCAGTGGTCGACGATAACCGAGTTTTATAAATCTCATTTTCAGTACTTGGATGGATTTTTATCATCATATCGGCCACGGGGAATTTTTGCTTCCGGTTTTTCGTCTAGAACTCGGAATAGATTACTTTACGCCCTCGGTTTCGGCTCGATTTTAATATACGACGCAGTAGGGTTTTCTTTCTTGTTCGTTCTCTTTAATACAGTTTTCGTTGTTTAGATATAAAACGGAGAAACTGGGCGATAGGTATAACGACACGGTTGTAATGAATTTTCGTTCTCACGAAATAAATAAAAGCGAAATTCGTGTTCTATACACATACAACGCGGTTCCCATTGAAAACACCATAAGAAATTTGACATCAACATTAGTTTTGGATAAATTTTGGCAGTTGAAAATTAATAAAAGTAGATATAAAACATGTTTATACCACCTAATTTCGCCCGGAAGACAAAGACTTATTCTGTTTGCGTTTATCGCTGTGTTGATTTTTCGAACCGTGTGTTTTCATATAAAGTGGTCTGATGTTTAACTTTTTCAATTGTTTGATTTAATTTAAAACTTTATAGATTAAAACATCACTTGTCTTACGATACATTAAAGCCACCTAAAAATACACTTACTTTTCAGATTAAACGTTGATCAGGTCGAAACAATGAAAATCTTTCGGTTTTGTATTGAACACTTATTTTTCTTCATTATAATTGAATTCGATGAATCAATAAAAATCAAGTTTTACTTGTTAGGTGTAGTATTATTGCACTTAATTTTTCTACCATTTGCGCAATACGCAACCATGATGCCGTATGTGACACACATCACATCCTCCTCCCATGCCCTTTTCTTGCTCATCACCACGATTCATTAATTTTCAAACTTCCTTCCTTAGGTTATACTTCCTCTGATGTAATCCTTTTCCTCAAATCGTGTTGTCTCTCCGTCATCTCACTCTTCATTAATGTCATCATCAACGCTTCAGGTTTCCACATTTAAATTATTATTTTACCAATTTATGTATAATATTTTTTTTCTTTTGTTTTTCTTATTTAGTATCATGGCTATTTAATTGCCATTCTATAATATTTTATTGATACAAGCTAAAAATAAATAAATAAAAATAGTAAATATTTAAAATTATAA
The DNA here is from genome assembly GCA_949715065.1 of Periphyllus acericola. NCBI lineage: Eukaryota > Metazoa > Arthropoda > Insecta > Hemiptera > Aphididae > Periphyllus > Periphyllus acericola. The sequence continues at coordinate 61,090,177 of OX454264.1, forward strand.
TGAAACATTATCAGTTTTCAATCGTAAATGGCATACGTCATGATTTTTATCGACAAAAGCACTGTAGCAATTATAATATTAACAAATCAATTATGTACGAACATACATGAACTAAATGTATAAAGTAGGTAGAGAATTGTTGAAGTTGTTCAACTACGAGTACAAAATAGGGTCTAAAGTAAAATATAGGACTTTGGATAGGCTACTAGAAATGATATCTTTAAATTTGAAACCAATGTTAACCCCATGCGATAGAAAAACAATTTTGAGCAAAGCTCCGTTTATTAAACTGTATTCGTATTGCTTATATAAATACTATAAGCCCTTAAAAGACAATTATTTTTTCACGAACTCAAGCTAAATTATATATAAGAAGATATAAATGAAAAAAACTATACAAACAATATACTATACAAACAATAGTATAATATTTAAATTTCAAGACAGTCTAAAAATATGACATTAAATTCCTTATAAAAATAAATATATAAAACACTGTAGCTGAAATTGAATGTTTTACCTTTAAAAAACTGTACGTGTTTTACGATCATCGTTTGTTGACTGGTATTGAGATAATATGAAGATGTATTCTTAATATATTTCATACCTTATAAAATTTGCACTGGATTTCTAGTTTTCTGTATAGTAGACATCAATTTAAAATTAATAATAAAAAGTTTTTAAACTTACCACACACACACATATTTTGTTGTCAAAATGTTTAAGAAAATAATTCTACACTATTTTTATTGATAACAAATCCTCAAGATTATTTAATCTCTAAATCCTGGAAAAAAGATCTACAGCATAGTCAAAATCTAGCCTGTTTCACTTGATTTGATTGCATACACCTAGCTAAGCAAAATTACTGAAGAAATGAAACATTATTAGTTTAATGTGCCTACCATCTGTGTCCATAACTTTTTCGTGTCTGAAAAATTGCAACGTATAACTTTGAATAAACTATTGCTAACCCAAAGAATGCACTGTATTATGCGTGTAATGCGTGTCGAAACGGAACGTTGAATTTATTTTATGGTAGCGAATTTCGTTTCGAAAATGTATGTTCATGTTTCGAGTAAACTACAACCCAATATAATATTGTAACTGTTTGCATTTTAAATATTTTTCTTTCGAATTCACGTGAGATACATTATTCCGCGTGCTTAATATACGTACGTTACGGTATACGAGTGTGTGCCAGCTTTGTATTTGACTGCGCGCATTTCGTTTAATATTTTCAAGTAAATTATTCTTGAATATAAGTTTATTTTCCAACCGACAATAAGTACATTTTGTAAATGTATCAGATCATCGTCAAACTCGGAATGACGAAAATGCACATTTTTAATTACCCGTTCACGGTTAACGTGTACGCAAAATGGCATAAAACTAAAAGCGTGTGACCGAAAATACCAACGAAATGAAAGCAATCTAAGGCATGATGAAAATATGAGTTTATGCGAAGTGTGCGCTATGTACGGAATACAATGAATTTACGGTGTTCGTCGTAGTGCGCGCGTAAAAGTTTTACTTATATTATAATTAACCGTGCAAAGACTAGAAGACGGTTACATGCATCAGTTATTTTAGCGTATAAATAAACACAAAATGTAACAGCGTATTTAATTTTAATATCTAGTTGATAACGAATTGCAACGCACAAATGTTGCTACACGATAACTAATTGAATGCATAATATTATTATTTATTGATGAATACTTTCCGTGAAAAACGATTTTCTTGAATTCACGTGCGATAACGTGCGATAAGAGCTCCAAAAAAAATCAACCACACCCCAAAATATGAACATACCGACCCCGGTTATAATATTATACTAAACAACAAAACTATTGGGTTACGCGAGAACATCGATTAAACGAATAATAGTGTTATCATTCGTATTACAGTTTTAATCTACGTAGATTTAGCGGTCCGGTTGCGTTCCGGGATGTTACTGTGGACAGTCGGATTGTAATAGAACAGTGTCAAACTATCATAACGAATCCATTTAAATGTATTAACGGTAATGCCCTTTTAAAACCGATTGTGAATCTATGGTATTAAAATAGGTTTTAGATTATCCGAAACACAAGTTCGACTTCGATTATTATCATAATGGAAAATCCATTTAGCCGGGGGTAAATTGCCCACCATACAAAGATAATGGTCTGCCTCGTAAGACGTTTGTAGAGTAAATAACATACCTAAAACGTATATCTGTATTTTGTTACAGTATATATGTATTTATCCTATGTTGCGACTTTTACATTACCGTCTACATTTGTATTCATGTCCTTGTGCAATCAGTCCCCGTGGCAATTTAAAACCATTATGGAATTAAAAACGATTTTAACTTTACTGCACGGTCCAACGGAGCATTTAAGAAAACGAAATAATAAGGAAAGAAAAACTAACTATTTACGGGCGATACGGCGCACCAGCAATAATTATTTGCTCTTGTCGTTATTGCAGCTGCATCCCGCGCTGTGCTAAAACCACAAATATACGTATTGATTTTTGCACGTTATTCTGCCGAGTATATTTTGCGCGTTAGACCTATTAACGAGAAGCATGTCGATCTTCGTTTACGTTTTCCCGCTGACACATACGTGGATTATTACAATAATAATAATAATGACAATAATGCATTAAGCGAAAAGTATACGCACAAATATGTTTTACTCCCGTGATTCGAATACCGTATATTTGTCGCACAAGTGTATTTCATTGAAACTCAGCAATATATAACTATTAAGTGCCGAAACATGTGAATGAAACAACTTTAAAAACGCTCTGATACAATATTATTATAATTATTGTGAAAAATAACAATTAGTTTTTTCTTCGATCAACTACTCGTCCATCTAAACGTGGGTGGAGTAGTTGTGAAGTGTATTCGCCCGATGATCATCGACGATATAATATTATGCGATAAAACATTGTGTCCTGAGTGGGTTTTTTTTCATTTCCGAAGATTTACAATAATTTATATCGTATTGTACGTCATGATACAAAATTAAATCCCAATCCGAGAGGAGTGCACTAAATAGGTTCACATAGCTCGGTGGATTTGAAAAATATTTGACTAGGTTCATCACCAGTAGACATCGGATACTGTTTAGGAATGTTTCCGGTATGTATTCGCGCTGACGTTATGAGTTTTTCAATAATTAAAGATGTTAACTGTACTTATTATTTGGGAGGGGCGAGAGTGTTGTTGATGAATCCAGGGACACCCGCGATATGCCCGGGCGAGCGGTAGCAAGCAATGGAAATGGACGAAATCGTGAATTAACATTAGATGATAATGGTGTGTAATGACGAATTTCGGCGATGTTGAATAATTGAAGCGGACATTTCTCGAAAGGACCGGAAGAGAGCCGCGCGCGAGTTGGTAATTCTTGTTAGCACGTTAACGAGAATAAACGAAATATTTCGCACAAGGGAGGTAAACAAGACGAATATAAATGGCCGGAATTATTTAATTCGCTGCTAACGGCGCTCGTTAAAATCCGTTAGGTGCCCGCGCGAGAATTTGACAACGCGACGGATAAAGTGAAACAACAACGAATATATAACAGTGATAATAAAATAAAATGAAAAGCAGTAATAATGCGTTACGGGCGTGTTTATTTACACACGTCTGCAACTGCAACGGCCAACGAAAACCGTACAAGGCGATATCATATACGTGTACAGTCGGGGTGGTGAAACTCTTTCGGGGCAAGTGCCAAATTTTTCCAATCAACGGTTTGAAAATTGTTCAAGTACGTCCAAAAAAATTCTATTTTCTTAGAATAAAAATAAAATTACTGGTATACTATCAACTATCATATTATAAAAATACATAATATATAATATTGTTTTATTAAGTGCATGTTTACTTTTTTTATTTTATAATTTATGTTAGTATAAAATTATTTAATTAATTGTTATCGTATACATATTGAATTTTATGCGTTGAAAACTATTTTAATGTTGTTTTGTGGCAGATGCAGTTTGATGTCAGGAATGCATTTTAAAATGATTTGCCTCAACTTAAAATTTAAATAGATGATTTAGAAACGTATTTCTATAAGTTCCAATATTTTTTTTGCGTGAAATAGAAGCTTAGCCAACCCTGTTATATACTACGCGTTTCCATCGTATGAGGTTAATCAATTGTACAATTGAAAACAAACAATTTCTTTTCGTGTACCTATATGAGCTATTAGGTTTCAGCAAATTAACTATTCAATAATGTCCCAACAAATAGTTTGCAATAGCCACAAAAGAACATTTCAGTTACAAACATAGCAAATCGTTTGGGTTACTGATCTGAAATAAGTGAAAACATAAAATGACCACGCAAGTTATCAATTAGGAGTTATATAACGCAAAGTTTAATATTTTTAAAATAACTACTGCGAAACACATTGTCACTTGGCAGTACCGCGTCCGCTTGGTTCAGCCGTTTAGGTTTATCAATTTTATAATAGCGATTATGATAATTTTCGGTGCTAATCACATTCGTATTATCATTTTGAGAATGTACTATGAACTTTTTTACAATTAATTACCATGTCGTATAAAGTTATTTTTCGGGTGACAATATTAATGTTTTTAACCATCAACATTATCGTATTAGCATTAGTGGGTATTACCAAAATGTACCAATGATATGATATAAAACACCACTGATTACTGGTTTTAAGCAAACAAAATTATTTTCTTGTTTTTATCGTTCGACTGAAGAGCAGTATTCACAATAAATTTCACAAAAGCGAAAAAACTAAATAATGAAACTAATTATTGCAGTGCACTGTTATCAAAATGTAAAATATATAAAATGTAAAATAATATACCATTGTAATTTTCTTTAAACAAATTAAATATTGTGTGTACCGCTTCACTCTGTCACTATCTATATTCTATATACAATATAATAATATAATATTATGTCCCTCATCGTTCTGTAAGATGTATTTTATTTTATTTTTTTTTCGTAGTAAATAAGAATAAACTCGTAAGAAAATTTGTATTATATTCCTTTTGTTTGGTAAAATAATAATAATCCATTCCGTCAGCATTTAATGTAACTAAGGTAATATAGTATATTCTTAATTAAATGTAAAAGTTTCAATACGGTCCAAAAACATCGTATCAACCGAAGAATATTATTTTTTCATTAAAAAGTCTAATAAATGGATAAATTTGTTACTTTGATGTCAGATTGTACAAATCTGAAAAATAATGATGGGTTACTTCGGTGCAGTAAGAGAAGTAAACTATACCGTCAAGGTATATTCAAAAGAAATACAAGTTCTTTCGGCCGTATTCAGTAAATTGAATTATAAATTCCAAGAATACGATCAAATATGATTCGCTCTGTCTAATTAATATAATTATTTGACGCAAATATGTTCTTTCAATGTATGCATATAGGTATAATTATTATTAATCAGACGAAATCGTATATTATAAATTTTACATCGTGGTTAAAATATTATCAGGTTTGATATTATTAGATTCATAGAGCAATATTTAAAATTTTTATTTCTATATTGTTTCTGTTAACTTTATTGCATAAGATTACATTGGATATAACATAGTATTTATTCGTTTAAAAAACGGTGGCAACATTAAAACTAAAGAGGATACAAGCCACGACTTTCTTTATCTTTCTATCACACGCACAACATAGGGATTTACGCATTTTCTATTTTCAACGTTCCGATCTATCTATTGGTTCGATAAGGAATTTGGAAATTAATTAGAATTCTTCGTCAAGTATTCATTAGATCCAGCGTGCAGTTTTTTTTTTATTTTGTTCTTATCACTTCTTAACCAAAAAATTAACTTTTCAGGTTTAAAATAGATTGTAAGATTTTAGAAGACAAGATCAATCTTAAATAGCCTTAAAGAAAAACTCAAATTGGTTTTCAAAATCGATATCCCTTTAATTGATCGATCGGTGCTATTGAAAAAGAAAAATTTTAAACCCTATGTTGCACGTGTGATAGAAATAGAAAGAAAATCATGGCTTGAAATTCCCTTTAAGAGCTACCGTATAAATAATAAAGCAATAATCTAATAAACGCAATAATATTATACGTATAGGTTCACCGTGGGTGATTATTATCGTTATCAATTGTCTTTGGCCATCGCCATAACACTAATAATAATAGTATTAAATCATATTGAAAATATTATATTAATTTTATATTTACGTATATTTAATAAAAATAACATGATATATAGTGTGTTGACTGTGAAGTACTTAATGCACTTGTTCCATAAACGTACACCGTCGTCCTAAGATCAATATTCCGAGAGCAAACACTCTTACACATATAATATTTTCCTTGAAACAGGAAATTATACTTTGGTGATACAAGTCGTTTTTGTAATGGAAACGCTATAAAAAAAAATTCGTTAAAAATATTCATGTTCGCCATGTATTTTCTATTTGTTTTCATATTATAGGTAGTTTTTTGTTTTATTGTTTTAAAGTGTAACGCGAGGCTCACCGCTGTACATATTGTATTATCTAGTGTTTTAACAGTAAAGCATGTTTTTATTGTTGTTTTCGATTTTTTCACAAAAGTTTTTACCTTTGATATTAGCACAAGTGAATATTTTCACAAACAATAGTAATTTTTTTATTTCAACTTTTAGTTAGAAGTGTGGTTCGCTTTAAAAAAATTACAGATAGAAAACATAGTTGTGTATTTATTCAATGTTTTTCATTGTTTAAAATCTAAACATTATAACATCATGTTCCCACTATACGTACACCGGTATAAAATGGCCGCCATAAGAAAAGGTCTTCAGCACCTGCAATAGTAAAAAGTGATCGCGGTATTAATTTTTTTCTTGTCGACCGAACCAATCTTCTGCGGTAAAAAAATGTTTGTGTTGACAGAGTGTCCAACGAACCAAAGTCCGTATGGTCGTCTCGGGCGATTGTAAACTCGGCTCGAAGAAAAAAAATGTTCAAAAGGTCTATTGTAAACTCAGCCCGTGTTTTTTTCAGGTAAAAATTATTTAGGTGTAAACTCGGCCCGGGTCTTTTTCAGGTAAAAATTATTTAGGTGTAAACTCGGCCATGGGTTTTTTCAAGTAAAAATGATTATTGGATTTTTTTTTGAGTATTTAGAGCAAAAATTATTAATAAAATGCATTTATGTAAAATCGTAAGTATAAAAAAGGATACAAATACAAAAGTGTTGTGTAATCATGTAAGATTATAATATAAATTAAATTTTTTATGTAAAAAGCCTTATTTTCGACATATTCACTCACCGATATTTTTTTTAGTTTTTTTATTTTGAAATTGAAATTATGCATTTAGGCTGTTAATCTTTTAAATTTTAACAACAAATTGTTCATAATAAGATAAAAAAATTATCGGGACAAGTTTACGTACAACCTACCTTTTTTATTATCTTAAATGTCCGGGCCGAGTTTACAATCTACCTATTTTACTACCTAAAATTTCCGGGCCGAGTTTACAACAAAAAAGGTAACCGCGGACACAGTTTACATTTGCCCGTCGTCTCGTCTCGTCTCATCATCGGTATAATTTCTAACGGCGGGCCAATCGTATTAACGTAAATTGTAGCATAGCGACTTGTATATCCGCATAATAACGACCATCACGACGACGATATTATTACGGCGACGGCGACTCGAGACGGTTTCGCCGTTTCCGGAATACGTTACGTTTCACCCGGACGTTTTAATCGAGCGACTTCCGAGCGGCGCACGGCTTCCGCAGGGATTCGAAACTCGTACAGGGCACGCGGCGCACACGTATCCTGCACGGCTTGTACGTGTCCTTGGCCGTGCGCGCGCATCCCGTATCCAATAACGATACGGTGTGCCGCGACGCTTCTGAATACGCAATGACGTCCTGTTCACGGGCTCGTCGCGATATAACGACACGTCATATAATGCGTATAATAATCCGTTGAACTCGTCTTTAGCCGCCGCCGCCGTCGCGGTCGTCGCCGGGTGTGAATATTAAACCCCCCCCCACATAGCTCAGGGATTTCCGCGTATTATGATACAAGGCGGCCACTCGCGGTGGTAAGACGGTGGACGTGGACTGAATTTTATTTCCGCGGGGAGACGAGGTCGGGGTTAGGGTTCGTAGAGTAAATGTCATCATCTCCGACTCCGAAATCGGAACATCTCATGGGGTGATAAATAATATTTCTTATGCGATTTCACATAGGTTTAAGGAGAACAACCTTTCGAATTGACAGTATTTTCTTTTTTAAATTTTAATCGTAAATGATTACGACTTACGGACAGGTACGGTCGTACGGATATACATTTCAGTGTGAGGGTCTTGACCCCGTGGACGCTTCCCTCCGTTTACGGCCCCACCCCCTTGTATACGTGCCTGATTAAAAGCGCCTCGTATTCCTTTGACTTCGTATCGATGTCGGTTTTTAGACGGCCTTGTCTACAGGAGGTTCGGCCAGTCGATTCCCGGTTGCTTGGCGGGAAAACCTTATTGCTTCGTACACAGTCCGTCCGTCAGGTACGCGAGTATACCGTCGTCGTGCAAGTCAAATGAACAATGTATATGGTACAAAAACAAAAAAACAGATCGATGCGATTGTATCAAATATACGCGCTCGTGCAAGTGTGCATGATTATTCGAAGAACACATTAATTCCCGTAGGAGACACTACTATATTATTGTTGTTCAAACTACATCAGTAGTTTTCAGTAATTGCAATTATTGCTAAGTAGTAAATCAGTTGGTGTAAAATGATTCGATCGAGAGAAGCCAATCTTCGTAACCTTACCACCGGTGGCCGAGAATTCATACGTAAATATAATAGTTACGAAATCATTACATCGTAGACGTAGATGCCTGTGGTACCGAGAAAAGATATTATCTATTGGACAATATCGGGAATATTGGTGTGTAGAAAATTGTACACAATAGTGGAAAATGTATAGTCACGTGGAAAAATCATATGAACCCTAGAGAATCGAGTGGGAAACCGGATTTAATGTATTCAATATACGTTTCATCTGAAGTTCGTCTTTCGCCGGTTACGGCTTAAAGACACTGCAGGATAGTTGGATGAAAATATTTCGATCTGAGGTGCAACATTTGTCGACTCGCTACCGAGTTAGGTACAACGTTTACGGTTCGCATTGCCAGCCGTTGGTTATGGTTATAGGTGAATCGCGTTACCGCACTCCGCCCCGTCCTTAAATAACGGATCAAACACGAAGCTCTCGTTGCACTAACTACTCGTGAAGGTACTATTGTTGCAATAAATGTTATCGCTTTCGACGATAGTGTAGCGTTGTGGGCCGAGCCAAAGTAGTATTTTTCGGAGTTTAGAAATATTTATTTTTTTCTGTCCATTTTTCACATCTCCACCAGGGACCAATCGGATCAGGCCGGGTCTTTTGAAATTATTCACCGGCGCGTGTGCTTTAAAATATAACCGGAGGTCATGCCGCGGTACCGAAAACTAGCCTCGCAGTTTCCGACCGCGATCCGTCAACTTATTCGCCGTCGTGGTCGTATCAGCTCGGACTTTTCGGCTATCAATTTATTTTATCTTTTTTTTTTTTTGTCGTTTCTCTTTTGGTAGACGCGTTATATTATAATAAAATAGCGACTGACCGAAGAATCACGTTTATGTACCGTTACGTCGGAATAAAAGAGAGGTATAACCTCGAGTTTCGTTTTCACGCCAGTTTAAACTTCTATAATATAATAATATATAGGAGCACCCGCGGACAACCCACGACGCGGTTGAGTTTATTTGAAAATGATCATTGGCCGCGAGGGAACGGCGTGGTAAATTTTAAATCTGATAAGACACCTATCCGTTATTCGCGGAAATTTACTCGACTTTTCCGTGTCACAATGCGTACAACGGTGTTTCTATATATAAATAAATATATAAAAGATTCTTCCGATTCTTCACACTGTTCGGGACTCGGTGCGCTGTCTCTGATCTACTTACGGGCACGTGTGCAATCGTATTACGTGTAAAAGTAACTGCGGCGAGGTAATAATATTTTCCGCATCGACTTCCCTTACGGTTAATGGACCTGTACTGATTTTTAAACGACATCGAGTGCGTTTGTATTTAAATATGTCAAGATTCCGATTTTGGTTGATCAATAAAATACATTTTACTCAATACTATAATTTTTATGTGTCGAATTAACCCAAAAAAAAAAAATCTCTCTAGTATATACCTTCCTACCTACCTACCTACCTACCTACCTACCTGTGTGAATATTATTTTGAAATAATCTTTTCAATATTCCGAAGTTCTTTTTTTCACTAGAAATATATTAGCTATTTCAACGGTTTTAAAAACAATAAACAAGTTTTTGTGCAAAATTATAAAAAAAAGTTCCAATTCATTAATTTAAAACGAAATAAGTTGAATTTGTATAAATTATTTTTTGGACATTTTGTCTTTTTAATTTGTCCAAAAATAATTTTGAGAAATCAAAGAAAACTCATTTAAACTGTATGTTATTAACTTAATAATAATAATTTAATCATAGTGTGACCAACACAAAATTATTGATGAACATAAAAATATTTTTTTGAATTGTATTTCAAATAATCATACGTACCATGTACTTTTATTTTTCGGCCAACTCATGTTGGTGATTATTTTTTTTTGTTTCAAATTAATTCCTTATATGATTATTGAAATTCAGATACTTTTTGATATGTATTATAAAAATGAATCAAAATAAAAATTAAAACAAGAATAAAATGTAATATACAAGAATATGAGTGTTATTATTAGGGAACGGATTTAAATGCTCTAAAAAACAAGAAAAATGCCTTAAAAAAATACGATTTAATGCCTTAAAAAAATGCTTTAACATCAAAAAAATGCAGTAAAAAAATGCCCTAAAAAACTTTAAAAATGTATTTATATTCAATAAAAACACAATTTTGAATTTAAAACTTATAAAAAAAACACATTACTATGAAAAATCTGATAAAAAATATTTAAATACAATAAAACTTTAATAAATTAACTCTCAATTATCTTCTGTACAATTTAGATAAATAGCTTATCTTATCTTTACCTTAATGCGGGTAATAATCTGTTGTAACTTGTATGTATATATTTTGTGTCTACACGTGTCAACAATAATTTGGTAATTTCGTAACATAAAACATATTTAGGTATTTTTATTTTTTTTAGTATGAATGTTGAAAAGATGTTGAAAAAATGACTTAAAAACCATAAAAATGCACTAAAAATGTCAAAAAATGCTCTAAAAATGTAATAAAGTCTTAAAAATGCAAAAAAATGCAAAATAAAAGTTACATTTTTTAATTCCTTGATGTATGAAATGAACTTTTTGCTTGGAAACTTATGTTTTCGGACATTCAGAAAAAAATGCAATTTGCATTCAAATCCGTTCCCTATTTATTATTATTGTTTAAATAAAATATAATCATTTTAGTGTGCATTGAGTTAGCCTTTTTTTCCTTAACTTTAATTTAATAATCCAAATTTATGTTATCTTCTATAGGAAACTGTAATCAAAATTGCAAAATAAAACAATTAATTTAAAAGGAAGTCATGTTGAAAACCTTAAACTCAATTAAATTTCAATTTGTTTACATAATTTTCAATTATTATTTTTGAGCTTCATTTTTTCTAAATTGCATTTGAATTCATAGACTTACGATGTTGACATAATTTATACAATACAGTTCACTTAAGCAGTAAATCGTACATATAATTTGGAAATTCAACTTTTTGTCAAAAATAATTTCATAGCAATCAATTGTATTCAGTAATAATTTAGAACTCAATTTTATTCATGCTTAAAAGAATTGTATTATTTCGCATAGTACATTTTACTGATTAATTAATTGTACTGTATACATGAAAATTTGAAACATACCTATGAAAGCCTTCAAAAAAAATTTACAAATTATAATTTTTTCGAAGTTCAAGTTGAAGTTCAAGTTATTACTCTTAAACTTATTTTTTAATGTTACCACAAGAACATTTACAATGTAGTTGGTATGTTATATTATGTCATTGGTACACTAAAAAGTTCTACCCTTTTTGTTTTACGAGAATCGTTTATGAATCGAGTAAAACAAATAGCAAAACAATGATTAACGAGACAATTATTATTTAAAATATTGTTTTTTGAATAAAACATTTCCTCTAAAAGTTTTGCGTTGAGCTCTATAGACTAGGAACTCAGTACAGATGATAATTTAAATAGATCAGTTTTGGAAATTCCCTGTAGTTTTTGAGAAAACTGCAAGAAACTACCAAAAACCGTGACCAGATATTAAGCCAGGGATAGATTCCCGCAGGACAGTAAAACTTTCTGCAATATTTTACAACTTTTTAATAGTTCTAAGAACTTGAAATGTTCACTGATTATTTATTTATAAGTATTATATTATCAATATTTATTTTAGTAATAAATATTGAAAATAATGCGTTGAGTTCAAAATATTTGGTTTTCTGGTTATTTTTTCATCGAGACCATTTATTCCAACCGACCGAATGGTCTATGAGTAAACTATAATGATTTTCTGAACGAATTGTTTCTGAAATTTGATATTATGATCGCATTATACTCTAAGATTAATTCATTTCGTATGTAATCGTAGAATTTATGAGTTGTAATAATATGAACACATAATGTCTTAAAATAAAAGTGACAGTTTGCACTAATTGCGTAAAGCAAAATGCAGACATATACCTATAAGTTAAACAGCTGAAAACAATTCAGAATTATTTTCTATAGTTGCTTCTGAATGACCATGGGATGTATTTTTTACTCAACGTTTAAAATCTATATGAATTTCGTAGGAAATTACATTGATTGGGAAAAAGAAGCTGCACTAGACGGGTTCCATTGTTCGTTTTTTAAGCTTTAAATGAGTAAAAAAAAGTCCTTGTAAACGTGAGTTAACATTCTAATTACGTTTTTTTTTTTATGAAAAAGTGCATTCATACGTTTTTGAAGGTTTAAATGTGACCTCTCATTAACGAGATTTAATTAAATGAAAATGATTAGTGGTCATGCGTATATTCGTATTAGGTTTGATCATTACGTAGGACTTATAATGGGCCACTGCAGGATATTTTACAACAATCGTATGACTATGCGATTGCAAATTTTTTATTTTAGGTGCTCGTGTAAAAAACATCGTGTACCTTACTGCGTGACACCGTAGTAGTATGTTGAAATACTCGAGGGATCATAATGTCGCATGTTTAAGAACGTATCTGGCTTGCATATATTGTAGTGACGGCTATAGTGACGGATATAGAGACGGATATAGTGACGGCTATAGGGACGGATATTGCGACGGATGGAGTGACGGATGTGTTGTTGCGTTTAAACTTCGATTCTTACTATACCGAGGTATACGTAAATAGTAGAACTTGTCTCGTCCGAAACAAAACGAGCGGGATCATGCGCAACACGCGCTAACCTCGTGCCGGTGTAACAGACGATTTTTAACCCCGGATATTTGTACCCCGCATTGGTAAAAATATCATAGGTAATTGTTGCCGGGGCTAATTATATCCGAAGATATTTTAACATCCCCTGGGTGGGAGGTAAATATCCTTATCATTAATAGTCTTACCTCCCGGGTGAATATATACTAGGATATATTTACCCGAGAGATAAGAATAAACTTTAGGATATTTTTGCCCACCAGAAACCATTTTTTTTTTTGCCGGGGGTGAATATGTCCCGGTAAATATTCACCCGGGAGGGGTAAGAATAATAAACGTTAGATTATTTTTACCCCCGGAATCCAAATAATTTTTACCTGGGGGTTAATATATCCTAGCGTATTTTCACGTCGGGCGTGCGTGCGCACAATAAAACTTCGTCTGCCGACTGTTCTCGGTTCCGGTAATGCGTAACGTTGTATTATGATATCTAGACCGGACGCACGTATAATAGTATTAATAAAAATATCAATAGAAATCTACGACAACGGTCACCTCTCGCGTAATATCCTGCATACTCTGAATACATATATGCATCCATGCTGTTGATATACCCGTACGTGCGAGTGCGACGGTCGTGGAGAAGAAAAAAAAGAAATCATACGATTCCGATAAAACCTTCGACGAGGTCCTGTTCGTCGCGCCGCCGATCCCTGTGATTATAATAAATGTTTCGCACATAACCGCGACCGTAACGCCGCGGTACGATACCGCGGTCGGGGTTCATGCGAGCGGTCAATAACCGAGAAATTGGCCGTTATTTGTCACCCGAAACGTACGCACAAACGGGCGTCGACTATTGAGACCAGGCGGTCACGGACAGACCGTTTCGGTTTTATAGGCGCACGGATAGAGCCGCCGACCTACGTGTCTTATATTAAACAAATATCGTGCGGAAACGATACGCATTATCGTCGGTGCGCCACGCCGTTTCGGGGTGAGCACCCCGCACCCGGCGCACGTTGCGGACCAGAACGGTCAATTTCCCAGCCCTGAAAACCGTGCGCGCGTACGGTGTACGAGGACGCGTATAATGCACGTAAATAGGTCGTTACGGATCCGTTTAAGGGCGCGCGGAGTTTTCCGATTCGGTTGAAACGCAAAACGTCGAAACGGAACGCCCGCGACTGAAAATAGTATATTATGCGTTTCAATAATACTCGCGCCGTTTCACGGTCCGATCGATTTATTGAAACAGACGGTACGCGCGCGATGACTGAACGCGTTTTAATTTACTCGGAGTTCTTTGAATTAAAAAAGTCCAGCTCAACGGTTCGGATGTAATTGCTCTGCGAAATCATTATTCCAAATTAAATATTGAATACGTAGGTACTTACGCGCAGGAGCCAGAAACGTTTTATCGAAGTTTCACTCATTATGTTACTTTTGGTAACATACTGCACGACTCGCAGAAATTGAGCATTGGGACAAGTGTTTGGACCTACTACACATACATTATGAAAGTTTTCGTAAAGTCCTGGTTTGTTTTTCTGCTTGATTTTTTCAAATTTCATCAAACATTATTGTCTAGTGATAATAACATATCACGATAACTTCCATAGGTTTTTCTTCATCGTTGAGATTAAGAGATCTCGGAGCCTCGTTATGTCCGTTAAAAATCTCGACGGTTATAGACAAACCTCGGCTACATGATATGAGATTTAACATCATTTCAGTTATGACTTTACGAGGTGACTGATCTGAGAACAAGTGGTCAGTATATTATGGATATTTCCACTATAATTTAATCGTGTGAAGAAAGACTACACGTAGACCTTATACATATTATTCAAGATAAGGTGTAATCTTAAAGTTAAATTAATCATACCATATAAATCTTCAATAAATCTCAAATCCTTTTTTTTATGTCCTTGGATGACGTATCTTGACTTAAATATTTTTTTTATTTTTTTTTCGGAAATAAAAATACTAGATCTGCGTTTGAATAAAGTTGTACATGTATATGAAAAAGTCTGAAAATGTGTTCAACGATTTTTTGTGGTTCCTGGCATAATAGTATCATTTTAGTCGATCTGTGATAGTTAAATTTACATTTTAGTCACGTTTAGAGTAACTATATTTTTTAGATTAACTATTAAACATTGATTTTGTTCTAGTCTTACTTTAGATTCGAACAGTATTCGATATACAGATTACAAATCTGATAAGATCAGAAAAAAAGAAAATACGATCATTCTTAAAGTTTCCTTGCAATATGAATAAATATAAAATGTTCTCATAACAGTAGTAATATATCATTTACACTAAAAGCAAAACCTTCTAGACTAAACTGGCCTTTCGTAAATCACCATTCATACACAAGAATGCCAATAAGATAAAATCTAAATACATTATATGACAGTGCCAATTATTAAAAAACTACATGAAAATATTTTTTCCAACTATTGAACAATACTTATTTTTTCTTTTGTTGCGCAACGTTATAACAAAGAACAATACTTATTATTAGAAACATGTATTTACTTGAGTGAACCTTTTCCAACATCTAAAAGTTCCATACCAAATCATATTGCATCGTGGGTTTGACTTTCAGTCCTTACACTTTATTGGTTTTGCTTCTTCCATCATGGAATAATTATGTCATTACCTCAAATACATTAGTATCGTATAGAAAGTCTCTTCTCCACTGGTCTCATTTTTTTCCGTCATCATCAAACTCGTCGATAACACTATACGTAATACATTTCTGTTTGGTCGATTTTATTCTTTTGAAAAATATTGCTTGAGTTCCTAAAGCAAGCTTTTGTCCAGCATAAAGATTAGGTAGTTTATTTGATTAAAAAAGCCTTATACTGTTCTTTGGGAAAACATAATAATATATAGTTTTAAATCAATTTGGGATACTGGACTATATAAGGTCCACACAAAAATCAGTTCCACCGCCTAGGCATGAAGATCATACAAATATACACATGTATTTTTATCGTTCACTATTGTTCCAAACGTTTTTCTTTGCAATATCGCATGCGCATCGCAGTTAATTATAATACATTCCAATCGTATAATATTTGAAAAACATGTCGATTAATTCGCAAAAGTAACCTAATACCTTACAAACAGGCACTCACAACTTTTGCGGTTATCGATATATATCTCATAGGAGGCAACACGTCGACATAGTAGCATCAGAAGTGTATTTATATGTTTACCGCTTAAAGGCCTTATAAGTTGCAATTTAACTAAATAGGTATGCGAAACAAATTGTATTAAAATTAAAAATACTAAAACATAATCCTTAGAGTTAAAAAAAAAATGTTGGTAATATTTAATTTTTATTGTAGTTTTTAATTATGAGGTATTAAAACAAAACAAGTATCAACAAATTAGAACCACCACACCAAGTGTTGATAATATTATACAACTGATTATTGTAATTCGTTATAAATATGTACTATGGATCACTCACTAGCCGATTTTTCGGGTATTCCCAATAGAAGGCGATAAAAAACTTTGAGAGTAATAAACTCAAATTTACAACCAATGTTATTGCTTTAAATAATTAAAAATAGTTATCCTGATGGCTGATGTAGCTATTAGACTATGATACATCATATATTTTTTTTTTACAATAACAGAAAACGAATATGATAATAATCGCATTGACTCAATACGCAAAACTTCCAATATAAACTAAAGAAATACATTTCAAAATTTGCAACCCCTAAAAGTTGGCCGCTGTAGGCACGTGCCTGTTATTTCTGCACATAAATACGCCACGGAGTAGAACAATATTGTAATATTGAATAATAAGTAATACATCAATATTGTATATAGCTTACTCGATCACCACCAACGTTTAACATTGTAATGACAGATTTTATAAGGTCTTAACGTATGTCACTATACTAAATTATATGTATTTATTTGTTGATTTTAATCGCTTAAATTATGAAATCGTTATGATCATAGTTCAATCATTGTAATAAATAATTAATATTCAATTATTATGCAGATATACATTTCGAGTTTCGAATAAGTAATCAATACATAAATTATTTAAGATTCTTAAATATAATGTTCAACTCCAACGTAAAATTTCGAACATAAGTTTAAAAAAAAAAACACTATGAAATAAATGACTATACATTTGAAATCAATTTCCATAGAGTTTTTTATTATAGTCAGTAAAATATACATTTGCTTAGATTTTATATGTTTTGGAGTTATGATACTTATGAATATTCTTCTGCTCGGATTATACGTAGATAACGAAATAGTTATTTATTCATATAAACGATAAACAATAAAATGTTTATTTATTTTCATATTTTCTTATTTTTTGTCCGAAGAAACGATAAAGCCAAAGATGAGAAAGATGAATAAGATCCAAACGGAATATTTTTTTTAATAATATGCAAAACTATATAGCAATAAAATGATTTCAAATACGATTGATTCTTATGTATATATTACGAAATAAATAATAACGAATATTTACAAGTATAACTTTCATCGAATATGCTAATTATGATTGAAATACTTTGACGATTTGCATTTATACGACACCGAAATAAATCTCCATGTATATACATTATATTTTATGGATAAATAGTTATAATGGTTTGTTATAAGTTATAACGCTGCGAAACTTCTTGGGTACGCAATGCAATATTCAAAATTAAACGTCTTGTCAATGAAATTATCATGAAAGGTGAATAATATATATCAAAAACAAAAAAAACCTTAAATATTTAAAAAAAAAAACAAAATTATAATTTTTCGATGTCTAACATAGATAATTTTTTTACGGATACTCGGGCCGATTGAAACTTCATATTATAAGGTTACATTTTTATTTAAATGCATTACTCTTTCGACTTCATTTCTGTACGTTTATTGAATATTGATGTAATAGCTTATCGGTGCCGTATTCCTTTCAAAATGTTTAAAATTCGATAGAATAATAATAGAAAATGTAATTTAAACATAATATTACAGTGAAATTCATATTTCATTTCCACAGGAGACACGATCGAATTATAATTAAACCGTGCTGCTGTTGAACAGCAACAACTGTGTAAGTCGTGTCATACGACGAATAAAAAAAAAATATTGAATATATCATAATGCACTTTCAAATCATATTTATTTTTTTTTACCTCGATCCACTCGCGTTGTTTCACCGGTTCGCACGAATAACCGTTACACATTTCGAACGCAACATATTATAACATAAGCATTATGTGCCTGCTGCGGTACACACGGGCAGGGCCGCGGCTAGAGGGGGGGGGGGCTAGGAGTGTCTTTTTCCCCGGACGGTAAATTTTTAGGGGCGGCAAAATATAAAAACATTTGACGTTGAAATGTCACGATAAATATACGCGCATACCACCGACTTATTTATATCGCGATAACGACGGTCGACGTCGGGTATCCGATCGATTTTTGATATGGCAAAATACTAGTAACATTACAATTAATATTCGTCACTGTAATTAATTCATTTATTCTGTGGTATAGGTAATATAATGTTATCGGTAGTTTTGCAGCTATCGTCGTATTCCGAGAAAAATTTAAAACTAAAATAAATAATAAATATTTTAGAACTTTTCTCAAACTTATAATGTAATAACAGCACTGAAATTTATTTGTGAATAATTGTGGCCGAGTGATGGAAAGAAGAGCGGCAAAATTAGAGCTTGCCCCTCCTAGAATAATGTCAGTGGCGTATTTTCAATTTTTTCTGGGGGGAGGGTCCTCAGTTTCTACATAATTAATATTAACTATTATACTTTTAACTTGAAACCATGCTGCAGGAACATGTATCTGTTTTAGCTGTTGTAACTAATATTAAACTATATTAAATATAGTTATTTTTATATAATATTTTGTTTACGGGAAAAAACTATGTCCGCGCGACCGCGCGTGCCTACATAAATCGGGTTTTGCAAATATGCAAGAATTTTACTTTTTTTTCTGGGGGGGGTCCAGTACCCCTGGACCCCCCCCCCCCCTCAACCGTATATACGCCACTGGCTGCGGCCCTGCACACGGGCGAGACAACAACTTGCAATAACTACCGTCAGCGTTCACGTGGAAAACGATTGAACAATAATTGATCGGGTAAAACGATTATAATAGTATCGCTGTCGTTTTCGTAATCCGCAAAACCGCGATACCCGACAATTAGGGTGTTTCCCGTCGGATCTCGTCTCGCGGTCTTGTGCGCGGCGCGAATACGGTTCGTGTTATTTTATTCGGACCACGATCGATATTGGCGCAATTAATTCGATCAGCTTCATAACGAACGCCGCGCTTTACGGATGATCATCCGTTCTTGTCGTGTATCGTGGTCGGTCGGAGAGTGGTGACGAAACCAATTATTTAAACGTTCATCGTATTTTTTACGATCGCAATTGTTGTTAATCAACAGTTTTTATATTTCACTATCATCACCGTGGGACAAAAAATATTTTTTTTTTCCAAACCGTCGTTCTACAAGCGTTCTCGTTCGCTGCCCGTTTTATCGTCGTATTTCGTTAAAACATTACAAACGAACACAACGTTCTTAGCCCTCTCGTTAATGTTTGCATAACATGCGAGCAAACAGCGCAGAACGTACATAACATTATGATCGTTGCAGTTTAAGCGCGCAAACATTATTATTTACGTATTACGTTCCAAATACAAATCGAAATTTACGTTGGTAACTAAATACGAATAGTAAGTTTATACGCATAACGTATTTGTAGTTATATAACGAGACGTTTCCTCGAAACGAAATTATTAGCTATGAGGAAATGGCGGAGGGAAAATGTAAACTTCATTTTTATCATTACTAAATATTATATTTCATATCTTGGCCATAGATGGCCATACAATTTTGGAATGAATCATTTATACAAGCTATCATTAAATATGACCACTAAAAAACAAATTTGTCTTTGCTGTTTTCTATTTTTCTACTCAGTACTTTATTTTAGCTTTTTTCTTTAATGGTTTTACATTAAATTCTCAATCTCTTAAAAAAATAACCGTAACTTTGCTCTTTTATTATTGATAAAAATCTGAATTTTTAAAATTCGACGAATTTTTTATGAAAAAAAGAGAACATATTATTCAAAGAAGTAATATTATTTATTTCTTCATACATACAATAACGCAATATGTACCATAATGGTATCCTGTAAGAATTATAATTTAGTTATTTTCAAAATTCACTTGCTTGAAGTTATTCATTGTTTTTTTTTTTCAAATACTTTTGGCCATATTGAACTTGTTAAGAATTCTTTGAAAGTGCAATTAATTATCAAAACTATTTGAAACAAAACCATTCTTGATTTTAAACATTTAAAACTCGCTTTTTAATATATACATATTAGTTCACCGATAAAAGTAAATTATAACATTTCAGATGTTTGCTTAAATTACTTTTTAAATAAAATACAATTCTGAACTATATTTTTTGAAATGTAATCGTCGATTTTTGTTGTTAGGTATAATTAATTTTATAACATTGTCCAATTATGAGTGAAAACTAACCAATACTCATATTAATCCTAAAATTATTATATGATAATAAGATTTAGTATTTATAGCATTAAAAATGTAAATACGATTTTTGATATTGCAAAATGTTTCCGCTATAATCTTAAATATTAGTGTGATTTAAATGTAATTACTATAAGTTAAGATAAAAAATTCGAGTGTTTAATATCATAATATTTTGCTTTTATTATTTTATTTATCGGATCTTAGTTATTTAATTGCAATTTATGTAAAACTAACAAAAATTAGTAGGATACTTCGGTACTCGTGTATGATGGTTTTTATTTCTATAAAAGATTGAGTATTCTTGGTTGATATAATTTTATGATCGTGAACAGAATAATAGTCATTGTATTATTACTTGGGCTTAATAATTTATTTTCCAATACAATGTACCTTGGACTTTGTTTTGCGGTTGAAAGTCTTGCAAAAATCAAAAAAATCAAAACAACTTACAAGACGCGATTAGCCGGAGTCGTATCATTAACATCATGTTATTATTTGACGAGTCTCGATAACGCAGTTACGTTATCATGGGGGGGGGGGGGGGGCGATCGCACTGTAACTTCAGTTTTGAATCCACGTAAATCAACGTAAACACTTGATGCAAATCGGTCGAACACGTCCGTGGGAAATCGTAGACTGCTGAAAAAAAATGTCCGTTTTAATTTTAAAAACGGACATCGAACGATTACCATGGACAGTGCACCGCCGCGCATTAAACTTTGAACAAATGCACGTACGTACTTTGTGCACGTGCAGCCCCCGTGTACGTTTTGTAATGACCCGGGTTGTTTTGTTTATTCCGCCGAACATTACATCCAGTGGGCAAATGTCACCCCCGATCGGCGAGTCCCGGCAAACATTTTACGCGGTTTATTCGCGTCCGCGCGCTGCTGAAAATCACTTAACTATATTATACGCCGTGATCCCGGTACATGAATAATTTAACGTTACCGGAGTAGGTACAGCGCGAACTCCGTTGCACGTCTGGTTTTCTAATTATTTATTGACGGCATTAGCGACGTCGTGATGGTGAACGGATCGCGAATATTATTACTGTTCAGCGCTTCTCATCGTAGCGCGCAGGATGCCGACGGGCCGTGCGTGATCCTTCCGCGCAGTTGACACGTCTCGTCCGGAGGGCGCATTCGTAGCGATACGTTTTTCACAGAGGGTAGCATCCCCCCCCCCGGGGCGAGTGTGATCGGCGGTTCGACGACCGTCCGCGTGCGCCCCGACTGATTACACAAGACTCCGCCGCGGAGTATATTATGTACTTTACCTGGTATATTATTATCGTCCATGTTGATGAAACAATAAGTTATTATGAAACAAAATAACTTATTATAAATAAAAAAAACTATTAAAAATAATAGTTGTTACCTTTACACGGTGAATATCAAACGATAAATAAGCGTATTTTACAATTCTTAATACTATTCGACATCGGTTGCGCGCCATGTGTCAATTAAAATGTCATTGGTACGATAAGATAAACATTTTGGACCATAATAATGTATATTTATGTATAGAAGATAAAACTATTACAATATCTCGTATTTTATACAATTTTTATTTTTTTTTGATTTTTGGCGAGCTAGAAATGATTTCATCCCACTGTGCGCCGGTGCACTTCGGTGTTTACCGATAGAACTCGAAACGCGTCTCAACGCGAAATGACCGCGAGTGAAGACTATACATTTTGCCGTAGTTATCAAATTGTGTACCGAACGTGTACGCGTGTCGTTCCTGTCGATGCCGTTCGATGTACAAATATTGTGAAAATTCCGAAAAGTCAAACGATTTGATTTTTTGGGTATTTTCACGTCGGTTTTGCGAACTACACGGCTTGAACAGCAACAGTGCTCGTCCGTTGTAATGTTATAACGGTGTTCCTTACAGGTCGCCCGGAACCCAAGGTCAGATGGTGGCGCGGAGAAACGCTGATGGATACGGGCAACGATGGCATTTCGGACCAACTGTATTCGTCCTCGTCGGTCAAGAAGAACCAGCTGACCATCGACGCGCTCGGCCGATACGACCAAGGAGCCGTGTACACGTGCCAGGCGTCCAACAGCAACCTGTCCGCGCCCGTCAGCGCCAGCGTCACAATCGAAATGTTTCGTGAGTACCTGTACCTACACGCATTAGTCATCATTATACTATATCAGTGGTTCCCAACTCAACAATAGGCAAGGACAACTTTTATACATTTTTCACCGTCACGGACCACTACCTGATTTCAATACCCCCCCCCTCCTCTTTATATCACTTATTTTTTTATACTTTTTTAGTCTTACAGTTATATAGTTTATAATTTCTAGATACCAAATAAAATCAGAATTACAGTTTATGTCGCGGAAAAATATTTTGACTTATTTATTTTTTCATTCGCGGACCACTTGAGATGAGTCTACGGACCACCGGTTGTCCGCGGACCACCAGTTGGGAACCACATGTACTATATGAACGTTGGGGTGAGCGACGTTAAAGTACTGGAGGGCCAGTGCTTGGGCAAGGGACGGGACCGCTTTGGACAATCGTTGGAAGTCTGTGGGATCAATTTAGAATTTTCGTGTTTTTCGCACGGTCAGCTGTACGTTGCCAGTTCGCGTGTTGGCAAACTGTCTTCGTTGTTTCTTTTTGCGCCAAAAAACGAAACGAAAAACATTGTTTATCATACTGCACTCAACTGATTTCTGTTTCAATTCACATAAATCAATAAATTAATTCTTGAACTATATGTTTTATTATCACTCTAAAGTTTATCTGAAGGTGTTAAGTTCGCCGAGTCCACTTAATATTTAAAAAAATATTTTGGCAAAACAACGTTTGCCGGGTCAGCTAGTTGATTATGATTTCGCAGGCCACGTACAAAATTGTAGATCCCTATCATAGATTTGGACTAAATAAAACAAATTGTCATTAATTCATTTAAAACAAACGAATGGATTATGATATTTTCTTTACCATTACTCGTGGGTATGAAACATTAAACATAGATAATATAGTTATTATTATAAAAATTGAACAACAAACAATTTAAATTTATTTAATAAGTGCTTATTTGATTTTCGGGCGTTGCGCGGGTATTCCGGGATATTATATTCTAAATGCACGGAAATAGTTTGCACAACAATAAAAATATTTTGTAAAAATGTGATAAATCTCGTGATCCACGTGTTGGCCGATCCGGGTTGGCCGTTTCGGGTTTAGAACATTAAAGGCTATGAAGCAAAGGCTAAAACTACGACCGATTCGCGCAACATATTTTGTATTATGCGACACGATTGATACGACTGCAACAGCAGTAAAAAATCCCTACTCGACGACACAATAAAATTGCGATTAGTTCGCGTTAGTAGTATTTATATTTCTCAAAATTTGTTCGAGTTTCCTGTAAACCGAGGGAACCAAAAAACATGTAACGTTCAAATGTAGGGCCTTTATCGAGGCACTTCGTGTTATCCAATAATTCTAGTAAGCCGGGTTCGTGTTAAAGACGACGGAGTACTGAAGTGCACACTGTGATGTGATAAATTGAGTATCAGCTGAGCATATATGTTTCATAATTGTAGGTATTTTGTAATCAAAGTATGAACGAGTTCGATAGCCGATAACGATATTAATTACACGAACGATGTGTAATATATTCGGTTAAATAATTGCAAAATATTTACGCGTAAAGTTTTCTCAAAACTTTACCTAGTCCTTTTGTTTTCAGGCTTTAGAATTTAGTGTACTGCGTTTCAAAAGTTAACGCGGGCCGGATCGAAATAATATACGCAGGGGGCTGCGCCGGTTGCCCCCATCCCCGATACGTACATTGTTCTCTATGACCCGCGACTACGGTCCACTGGCGAGTTAGCATATACTCCGACGTGATTTAACGTTCACTTTTGAGCCCGATATCACGTAGTGATCCGTTTCAGATAGGCGATCCGTTGCCGATGTGATGGTTTTCGACGTGTTACCTATTATTCCGTGTCTTCCCGCCATCCGAAAACCGTTGAAATATATTATTACTAGGGCTAGGATAGTATAGGATTTTGCATTTTTTTTAAGATTTACAGGACATAGCTTTTCAAGCACAAAATGTGATTTGGTTATATACGAGTCCAAAAATACAGTTTTTATTTTACTTTTTTTTGCATTTTTTGTACTTTTATGGATTTAGGGTCATTTTCTCAATTTTACGAGCATGTTTTATACGTTTTTGAAATCTAGGAAATATTTTTATACATTTTCATTGATACCGCGAGTTATCTTAATCGTTAAATTAGATGACAGTGGTGTGGAATGTACCTACGTATGGTTTTGTGAAATACCTATTTAGTTAGTGTCTTTACTTTCGAGATTGCGTATCGGGCTTCTACCGAAATATGCCAAAACAAAAATCATCGCTATCGAGTCGTATGCGGCTTTATATTTCGGAATTTGGCGCCGACGTCTTTTCTACCGATGGTTTGGTGTTATATTGTAATGTCTGTGAAGTTAAAGTTGCAGCAGATATAAAATATACAATTCATCTTTTGCTGTTTATTTCAGAAAATTTCAAGCTGTTCATTTTGTATCGAAATATTAATTAATAAATAATAATTAATAATTATAATGCATTTGTATAATATTTTAAAATCATTTTTTATCTTTTGGGCATTTTTAAGGTCATTTTTAGGTTATTTTAATGTCATTTTTTTAAGGTTTTTTGGGTCATTAAAATCCTAGCCCTAATTATTACGTATAATAACATTACGCTCATTTAGTGTCTGTTCGTATGTACATAGGTCTCAAATGAAATTATTTCCGAACTGCATCCCCTACTATCACCTGTTTCCCTGCGGTGAATTTCTCTGTCGAATCTCCAAAGTTTGATTTCACACAAGTGGCTTGTACCCCGGAAACAAAATCATTAAACACAACATCGTGTTTTTGTTTTCACGAAGTAGGTGAAACTTTGGCCGAATTGGGCACTTTAGTATCTTGTGATTGGACGTTAATCAAAGTCATTGCTTATTTGCAATAATGTAGTTATACAATAATGTCTCACGAAAACATAAAACATTCTTAAACGAACGAAAAACTTAATTATTATTTACTAGCTTCATTTCCAGTAGACTGTATTCTATATTGTTTCCCTATACATTACAGTGCACAGCAATGATAAAATAATATTTGAAAAATATTTATAATATTGTTACCAGTTATATTCGGACAAACGGACCATTTGTTTATTTCTTTTTATTCTATATACTTCGCATACTAAATCGCAACATTACGGCCAAATTGTTCCGTGCAGACCCTCATCAAGGATCCACCGTGCTATTGAATTCCAATCTTCTCACTACGTTACGTTAGTAACAATATCCTCTATATTTATAGTTGGGGTGTGGTGGCCGAAGGCCGACGCTGCGTTACAATCGCTGCGTTACAATCACTGCTGTCGCCGAGGAATCGGATGTTGAAAGTTCCTTTTTTATATAGAAGGGTAAGATCGCTTGGCATATTGGCCGTAACTCGATCAATGAGCTTTAATTAAATTCCTTACGTCAAAAATCATCCGACATCCGTTAAACGAACCTGATTCCTCGACTTTGGTCAAAAAATAAATAAATATAGCAAACAATAGAGCTATGTTTTAAAACAAGCTTAAAATAAACTAAAATATTGTTATTTATACGCTTGTACAAATATCGCTATATTATCATATTATTTTTTACTTTTAACGGTTTTTCACTACCTATTTGATACATTCGATAACGGTAAAAGATTCATAAAATAATTGCAATTAAAACTAGAATCGGTTTATTCCAAATAAATTAAGTCTTAAATTGAGATAAAACTAATATATTTTTCTAGATTAATAACAAAATATACTATTTGTACTCATGTAATTAGGTTTCTTTATAACATGTAGACAATTTTGAATTTATTTCTATTTTAATTCATTTGGGAAATCATTTAAACGATTAGTTTTCCAAAGTGGTTCAGTTTAATACTAAAAAAAAATTTCAGTTTAATCTAGTAAAGAACTAACACTGTTAATTTGTGAGGGATTTTTAAACAAAGGATTACTTAGTTCCTAAGATGGCGAAAAGAGAAAAAAAATATATCAACATTTATTGAATTAAATGTCGATGTTCAAAGCATTTGTAACATGAGTGTGTGACGTGTGCGATTACACACATACACACACACATATATATATATTAATAAAATTATTTAAAGGAAATAATGTATGTAATTATTCAACTCTTTATCTTGCTGGAAAACAGGCGTGTAAATTACAAATTTAAGGGAAACAATAATTAAATAGCCGCAGTATTTATCGTACAAGCGAATGTATTTTAATTAATAGCAATTTTAACGATGACGACACTGTTATTTTTAATATTTGAACACTCGAGAGGATAACGCAGTAAACATTAACAATATGATTACGTAGTTTATAAGAACATATTCTTATAACTCCACTTAACCATTCACGTCAATGGAATGTAATATGTTAACATATGCAAATGCCTTAGTCATGCTTTTGCGACTGCGGAAACCAAACTCAATACTTGGTAATTAATTAAAAAAGTAAACGAAACGTTTAATTTTTTCGTT
Organism: Periphyllus acericola; assembly: GCA_949715065.1. Taxonomy (NCBI): domain Eukaryota; kingdom Metazoa; phylum Arthropoda; class Insecta; order Hemiptera; family Aphididae; genus Periphyllus; species Periphyllus acericola. Next base: position 61,117,800 of record OX454264.1, read on the forward strand.
TTCACATCTTTCAAACGTTTCAAACCAAAAATAACTCAAGTCTTGTCGCTATAACTATTTACTGGAACGTTTGAATCAGTCATTAAGATAGGTTTCGTTGGAATCGATACGAATATTTTCAGCGTGCCACCGTTACTTTGTCAAAGAGCTGGCAATTCCGCAGGTTGGCACATTGACTTGAAAGACTTTGCGTTTGATGACCGCACTAATAATTGGTACAAAGTTCTCCGAATTGTCGTTGCATAGTATGTACATATTAAATAAAAACTACGGAACGATAAGAAGAGTCTGGACGTTTCGGTCGAATCATTCATGTGTGAATCATGCGATTGTAACGGTTAGGTATATTATTATAGCGATTTTACGTTATAACACGAATCTCACTTCATATCCTTAGGCCCGATGAACCGCGGTGTCAAACACATTGGAACCTAGTCGAGGTTCAAGTACACATCGAGTAATGGCGCTGACAGTAGTGTTCGCGATTAAAATATAATATCTTATATCAACGCGAGTGTAACTTAATACAATAGATTGTGCAACATAATCTGTACTTGTCTGTACAAAAATACTGACATCATGGTGTATAACATAGTTTTTAAAAAAATTTCCGTAAAAAGCCCTTTTCCGTAATATGTTTGTCGGGTACTAAAAATTGGCAATATGTTCCCGTGGAAAGTATTAAAATAAAACCGCGTACGAAAATTAACTAGATTTAACCTTTGCCACGTTAATATATGCTGCGTACTCATTTTTAAACCCTAGATCCGTATTTATATATTATTCAACATTTATGTTCAAATTAGCATACCTACTATTGCAAGTGCTCGTAGAGTTTTGAATTCCGACAAAAATACATCACTGCTTATTCAAATTATTTTATTTTCAATCCGAATTATTATGATATTAAATACCTATACGTAAATGAAATCGTGTAAAACATTATCACCGATCAAAACCATCACTGCGGTTATTGATGAATTTTACCCGAACTGTTTTCAACTATTCGGGTTTAATTATAATATATTTACCATCCGATTTCTACATAAATGTTTTATTAACATATATTTGTTCGTTGTTTATTATGTACATACAATTTACATTACATATGAGCTAAACTAATGTGTATGTACGTACACCAGCACACTGCTGCACGCACTTATATTATATCCACATGCGTCATGTACGGTATCCGTTTTATTTGATTTTTGGCAGTTTGATTATGAAAATTATGCATTATTTAAGCCAGCAAACCTGTACGCAGAACAATAATTAATAACAAACAGTACCTGTACAACATGATACACATTCAAAGAGCTCATTCATATGTTTGAGTCCATTAAAATTATAATAATTACTTTGGACAGCCTATATATTTTAACATCCACCGAATGCACAACAAAAGTCTTCTGCACCCATGGAATGTAAATATTTTTTAGTATTTTTTTAAATGTTCACGGTTTGGTGAGTGGCAACGAAATTGTGATGGTGACAAAGTCGAAGGGATCGGTAAAAAGTGGTAGTTTTATCTGATACTACGTAATTATAATGTCAACTATAGGCCAAGCTTACCACTGATCCCATTAGATTTTAGTCGCGTTTCCACAAACAGATGTGTCGTCATAAATTATTTCTACTGTATAGAAACAGTTTTTAACATGTCGTTGTACTGAAATGTTTCCAGAAAATGCCATACAAGTATGATCATTTGGAAAATATTAAAATAAATTGAAATATATGATGAAAAAACATTTTATTGTGTTTATAATTTGATTTTGAGGTGACCAAACAAAAATGATTTATTAAGACTGGGTGTTGGATTATCGTCTGATTTCCTCAGTTCATTTAATGACAGTAATATGTTTTTTTTGAAAATTTAAAAAAAAAAATAATAATTAATCATCTTATTCGATAAACAATATTATTCTAAACAGACAACTCTTTACTAAAGTCATTCTGACATAACGTCTTTAAAATGATAAATGCTTATGAATTACGTATTCATTGAAAACACTTTCAAAAAGTTAATTTTAAAAACTGATTTTTTTGATAAAAAGAACGTGTTTCTAAAATAAATATGAAAAATAATCTCAGGTTGTTCGAAACGAGTATATTTTACCGTGATTCTAAAGTAAATATTTCCGTTACTTTATACTATCAATATTCAAACGAAAAAAGTGTCACATGATATTTGGAAACACTTTTAAGATGTTAAGACATAAAATTTTATATTTTTAGTTTTCTCAGGCGTTGTAGTAATTTTACTGGATATTTCACATATTTTTTTTGTGACTTCCACAATTTTCTCGTTAACGAACGTGTACCAACAATTTATCGAAAACACCTTTTTTATTACAGTGCTTGAACGTTATTTGTCTATCGATAATTTTTACGTAAACATTTTTCTACCACAAAAATAAAAAAATAAAATGTGTAACTACGAATCAAAATTAAAATTAATTTTGAACGAAAGAATGAAAGAAATTTGATACAAATGTAAACAACTACATACCTACCTATGTTTGTATACCAAAAAAGGATTTATTTCGGTTGAAAAAAATGTCTACGACAAAAACGAAATCGGAGTATCTTGACTCCAGCGACGATAGAATATTATAGCCACTCGATTCACACGGCTCATGAAACAATAAAATGCCGAAGGTAGTCATTATGCAACGCGGTGAAATTAAATCGTTTTCGTATTAACTATTCAACTACCTATCGACGTAGGTATAGTTACTATAATTAATAATCAACGCAGTACAATGCAATACAATAATGCTGTACCTGCGCTGTAGACATGATTATATAATAGTTAATTAAAAGGGGTTGAACTTTGTACCAGCAATATTTATGATATTATATCATAATACCTTGTGCGGAGAAGAACTGCAAGCAAAACGTGATAGACAGTGTTTATAATTATTAACGTTGTAGACGAAAAGGATCGTAATGTATTGTTGTTCTAACGCATAAACACGTCAACGTTAATTAAATATTTACAGTGTGCAATAAATAGACGCATGTGCATTGCGTAAATTGACCGCCTGCGGGCTGGTGATATTAAAGTTGAAATCGATGAAAAACAAGCACACTAGTGTAACGACGGCGTGCTACGTAGATCGATTATTTTTAAAAGCTATTTTAATTTCCATGAGGCCGTGCCAAAAACTTGTTCATAAAATCTTTTAATATCGAAACGCTTCGGTGTTTTGGAGATCACTAATAATGATATGGATTAGCGCTAACAGTCGAGTTAAACATTTCTGTCCACAAGTTGTACATTTTTATTATGTGAAACAACTCGTACATAAAACGATCACAAATTAACACAGTATAAGCTTACACCACGTGAACACATTGAACATTTCGTTTTTATAAAAGATAAATCCTTATAAGTATAGCTTATGAATTTCAAAAAAATAATTGCAAAAATTACCTACAACTTAAAAACTGCCAAAATACAGATGTTTCGTAAACATCACAATTACTTAAATAATTTCGTGAACTCTTACCTCAATTTTAAATTTATTGCACGTACAGTAATACTTTTGGTACACTCTTTGTAGGTACTCAAAATATTGGTCACATAAGACCTAAAATAAAAGTTACATTACTGCAACTGTAAAATATAATATTTTCAGTTGAACTCTGAATAATCTTAAGGGAGTAGAAACATTATCTTACACTGTTGCAATAAAGACTTAATCATCATGGCTAATGTCTAGTTACTACCATTTGATGCATAAATCTTTTTCTCTCTCTCTCTCTCACTTTCTACACTCACTCACTCACACACTCGGATCAATACTCTTAGAAGAGACCTCTTTCAAAGATAATTATAAATCTGGTTTCAACTTTTCTGACCTATCAGTAACAAATGTTTTAAAACATGTATCTAAATTGAAATACGAGTAATATGTATATTATTAGTTTGATGCACGATTCTGTACATACAGGGTGTCCCAGGTCTATTTGACTAATGCAATAACTTTTTTTCTATTCAATATTTTTAAGTTTTTTTTTTTTGTAATGATTTGTAGAGCCCTGCGCTATAATTTGTATATCTTATACTTTATTTTATTTTTTTACAACAAAAATAAATAATTTAAATTTTGTATTTAATATTTTTCTAATAATCCAAGATAGCTATTTCATAAATAAGTATTTAAAAACCATTTTGGCGTTTAAAACTTTTAATTTGGTTAAGTCGTTAATTTTTAAACAATTTTCAAAGTGTGTTAAAATTCAAATTTATTTCTTGCTAATCACTGTTACTGCTGTAGTCGATTTTCAATTGTTTTCTTCCAAGAAACAATAAATTTGTTATCATTAAAAGGTAGGTCATTAGTCATTACATAATATTATTATACATTATTGTATTTTATCATTATTTAACATGGTCACGTGATGCTTACCATTGATGTTGATACTAAACAATTGATACTAAATTGTAGTGATGGGCAACGATATCGATAATTCGATACGATATCGATATCGTGACAAATTTCCGACATCGACATCGCTTTTGTATTGTACGATATATCGCGATATCGAAAATAATATTTTTCAAGAAAAATACATGGTATTTACTATTTGATATTTGTAGTTTTTAAGCTATAATAAATTAATAAATAATAATAGCCATTAGCTGATAACGTTTGGTGCACGTGTTCCTGTGAAATGTCAATTATTGAACACTATTAAAGTATTAAGTATTAATAATCCATTATAATGTTATCTTAAAGGAATATTTTGCTGACTTTTAAGAGGTACACGGTATAGTACCACTGGATATTCCATAATCTACAGTCTAATTTGTGTCGTTGGTGCGGCGTAAACGTCTGTTACGTACTCCGCTGACCGTTATATTTCTGTCATTTATCCTACAGTGATAATTATTTTCAAATTACAAACATTATTTTTAGTGATGAGTGAATTAAAATTGGTTTAATCTATTTAAAATTCAAATTTATATCCAGAAGTCTCAAAATTGGCAAAAAAATACTTGTCGATAGTCGCAACTAGTGTCCCATGTGAACGTCTGTTTAGTGAGGCTGGCAATATAACTTCAAAGAAAAGAAGTAGACTATCTACAGATCGAGTTAACAATCTTCTCTTTTTGAACTCTTATTATAAATCCACTAGGACGTCAGACCACACTTTGGTAAGAACATACATTTTAATTTTTCAAATTTGAATTCAAGACAATATTAAAATAAAATAATTATGAATTTATTTTCTAGGATACAGCTATCGGGGTTGAACACATTTAAGGAAAATATCGATATCGATATCGATATCGTAGAAATAACGATATCGCGATATAATATCGGAAAAATCTGAACGATATCGATACAGAAAATTATATCGTTGCCCATCACTACTAAATTGTAAGAAATAGTAAAATGTAACTCTGTAAATTTAATTTTTCAACTATAAGTTCAGTTTTATTTCTTAACATTAAATAATATAACAAATTAAATATTATGGAACAATATACCTAACTAGTAACTAGTAAGTAGTAACTATGAATAATTTTCAAAGTGTGCGCCATGTTTCATTATACATTTTTCATACCGTTCCAGAATTCCAGTTGACGTGGATTCCAACATTTCAAAAGTAAGAGAGTTACACACATCAATTATGCGTTATTTTAAATCATCTAACGACGTTGACTGTTGGGAGTATACTTTGTCCTTTAAGTAACCCCACAAAAAGAAATTGAGTAGTGTTAGATCTGGAGATCGTGGTGGCCAATTTAGTGGACCTCTAGTTCCTATCCATCTCGATTGAAAATTTGTATTTAAATAATCACGGACTATATTCGAGTTATGTGGTGGAGCACCGTCTTGCTGAATCCACATATTTACTCGGAGATTTAATGGAATATTTTCTAATAACATTGGTAGTGTATTAGTCAAAGAGTCTAAATAACGTTGGCCAGTTAGTGTGCCATGATAGAAATAAGGTCCAATCAAATAACCACTTATTATACCACACCACACATTGGTAGACCAGCGAACTTGTGCATTGGACTCACGTGTCCAAAATGGATTTGATTCATTCCAGTAATGAGAATTATGCCGATTGACAATACCATTATTATTAAAACAGCTTTCATCGGTCCATAATATTTTTTTCAAAATATTATTGTGGTCATGAAGGCAAATAATTTTTGAAATATATTGAAGCCTTCTATCTGGATCAGAGGGTTTCAATCCTTGTACATAATGCAATTTGTATGGATGGAAATCATTTTTCTTCAATATACGATGTATAGAGCTACGACTGATGTCCGTTTCTTTAGCTACCGACCTGACAGATGCATGAGGATCACTGCTGAAAGCTGCCAAGACATTCACTGTATGTTCTTCATCAATAACATAAATTTTTTTTGGTTTGAAACCATTTGGAAAACGACCTAAAAAGACTATTTTTTAATGTATATCTTAATTTAAAATTTGTATAATAATAACTGAATTATACATGTATGTATTAGGTTTTAGGTACATAATTTGTTATATTAATTTTATAGGAAATTTTATTGATAATAAAAAATTTACCTGTATTACGTAATTTTGTTTCTATATTACAAAATGTGTTTTTAGATAGCTGTTTCCTTTCTGGAAATTTTTGTAAATACAGACGAGAAGCTTTTACTGTACTTTTTCCTCCACTTTCATAAAAAACTTTTAACATATCACGGTACTCTAAATTACTATAAATAGTAGGCATATTTAAGAAAGATAAAAATAAAAAATATTGAATTTTATATTTCAAAAATCATACATAAACTGGTTCATTTAATACCCATTAACATCACATTTAATTATAAAATATTTATAGATTATTCAAATATGCAATTAAGATCATTAAAATAGTTAAGTTTTAGAATAGGTATGTAAATAATTAATGAAACAATATGTATAAAAACAGTAATTCCCAATTCATATAATATTATAATTGATCATTCGAGGTTTACATTTTGTATGAGCTACAGTGTATTTCATATTAACTAATAAATACTTTCATCATGAGTAGTTATCGTTTGTCTCGCTCCGATTTGGGCTCTACACACTCAAGTGACCAAACAGACATTTTTAAAAAATATAAAAAATATAAAGATATGTGCAGGGATTTGGTTTTAGAAAATGAAGAGTTACAACAGGTAATATATTAAACAATTATTTACAAATTTATTAAAAAAAAATATTGTATGAATAACATATCTCTTAAACAAGTATTTAGCAACTGTAAAAACTACTTTTATACATAGGATGTTACAATTAATTTATAACAGTTTTTAAGTTCAAACAATCACAAAAGTTTGGTTTTACTTTTAGAAAAATTTAAATTTATCTCGTCAATATGAACTGGAGTGCTTAAAAAATAATGAATTAGAATTAAACAATAGTCAGTTGTCGGATGATATTAAAAAACTGAACGATATTCAGGTAACTAAAATGATTTATAACATTCAATAACATTCTCTGCTATACATGTATGTATAAGGTTCTTTCACTAGTGACGCTAGCTGAAGAAAAAAAAAATAACCGACACCTATAATATAAGTTAACAATTTGTTGGCTAAATGTTCAAAACAAATAAAAGTATAATTATAATATTACGCAACGGTTTGCAACTAGCAGAGTATTCATGTATAAAACAATACACTCTTAAGTGTTTCAAACAATTTAACCATCAGAAGGATATTAAATGTCACATATTATGTCATGTAGAAAATTATTGATTTTATCTGTTATTAATATGAACTCTGGCAATATATAAATCTTAAAAGGGATTTCAATTAAGCTTTGTATTAATTTTCTAATACAAAGAGATCTGCAATAAAACAACAATTAAGTGTTGCAACTATATTTTTTCTATAATTTTTTATAGTAAAAATAAAAATAGATATAAAAAATTACAACTTACATTTTATATAAAAACCAAGATAATGTTAGATATATTTTTAATTTATAGTATGAAAATGTTTTTTTATGTTTTATTTATTAATGAATAACAAACTAAGGAAAATTAGTATTTATTTTATCTTTTATTCTGAAATTCTCAAAGGTTGAAGTCCCTAGTCTTAAAAAGTACATGACAAGTTGACATTAAATACCTATTCTAACAATTTCAAATCATTAACTTAATTATTTCATGGGTTATTTTTTATTCTTAGTAATTATGTAAACATACTAACACACTATGAAATATTCAGAGAAATACTAAAGAAATAGGTAGTAACGTGTTTATCCATAACAATTATCTACACACTTTCAAGCCAATCAAAACTATTTCAGAATGCCCTTATTTTTCTGTTATGTTAGTTGTTATAGGTATTTATTAAATTCTTACATTAATATTATTTTTTTTTTATATAAACAGAGCTATAAATATGGTTAATATTGAATACATAAAGTTCCTGATGAACTAAATGACTAAATGTAAAACACTAATATTATATATCTACTCATCTACTTACAGCTAACAATATTTTTTATGATCTACAATTTTACCATTTACATTTTTTTTTTAATAAAATGAAACATTTGATTCATGTTGTTTTATACTTAAGATGAACTGGTTACAATTTAACTTCTGATGGTTTTATGTATAGGTACATACAACTAGTTACAATAGTAACTATTGTAAGTATACAAATGTAGTATTAAAACAGCAAGGTACAAAGCATTAATTATACAACTAACTGCATGTGATTGAAAATGAAATTGTTTGAACTCTCACCAAATATGTTTACTTTTAATGTTGACATCCACCTAGAATATTTTCGTTAACAGTGAGAATATTTTAATTCATTTTATTAATAAATTAATAAATGTTAATATTAATATTAAAATGGTTAGGTTGAAGTATAAATTAATTTAATACAAATGATACTCACATTTTAACAAAAATCTTATTTTGCTATTCAAATTAAATTATAATCTTCAATTGTAGTACTGTGTATAGGTAATCTACATAATATCTAATTTTGAATATTTTTCTTGATAATAGTAATTTGAAGTGTTGAGAATTTAAAATGTTATTATATGTATGTTTAATTTTTGATTTTTTTGTATCTAGTTACCAAAAGTTTATAAAGATATTAAAATAAAATAATTTTAACTTGCAAACTAATGATAATATGTACCTGTGTCCAAAGGCATTTCCAAAAATATTTTCTACGAATTATGTTCAATCTGATAATTCCATAGTATTACTAGGTATTTCTCATAAATTTAATACAATAGAATTGTCTTAAAATATGAGAAGACAAGTCTTAAGGTTTTTAGTGATTACGGCAAAATGTGTTTGATCCATAAAATATCAACTTAACCTAACTTTAAATTTAAAAAGGACTTACAGATAACTATAATTAATATTCAAACCACATGTCATTTGTTTCATAATTCAAAATCAAAATGTTCTAAATTTGTTTAAACGTATTTAAATGATTGAACAATAAAATATTGATGAATGATGATGATTTAAAATAAGTAATAGTAGGTACATCATGTTATAAATTATAATCATATTATGTTAAATTATGATAAAATACGTATTAGTATGTGTATGTATTTAATATTGATTATCAACCTTTTAATGATAACAAATTTATTGTTTCTTGGAAGAAAACAATTGAAAATCGACTACAGCAGTAACAGTGATTAGCAAGAAATAAATTTGAATTTTAACACACTTTGAAAATTGTTTAAAAATTAACGACTTAACCAAATTAAAAGTTTTAAACGCCAAAATGGTTTTTAAATACTTATTTATGAAATAGCTATCTTGGATTATTAGAAAAATATTAAATACAAAATTTAAATTATTTATTTTTGTTGTAAAAAAATAAAATAAAGTATAAGATATACAAATTATAGCGCAGGGCTCTACAAATCATTACAAAAAAAAAAAACTTAAAAATATTGAATAGAAAAAAAGTTATTGCATTAGTCAAATAGACCTGGGACACCCTGTATATCGTTTAAATAAAAATACGAGTATGAGTACATACATACTTTTGTCAAACATTTCCAAATCCAAACATCCCGTAATAAATGTACAAATGTTCATTTAATTTAATGAAATTCTTAAAATCATTTATCGTCTATCTCTCTTACATAATTTTCTTACATAATTGCTCTTACATAATGGAACATTATTTGAATAACATGTAATGATTTGTACATTTCATTTTGGTGCAATGGAGTAGTAAGTGATCATAATGTACTCTATATAATATGATTATAACATTTTCTATCGTCTATATAAAAATAATGATTTCGGTTAAGTAGGTTAACTAGGTTCTGAAATGGACGACCATGAAATGGAAATTATTGTAAATATCTTCACCACATTGTGTAAAACAATTTAAAAATGGAATTATATTTGAATATTTGATAGTTTGTTAATCATGAATTTATGTTGAAGGCAAAGAAATACATTGGTTCGTGGTATTTTTATTTTGAAGTTAAATAAAACAAAACTGTATAATATAACTGAATTTTCTTAAACGAGCAATTATATACTTATATTGTGAAATAAATGTTTGTACAGTCAAGTTGGTGAATGAAATATATAATACTCTATTTTTAGTTTGACTATAAAAATAACGTAATTGTTCTGTTTCAAAATGCATGTATAGTAAAAAAAAAAAAAACTCTGACCACATTGTAGTTGTAATTACTTTATTGTCATAAATATCGACAAAAATGTAATTTACCTTATTTTAACTATATTCTTAAATGTAGCTTATAATATAGCTTTGAACGATTCTCAGGATTGTAATATTTTTATTTGTAATTTAAAACGAATCGGAATAAAAAAAAACAATTTACGCACGAATCACTACGAAAGAAAAAAAGAATGATAATATTTTTAAGCAATTAATTGCTTTCAGATATTGTAATTATTTTGTTATTTGTCAATAGAAAATTAATTCTATCACATTTCACATTGCCTGAGTGCATGAGTACATATACAATATTTGGATGTTGTTCAAAACGCGAGAGGGACAAAATAATAATAATGATTAGCCAATTACGTATTTTTCGAAGCCAGTTATATTATAAAAGTGTGAAATACTGATAGAGAATGAGCAAAGAAAATAAAAAACGGTATGATACAGTAAGTTTTTGTTCAACACTAATATTATTGAATACACTAGAGATCGAATAATAAGTATTATATAACCAAACATAGACTGCAACACAAGATAAATATATCGTGCAATTAAAATATGTTTCTGTTTTTCATCAGTGTTGTGACTCGTTCAACATGGTCATAGAATAATGATTTATTTATACTTGAAAAAGGTTTACTTTATCTTTGTTTTGTCGCAGCTTTTTTTATCTTCCTTATAAGTGCGAGGTATACTTTTTTTTATTTGCAATTTAAAACGTGATAATTTTTGTGTTTTAAAACATAAATCACGCACAATACTAAACACATACAGGAAAACCCGACATAACACAGATAAAATTCTCTTCTTACTAAAAAAAAAAATTGATGTATGACCATTGAATGTCATAGAAATCTTCGTAATAAATAATAATACAAAAAAAAAAAAACCATAACATGCTAACAAATATTATTATTGCATTATAAATTATAATTATAATATTTAAAACGTTAAAAATTATACAAATATACATTTTAGGATAATTTTACGTTTAATCAATAGATTATTTATCACATAATATGGTCGTTGATGTTTAAGACGTACTTGCGTCTTTTTAATTAAAATATTGCAAATTATCAGACCAGCAGTGGTTCTAGGAAACTGCAAAGTTTTCCGTCATTCATTGTATAATAAATTTGTAATAATATTTAATAACAATAGCTATGATATTATTATTATTACATTATACGTAGACTATTTTTATAAGAAGTGTTTATTATAACTCGAAATCCTCGAGTTTATTCACCGACTAACTTTATAAAGTGCAAAAAGCTTTTTGATAACAATTTAGAATTAACAGAATGCTTTTAATTCCCCGGATTTCAATGTCACTTCGCGTCACCAAATTTACGTATTTCTTTTGTTTGCAATGGCTGTAGCAGTTGTATTTTAAAGGTTCGTGCTCGATTTACTAGATATATTTCGCGTCTCTCGTGTTGCGGATCAATGAGTTTCTCAGTTCCGGTCTACTTTGGGAATTGTAGTTAGATTTGAATTAAAAGTTTAAAATAACCATTAGAGGTCCAAAATTTAGTATTTATACTAAAATATTATAACGATATCTATTCGATTTTACATTTATAAAAAAAAAAAAAATTGCGTCCAATGTATAATAATTGAGATCGATCTGCTCAACGAAAAGTTTTCTTTCAAATATAATTAACCATGTACAAACGGGAATGAATACCCACTGTTGTTTTACGGAATTATTTAGTTTTAAACAACCATTATTTGTATGTGCCGAATACCGGACAGTTAGTTTCAGTAATTTGGCCATAACTAATTTGACGGTAACTTATGATTATAATTCCATCATAATTAAATATATTATGCTTATCAATCGTGGCTTTGGATATTTCAATTTAGTCGGAAACTTTTATGTATCTCATAATTAAATTGCAATGTGACGTTTATATAAAAAACAAACATAATGGGTTTCCGTAATTAGTTTTTTTTAAACAGTGACATTTCCTTTAATTATATTGTAAAAATGTAATTACTAATTACGTAAGATCGTTAATAGATATCCAAAATTAAATTAAATGTATTTCGGAAAACAATTTCAAAAACCGTTTTTTTTTTTTTTATAATTTCATCCGCTGTACAATGTCTGATTAAATATTTTCAATTTAATTTAAATTCTACACAAATATTAATTATTCCAGCAACATATTTAGTAGAATATAATATTAGCTTATTAATTTAAATTTGTTAGACTATAACCTTTATTCCACAAAATATTTCGTCAAATTATAATTTTTTCTGTACAATTTATAGCTATACACATATTTCTTCTAACATTAAATTAATTATTTGCCGAAAACCGCACCAATAGCCTAACTATCTATGAGGCACTTTAAACTCGTATAAATAATATATATTTATGTGTACAGATTTTTTATATTACTAAGAATATATATGTGAAGCAATTATTCTGAACTTTATTCGATATCACACGATTAAAAAGACATTATTCATTATCAATTTAATTTACTTTTAAATTAAAACTGTCCATCACGAACTACAAACTCGGTATTATTTAATTATGATTTTGTTCTCTTTGTGGGAAATAAAAAATAAATAAATAAGTTTAATATTTGACAGCTTTGTACTAGTTTTATTAAATCATATTGCGTATAATAGCGTACGTAACAGTTTCTTTACGAAATCTAAAATTTATAACAAATTTTCTTTGGCTGAGATTTTATTGGAAAATGCTCAGATGCAGTTTAAATAGTAATAGTATAACGTACGTATGGAAACTCACAGGTCAAGTATGCATTTTTAATGCCGATTTTGATAACTTTCCTTACTATATGAACTATGCAAGAACAGCGTCCCGCGTTTCATCCAATTATTTAAAATAAATATGAAAAAATATGTCGTTTTATATTACTGTTACAACCTGTTACGAAATAGTAATAACGCTTTTAAAGTTTTATTTAAGCTCTGATTTTTTTTTGAATACATTTTACCGATAAAATGTAACTTTTAAACAATGTACTTACTCTATAAGTAGGTTCAAAACGTAATAATATTGTACTGGATGGTTTAGGTTTTTATATTTTTTTCTCCGGTTGGGGATATCGCTGGTTATTTGTGATTCCTCTTGTTACTGTTTACTCGTATATCAGAATTTTATTGAATATCATATTGGTTGTGGAATTCGGGGAACTATTTTCCCGGGCTCATAAAGTTTTCAGAGAGGATAAAATCATAGCTATTTGTAGAGCGACCCAGGAAACAGATCACAGATGTGTGTGCGTGTGTGTCCGGTGTTTGGGAAAGGAAGATGAAATAACTCGTCAACGATTCGGTCTTCTCGCCGTTATCGTAGGGGTTGACGATTTGAACGCTGAAGAATCATCTGTGTTTTATGTATACGTGTGTGTTTCAAAAGAGCATAACTCACGTGTGCACCATTTTGAAATCGAATCGTCTTTCGCGTGAAAAAAAAAAAACGCGTGTAGTGCAAACGAGTGAAAAGCATCTCGGGGCCCCGAGGCCGATCCACTCGATGTCGTTACGACGTGGACACGGGCAGAGGTGGCGGCGAACGTTACGGCGCGCGGTACTAAAGGAGTGATGGTCCCGAAAAAAGATGTTTCTGCAGGTACGCGCCGCGGGGACTGGGAAAAACACATCGGAATGGAAACTCGGCTGACCGTGATTTTTCCACACCGCTATGACCGGTTATGAGATCAAATCTACGGAATGGTTAGCGCTTTCACGGTACAAGAGATTTGGACAAAAAAAAAAAAGGGGAAAATAAATTTAGAAAAAAAAAACGAAACGGGCACGGACGTGGGAGAACGAAAATAATATAAAAGTATAGAATGGACGGGACCCCGTACGCGTAGAATGGGATTTCGAGAGAAAAGAGAAATTCCTAACTTACCCGACTTGCAAAAAGCTATTGGCCTGACCGTCGTCGGCTTGCTTCCGGATTGGCGTGCCATCATTTTTCCAATCCATTACCCTCGCGGGAGGTCCCGTGCACCGAAACATTGTTGCCATATTATATAGCGCCGAGCGCGCGTTCGCCTTGCCGGCCACCATCGTCCTGGTCGGCGACGGTCCGCAGGACAATTTTCGGACTTCCGTATAACCGAATCCTGTGCCGCACATCTTATCCGTTGACATCGACACACGGCGCACGGGTAACAAACCCTTTGACGAACACGTATGTCGTACCGCGGTCATCGAAAGTGATCCGACCGTACCGCAGTGTGCCCGTGAGTGTCCTGTGCAAGAAAACTATTGTTGAACGGACAGCGCGAATAATAAGTATCTAAATTCTGTCACGAGAAGCACGGAGGCGGAAAAATTAAATTACTTTAAAAACAATAAGGTCGGAAAAAAATGCCTTTAACATTATATATATATATATATATATATATATAAGAAAAAAAAACTAGTTTTTGAACAGTTTTTGGATTTAAGTTGTATTGCAAAAATTAAAAAAAAAAACTTTTTTTTATTGACAGCAAACAAACCTTCAGTGCCACGTATCAGTGATTACAATTTTTTTAGCTCCAATTTAAAAGCTCTTTTATCTGATCCGTTAACTTTAATTAACTCGGGATCAGTCTCCTCGGGCGTCTTATAAAGGTTTTTAATAGAAAAAAAAAAAAAAAACGAGAGAAAAATACTCACAGCATTCTACCGTTGTCGATATTCAAAATATTAAAGTTGTCAAAATCGGATTTCAACAGGGCGTTATGTGAAGTTCCAAAGGGAAATGATTATACTAGGTTATTCAAATTTCCTAAAGCTTTTACGTCAGACACTTCTAGAATTTATTTTCGGGTCCAAAACGGTAATGGTGATCTTATTTTTCATTCGTATAAGAACTTTTATGTATAAATTTAAGCACCTAGCGCCCACTGAAATAAGAAAAAAAATGGTCATTGGTGGGACTAGTCTTCATATAAACGTGAGATGTACAACAGTACAATTTTAGTGTTTCATAATGTAATATTTAATTATTTATTTATGTGTTTCTACTTGCAACACTCTTTTGCAAATTTGAATACATACATAATATAAGAAAGTTTGAAAGTTCAAACGTACAAGCTGATATAACTACTCGTATTATTTGTGCATAACATAATATAGTACACATATAGTATTTAATATAAAATAAAAATAAGCGTATATGATCAGAGAGCATAGAATTGGATCGCTTTGTTATTACAGTTATAACAGCTTTGGCCTAGAGTAACGCGGTATATTTTGAAATGTACGCCGCGCTGATGTATTTAAGATATTAGACAAGACTGGGCGGACGGTAGAATATAACTTGAGAATTTTAGATTCACCGTAAATTTCACTATTATTATTTCCAGTTGTTCTCAATTTTCTTCTCTTGATTTTTTAAATGTATTTTCACTGTACCTTCCAATGGTTCTTCAGGTCTAAATATTATTTGCTATATGAGCCTAAAACAAAAAAAATTTACAATGATGATATGCAAGTACTTTAGAAATAATTTTCAAAATTCAAATTTAAGAAAAATTATTTATTTTTCAAAAGTGATTAAGTAAGTATTTGAAATTCGATAATTGTACTTTTTAAATTATATTTTAGAAGTCCCATCAATATTGTATTTCAGTATTCGTTCACCACGAAAACTCGAAAATGTTTTCTATTTTTCGATTTCCAGTTATCACCGTACTCGAATAAGTTATTTCTCAGAGGCATACGGATCATTTTTTCTCAACCAATATGTCGGTAAATATAAAACCAATATGTTGGCAAATATAACTTTATAGTATCTCAACAATTTATTAATTTCTCTTCTTCAAACGTTAGGTACTCACATTGCAACCTCCAGCTATACCAACGTTTATCAAACATAAGTTATCAGTTCTCAATCGTCCCTGAATATCGTTCCTCGAATGCGTTTATATTTTCAAACACCAACACCAGTTTAATTGAAACTTTTGAAACTAATATAATTACCAAGATTGAATTGTAGATTAATGGTGATGATTACTGCTTAGCACACTAGTTTCTACTTGAAGCCTTCGCAAGTTTCCAAAGTGGATTCAACTGTTTGACTACAACCCAATCCATATAAAAACAATTAATTTTATAAATTTTTTTTTGTCAGACCAGTAATAAATTACATGATTTAAATGATTCATGCACTCAAGTGTCCTTGACAACACACACAAACACACGCACGCTATTACATCACTTTTCATAAATATAAAGTCTGTACGAAGTCGTATTATTTTCATTATTTTTGTTAGCTCTTTCGTATAACATGTATATACCTATGCTAGCACGGATGATGGATCCAATGACGATTAATTTATTATTTTTCGTACTTGCTATGAACATTTAAAAAAAAAAAAATGAATACGACACGCGATCCCCTCCGTGATTCATTGCCAACATTAAATGCACGTTTATTTCACAAACTTTGTAGATATTAATTTTATATACCATGCTATTATACTGCAATGTTTACGGATAATAAATTTATTGCAACAACTCATTAATATAATACTCTCTTCGTGTTATGTTTAATTTCGAACATTAGTATTCATTATAACAAGTGTATCCATAGATCACTTAATTTCCTGTGTACGCATTTTAATTTTCCGGAGATTTGCCACTAATTTTACGCGCGTGCATCTGTTAACCGAGAATATTCACGCATGTTCAGTAATAATTAAACGATTATTTGCAGTTTTATTTCTTGAAAAATTATACATTTTTGTACTTTTAATATTTTACATTCTACAAATTTTGTTTTTAAATACCATCGATTTCCATTATTAGCGTGTTGTAAAATTTATTTTAAACACATTTACGATGCTACGGTATTTTCTGAAACCTTAATCTTTCAATTCATCACAAGTAATATATTTAATAATGTCTTAGCCCAATGTATTATACCGAATATGTTTTTAAATTATTTCTTTTATACTATTTAATATTGATTTAATTGAAAACAATAAATACAATTATAACTACATATAAGACATTAACATATATATAATATATATATTATATATATATTATATATTATATACTTATATATATATATATATATATATATATATATATATATATATATAAGACAATAACATATAAGAACATGAATCAGAAATTTGTACAGTTTTTTATTTCTATAAGTATTAGTAATTTCCATTTTTTTTCTGTACACAATTATATACTGTTTTATATAATATCGTTTTGACTTGCGTGCTGTACCATCTGGAAACCGATATAATATCATATAGGCAGCTCGCTTTGATTCAATAACCATGTTCCATAGTAAAATATAATGTATGACCGTTTAAATATAACACGTTTTTTTATATAATATATTATATACAATTTAACTTCTTAAGTATGCATAATTTAAGTATTTTGTTGATTAATTTTTTTATTTCTACTCTACCTCTTTTCTACGAATTTGTTTATATTATATTTTCCTTAACACTGAGTTTTAAGCCGAAAAACTTTTGACCTAAATAAGTGGTATTAATAATAACATGGTAGCTTTTCTAAGTCAATTAATTAAAGAACTTTGGAATCTATTCGTCAAGTATATAGAAGCGAACTGATTGAAACGTAGTCGGACATTTTCTTTCGACGGTTCGTTTAAAATCGTTTATTTCAAATATATACCTTCGAGCTTAAATATTTGTAATATGATTGGGTATTTGTATTATACTAAAATAGCTATAGGACTAGGGTTTATTGTAGTAATTAATAACAATTAAAAGTTTCGCAATTAATAAACTTCGCGCTGTGTGCATAAGCGATAACCAAAACACCAAATTCGACAAATCGAAATTGGATCAAATATTTACATCAATGCTCACTGATCAACACACGTTTTCGGAACTGGCAATTCCAATGATCTGGGAATCAAAAAGAATTTACAAAGATACCATAAAGAGGTAAAGTGTGAATAGCATAATATTATATTATAAAGAGCGGAAAAAAATTTAAAACACTCAATATGCCGACAGGGATTGTACGCACATTGGAATTGGGTTGGAAGCATCGACGTATTGAACTATGTTAGGATTGCTCCGATATCGGTACACGTCCGGTGGGACATTTTTAATTTTCGTTGTATTGTTTTTTATAAAAAAAATCCATCGTACGATGGAAAATACGTTCTCGTGGGACCAATAATAAGTGTTTAAACATAATATTATTACAAAACTATTGATAATTTTACATCGCAGCTGTTTGCCACAACATTTTCAAAACAATTGTGTCCGTTTATATTTAACATTTCAGTTTACTTACTTTTTTGTTTCGGACCAATACAGTATACTATCAATACAAATTACCAACATTTTTTACGGTTTAAAAGTTAAAATTAAAAAATTACTTGATTTATTTTACGAGTTGTTATATTGGTCCGACTTCCGGTTAACAAAACGTCAATTATCATACGAGAGTGAAACAGTTTTGTATGATAGTTGATAACAGTGCTGTTAATTAACGTTATTCTGTTAGCAGAACTGAATATCATACTCAACAAAACTCATAATATACTTTACCTATGGCATTTTTTTTTCTACTTACATCCAATAGTTTATCACTTCACCAGTGTCGGATTGTTTCATATACATTTCCAATCAGATATTTCACTTGAACTAATTCAGAGTTATTGTACCGGCCATACTGCCACAGGATAAAGTCTCTTATTTTGAAACCTAAAACCGTTTTTTAGAAACGGATGATTTGAAAATAAAACTGCTATTATGGCAACCATAAAAATAAAACGATTATGTTCTTGAAACGGCTACTGATGACATTTTTCACGGAGTAAAGAATACTATAGTGATATTTATTCATAGACTTTTTCACGATACATACAAGTAATAATTTATACCTATACTTGATACTGGCAATTAGAGATATGCTATGGAATATAAACTGACGATGGCGGTAATACTAATATTATATAATATATTATTGGCATAACCGTTATTTTTAATACGATGACCGTCGTTATTTTATATTTCTCCATTTATAAGGATTTTGAATCTCAGTGGGTCAGGTTAAATATATGTTGTGTGTGTGTATATATATATTATATAATATACATTGGGACTCTCCCACGAGGATTAATGAAAACTCCATTACTCTTCCATAAATATATATTTATAACATCACAGTCGCTTCCACTAGTCGAGAGACTACTATAGGGGTTTTCGCGATGGGCAACGCAGCAGGAATATGATATTTGCTTCTTTTTTTTTTATATTCACTCATTCAACCGTACTTATGTGCATAACGTAATCCATTTTTTCATAACTTCAGATGTTTGAAAACTCGATACCGGTACGGTATATAATCAACGCAGAACTCTACCGTCAAAACGATACGTAGCACACGTGCTCGATAGAAATATAATAACGTACCATAATCGAAACGATTCCGAGCCAAGTGGCGCTGATATGAAAACTCGAGTGACACAGCACGCATTATTAAAAAAATAACTCACCGAACGCAATGCGAACGGTTTACTAATATTTGTAACCGTTTCGAATTCGATGCTAGCACGCACGCTTAAAAACAGTGGACTAAAAATAAAAAATAAATACAAAAATACATTCTGTCTGTTATGTGGTTATGACAAATCTCTGGCTCTTCACTCGTCAGAACTCTCTAGAACTGGGGTCACCAATATGCTGTTCGCGATCACCTAATATCGGTCTTAAGAAAAATATTGGTCGATCGGGTATTCAAGATAAATAATATCGCAGTCCACAACAAACTATTTTAGTGTTATAATTTTCATATCGGATTTTTTTTTTTTTTCAATAAATATTAACCATACAACGCAATTCACTATAAACGTTCTGACGTTGCAAGTAGTATAAAACGAAATATTAATGGCATGACTTGATTATCGAAAACGCAAAACGCTGAACATATTTTACTTGAAAAAGTTTGGCGACCCTTGCTCCGGAACATCCGGCTCGTACGGTTGAGACTCTTTTGCGCACATATTAATATACTTATTAAATTTATGACAACTCGTTTGCGCACAAAATTATGAACAATGGAAACCTACTTGTAGGTACGGTTTTGGGTGTACAGGGTGTCTTAAAGTATAACGATTATTTTCAATCATGGTTTCCCATCAGTTGTCTATCAGTTATCTATCAGTAATAGGGACTTCATAATCGTGATTTCTGTGCTCATCAAGTGCATGAGTCGTGATGGAACTTTTACGTATGCGCCAAAATATTTCATGCTTATACAAATTATTATTATTTACCAGTAGTATATTGTTTTTTAAAAAATAAACATGCATCAACATATGTGTCTATGTGGAAAACCATAATGAACTTGTCAATGCAGTTAGTAGGAAAAAACATAAGTGTAAAAATATTTCATGCAGATTTTGAAAAAACTGCATACAATGCTGTATGTGATACAAATTAATACGTCGATTTATTGGGCAACAGCATTTAAATAATTTTAAATGGTTAGTATTTTCACCATCAAAATAAATACAGAAAAAATAATGTAATTAAATATTTTATAAGCAATAAAATAAAATCTTGAGTATAACCTAAATATTTAAAAAAAAATTTTTTTTGTTTATTTATTTTTTGGTCTACTTAAAGATAAACTTCGTCTCAATCATCATTTTGTCAAAAAATGTTAAAATAATAAACTCTGATAATCTCTGTTGATATTTTTTTATGCCCCCCCCCCACCCGTAAATCTATTCTGGATCCGCGCCTGGCTCGTACGTGTGTTCGCGTGCGGGTGGGCGTGTGTATGTGCAATGCACACGTATAAATGTACCGTGTAATCGGCGGCTCATTACGTTCCGTTTGTCCGCAGTGAAACCGTTGGAAGTGCAAGTGCTCAGCAGCAGGCAGCCACTCAGCGCCGGCCGGACGTACGAGATACAGTGTCAAGCGGTGGGTTCCAAGCCGCCGGCAAACATAACATGGTGGAAAGACAACGAGCGGCTAGCAAACGCCACGCAGACCGTAAGTATAATAATAATAGTAATAGTAATACGACTGGATTTGGCCTCCGGCTGTTTGTGCACCCGTCGCTTTGGTCTCCCTCCCTCCCTTTCCCACTGGGGAACGGCACCCTCCACCGCGGGACTTTGTGCCCGTTTCCACTCGAGTTGCAAGCGGATTTCGCGAAAAACATCGTCACATGCAGCGTTCTAGACTTTACGCGAACACACGTAAAACCGCGTCGTTTTTCGCTCTCCCAAATAGGTAACGCGCGTTAGAAACGAGATGCTTCGGATATTCGGCACTCGGCTGTCATGAGGTTAGGCCACGTGATCTCAGAGTCGCCAAGACGGACGGAGGAGTTTGGACGGTAACGCGCGGTTAGACGTAAACACGAAAGAACGGGACCACCTTGCGCGAAAAGTGATAACAATTAGTTTAAAAAAAAAAAATCCCATTACTATTACATTGTACGACGACGATAACCGATAGTTAAGCGAGAACTACGAGTAGTAGTTATCGACGAACAACCGCCGTGGAAAACAATGAAAACGAACGAGTGCCGCGCGAACCGTTCGTGAATGGGGAATAGTAAGTTCCTACACGAGAGTAGCAGGTAAACAATTACATATGTTACTTCCTACACGGACATATGTAAGTTCCTACACGGTAAAAAGCAGGTACGTATGTTAGTTCCTACACGGCGGAAAAAAGTACATATTATGTATATACCCAATTAAATATGTATATTATACGAATTTTCAAAAATAAAAACAACTTATTTTAATTTAATTCTGCAAATGACGATGTAGGAAATTGGTTGGTACACATTTTTGGACTTCCTTTTCTCAATCCAGAGGAAGTGGCAGGATGTTTTACAGAATATTTTATGGCAGACAAACCTGAAAATACAGCTATTACAGAATTTTGTGATTATTTGACAGACAATTATATATCAAATGAATCAATCTTTCTTCCAAAAATGTGGGCGCGGCAATGTTCTGATAGAGTCCATACGACAAACGCATGTGAAATTTTTCATTCAGATTTTAACTCAAATTTTTATCACCAACATCCACAAATTATTGAAATTCTCAAACTTTTTCAATCAAATACTTATATTAAATAAGAACCGCAATTAGTAACACAAAACCAAAAATCAATAAAAAATACGCCGAAAAGAAGATTTTATAAATGAAAAAATTTCAGATTATACAACAAACAAATTTGATCAATACGATTTTGTTAAATTTTTAAGTTATAGAGAAATAAACCTCATAAAATATAAAATGTCACATTATGCGATTTTTATTATATTTTTTATCATATATTATTTTTGAAAATTTGTACATACATATTTAATTGGGTATATGGTATATATATATATATATATATATATATATATATATATATATAATATGTACCTTTTTCCGCCGTGTAGGAATTAACGTACGTACCTGTTTTTTTACCGTGTAGGAGCTTACATATGTACCTTTGTCTATCGAGTGGGAACTAACGTACGATATTTTGTGTACCTGCTAGTGTATGAACTTACATTCACCCTCGTGGATATCCCGTGTAGTGGACGCGCGCCCACCGCTCGCCCCCGGCAGACTCGTCGACGGTCTTAACGCCCGCCCGCGTGACGTTCGCTCGTGGTTGCTGTTTTTTCGCGGAAGCCACTGTACGCGTTTCGGCTTTCGAGTTCGCATTTAATTACGCGTATCCGTGTGCCGTGCATTAATAAGGGTTTGTCGTCAAACACCGCCACACGTGTCGTACATAATTAATACGCAGCCGAAATGATTACTTCGTGAGAAGACGCTGTACACGGTCACGATTTTTGGCGGATCCTGTGTGTATGTGTGTGTGTGTGTGTACGTGTTTGTGTGTCAGCGATGATTCCGGCAAAAAAAAGGTTAAGGAGAAAGTCTAATAAGCGTCAAGATTTTTCAATGCATTTTTAAAGACTTTCACGTGTTGTAGCTGTCCCGCGCCCCATTATATATTATATAGCCTTTTTAATTTATGCAATCAGAAAAGTTTTACCACCACGGCGTGGTCGGTTGTGAGAAAAAACAACTCCATAATGGTCCTGCGAATACGATTATTTGCACACGAGGTAAATGAGAAACTTTATCTTCTTGTAATAAAGAGCGGTACGTTATATATATATATATATATATATATATATATATATATATATATATATATATATATCAGTAGCTACGTGGTGAAGTTAAAAAAAAAATTAAAAAATCTCCGTAGTTGGGTGAGATATGGGGATGGGACTTTTAAACTTGAAACCAATGTATCATTGCACCAAAAACAAAAAAAAAGGTTCTGAGTAAAAGAGGTTGGCTGGATCAGTTTTTATTTCTTAAGATGGTCGATATAATAGTTGAACCAAACTTCTTAACCAGGTAGTTTTGAACTTTTAACGTTCTAACTTTTGCAAAAAAAAAACAAATGTTTTGAAAATTGTGAGATTTCTATAAAATGCTAATATCGATAAAAAATCGCAATGTATCTATAATATATTATATAATAGTCATGGGAAATCTGAAATCCATGGATATAAAAAAGTGAGTATACAGATTCTCGATCTCGGCTGAAGTTTCTTGCAATTATTTTCCCTTTGTTTTTCTCAATAATTCGGAAAACCGTAGAGGTAAATCGAAAAAACCAAAAACACGAAATTTCCTTTCAGAAAAGTGCCCTGTTCGCGTACACCGGAGCAATCCATCTTGTCGAAATCGTATACGCAAACACAAAAAAGAATAAATAAAAAAATAACACACAAAGTGGCCCGTACCGCGGAGGTCTCTCCAGAAAAATTGAGCAAACACCGATATGACTCTAAGTAGACTTTAAATTGAAAGTCGCAAAACCAACGTGGACGTCACTGACCCGCCGTGGCCCGTGCGTAGGGAGCGGTCTAATGTGCAAAGGGTCGGTGCTGAGGGGTGTATCGGCGGCGGCAGCTCGACGGTGACATTGACGCGGCGAGACGTGACTGCCCCGTTGTCACGTCGATATTTTTGCGTCGTCGTCGGTTAATTGATGGCCGATACGAACGATAATTATACGGCTTGCGACGGATGGTGGCAAACGGATAAGACACACGTGAACCTACCCGTTACACAAATACGTTGCACCCGATGACCTCGACGGAATTACACGATAATGGGTACACGTTATAATGATATGCCATTATATTGTGTGCGGCTACGAGGACGAAAAGTAATTATTACGCACCTACACATCGAGTGTGTTCATTAATGTTGCATACAAGCTACGCGAACAAGATATTATTAGTAATTATGTCACGACGAAATAACGTTAAATGCACGCGGCGTAGAAAACTAGGAAATAATATTCTGAAACAGCCCTCTATTATTAAAAGTGCGACGATACAAAAAAAAAAAAAATACATTTTAAAACAGCCGTTAGCACTGAACGGAATAACGAGAGAGAAACTAAACACACTTAACTTCGACCAATAGTCGCCGCTATGTTTATCTATAACATATTTTCATTACATTGTCTTATTCGAATGACTCGCTGTTTTTTTTTACAAGAGATACAGACATAGATTTCAAAATAATGTACGGACATCGTTGCTAAAACTTAAAGCATCTACGTGGACGCAGCCATTAGACATAACTGTAATCTTTGAACTCGAGAGTGGTATTCACATTATCCGCATGGGGAAACCCGGTTTTATTTGTGGGGTTTTCCTACTGATCGTTTGATTTACGTAATCATCTATTTTTCGTTTTTATCGTAAAACTACAACAGTGAGAAAAATGAATTTCTCTGCTCTCTAATTTGTTTTCCCGCAAAAATCTAAACAGCCATGGGTATGCATTATTTTTTTTATATTCACGGTCATTTGAATACTAATAATTACATTTTCAGACATTTCAACTATACCTAAATACTTTTTAGTTTGTACTCGTGTATTTTGGGAAATTCAAACGATTAATTGTATCCGAAAAATTAAACATCCCTCGGGATTGTTATATTTTTCATTCTATGTCAAGCGCAAAAAAATTTGTACTATAAATATAAATTATAAGATAAAATAAAAAATATCTATCGATCATTCTGAGGATCCAATCACCAAAATACTGTCCGTACCATTCACTTGCAGTGACAACAATAGAAACCAATGGACGATGGTACAAATTGTTATTTTCCGATAAGACAAAGACACCGCTTCCTATCAGAATTTGTCCTCACTTATTCTATGTTTTAAAATAAACAACCGAATGACGAATCTGTATGTTATAATAAATAAACGGTATCTGCTAAAAATATTGTAATAATAATTTGAAGTATTTCGAACGCAAAACATAATATGTATAAATATTATGTCACTATTACGAGTTTTCAAATGATAAATTAATTTTACTTTAAATTTCATTTCTGATAAAATTAAATATCATGATCATTTCGAAATACGGTATTTTTTTAAAAGAAATAGATGCCATTAATTGTTTAAAAAAAAAATTCTAATTTATTAAACGATTTATGTCTTGATGACTTTTTAAAACAATAGTATTTTATTTAAAACTTAAAACTATTTTGAATGAATTCAACGGTTGGTCTCGTTTAATTTGGTTGATTATATAGTTTTGTCGACTCGTTAAAAATTGTTAAAAAATTTCAAAATTATAAAACATCTATAGTGATAATGAGTTATTGTGCGATTCGATCAAACAAAACTTCATTACTCGAACTCAATATAACACAGAGAAAATAGCTACAAATACGGCATACATACGTCCTGCATAATATTATACTGTTTCTTTATCAATTTTAAAACAAACTATGCACATTAATAATGTATTAATGCGCAACAATAATTTACGCGTTAGACATTATTATAAATAAAAATGTATTAAAGACCATAAATTCTCGTTTTATCTAATTTGAAAACATTTTCACGAGTAAACCTCGCTCCCATGTAATATGTATAGTGATCGTAACGATACTGCGATAGGAATTAGTTGGATCTAGGTTACAGCGCTATACTGTACACCGTTGTTGAAATCAGTTTTCCGAGTTGTTTTAGAAACGATCGACACGGATAATGCCGATTTATATAAAATAATATGATCTTACGTAAAGTTTCTTTTTCCCATTTCACATTCCATTAGGTCGTTGCAATTATAACATATACATCATTACGTGCGAGTTTCTTTATACGTCGATCGTTCAGACGGAACACGTACTCGTATATTATAATCCACGTATACATTATTATACCTAGTGTAGTCGGCAGTGTGCTCGAACCTCGAACAGTGCTATCGTTTTAACTGTTTGTTATAAAAGTCTAGAAAGATATTATTATTTACCGAAAATAATATCCGTTGAGTTTTTATACTATCATCATCGGTAGAAAAAGTTTTTTAATATATTACAATTAATTTGCTATCAATAGGTCGCAAAATTAAAAATATAAAAATAAACTCGATTTATATTTATAGCCGCAACAGCAGCTGATGCCGTTTAATTTTACCCTCGGATGGTGTATTTAACTTTTTGCTGGCAAACAAATATATAAAAAACTGATCATAACAATAGGAACCGTATTGCGGATATTTGTATACAACGATAAAGTCTGCACAGCTAAGATATACATAAATTAACGTCAATTCCTAAATATACAATGTTATTATTGCGACATTTTTACGTAGACCGTTGTGTAACCCTTGCATTACCGAAATGCAAAGTTATTTTTTTATTTTTTTCAACCCCCCATTTACAATAACCATATCGGACGTTCGTCGTGTGTGTGTGCGTGTGTGTATATTTGTGTAACGAACAAAAGCCGAAAAGTCTGTCATTACTCAGTGTTACTCGACGTAACCAATCCATGCGGTCAAAACTTATTATTTTGACTCGTGGCTGGGTTTATTGCGAGTACGTTTCCAGAATGCGTTTGTTCGAGTTGCGTGAAAAACTGAGGAAAAGTGAAAAAAAAAATTTTATTTTTATTTTATTATGTGAAACTGCAATATGATATAATATATCGTGTTCACAGTTCGTTCGTGAAACAAAATATTTTATGAGTTCAGGCGATATGAAACAATATATTATTAAATGTAAAAACGATTGTAATAATTTATACCACATATTGCAGGTACAAAACCAAAATAGGTGTACTGTAACGAATCTACAAAATCCTGCTACATTATTTGTATCATAAGACCTAATGAGATTTAAATAAATATCATACGTTGGTGTACATGCTATTGTTTGAACGTTCTATGCGCAAATAACAATTGACCGAATTTAATTTTGAAGTTCGAAGAACGATCGGTGCTGTGTACGAATTTACATTATAACAAAGAGCACATAATTATTAACAGAACAAAAACTGTTGCCTTTTACCGTATTAGGGCTTTGCTAGTGACATATTTATGCGTCTATACGTATCTGCTCTATAATACTATACAGTTATTATAGATACTTTATGTGAAAAATTTGGGCTTGGATTATATATATATATACTTTAAATCCGGGTCAATACAATTTAACTTCATAATGCATTGAATAATATTTTTGACAACAAGTGTACTGTATATTTTTGACGGTAAAAAACGCACAGTAAACAATTATTGTAAAGTTATAAAATTTCAAAAAAGTTATTTTGAAAATAATTGCTTATCGATTCTTTTACATAATCCTTGGTTTATTCGTACATTTTTCAGTATGGACTCTGAAACTTTAAACTCTCAAAGAACTGTAGCCTTTGAGACATTATCAACATAAAAATGACTTAGATTTCAAAGTAGTTTTAATAACTCATGTTTTTTTTCTTAATGACTGATTCCTCAACAGGTATCACCCGATGGCAACGTTACCTCATCCAAATTGACATTCAAGCCAACAAAATCTGACAACGGAAAATCATTAATATGCCGAGCCGAGAACGACCAAGTGCGACAGAAATTAGACAGTTCAGCTGGTAAAGTGGAAGACTCATGGACGATTGATGTGCATTGTAAGTTATTTTAAATAGACGAATTAAAATTTGCAATCTAAACTTACAATTATTTTTGTATTTGAACTTTTAAAATCGTCAATAAGATTGATTTTTCAATAATTGAAATAAAAACTAAATTATTTTTTCACATCATATAACTGTAAAAGTACGACTACATTAGCTTGATCGAAGAATAATTTTAATTTGTCGATTGAATTTAAATTGTTACAGTAAAATGTAAATACATTGAACTTAAAAGATTAATAATATTTTATATTATTAAAAAGTTATTCCCATCACAGTGATTATCGTGTGATTTGAGAAACAATCTCCAAATTCCAAGGTAAATCATAAAACTATATAACTACTATATGCTTGCTGATAGCCTAAACGCCCTAAACAAATATTACATGTGTCTATACTACGTGTAAAGGTGGTTTATGATAAATACTTATATAGTAGGAAAAAATGTTTCTACAAAACAAATAACGAAGTACCTCTATATTTCAGCTGTTAGCATAAAGCAAATAAAAATAATATTCTGTGTTTAAAAACTTCAAACAAAACGAACGCTATTGCAAATTTATCGAAGAAAAAAAAATCGATCGTAAAAATACGTATTAAAATAACGTCTCATTAAAAGGGACACTGCAATAATGCAAACAAGTTGCTATATTTAAATTATGTATTTCAATATCGAATATCGTCTACCGTAATATAACATTGTTGCGAAATCACGTGTTTGTTAGCATAATTAGTTCATTTTTTTCTCAATCCGATAAAACTGCGTGCGAAATATTTCATTTGCAAGTAGAAAATTATATATTATATACTGCGTAATCTTTATTATTATTATACGCATTATGTATTGTACCGTTTTGCAACTCATATGTTTCAGACGTACCGTTATTGAAACTGGCTTTGGGAATTAATATGAATCCAGCAGACATCGAAGAGGGTGATGATATGTACTTCGAGTGCAAGATTGATGCAAACCCTCCATCGTACAAAGTGATTTGGAAGCATAACGTAAGTTATTCTCGTCGTTATTATATTCGCGTCGAACGTATTTAATGCGACATTCAAGTTTATTACAATTAAGATCGATCAGGAAAAAAAAAATCGGCACTACGCGTTCCGAAAAACACGTTTGCGTCATATTTGTTACAATGGCGGGTGCGAATAGTTTTTTACCCTCCGCTAGCGTTATTGTGTTGTCACGGGTATTTTTCGTAAATATATTACAATATAACATGTACGTGGTATTTGGGTTATCGCTTCATACCGTATTTTCAGCTATCGTGGTGAATGATAAAGGAGTGCAATTCGAGAATATTTCTCTCGACAGATCCTTCTCGTCCGATTTCTCCGGTAGAAATGACGATGCGTTGTGGACAATAATCGAATCGAATAGGTAACTCGAACC
This sequence comes from Periphyllus acericola, assembly GCA_949715065.1. Taxonomy (NCBI): domain Eukaryota; kingdom Metazoa; phylum Arthropoda; class Insecta; order Hemiptera; family Aphididae; genus Periphyllus; species Periphyllus acericola. The sequence continues at coordinate 61,147,889 of OX454264.1, forward strand.
CTTCAACTCAACGGTATAGTACCGAATAAACCAACTCTACTCGTCATACATCGCTACTCGTAAAACCGTGAAAACTCTGGTCGCGGTCGAAACCAGTGCGACGTAGGATAACACCGCTACCTTGACCGGTACCAGGTGCCGTGGTTGTTGCCGTCAGTTTTCCGTCCACAGCGGACTAAAGTTATCTCTAATATTATGTCTTCGTGGTTTAGGAATCAAACAGTTTATAGTCTTACGAGTTAAGTTTTCGCTAAAATAACAAAGCATGAAGGACTGATTACAGAAAATAGTACTGCCACGGGAAAAATCATAATACTTGTCTCGATCGATAAAACTTATATAATAGATTTTGCACCCCTACGCGAATACTATCGGTCGGGAAAAGCAAAAATGTTATAATATTATCTAACGACGTTGTAGTAATGAGACTCGGTGTAGACCATAACACTTGTACGTTCTAAAAGGGAAGAAGACTCACATTATGTTTGCGTTCATCTCGAGACATAAAATAATTTGATTATCTATTAAAGAGCAATAAAAAAACTTACCCTCTACTGTGTGCGTGTTGACTAAATGAAGCGAGTGTCCGGAGACGGGTTCACAACGGCCTACTTTCCTTACAGCAACGATTTTAATGAAGATACTGTAAACGCCTTTAAAAGCTACTCACGGCCGTACGCCCGTAATTGCCGTTCTCGGAGAACGTCTTAAGAAGACGCGCCACTGATCTTCTCTCTGAACACACTTTCGCCGTGCGATTGCATCTAAAGTGTACGGTTGTGTGCACTGCAGTTAGTGATGAAAACCTCTTGTCTTTAGAATCAACAAGTTAAAGTTGTTACGGGACGTTACTGAGAGTTCACGTGTTTTTTGCACACACAAATTAATGTCCTCGATAGTTAAAGACGTTGCACTCGCACGGGCAAGAACGCATAAGTGTATTATAATTTATAAATATCGAATAATTTGAGTAAAAAAAAAAAAAGAAAACTTCTTACAAGCCCCATGTATTTTATCCGTAAACTGCAACGTACCATTGTTGTACGCGTACAGATGGTCTCTCTTCAAGTTACTGCAATCTCTTAAAATGCACATGACCTATTCCTATATTTTTTTAATCACATCTATCTGTGTTTATTTGTACACAAAATAAATAAAAATAACAATACCATACCTCACGTAACGCTGGTAGATGCTTACCGAGTTCTCGATTGAAAAAAATGTTATCTAACTAACATACATTTTATAATTTCTTGGAAAATATTATCAACTTGTAATTTTTACCGTATTTTAACTTAATAGAAATAAAATATCTAATAAGGTACTTTTCATTAACTTCAACTTTCGTTCACAACGTGTATTTTCCATTGTACTTTTACAAGACATCTTATGTTTACCTCTGTCATTCACAGGCTATTATTGAGATCCCACTTGAGAGAATAATTGAAAATAAAAAATATTAATACTCAATTTCCTATTACTTTATATCACTCGCACCAATAACATTACTAATTAGAGAACCATTCTCATAATTTATTTTAATTAATTACTTTTACTGATTTTTTTTTCTTTTCACCCTGCATACTGTACAATATCAACTTTTTCCATCGTTAATGATCAACTTTCAGTATATATACCATTCACAATATATATATATATATATAATATATAATAATATATAATATATAATATATATATAATATATATAATATAATATGTACAATATGCACATATTCGTCTATGCGATAGTTTTCGATAGTAAAACGATGATTATTTTCTTTAAACTACGGTCACTGTGGCCATTAGTTGTGGTTCTACGGTGGGAGTAATTTCCGTTATTTAGTAATTCTTCTCTCCGGACGGTATTGCCGCCCGAAAAGCAGCACCACTGGCGATCATGCGATTAAGTATAGCTTATTTTTATTATTATTTTATTAAGATATTTTACTGTATAAAAATAGTTGTACGCTTCATTTTAATGCAGTGTTAAGAAAATTCATGGTTTATAATATTGTTATAAACTATACGTTTATATGAATGAACGGGTTTTACCTAAGTTAACTATGACTGAGACTACGTCTGTTTATTGTTCTACAGTTATAAAATTGCCATTATTTTAAAAATTTTATGAATGCGTTGACAGTGCGGTACACCTTTGCTTGAACTTCATCGCCTATGACTACGGTCGTTATCCCTAACGACTGTTGGTAGTCTGTACTAGACGTTCAATAGTGAAATAATAATGTAAGGCCCATCGTTCGTAGACAGCGTATCGAAAGAATAACTCTAACTGTACCGCGATCGTATAGTAATGTATAATATTATAACTAAAACGCGAACGGGAAATAACTCCGTGGCACAAAACGCGTATACAATATGTGTACGCGGTTAAATGAAAAAAAAAAAATATAAAACTAAAAAATAAAAATAAAAAAATAGGCCGTTCGAGTGTTCAAACCACGTACGGTTTTTCTTTTTCTTTTTTTTTTTTTTTGTATACATATTATATGTGTATACTTCTGATTAATATACGTACAGTAGTTGCTATCGCGAAATTCATTCATTTTTCACGAAAAAAAAAAAAAAAGGTTTCGAACACACTGTACGTATACATGGTAATGAGTGCGTCTTAGTAATGAATAAACGTGTGTTTGTTTTCTGTTCACCGGACACAGGGTCAAGTGGTCCTGGGAAGTACAAAAAGCGGCGTGATTATGAATCAAAATGACCTGGCACTTCAGAACGTCAAGAGACAACAGGCGGGCAACTATTCGTGTTTGGCTAGCAACGTGGAGGGGGACGGCGAGAGCAACGTCGTCCAGCTGACGGTCATGTGTAAGGGCAATTTATGTTATATAGTACTTGTATGCGCGCGAGAAAAACCGAGGCTAGCCGTACAAAACCACCGGCGTGCTCGTGCAATAAAACGCGCAGTGTGTACACTAAATGTATTGTTTAACATTCTTCTGAAAAAAAAAAAAAAAACAATTTCGTTTCATCTTTTTTTTTCTCAATCGAGATGCATTTTGTTTTACGCAAACGTAATATCTGTAGCGAATTCATTAAAATTTAACATTCACCCGGTGTACTATGTGTTTAAGCATTAAACCGAACGATTGCAATGGTTGAAATGATTTTCGCGGACTATTTTTGCGCACATAACGTTCTTGATTTCAAACAAATTCAGCCATACAACGTTGTCTTACACAGTAAAAATGTGTTACATTGATTTTGATCGGAAAATCGTAAACTAATTCGTTCACAACACTGCCACAGCGTTAAAACTTGTTCTCATTAAAAATCGCTAAATTTATTTCAATAATAAATTAATCTGTCGATGTTGAACGATAAGCTGGAAAAGACTTTTTGATAAACGTAATATTTTGTATTAAATGTTTTACAGTCAACGTACCCGCTTACATTTTAATGAACAACGTTTTGGCTATCGGATAAGCAATAATTAAAGTTTAAACGAAACAACAAATGTTATTAATAATAATATTATGTATAATTACGTACACCACTGTTATACTCCTTACGGCGGCGCTCACATTCAACCGCACGTTTCAGTTGATTACAAGGACGTAGCGAAATTGCCCACCCAATGCCCCGTGTCAGACAGTTGTCGCTCATGTAATCTGATAAACGCCCAGTTTATCCGTCGCGGTTTTAACAATAGAGAAAAAGTGTTTAAATAAAACTTTGTGCGAATTCTCATTGCATACATAGTATGCTGTCTGTCTTCTGCAGACCATCGGTATTTTTTTAATACGAGTTACAAAAAAAAAAAAACCAGAAAATAAACAAATTGATGAAACGTTTAAATTAAAGTCACTTTCCTAAATTAACACTTTTTATATCAACTCCCGTACAATAATGAATTAAATATTATGTATTCGGATGCAGTGATGGTTTTTTTTTTTTCAACTAAGTAAACAGAATTTCATAGTGTGTCATGCACAAACAAACAATTATTTATGCTAATAGTTAATTATTCATGTAACGTAATATTTTTAATTTTGCACACTGTACAGTGTACATCCATTTTTTCAATTGTTTGTATGCTTCAACGATATAATTTAATTAGAACCAGTGAAGTAAATAAACATTTCAATAAATAATAGCCTAGTGCACAGATGTAATAAAAGTCATTTTTAAAAACCAAAATAAGGAATAAGTGTGAAACATTGTTTGCTTATATATAAGACATTTAATTATTTTTGCCATTTTGAATAATTAAAACATTATCAAGTACATTATACAGATGTTACTTAAAAGGATATAGTTTTCATATTTTTCCTCTACTTTCGGTGTGAAGTCAATAAAAACACAATCCCTATCAATCTTGTTTCATTTTAACTCACGGTCGTGTAAATAAAATTAATTAATATTTCGATAATTTCACAAAAAATATTTTATTATTATCTGACGCATAGCGGATACGAACTGGTTTTTTACAGTATTTAAAATGAAAAAGTTAAATTTCAAAGAGTTATATACAAAGTATATACGAGTTATTACACTTAAACGAGAAAATGAGAAGTACAAATTTTAACTAAATGTTTACATTAATTCATCAATGCAATTATATTATATTCATTTTTATAAAGTCAAACTCAATGCCAAAATAGTGGGTATTATGACAATTATTTGTGATCACAAAGCGCATAGGTTACCATGTGTTGTAATAAATAAAACGTCAACTCAGTTTCATTTATTTCTCTATACAGTTTGTCTTAACAACCTTAAAAACAAAAAAAAAAATTGCACAACGATTCGACACACTGAGTTATTGAAAAGTATATTTATGATTTCTGCCATTTAAGAAAGTCAACCAAATAATAAATGATTGTTACGTACGGCCCCATCAGAGGTCATTGTACCGCCGTACTAACGATTGAAACCATTACAATAAAATAATAAAATACAGTTCGGATAAACAACAAAAGATGGTAAAAAAATAGAAAAATATAAATTTACATAGAATATGTTTCGTGTAAATTACCCAGACATGCTGAACACTATTCAATATAATAATATGCAATAAATTTTAAATAATCCAATGATAAATACAACCGTGGAAATCCAAATTAACAAATCTACAAATATTTCATGTTTCATTTAAATTTAACGTATTGGTAAAAAAATTTAAAAAACAATATTTTTTTATTTTATTATTTTTGCAGAATTTGAAGACAGCCATTTTATGAGATTTATTTTTCGGAAAATGTTCACGTTTTAATATTTCATTTTCATCAACCTTGTGATTCTAAATAATTAATTTTGGTTCCAGCAAATGTAGAACATTTTTTGAAAAAAAATTTAAACAAAAACTATTTTTAAACATTTTAAACTAAAACATAAAATATTAAAATTCAATATTGAAATATGAAACGATCGTAGTCCTTATCTCTGCGAATCCTATAAAAAAAAACTAATTATTAATATCTTCATTATATCGGTAGGAACCCTCGGTAGAAAACCCAGCAGTACTATATTGGTAGAAAGTAGTAGTACGTGCAGGGGGTCCGGACACCCCCCCCCACCCGAAATGTCATCGACGACATTTTTTTTAGAATCTGAGCGGAACGAAAATGCTAGTGTTTTTACAATGCTTTTTTTTTGTACTGGTAAACCTAATAATTAATTATGATATGTTATGGAAAAAATTACAAAATAATACGGTTAGCATTAGTAAGAATGGTTAAAATTACATATTATTTTTTTGACTTGACTTGACTTGACTTGACCCCCCCCCCACCCCGAAATAAAATCCTAGCTACGTCCCTGAGTACGTGTAAATGTTATTGTGAACAAATGACGATACGCTTCGTTCGGTCCGCAGACAAACCCGTGTGCAAGCACAACCAAAAGCTGACGTATGGCGTGGCCCGGAACGAGAACACGGAAATCGTGTGCGAGGTGGACGCGTATCCGGCACCGGAAGTGTTCAAGTGGACGTTCAACAGGACGGGCGGCGGGGCGTCCGAGATCGGCAACAACGAGGTGGTGCAGCACACCCGGACCGGCGGCGGCGAGACCGGAGGCGCGGGCGGACTGTCCTCGGCCAAGCTCACCTATAGCCCCTCGAACATCGGAATGGTCGGCGGAGGCGGAGGCATGGGCGGCGGTGGCGTCGGCGACAACGATTACGGGACCGTCACTTGCCGCGCTTCCAACACCGCGGGACAGCAGATCGAACCTTGCGTGTTCCACGTGATCGCCGCCGGTGAGTACACCTACCAGATACACATATACATATAAATACGTTATGTAATTCATCCCCCTAGGCCGGTGTAACGGGTTTCCAAATTTGTATAGAAACAAAAGCTCAACTTGTTTTCTCGGTAAAATGTCTGCCTCACTTACTGTGACACAGAATACTCATTACATCATTATGACTATGTATCAAAAAAATATACAAACAACATTCGTTACAGCGAACTAGCTTTGACGGAAATTTCAACATTTTTTATCAACACACTTCAAATACGTAGATCCTAAAAAATCCGGGATGATCAATAATGAGTTCAATACTATTGAAGGTTTCCCGTTTTAGGGCGATCGCCAAACCGTACGTTTTTTTTTTTTAGTAAATCTGTAAATTTGTATTACTTATACAAGGAATCTTGATTAATTACATCTTTCAACCTAGCGTTCTGGCATTTTTTGTAAATCTTATTTGCATTCATATTAATTAGCCCTGGCAAACTAAGCCCCGAGCAACAGCGAGTAATGATAGCTAGTACACCAGTAGTAGCTATGTTATTGGGCCTGGGCTAAAATAGCGAAATTTAAAATAAGCGATCATGCATAATAGCAAAACAATATAAATACCTTATCCTGACAAGAATGTATCCTAAGAATTATCAATACTTATGTTGATCACAAATTATAATACTAATGATAAAAAAAACTTTGTAAAAGGTATAGCATATAATTTGTCACAAATATCTAATGAATATTACGACAAATTACTGTATTCAAAATATACCATATTTTCCCCCTTTTTTTTAAATTCAAAATTTTTATTTTCGCTATTTTGGCCGGATAGATTAAATTCGAAATTTAAAATATAAAATAAATGTTCGCTTTTATATACTAAAATGTAGAACTAGTGCTGTTAATTTATTATAACACACCGTGCTGAACAATAGCGTCGACACGATGGTAGTTGACTGCTTCACGTCTTATCGGCATTCAAATGTGTTCATCGTATTCGAATTGTACGTTTTCCAAGTATTAGTATTTTCTGTTCACGGATTAAAAACCGTTTAAAACGAGTGCTATGCAAGGTGGCCCTTCAATTACAATAATCAACTATTTATAATCAAAAATGCATATATATGTATATAGTGTACCGTACGAATATCAATTATTTATTACACTGCAGAGTAGTCCGTATTTTTTAACATTCCGTTCTACTCCAAATGCTGGGCATGTGTTCAGAAATTCGACAAAAAACATAAAAAAAGCGTTTCAAATGTTTTTTTTACAATCGGACAAAATCGCGTTTATAAAACACAATACGGAAACGGGCATTCCAATTAAAAACATTAAAACATAACGGTCGATTGCATTTTCCGCATATAAAACAACTGCAATCGCATCATTCCGGAATCAACGAAATGTATGAATAAACAAACGCATTCGTTTATACAACGCGCAAGGTTCCTAGGCTTCGGGGAATCATTTTTTCTCCAGTACCGACGTATTTTAATAACATAAATGAAATTGTTATTTCCTCTCAAACGGTCGTCCGAGCATTGACGCGCGTTAACTCGAATATAGCTGCGTGAATAAAACAATATCAACAACATAATTCGTTGCACGTACACGACAGTAGTAACGTAGAAAAATCGAATGCAACCGACAAGATAATATGATGCACAGCGAGCAATCAGTATACCATAATAGCGATTATGGTTTTTAATTTATTTTTTTTTTTTATTCATATAAATTAAACGCAGGATTAACGATCACATAACATAATCTTACGGGACGCAATGTTTTCTATCGAAAATAAATAAATTTAAATCTAAATAAAACCGCTACTATATATTATACTTTTCTCGGCGGGGTTTATTGTTGACGGTACTAGAATCTCCTTCGGACTGGCGTAAGTATCGGATTTCGGTGCCCATAATAGAGTTTAAAGTTTATATGATATTATATCGCATTCGGTGTAATATTTACGTAAAAAATAATACATAATATACGTAATTAACGAAAATCGTTTACAATTCGTCCCGTCCTCGGTTTTTTTCGCGGACATTTTTTCCCCCTCCCCACCCAAAACTAAACAAATAAACGAGCGTCTGTCGTGGCGTGTATAATTAATTATTTTTTTCGCGCGGTATTGAAACGAAAAACAAAACATTTTTTTTTTTTCCCCCGTTGTTTTTCCTCCGCAAATCGCTCGCTCGGGTAGCGAAAAAAGCGGCGGAAAACCCGCGCGTCATATAACATGATTCGTAACAATCACCGGCGACGGCTGCACTCGTAGCATCATCATCATCACGATGCATAATATTAAGTTTTGTCGTTGCAGTGAGACCGGACCCGCCGTTCAACTGCACTTCCGGCGACCGGACGTTGTCCTCGGTACGCGTGTGGTGCGCGCAAGGGTTCGACGGCGGCGTCACTCAGCGGTTCGCGCTCGAGGCGTACGACTCGGCCGGCTACGCGGGCGCTGACGACGGCCACGACTCCTCGGCGGACGGCGGCCCCGCGGTGGCCGCGGACGGACCGGCGCCCGCGCTGCTGGCCAACATGACGGCCGACCGGCCGGACTTCACGCTGCAGCGGCTGCCGCAGACCGCGGGGCTCCGGTTGGCCGTGTACGCGTACAACTCGCGCGGCACCAGCGACCGCACGTGGTTGACCGCCTACACACTCAACTCGGCCGACAAGCAGACCACTTCTGGTAAGTAACATTAAAGCGTTCAACAGAACTCGGTCCCGACCGGCGGCAGGGTTTCGCGAACTTGAACTGGGGGTGCAGTGGGGAGGGTGTGACCCCGTGGTCGGGTGAGAAACATCGATGGGAGTTCCATACATTTAAGCTAGAAACCGATAATGATGTACCACGCTGATAGAACGATCCTGAGCAGCACTGGACCGGCTTGTGATTATAAATACGGTCCACACGGTAGTGGAACCGAATATCTTAATAATACGTATGACGAACTTTTAATGTTCTAACTTTGAAAAAAAAAAAACTTTTGAAAATTATGAAATATCATCATTTTAATAGAATTACTCGGTTAATGCCTTGGGTCGCTACGATATATTTTATAGAATGACAACTAAATAACTAAGACAAGTGTGTACAAAATTCGTTGCAAGACCCAATTTCGTCGAAACTTTTTTTTTCTAACGCTTCTAAAAGTTGTTTGCGGACTTTCCGGTAAACATTTTTTTTATTAGCTATAAGAAAAATATGATGAAAAATTATGATTATTTACCCATGAAATATAAACAAGATGACAGTGCGTGACAAAATATACTAGACGGTGAAGGGTTCGATTATATATTTCGGTTGAAGTTCCTTTTTTTTTTCTCAATTATTTGGAAAACGGTTGAAAAATTAAATCAACTCAAAGTATCGATTAAACTTTATTTCCAATAAGGAAATTACCAGACAAAAAACTAAGCAGATATCATGATAAAACCAATACATTCCTTGCTTCACTCTGAATATAAAACTGATTTTATGAAACATACAGCTTATGATTAATAACTTATGTGTAATAATATGATGTTTGGCCACACCTAGCTAGAAAACCCAAGTTATAAATTATAAATACATAACTGTCACTAAAATTGTTTACATGATATACTACTATAATAGAGTGCTTCCAGTTTCTAGAAAACATTTTAGGGTATCGTAAGTCAAAAAAGTTGGGAACCTACTGTCTTCGATAAAATATCATATACAGAAATACCAATAGAGTGTGAAAATTGTAAAATAGTGGCTACCGAACCTCTTATTCATGTAGATTAGCACTATGTATTATATGTATTATCATGAATATCACATATGTTTTGTGTAATCAAAATGAACTTAATTTTAGACCACGGTTATCAGAGTAATTATAATTAATATTATTAGATTAGAAAATAAACAGAAAATATATTTTTTATTACTCAAAATTAAATCACTTTAACTATAAACTAGATTGACTGCAACATAAAGCTCATAATCATTCGGAATGATAGGTTTTTTCGATAATATTGTCTGGAACACCTTGGTTGCTGCTCTCTGGTATACACACGGTGACAAATATTCCTGCTTTTGAATACGCAATAGTGACCTAGACCTTACTAGACTATTTGTCCCGTATGTTATACGAGAACGTCCCGTTTTCCTTAGGATAGTGTCCTGCAGGTGTATTTGTAAAAATTCTAATAACCTTTGAAAAAATCCGGTCCATGTGTTCTGTGAACATTAACTATACAACCTACCAAACCTTCATATACAACAAGGATGATGGAAGTTTTTCTTTTCGTTGTCTTTCCTAGAACGCCATATGCAGGTTGATAACGTAAAATACAAACTCGTCGAAATCATGCGTAATCCTGGTGCGGATAATCGCATACGATTAGGAAAAACCACGGCGTGTTTTAACGCTGCAGAAAAAAACATTGTATGAAACTGTTTAAATCCGCGTAGTCCTTAGTTGCAAGAGTTGGCATTATCATTATATTATAGTAATACGAGTATGCTACAGGATCAGAAGCTCGTTTAATCCAATCGTCGTTTCTTTTATTGTGAACACGCCAGTTCCGCATTTTACCGACCGCTATTACCTGTGCAGAGTCAAAAGTTTTCGAACTTTCCGGACACTGCACCACACCGGCCGCAGTCCTTAATCGCCGTTGTACACGAAATTAGTTTACCGCGAACGATGACGACGATGTGGACACTTGGTAACTGCAACGTGTAACTGTCACATCGCCGTGACCACTACCGCGAGACCCGACCGCACGCGGTAATCCTTGTTAGGGACGAGGGACGAATTGACCGTCTGCCATACCCCAGCAATCCTCCGACCGACCCGCGGGTACTGTAAGACGTACTTGCGCTCGGTCGTGAACGCCACCGTCCATCTTGTTACTCGTGTATTTATATTATATGCAAACACGCGACATGTTTTTCACGTGCAAAGTACAAAGTACTATCTAGTCGCTTTTACTAGTCTCTGTAGAATATCTCCGCCGCACGTATGGGCACGCGTGTGATAAATTATAACCATTTGTGCGTATCACGTTCCCGTATCGTTTACTTTGATTTAGTGTTATATTCTTTTCGCAATTTGTATAGGCTTTTTTTCGCGCCGCCCCCGGTGTGCCGAGACAAATCGATTGCGGTTTTGCGTGGTTAAAAATTGCCTCTTTTTCTCTCTCTCCTGGTTTCTTTTACTGGATTTTAAAATACTTTCATATTTTCTGTACGTACAAGTGGAAAAACTATTCCGCAATAACCTGTAAAATACTTATTTTTTATACAACGAAATCACTTAAAATTATTCACCTTTCCGTGTCCTCCGGGGCAACTTTTATTTTATTTTTTCTTTACACGCTCCCTCGATGAACGTATTATGCATATATTACATTTACGTTCACGCATTTGCATGTATATAAAAATAAAGCATCGACTAAAATATAAACTTATCATTATGCAAAAGTTAATAAAGATTGCCTTTTTTCCATATTAACAATGCTATTGTTTCGATTAGATGAGTCAAATCAAGTATACTGCAGTATAATACACACACTTTACATTTTAATATTAAAAAAAATTTCGTGTTTTGTATTAAGCTATAGGTACATAACATAACTGGATAATACACAAGATAAATATTTTCACTGCCAAATACGTTAGAGATTTTCCGAAGAAGCCTTGCAGAACGGTTTTCGAATTAACCGAGTTCTCATTGATCAACAATTAATCACTTGTACTACCTATGTTACGTTACGTTACGCAGATAAGGTTTCAACTGTACAAGTAGAGTAGACAATAATAATGTAAAAGCGATAAGATCCTTGTCCAAACTCGAAATAGTTATTTACAATAAACCATTGATTTTTGATTTATGTGCATTAACGTTTATAGAAAAATAACATTTTTTAGAATTAAAATTTATACAAATAAGATAGTTGCTCTTAAAAAATCAAAAGTTTTTACTATTTTTTCGATCAAAAAACGCGTCTATAATTTGAAACAGTCTAAGAAAAATAAAAACCATAAACTTTTATTATTTTTCTAGAAGGAACCTAGTTTTCTTTAAAATAATCACTCTGGATTATTATACTAGTATCCATGACCCTTAAAGTTTCTTATATTTTTTTTATCTTCTTAGTTCTTAGAACATGCTATTACTATAAAAAAAAATAGGCTATCATAAAATTATAAAATGAAGATTTAAAATAAAGTTTATAAGTGCACATACTTATGGTAATTTATTTAACAACGATAACCAAACATCTTGTATTTTTATAGATATTAGATTATGTACTAAATATTGTTGCAAATATTTTATTTTATTTAGTTTTCTTAATTTTTACAAAGGCATTTAATTATTTTTAAATTTCTCATCGTACTAACTTATAATAGACTACTTTATTATATTATTTAACTTTAAAATGGCTATTTTTAAATTTAAATATATATTTTTCCGTTTTAAATTATATAAGTTTCCAATAAATAATCATTTTTTCTATTTATTTAAAAAAATAAATTTAACAAAAAAAATATGGAATTTTATTTATATTAACAAAAATTGTGTAAATAAATATTTATCAAAATATATATGTTACCTTTTAGGGTACCATTTTAGGGTACCTTTTAGAATTCTATTATGATATTGCCAAACGACAAAGGACGGACAAATGTTCAAATACAATTTGAATTTAAAGCCATTGAGTTAATTATGATTATTAATAACCTAACATTGAATTACGACCGATAATATTGTAATTTCAAAAAAGAATAAATCTCAATAAATGATATAATTCTAAATCGAAAAAGTCATTGTACATTTTCTATCTTGTGTTAATATTTTATGTCAATTTAACATCAATAAATAATGAGATAAGAACTATGAGAATTCCCTAATTTCGAGTAAAAATAAAACGAGTTAAATATTTTATTTGTTTTCAATATGAATTCAAAAGTATTCAAAGTGCATAAAAAAATAATATAATATAATATATCTAGCTATTTTATGTACTTAAACGTTATTTGTGCGAGTAAATTATACATTATTTTAAAATTAACTTAAAAAAAGAAGAATTAATTCGACCATCGAATTAATAACTACCACTACTGAATAGTTAAATAATTAAAAAGTAATCACCCTTATCAAACGTCTTTTTACTAGGTGTACTTATGGTGGTAGTATAAAAAAAAAACATTAAATAAGATATATTTCAAAATAAAAACGTATCTGTACTACTATAATACTGCAACCGTAGATAAGTGTATTATATATTCACGCATTTATATGGGCACATAAATAGGTTGGTAAGGTGTACGTATAATATTATATTTTATTAACTATAATAGATGTCTCCACAATGTATGGTTTATTTATAGGGTAGGATTTCTAGACACGGGATGCGTCGTTTTATTCAAATTTACGGATTTGTAAGTATTAAATTTGCAATCCACGAGCGCATAAATTTGTCATTCGATAAGAAAATGTTTAGATTATTGGCGCGTAATATCGTGTGATACGAATATCGCCGCTTAATTTCCTCTGCGGCGAACGTGTGGGTATTTCAAAATTCAAAAACTTTTGCAGTTAACCTATTTTTGATCGTCGAATTTATTTACCGATCGTTCGGATTCGCTCACGATAACGTGGTATTCGCAATTTCAACGGCGGCTCGCGTTATCGCACGGATAATAATAATAATAATAATAATAGTAATATGTACCTTCCATTCGCAGGCTACTGCGGCAATCGAAAGTCAATGTTTACGAAACGCAGGTATATTTAACGTGTCCCGTTAACCATACGGCGTTTCCCGATGACTTGCCAGTGTGCTCCCCCCCCCTCCCAACCCACCCATAACTTTGTTCTATAAGTATAATTTATCGACCGCGTTTGAGCTTTTACACTGCTGCGTTTAATAGGGCGCAAAGAAACGTGAATAAATATCACGAGAGACATCATAACGAGACGGTCTACGACGATAACCGTGATCGCGGAAAAGTAGATTTGTTGAAAAGTCACAGATAGATTGGACGTGATACGAGACGTATACTCGTATAAACCTAACGATGTAATTGCGGAACTTTCCGAGGACTCAATTGGGTAGAGATGGTGGGACGCGAACTTACGTGCGGACACGATCACCTATCACAAGAGGGCAAGTTTGAGGATGGGGCACTCCTATTACGGAAAAATTATATGAATTTGTATTTTAATAAACATCGTTAGTATCATAATTAATATATTATTACATGAATAGAGATACATAACTGTTATATCGTATTGAGGATTTGGTACGTACGATTTGCATTAATAGCGAACAATAGCCCACAACAGTTTGAGAATTTCCTCCCTCCACCACTAAAACTTAACCCCACGCGTCTAGGGGTGACACATGACAGCGAAGCGTTAGGTGATATGGGTAAAAATAACTGCGATGACATGGACATGGAAACTGTTTGTCATCAATAATATCCCTGAAGTGACGACCATGGAAATCGTAGTAATAGCAAAGTTTTAAAACATCCCCTTGTTATCGGGAGCGCTCATATATTTCTCCTTCCCCGAAGCGGAGACCCATCTATTTCCGACGGGAACGTTCAAATGTCCCGCCGATCGCAAAGCAGTCACAGCTATTGGTTCCGGTGTTGATAAAAGGGCCTTTTTTTCGGGGGGAAGTGATCTGTTCCGGGAACGAGTTTATGGCCATAGGAAGCGGTTAGCAGCTTAGCACACGTTCAGTGTATAGCCAAACCGTGACGTGAGCCCGCGGTTAACGACTTTTACGCTATGTTTTCGCAGTCGAACACGTATAGCCGGCGGCATATGTATTTTAACCGTCGTAACCACATCGTGCACCCTGCTACCGGCTCTTAGTCGACGGTCGGCGAGACCGGTTACCCGGGTCGCGGTTAGCGCACGTGTTCGCGAGACCGATGAAACCGATGAACGGCTCGCCGGACGTCGGTGATTACGTTTTATGTGTTTTCGCGTTTGCCCAACTGCAGGTTCCTCGGTGGTCGGCAACGGCGTGAACGACCGTCTGCGCGTGACGCCCGTGGTGGCCGGCCTGCTGGCCATCACCATCGTGTCGGCCGTGGCCGCGGCGGCCGTGATGTGCGCGCTGCGCGTGCGCTCGCGAAGGCACACGGACCAGCGCCGGCAGGACATGTGCGGCATCGGCACCGGCAGCATTATGGGCGGCGGCGTGGGCGGCGGGGCGGCCGTCATCGCGGTGTGCAAGCAGAAGTCGGACGAAGACGATTACGCGGCCGCGGCATCGGACCCGGACAAGAATCCCGACCTGATTCCGCCGACAAAAGTCAAGGGTAAGTTTGCGACATTTCTCTTTTTTTGTCGAGTGTTTGGCTGTCGATGCTACTATGGATGCAGCGGGAAGTGAACATATTTTCTGTCCAGTAAAATACTAGTTTTCGGCGTCATGGCCGGGGGGGGGGAAACCGTTTTCCGCCCTCAACGCTTGGCAAAACAAATAAATATCCGAAGGTATAGATGTACATGATGTGGCCGAGTTTCTGTCTCTTTGTACGACGTGCAAATCTACGTATATACGTTTTTCATTTTCAACGTTCGTACGTTTGCATATACACACAGCCGAAACAAACAGACCGTGGTGTCATAACCCCACGGTCTTAGAAGACTTCCTCTAAGACCGTGGTCATAACGATTGTCTTACTAATCACCACTGCCGCATTAATAAAGATAGGAGGCATGACAAAAAGTGGTATGTGTGGCTCGTGCGGAAGGGCAATTTCCGCCCTCGCCACATAATAAACTGTTCTGTCACGCGTGTACCGAGAGTTTAATTTTCGATGCTACTATAGATGCGGCGGAAAGTTACTCTTTTCTGTCCAGCGGGTGGAAAAGATTGTTTTCCGCCCTCAACGCTTGGCGAAATAAATAAATATCCAAGTACGATAAGTGTACCTGATGTAGCCGACTTTCCGTCCCGAAACTTTATACTTTTTATTACGTTACGTTTTTCATTTGAAACGTCGCGTCCGTGCGCTTACGTATACATAGTCAAAACGGATTTTGGTGTCATGACGATTGTGTTGCTAATAATTACCACTGCTGCATTAATAAAGATAGGAGGCGTGACAAAAAGTATGTGCAACACAGTATACTATACCGTCTATATAATACTATCACTCAAGTTGTCTCCGCCAGTGTTGACGTTCAACGGTATAGTGCTGATATTCAGTGCTTAGCGTTGAAACAAAAAAAACTACCAACCAGCTTCTAAGTCCCTGCCGATCTATGCATAGCGTGTGACGTTTATAGCAGTCGATTGTGATAGTACCACTAAATTATGTACCTAAATCCAAACCCGAGCGCTAAAAATCGTTCTTTTCCGAATAACTCACGATTTCTCGGGAACGTTATTGTGCTACGTGTTTGGTTGATAATGTCCAGCGGATTTTAAATATTCAATTCTAACCAGTATTATCACTATATTACTATACTATGCCATCGATAATATAGAATGAACGTTATTGGTCTTGAAATGAAAAAAACAAAAAAAATTAAATTAAATCGACGTATGACGTTCATTTACCGGAACCGAGTCGTTTTTGGGTGCACCGTGATTTGACGTAAAATGTTTCAATGCGGCGACTGAATTGCATTTATCGCATCGACCGAAACCCCGTGGGTTCTCCCAACAGTATCCCGGGTTTTAAAATATATATATTGCAGATACGTCATCCCATTGCGAAAACTGGTAAACGCAGCCACTATAGACGTCTCTATAATTGTTTTTGGGTTCGTCTTGATATACACACAAGTTTTCGTCCAAAGAAATTAGAACTTTTATCGCTTTTCTTTTGTCGAACACTCGTTTTTATCGTTTTAAATGCAATTACGATCACAGTTCTACAAATCAATGCTACCACTAACGGTATCCGACACGCATCCGCCGGGTGATTCTGGAACAGTCCGCGACTGGCCTGAATGTGACCTGAATGCGATCGGAATATTGAATAGGCCGAAGCGCAACACGATCGTGACGAATCAATACGGTAGTGTTACTCGAATAGAGGCGTCGTGTTTGGGGCAGCCGCGGCGTAGTAGACGACGTACCGTTATACGCCAGGCGATTTATTCGCCGCGCGCAAAACGTTCTCGATTTATTTCGATTTATTTATTTTTTCTGTTTCCTCTCCAGGCGGAAGCAGAGGTAACATCGGATATCGCATTGTGCAGCAACTGCCCATGGGATTAAATGACGACGACGACGACGACGACGTACACTTGGAAGCTGCCGAATCATCAGACGATGAACGAGCTGGTTATCCGACGCTTCCGGTGGACGGTGTTAGCTCGCGTCCATCGGTCAATTCACTTCGACACGTAAGTCATTTGTTGCAATTGTACGCCAAAATATATCGGCGATACGTTTCCAGCCATTATTATGCCTGTTGAAAACATTTCCATTTCAGTAATACCGTGAATTTATATTATCAAATCGGTTTATTAGTTTCTACAAAATATTCGACTTGAATATATAAACAATAAATTTAATGTACTCCATGCTTTAATTTTTATATTTTTCACATTGTGATAAATTCTATACAGCCAAGGTGTGAAATATAACCCGCACCTAGGAAAAATAAACAAAAAAAAACCCGAGTTAACAAGATAAATTAATATTAAAACGGTAGAAGAGCTTAAATGAATAATCTATCATTTTTAGAAAAAAAATAAATTCCTTTATTGATGCTTCGAAGGTTCTATAATCTATAATATGGTATTAATTATCGAATGTCAATGTTTGTCTCGCGCAAACTCTACCCTTTTTATTTTCCTATCTATACCACCAATATAATATTTTTAAACAAAAACTCACTATCTGTTCTAACGCAAAATCCCGACGAGACTCATCCTTCTTATAATTGAATACCTTTTTATGTAATTTTTTTTTGTTTACTATGTTAGCTTTTTAACCTACACTATTTTTTGCTAAAATACACTGTTTATGTTTCTTCTAATTTTAACTTATCTATTGTTCCGTTGTATCAGTTTCTGTCTATTTTTAATGAAATTAATAAATAAATCACATTTTTACGGGATATTAGTTAGGTATCGAGGTTCATGTTTTCATAATATTTTACGTATATCGATTAAACATTGTTCGACGGTAATAATTTTTGGCGTGGAAGTGTATTCACGAACAGTTTTTGACTAAAACATAATAACTGACATGATGCCATATAAACATTATTATTTAGTTATATCAAAATCAGTTGTTTAATTTACAGTTAAAAATATGTTCAACAACAACAGTAAATATCGTAAAAATATATATTGTATAAAATCATTCGAATTTTATTTTCTTGTATAGTGATTCAGGTTAAATCAATGTAATTGCTATTACTAAAACAAGTATTTCTTTTTTTTAAGTTCTAACCATCATTGGAGATGATACCAAACTACTCGTATATTATTGATATTATAAGAAATCTACACATTCAATTTATTGGCCGTAGTTACGAATTATTTATTTTATCACGGTCTGTATTTTATAGACGTTTATTATAATTTATAGGTAATCAGTTAACAACCTATGAAGTAAATTTAAAATTGAGTTCCATTTTTGTTTAGTTTTTTTTTTGTACCATTTCGTTTAAATATGCCCATAACGGGAGTACTAAACATCAACAAATTATTTACAAAAGTTAAATTTTTGTTTATTGAAATACTTGTGCGTGCCACTATCCAGCCTTCCGTAATTCGTTGGTTAAACTTAAGTTAGATAAACGTAGCCGGTACCTACCTATAGACTTTAAAGTTTGTCTTATACATATACCCAGAAAATACCCCCGAGGGTATATCTATTATCACTTACTGCTCCTTTATAAAATAGAAAATCGTTTTTGTTCGACATTATATTCGGTATAGATAATATAATCATGTTTGCAAAGATGATGGAAAATCAAGTAGTTCACTTTTACTGAATTTTACATACTTAGGGAATCAATAAATCTAACACAGCTACGCAGTAGTGGGTAGTTATGCGTGTAAAAACAAATTACTCCAATAACCATACACAGTGATCCAAAAGGACGTGTTCGGATAACCCATGATTCGTAACACAGTCGGTTCATAATATTATTTGTTTTCACTGGCATAATATTTGCGTTTCGTTTTTATGTTATAATATATTATATTCAGCGCGAATAATACCATATTAATCTAAAATTGGTTCAGCAAATATTTAAAACGTACGGAGGACCGGCTAGAGTCAACAAAATATATTTTTTCTGGTCTATGTGTGCTTCGATGAACTAATAAATAATTGTTATTTTACTTAGCCTTTCGTAAACAACCGATCGACTCAATAATAAAAACATTTCGGGACAGACATACGACACGAAAAAAAATAATAATAAATACAGTTCGGTAATCACGTGGCATACTGTTTCTGATTATAGGCCGCAGCGACGGTTGGCCCAGGTTACAGCAACAATGGGTACAGGCCGGAACAACAGCACATGACGAAAACCGCAACGATATCGTCGCGGTTACCACCACCGTACCATCACCGAGAAATCGTTACGGTACGAACGCCACTCATGTCCAGCCAACAAGAAAGCTGCGTTTAAAAACAAAACAAAAAAAGTTATGACTATTAACTCCCAGAATATTATGTTTAAATGATAATAATTTTATGTGTACCTTATATACATAAAGTAGATAGTCCTAATTATTATTATTACCCGCCCCCTCCCCACGACATTATAATATAACGGTTATAATAAAATTGTATTGTGAATGTATTTTGTTAACGACTTCTTGAACGTATATTATTATTATCATTATTATTATTCCAATTATTCTAATTATTATTATTATTATTCTAATTATTATTATTTTTATTATTATTATCATTATTATCATCATCATTATTATTATTACTATTATAACAAGAATTCCGCCTTTGCTAACATTGTTTCCCCAGGACGTTTCTGACATTTGTACCCTCGGTCGTTTCCTCTTGACGTCGCTGCACCTATTACCTACCTAAGTTTTACGTTTGTTCGGTCATCATATTAATACCTCTGTTTTAAAATACTATTCACTTAATAGTTTTCAATTTTCTACTTAGAAAACGAATGTAAGTGACACATTATATGTAAAATCCACAACCAACGGTTAACCTTTGTTATTTCAACCTGTCCGGCTGGACACAATATCAAACATAATAACCTTAACCATATCAGAATGACTCGAAGTAGTACACAACTTTTAGTCAAACGCTAAAGTAACTATAATTGTTACATTTTGTTCACTGTGTTTCTATTGTACAGATAACGATTAGTTTAGTTCAAACACAATTTAAACATAATTAAAAATCCAAAGTTACAAAATATTGTAATACATGTAGTTCGTTCATCATTGATTTTATTTGACAAAAAAAAAACAAAAAAAAAACAAAAAAAAAAAAACGCAAAATTGTTGTTTGGACGTCGTCGATTTTTGATCTAACTGTTTCACTAGATTCGGTGTTATTCATCGTGACGTAATATTGTTAAGATATAATAACTGTAGTTAAAATCTCAATAAATAAAAAAAAATAATAATAATTTACTCTTTACGGTACCGGTTATGAACGCCATGCAAATTTTTTGAAACGTCCTCCAACACATAATAATTCATTTAGAGAACGTAAAGGAGTCTAGAAGGATTTCGTTCAAAACCCGTGTAAAAATGTATGATAAAAATATTTTATTGAAATCTATTCATAGTTATATACCAAAGTCCCAGCGCATTGCTAGTTCTTTTAACAGTTGTTAAATGTGTAAAAATAATGTGTTTTAAATCAAATGTGTTAAAATTTTTAATATTATCGGTTTGGGAGTTGTTGTTGTTTGTACTTGAAGTTTGAAAAATGACTTTGTTTAATTAAAATTTTCTTCGATTCGCACTAGCGAAATAACGTCACACTATACTGAGGGATAAGGTACGATATTTCAAACATTTGTTTACATTTTCTATTATTATTGATATAGATGTTATATTTGATGTACATATTTACTTATCGGTATCATGAACGATAACGAGTTACCCGTAGTAATTATAAAATATAATAACATTTTAATTATATAAATTTAATCAATTATTATTGATGGTATAATAAACAATTTTTTTTTTTCATTAAAAACATACAATTATTGTATGATGTCTTCAACTTTAAGTTTCTTTTGAAGTACTATTAATTAATTATTGATTTACATCCGTGTAATTATTACGATACAATTTGATTCATAAAAAACA
Source organism: Periphyllus acericola (assembly GCA_949715065.1). Lineage (NCBI taxonomy): Eukaryota > Metazoa > Arthropoda > Insecta > Hemiptera > Aphididae > Periphyllus > Periphyllus acericola. Next base: position 61,169,407 of record OX454264.1, read on the forward strand.
ATAGTTTCTAGAATTCTGTATGTTTATATGAATATTATTTTTTCCATAAATATAGGTACCAATTATTTTGAGCCTTTACGATAAGACTCGTGTACCTACTAAAACAGTTTAATAAAATATTTTGTCCAGCTTTTTATCGAGTATTCGGTAAAAAAATATTCTTGTAGTCAATGATTTGAAAACTATTCAAATATTTGCCGAGTACTAGATAAGTGGTTAAAGTTTTTTTTTTTTCAATTTTATATCAAAACTTTAAATTATAATATTGTAGTATATAATGTATTACTCTTCCGATTTTCAATTTATGTGAACTATATTATTATCATAGTATTTATGTAAGAATAATTATCTTTTTACTGTCGAAATATGAATATTATAATTATTACAATTTATATTATAGTTCTTATAATTTTTATGGCATAGATCAATAGTGTAGCGTACATGCGGACTTTTTAATTTTTTTTTCAAAACCCACATAGGTGCTCTTTGTTTTACAAACGATGTCACTGAAGTTATGAGTTACGATGATTTGAAAACTATAACGAGTTTATGAATTATTTAATTTTTTTTCATTTTTTTTATTTCTCTTCGGCATGAATTATATTAACAATATATTCAAATTCTTTAATTTTTACCGTTTACGAGAAAAAGAACAAATATTTCTCTGTTTTTTTTTCTTTGACACTACGAGTGACCGACGTACCTAAGTGCTGCAAATTCGAAAACTAAATATTCCAGTACACAATTAATGGTTGATCCATTGTTCTTATTACGTTTAAATACACGGGTTTCAAACGGGAAAGTTCGCATGGTTGCTAAGACTAGATTATTTGTTCCGTTTGTTTTTTTTTTTTAAGTTTTTATGATCAATGTTCATTGATTTAAATTATTTACGTAATTAGCAAAAAATTGTTCTATTCACGTTGTCGCTACTTATATATTATACATTATATCTAGTTGTAAGTGTAATCATGGTCGCACGTAAAAGACGCCAACTCTGTTTAGACCTAATCAAAGCGATTGTACTTCTTCCGAATCAACATTCGATTGAACTACAACGATTTACTAATACTATCCGTGTGCGTGTTATGTACTATGCATATAAATATATAATGTCGTGTATGTGTATAACATACATCAATATATCATATTTCTATCATATCTATTTAGAATTATACAAATATACAATACATACATATTATACTTATATCGATCAAAATTTATTCGTTTCGTTCCGTGAACAATTTATTAATATTATATAACAACTATTAAGATTACTATAATTCATTAAATATTATTATACTACCATGTAAGTGTGTAAATTGTGTTTACTTATTATAATAATTCGATCGTTACAACAATTGTTTTACTAAAATACATGTGACGATTTTTCTTCGAACGTTATTGTTATTCTTTCGTCTCCGTAATATATACAGTGGAAGCCGCTTATTAGAAACACGGATAATTGATACAATCGCGTTATTGAAACAAAATGTACTGGGACGGGCCGGCCGTATATTATAACATTGAAAATAAATCGCATTATTGAAACATCACATCGGTTATTTGAAACAATTGGGGGAAAGTATTGACTTTTACACCGCTTATCCGTGCGATACCCTATGTAATTTAATGTTATCTTTGCTGTCGTCACGTTTATATTTTGACTGTACTTTATCTTAAGTACGTCCTATAAGATGTATAAGAATGCTCTTTCCTGTACGTATTGTAAGTTCATCTTCGGCGTGCGTACGTAAAGGTGATTAGTGTTTTGTTATTCTAAAAATCTAAAAATGTCTAAATGCCAATATTTAAATGCTAAACAGAAGTGCGAGTTATTAAGATCATTCGACGTGCTTCCAAAAATTAGTTTACGTTAAAGTTTACGGAGAGTCGTTCAGCATCGTGCGGATGAAATAGGTGTTGATCAGCATTATTCATATGAAAATATAGTCCATAACTTGATGCAAATTCATGCAAATCATTAACTTGACGCAAAAAAACCAAATTTCGATCGATAAATATTTTAAATAATAAAGTAAATATATACATTTGTTCATACTTTTTTAAATTATACAATATACCATACGCACAGACATTTTTCGCGTATTTTTAATTTTTTTTCCGTAGTACAAATCAAACCAATCGCTTATTAGAAACAATCGGTTAATTGACACATTTCACTTCGGTCCCAAAGTGTTTCTAATAAGCGGCTCCTACTGTATATATATTATCCGCCAAAATCCATAGATGCCAAGTCCAAACCTTAAGGTCGCTGAATTCGCAGCAGTCGTTTTTGCAACGGTCAATATTGTCCACCTGCATAATACTATATAAAAAAAAAAAAAAAAATTCAGGACCACGTTGAACGCACACTTCCACGTCGGTGCGTGCTTCGCATTTGACGGAAACATGTCCAAACGTAAGTATCCATACGCTAAATTACTCGGGAAATGAATAGGAAAAATTGAAATACATTTACAGCTCAAAACAGTCTACGGTATAATTATACCGAAGTTGTAACTTTTAAACTATGAACAAAACGAGAAAAGATAGACGGGTCTTAGGAATTTGACTGTTATTATTCTTTCGGTGCTGCGACGTGCCGCGCTCGTGTTATGCGAGTAGAAGAGTTAACACCGATATCCGTGTGCCTGACAATCGGCAACTGTACACATTCCTTGACCAATTATCCTGCCGATGAATAGTCGTCCGGATTATATTGTGTAAGGCACCAGCAGTCTCACGCGTAATTTAAACCCAATTAAATATACGTTATACCTGTAGGACAAACCGTCCGAAATATATTAAAAAAATATCTTCGCGCGGGCGTATACGTCGTGAAAAATGTAAAGTTTTGCTATGATGATTAATTCCGTCCTCGGTGGGCAGTTTAATAATTGTAATCGGCAGACGAGGCGGATGGATTACGAGTGTGCGAGTTGTATCTAAACACTTTTGAGCGAAATTATTTGAGTAGTACCGTCGAGTGGATTGTTTCCTAGCGTCGTAGTGGCAGACTAATTAACCGTAGATAATGGTTAATACAATAATTATTATGATAATAATAACAGTATAGGCATTAGAACCGAACTCGACCCGAACGCCCCACTCGTGGTTATCGTACTCGACTGGACGTTAAAACTCGACAGTACACATCACACCGCGCGTAGGGGAGCTCGTATTTATACGTCGCCCTCGTGTTTTCTGTGGATCGTTACGAAACAAATGAAATCGGTTTATAATTCAGTTGTTCTATGAGTTTTCAGATTTAACTCGTTTTCTCATTTCAAGTTTGCCATTTGATTATCAATCGAATACAATTTGATGACTATAAACAAATAAAAACGCAATAGTCGGAGGTATTCGTTTCACTCCTGATAAACCGTTCTTATTAAATTTTTCAAACCACAAAACTATTTTGATTTCTATGGAAAAATGCATCTACACTTTTTATTTAACTAATTTTCGGTTTTTAATTTGATTCATGACACGTTTTTTTTTTTTGTATTATCATATTTTTTAATTAAATACAAACAAAAACGCCGGCTTCCTTTTTGAACGTACGTTGCATTTTCAATGATAATATTATACCATTGCATATACATTAATATAATGTATAAATTATAATATTGCATAAGCACTGTATCGTACTTAAAAGCTAATGTCATAAAATCCTCATAAATAAATAATATAATGTTGTATTTTTGTATTATAATTTGAATAAAATTTATTGAAAAGCAGTTTACGCTGATATCTCCCTCATTCGTATATTTTAGAACACTAGCAGCTAATATTTGTATATATTATGATATTTTGTAATATTTTATTTGGTCGTTTAATCGGAGGTAATAAGCTTCTTATTCATAAAGTTTATAATCTTACATGAAACCGGTTTTTCGTGTTTCTCACGTTGAACACGTCTTCGCTGAATTGTGTTATCGTTAAATCATATCGCTGCACACGAACTGCGTATCGAAAGGAAAAAAAACTCCAACAAGACGGAGACGAGGGTTGCGTCCCTCGTTTTCTGAACGACTACGGGAATTTCGTCCGCAATACTTAAAATATGTTCAACGTTTACGTGCGATGGTGCTTGCGGGTGGGTCGACAATTACAATACAGTAACGATCCTGACATCGTAGAAGTATAATGGATAGTCGTCGTAAATCGTAATCAAACATGATCGGGAGAATTTCATGATGACTCATAAAATCCATTGATTTGTCCAGTCAGTGGCATTAAGCCAACAAATATACAATTCTAACACTGCCAGTCAATCAGCATGATTTGCGTAATGTTTAATCGAAAAACAAATGGCAAGGAAAATATCGTCGGGACGCGATTCTTGTTGAAATCCTTTTCGATGAAATGATATTTCAGTTTCTCTTTCGTCTCTTCATGCCGTAAAGAATAAGATTATTTATTACTTGATTATTATAAGTGGGTTTAAGCTCAAACGTCTAACACTCTAGTCGACGAAACATTACGCGTCTGGTACGTAACCAGTAGTACTCTGACTTTGCCTCTTGCCTTCTGGCCCTAACTGAGGGTGCAAAGATCCATCCGTGTTGGACTGGACTTGGGCCGTGTTGACCTGAACCCAGAATATTATTATCGACCGTGGCAAGTGATCTGTATAATTGAAACAGAGTATCATTGACTAATTACCCCGTTAGACATCGAAAACACATGTTCATATATATTTGAAAACAAGTCCGGGGGTAAATATATTGAAACATTTATAAATTATAATTTTAACCTTTTTTGCTGAAACGAAAAGCGAATATTTAAACACCACGAAATGTTAGCATGAACATTGTATTCGTACAACCATTAATCGTTTTTCGCACACCTAATGCTATACACTCTGGCCGCGTAAGGACAGACAATTGTTGATCGAATAATTTACGTAAGACTTTTCGTTTGTTATCAGTGTTGGCTTATCGTCGCATGGTGTAATATATTTTATGAAGAGCGATACGACCTTTAGAACTGGACCGCTTGGACGTGGAAAAAGAAAAAAAAAACCGTAACGACACGGGTAAAAGTTTTTGATTTTCTACTCGTCCGCCGGGCGAGTGTGATGATATTTTAGAAAAACGAACGTTTCGTTGTTACTCTAGTAAACAAACGATTCGCTATCGGTCGTATTTTCGCCTCGAACAAATTAATGCGAAATGTGCGTACGCGTACCTAACCGCACCAGGGCCGAGGACGCGGCTCGTGGTGAAAAAAAAAAAAAGGAAAACAACATGATTCGACAGGACCACGGGCAATTTTCCACGGTGTTTGTGTTTGTAATGACGGTTTCCCGTGGTCACGGCTTCGTCCGAGCGTTTCCTGTGCCCGCGGCGGCCCCGTGTCCGTCAACGTTCGGTATTTAAATGGCACCGAGCGGTCCGAGAACAAACAGTCAAATTGTCGTCGGGTTCCGTTCCGTACTGTGGGTGGGCAACGCGCGTGATCTCGTTCGATTCCAACGATGTTTTCCAGTCTTACGTGCAAAGAGCGCCAGAACGTTATGAACGAATTTCCCGAGCTGTCGCCGAACTTGATAAAACGTTACGAAAAGACGTTCACAAGGTACCCGACGAACTTTCCGCGTGATCAAACAGTACCGACTGCGTGATATTTTATTTTTAATTACCATTATCGTACCGGCGGCGTGCGTTCATCCACGCATAGTGTATACGGTTCGAGTGTAATAATTAATGCACAAATAGTGCATTTTATCAGCACTTAATTTTCCTGTCATAATTAATAATATTAATATGTACAGTAACATTATTTTCCATTACTACGCACACCATACACCTATTATTATTATTATTATTATTATTACTATTACTATTACTTTTACTGTAACACGGGCTGTTTATTATTCAACCGGAAATTATTATTTCACTGTTATAAAACCGTTTCAATATACAATATGGTCGTATTTATTTATTTTGGACGTACGTGTATTTAAATTATTCGCATAACTTATATTTTATAAGCTATAAAAATTAGATTAAAAAAATAAAACAGTGCGCGTCAGGTCCGTGTAAAAACCTATACAACACGTACGTAGAAATATGAATTATGTATTTAGATAGAAATATAAACGCGCAACTAACGCTATTGTACGATGTGTCAAAATATTATATTATAACACTACGATTTATTATATTGTCCTATTATATTTCTGTGTTGAGGATTTTTTTTTTTTATTATTATTTTATTACATTCATCATTCGATCGTTTTATATTAATTCTCAGAAACGTTTTGAACATCGTCAGACTGTTGGCTTTTAGGGGGGAACGAGAAATATGTTTTAGTCTTACTGTACAATAATCAATTACAATCGGGGTATTGATTCGTACTGTTTTACTTCTCTCATTCTATTTTTTTATTAAAAGAGTTCGATGTGATTATATAATATCATTAATCATTTCATGCAGTCTACATTTTGTACGTCACTGAGTTTAGTGATTATTAGTCTAATGCTATCGTTTATTGAATTCGTAACGAGTTTTAACACTTGATGTGCAGATACGACACGGACAACGACGGGTACTTGGACGTTGAAGACCTTAAGGGCATGATGATGGTACGCGGTGTACCGTGGACCCACTCGGCAATTATACGGCTAATCCGAGACGCAGACGAAGATGGCGATGGCAAATTGAGTTTCCGCGAAGTCAGTATTAAATTATACGTTTCTTTAAAATATTGTTTAAACGTTAGCCGTAAAACTTTAAAATTAATCCTGCTTTTCATTGTATAACATAAAGTCATTTGCGTATAATACTGCACAATGTATGATCCCAGGAACTTTCAACTGCACCCGTAAATAATATGTTGGAGGAAAATTTTAATATGAAATAAGTTTTGAACTACAACATTATTCGTATTTTCAACATACCATGATCGTTTGTTGTTCATTAACAACTTTATAAAGAATCTGCGATCTTTTCAATATAATATATACGGCAAAATAATCGTAAGACGACTATTAGAATTGCCTTTGATGAACATATTATATTATTATTATTATAATATATGTATACATACATTGTATATATTTATGTTTATACCCAGTTCATGCAGCTTCAACACGTACTGATTGATTTTAATGACATTAACGTTGAGAATACGAAAACTGTTGATTCCAGAGCATACGCTAACATTCTATTTTTTTTTTTTACTAGATTTCAAAAAAAATCACAGACAAACTTTTTATTTGTGCTTGCAAAGTTTGAAAGACGACCTAAGATCTTTAATCAGCTAAAGTACACTTAGAATCCTGTTTCAAACGCGATAACATTAATTGCTCCCGGATTTACTTTGAAGGGATTGAAATTTTAATAAAATTGTTTTGATTTTCACAACTTGCAACGGAACTCGTTGTTATTAGCAAACATGACCTGATATTTTTGCAATCATTTGAACCCACGTTATACGGAAAACTGTGTGTTATCGCAGAAACGAGGATAACGTTTTTCTCGAGTTTGTATAGAAACGAAAACTAGCGTACGGAGAATAGTTTTAAGTCTACAGTAAACCATTTGATTAAATGTTTGCACAATTTCCTGACACGTTACACAGTGTATTAAAATGTGGAATTTCGCAAAGCGCGCGAAGCGTATGCTAAACAGTTTTTAAGTTCAAAACAATCTTGTAACAGTTATACCGAACAATGGAACGCGACGTCATAATATTATATAATACTCGTTTGAGATCGTACGATTTTCTGTAAAAGGTAAAAAAAAAAAAACACATCGTACGAGTAAACCGTTGCTCGCGCACGCATACGTGTTGACACGTGAAATCGGATGACACGCGGTTGATGTGAAATCGTTTTAAGCTTTTGGGTTTCTCGAAATCCCGCAACGGCAGGAAATCGTTTTTCGGCTTAATGCGTAAATGCATTGAATAAAATTAAACGTCTTAATCGCTTCACGTAATGGCCATGCAGTCGAGTGCATATTATGTTAATTTAGAATGTCATGCGTGGCGTCCATATTATTCGTACGCAATGCGATTCGTATGCAGTGGCGTAGGAAGACTCGTTAGAGCCCCTGGCACACCTAGGAAAATGCGCCTTTTTAGCTATTAAAAAATTGACGAAAATACGGAATGATATTTTTTATGTATATAATTAGGTAAAACAAAATTATTTATCAGTTTTTATTACAATGTAAATTTCAAACTTTAAAAATTTTCTTTTCTTGCTAGAGTATTCATCGATAAAAATAAGTACCAATTTCAAAGCGCAAATTTGCGCCCCTTCATAATTTGCGCCCCTGGCGTAGGCACAGTTCGCCATACCCTTGCTACGCCACTGTTCGTATGTGCCGCGCGTTAAACGGCTCGCACGAATCGATATTAGGTTTCCGGTCGTGAGCGGTGAAATCATCTCGGCGATTCGTGTTGTGTTCATGTCGCAACGGTTAGCGTTTCGGTGGGAAAAAAAAAAAAATAATGATAACGTCACACGGTCAGACGTACAACAACAGTTTGTCGCACATTTCAAATTGTATTTATATAATACGGTGTAAACATAACCATACGTAACGCGCTGCAGCTACCGACGTGTTGTTGGCTCGTTAAAACACTACGCGTTCTCGCACAACATTATTTATTGAACTAAAGGTACTTTTTATACGAGCGAACGGGGGTCTAAAGCCGGCTACTGTGAATATCGATATTATTTTTCGTCGCGACGTGATTCGGACGTGAAACAATTCACCGGCGGCTGCGGGTTCTCCGTGCCCCGTGATCGTCACGGTATTTCGTCCGAAAAATAAATCAAAACGAACCCCCACCCCCTCCATAACCTATTACTCACTGAAGTGTCGTGCAACGCGGTTTGACGTTTTCAGAGACACGCCGAACGGTAATACAATACACCGTTTAAACGGACTCGTGGACTCGGTGTCGATTTCGTCAATAACGCCACGCACGATCAAATATTTAACTGCAACACGTGGTGCTTGTACTAATCGGTTTTTTTTTTTAATCTTTTTCATTTTTCCGCAGTTCCTGATAACTCAGCGCAAGAACGCGGAATGGGCTCGTCGAGTGCTATGCGCCCTGCCCGAAATCGACGTGGGCCGCGTAGGCGTCAGAGGAGCCAAAAAATACTTCGAAGCCAAACAGATATTGCCGATCGCGACGCATCGTAAACATGTATCGCATTAGAACACATCAGTATACCGTTATTATCATCGCACATTTATGTATTAATACTATATATTGTAACTTATGAGTACAAATTAAACAGATCATACGTTATTGTACAACGCTTGTTGTTGGTCCTTCTTGTGTTTATGAAAACTTCAATACTGCAATGCGATCATATATAACTAACGTTGTGTGAATAGTAAAAATTATTTCCAACCGTTCAAGCGGGTGCAGTTTTTGTTTTCTCGTTGGTAAATCGCACTCTATGACCCGTAAGGATTACTATCGTACGGAAATCGAAACTACAAGAATAGGTACAACATTCCACGTCCCATGAACGCAATTAAAATGATAAGTTTAATTTATGCACGCCATGCGCGTCTAATTAATACTATTGTGTGTGTGTTAATTGTTTTCAACCTCTGAGTCATGAGAAAAAAAAGTTAAATAAATTTAAAAAAAAAAATTCGAGTTCAAAACTATGACGTTATTGCACCTTTGTGCGGATAATTGCAAGGATTGTATACGTGTATGGTTTTGAAAGGCGAGCCGCCGTGTAACGTAGGGACGAAAACACAAACATCGTATTATACAATATCGCCCGTCGGGTTCGACGTGGTTTTTCGTAATTTACATTCGTTTATCGCTTAATCCAACATCGAATACGACCTGATCGTCCGTGATACACGTCACGGTCACCACGCCGAGAGTGACGAGCTGTTAGTATTTTGCAAATAACACCAACATGCGATTCGGCGGGGAATCGATCATCTCGTCCCGAAATCTGAACCGGGAAACAACGTTACAGCTAGTCTACATCAGTAGCATCGTGATATAGTGGATCGGTGCGGGATTGGTGATTTTTAACACTTGGCGGTGAAGATTTATCACCGTCGCCGGCTCAACAATATGCGAACAGACGATCGGACGTGTACGTTCCGAGCGGGCTTAATGCGAGTGTAATGCGATTTAAATATATATTACCTACTGGATTTAGGAGTGATACCTTCGTAATCTCATGAGCTCGTACGCACTTACTAATAATCCTTCCTAATCTGGTTTACACGTCTAAATTACCTAGTTAAATGTATTCGAACCGAACTCGAATGTTCGGAATTTATAGTGCCTGGTATCGCGAACTGCGCCTTATAATGAGTGATGTGTCCCATAAGAAGATTACGGACGCACCGAACGTTGTGAATATCGTTTGGTATTCAAAACACCGGCTGATTGTTAAATAATTAACCAAAATCGTAGTTATTATTGTCAGCAGCGATAGGACAGGTCGTGTAATAGCATAATATTGTGTGTTTGGCGTCGGCCATTCAGAGGGATCATCGTGTTTGTACTACGTACAACGGAGACGAAACACAAGACTCGACAAGAACATTACCTTACAGACGTGTAGTAAGCGCATACCAAAGTGACCGGATGCGGATGAAGAGGAATATAATTGAAGAACACGCGTTGAATAATATTTCGTGTGAGAATAACAAAAAAATTATTTCAAATTATTACGACCGTTTTAAACCTCGAACAACGGTCGATATTACACTTTGTAGAACCTTTGTTGTTATACGTATTATTCCGAAAAAAAAACGTTTTAAATAGTTATTTCATAGTTTCGAAACTGTTGTATAACACTCTTGACACGTGTACGTGGTTTTCTAATAACATTGTACTTCTCTCTCGAAAAAAAAACCCTTTCAAAAGTGCATTATTGATCCACAAGTCTGATGTAATCCTATTTTAAATCGAACACAAATAGTTCTATAGATTGGTCATTTATCAAAGTATCCGGTGGCTTAAAAAATGTATCGAAATATACTACAAAAGTAACAGCAAACATCCGTTTAGAAAAAAAAACTTTGACCAATTTCGTATTATCCGAACACTGAATTTTTTTCTTTCGAAAGCGATGATTTATCTTCACTGAAATGTGATGAAATAGAACAAAAACAGGTTGCCCGCACGGAATCCCTATTGATCGTGCGAGAAAACTATTCAACGCCTGTTCGCGCTTAATCCATAATAAAATGATTCGTCATAACTCTTAATGAAAATGTTTGATCAAATAATATTATAGAGAATACAAATCGAAATTGGTGTTAAACATTTTTACATTGTTATTGACAACAAAATGAAATCAAATCGTGCGCGTACATTTCCAGCGAATCTATTAAGTCGAATAGAACACGTTCTCGCAACGTAGTCATAACTGTTATTGCTCCTTAAGTTTATTATCAAACGTCTTACACACCTGGTTCGGCGGCCAATCTAAAACAATAACCTTTTGAATGTTTCAAGAAAATCGTAGCACCCCTACATGCACGAGTAACTCGAAACATCGAATAGAAAGCTCTGTAAAATATGTTTGCGCGAGTAATTAAAATTTTAAAAAAGTATATTTTTTTCTTTTCTCGCACGTGTTCGAAACGAATAAAATTATTTTATTTTTTTTTTTTTTCCAAAACACACGCCGATGGGTTTACCGACTTGAAGTGATCATGAAATAAAATTACACCATCTAACAACGATGATTCGGTGCGATGTCAGATTTTTGACAAGGACACATCTGAAGTTGTGAATATTAATTATGACACGACAATTGAACAAATGGTACTTGCCATAATTCGTGATTGTTCATTAAAACAGCGTACCCACCTATATACTATTATATATGTGTACCTGAGTGTTTCACATGTGTTCAACGGCTCGACGGTATTATGACAAGTTAAATGACAACGCCACACAAATATTGATTGTCGTCGAGTGCGTAACAGCTTAACTCGCCATTAGTTCGAAATCATTTTCGTCTTCGTCAGTTTCTAATTCACCGCGGCCAACGTCTAGCAGCGCAAATAACAACACGAACCCAAATGCATTATCTCGCCGGGCATGATCGATCTCTGATGGTTCTCTTGTTGGTGGCGTACATGTTACGAGTACGTATAAACAACATGAAATTGTATTCAGTTTGGAAAAAAAAAATCACAACTATTTCTTTACGCACCGCTCTTTCATTCATTAATAACTTGAATTATCATTAATAACATATTTATGTAAAACATTTAATAGATAAAAGCGTAGTTTTGAGCGGTCGCAAAATGTAGAGTCTGTTTCGTTTTTAAATAATTATTAAATTCTATATACCACTGTTCTACATTGGATTATTTCAAATTGCAATATGTGTATATAAATATAAAGTTATAGTTCGGAGGAAATAAGTAGGTACTATAAATATGACTTATTTCTAGTGAAAAGTATAAGCATTCAGTTTTCACAAGTGATTTTAACTCAACACAACTCAAGTTGTGCGAACATCCAAATTTCCTGTTAAACATAATACATTTCGTCGGAAGAAAATAGTACACTTGAATCTATAGTTAAGTTAATGTGATAAATTCGCGTATCTTGATTACTTTTTTGTTGACATTTATACGAATTTACGATGTGTTATTGTTTTCTTACATTTAAAGTGTTCAGTACACGTTCACCTGAAATCGTTAGCATAACACTTTAAAATTAAAACGTGACTTACGGGAATAAATAATATGATAATATCTGTCGATAAACATAACGGTTTTTTTGCATATATTTTGTGTTCATTTAGTTATAATTTATCGATGTTTAAGTAAAATATTAAAAATCGACAGATTTAAGGTTTTTCATTTTATTTTTTTTTCCTGCTTTTATCCAAGAAAAAAATCTGTTATTATACATTAATAAAGCTTGTGTATACTCGCCGGAATCAACTTCAAAACAAAAAAATCAGTTCGAAGAAATAATTTTTTAATGAAAATGAAATTACGTTTTTAATTTATTCGACCGTTTCGCTTTTTTGGAAGGTTCGAGTCAAATATAATATTATGTTCGGTCTGAATAAAACTTTTTATATTATATGCAAATCAATTTTATAAAGTTCTAAATACCATATGAATTTAACATTTTTGTATATATTTTTTCATCGGGATGAAATGCCGGAGTCCGCTTTCAGTATACCGTGGAATAGACAATAATAACACTGTAATACTTTCATCGATGGTTTGTTTTAATCGAACTATCAATGAAAATTTGTTTCATCTCTACGGTTTATTAATTCAATATATTTTGGTAGATACGAATCGGGAACTAATAGTACAATTATATCATGCGTGTTAGGAAAGCATTTTTGATTTGATTTTACTTTTTTTAAACGGCCGTACAGTTCTTTTGGTGACCATTAATTTCACTTTTTATCACATCAACTTATTTAATAATTACCAAACTAAGAACAACACAGTTTAATTAAAATCACTTTTTATTTATAATTATGACATTGTTCTTTGCAATTAAAACACATTTTAATTTATATTTTTACAACAGAAAACTAATAAAGCCATATTTTGTTTTATTTATTAAATTTGTTCGTTATGAATTTTAATATGCAGGCCATTTTGCATTGAAAAAATAAAAAACATATTTATAATTTTAGCGTGCAAAAGTATAAACTACCCATATAATATCGTTATGTTTTAATAACAGTTTTATTACAGAACATTAATGGAGGTGCGTGATATTTTGATTGCACTTTAACTAAGTTTTAAATAATTATTCAATGAATACGTTGTAAACAGTAGGCACAGGATATTTTGAACAAACGAGATTTATATAACCGTGCAATTAAAATTCACCGTTTGTTATAAATTGAAATTAAAAAAAAAAAAAGAAAAAACCTTGTGTACATTTCTATCTGATATCAATTGTTTTTTTTTTTTTGTTTTGTTATTACGGCGGGAAAAATTATGTCACCCGTAAAAACACAATAATTTTATGAAAATGCGATGATGGTCTGTTATTATATTTACACCTCGTACAAGGTTTATAATACGTTCACGTGGGTGCACGAACGGAGATAAGTACTTCGTCGAACTTCGTTTTGTTAACCCGCGAAGGAGTAGTACAGTCGTCGTGGTAGAACGCAACCCGATTATATTTTTGAAGGTTCTACAACGGTGATGACCACAAGAATGGCATTTTTTTTCTTTTTCAACAAAATCGCGACAGACCACCAGAACTATGACGTACGACCGTGACGATATAAAAAAACCTGTGTCGTTTTTTCCGTCATATTCAACGAGTTGTTTGTTCGCGTAACCGTTAGCTCGGCGCGGTCGTATCGGGTGCAGAACTCTATCCGTGGCCGCCGACTATATCCACATTAGTTACCGCCAGATGGCGTTCACGTGCTGCTATGGCTCGAGTTTAACCGATCGCCGTCCGCCGGCATGGCTTGCATCGTTTTCACCGATTACCTCTATACGCCTACTCGCAAATGATGACGAGGGTTGTTGCGGTGGCCGTCCAAGACGAACGTTCAAACAATTCCCCAGACGTGGAAAACAATGGGGTTTTACCTAAGGGCCGATGACACTCGATGCACTAAAAAATCAACGGTCGGAAAAACATCCCGCTCGTTTTAGTCGGAACACGGTATGCACCTCGTAAAACCTCGTTGAAGCGATCTCGAGGATTTTTCGATCGGCACCCACCCGCCCCGTTCATACACATTTAAAGCGTCTAAGGCTAGGTCCACATGAAGAGCGTTTTTAGTCAGTGTTCACATTAATTACAGATTTTAGGCGTTAAGCGCGCGTATAACTATAGTCATTCGTGTTTTATATTCCGGCGAAGATGCACGCAGCAGAAGTTTTATGCTTATGGACCCTATATAGACGAATGCAGCGTCGTAGGCAGAGAAATAGGAAATACTGGGTTCATACAATTTTAAAAAACAGACTAAGTACAAGCTTGTACATCACGCTGTATCCTAGTTTAAGAAATGATGAACCTACATTTTTCAACTATTTCCGTATGTCGATTTTATCATTTGATGACTTGTTGGAGCAAATCAAAGAAGAAATTGTGGCTGACGAAAATGCAATTAGATATTGTATTTCACCTGAAGAAAAGCTTATAATTACATTGAGGTAATCACGACTTGTCATGTCCCAAATCGAGGGTCTTTTTTCGATTTCATCGATGAACAATTCATTATTAAATTGTTCCATTGTTGACGAAAAAAGGACGTAACGCCCTGAAATACGCGTTGCAACTGAACACGTCAATGCAAACCTGTACAATGATCAAACGCGCGATGACAGGTTTCTTGCGTTATCGCTGCGTTGAACGCGCGTTACCATGTGTACAGTTAATAGCAATTAATATTAATTGTAAACGCGCGTTTAACGCTCTTCATGTGAACCTAGCCTTAAACGGGATACTACGGAAGGAAAAGACGAAAAACTCTTTCGATTTCGTCGGATTTCTTTTTCCAATTCCGTGGCCGTTTTTTTATGTAACGAGGGTGAGGGAATCACAGTTGACCGTCAATTGTTGTTAGGTTTGTCGTGAACGCGCTAATTTTCGAACGGTAAATGCTGCTCGTTCGCCATCCGCGTAGTACCATCGTGGTATCGCCCGGTTATTACCTGATCGTCCATTGCCGGTATGGTACTGCGAGTGCACTACACCTGTACAATAATATTATTATCGTTGGTGTCACACGGGGTGTGTTAACGTTTAAGGTTGGCCGCGCGATGACGCTGGAAAAACGGGACGCGGCCACCGGCCACGACGGGCTGGCGCTGTTGGACGGCGCGCGGGACGCGTTCAAGTCGCTGACGCGCGACACGGTGAACACGTCGCACAAGGTGATGTGGGGCGTGGGCCGGTTCCTGCTGTCCACCGGCGAGACGGTCAACTTCGTGTGGGACGTGGCGCTCAACACGCTGGTGAACCTGCTGAAGACGGGCGGCCGGGCGTACGGGGCGATCGCGGACAGGGTGGCCGACGTGCCGGTGATCGGGTACGGGGCCGGCGGCGTGCGCGAGGCCATCAGGACGTCGCTGAGCGCGATGGAGAGCAGCGCGCGCCACGACGTGGACGCCCGGAGGCGAGCGTTCGCCGAGCTCAACGCCAAGCTGACCGAGAGCGGGTCCCGGCTGTCCGGCCACGCGCCGGGCACCGTGGTTTTCCCGGCCAACTGACCGCCAACCGACCAGTACCGAGACACCGCCGGCGACCACCAAGACCGCGCCGACCGCTGGAAATATTCGGTATCGACCGTTGTTCACTTAGTACGTAATAACTGTAGGGCCCGGAACTTGATGAGCTAAGTATGTTTAACGAAAAAATCATATTCGACACGATTTGAAGGTATTTCATTTAGGCATTTTAAATTCTTCATACTCTCGCGTTACCGATAATCACAAAAAAACCGTTAATATATTAAATGATAAAGTTACGGAGATTGGAAATAATGCCAAAACGGATTTCGATAGCCGATAAGAAGATAAGTGGCAACCTACAGTAATCGCCCACAGTCTTCGTTTTTCAAATATTTAGTTTCATCGAAATAATTTGTAAAAAATAAGTGTTAATTTTCAAGTTTGAACAAGTAAAAATGCAAATATTTTATACAAAACAGTCGAAATGTGAATACAATTACAATTTTGTAAAAATGCAAAGTAAAAATCGTTCTATAAAATTTTCTATTTTTCTGTAAAGACGAACAACGCATAAGAGGAAAAGCGAACAAAATATTGCAAATGCATCGAGTTCCGGATCCTGTAGTAAGATAATTTATTCGATCGCTTTTGAACGCATTGTGTGTTGTAATTCGTATTCGATGCTCTCGCTTTTTTACCAGTTGTAATCGTTATGTTGTTATTGTTGTCGTGGGTTAGTACAATATGATGTTTTCGTTGTCATAGTTTCCTCGGACGAGTTTGTCGTTATTTTGCGATCGGGATCAGAACCATATAGCTGTTGTTCAACACGATTCGTCGACTGCTCGCGCAACTGCCCGTCATCCCCGCTTAATGTTTGGCGGAATCTAGTTACCGAAAGTGAACAATAACGATTCCCCTCTATTATATGTATCCATATTTTTTGTACACTCATCTTCGGCAGGATGTACAGGTATCCTCGACAACGACGTACACGCGCAATAGTTCGTAGTTATTATTGCATATGTTACGGTTAGAGTACGAAAATGGGTATTGTATACATTACCCAGCTAATGTACACATTATCCAATGTGCTGTGGGTAAAGTAAGAATTAGAAAAAAACAAAATTATAATAATCCGAAAAAAAATTAAATATATACAGTTTTTTATTGGAACAGTTCAAATGTGGGTGACATTTGGCGTTGCAAAGGACCCCCAAGATTTACATTTACACTTATTTGTCAAACATTTACTTTTACATAGACATTTTTTAAAATCTTGACCACTGGAAAAGGATTGCGCATTAGAGATAAAACAATATCAGTGCGCACGTTTTATCATTATGTACTTAAATACTATATCTATAAAGTTCAATTGATATTTTATTGTATTTTATTTTATCAAACCACTTTATCCACTTAAAGGTACATAATGTACAAATTACCCGGTTAATGTAAAAAATAAACTCTATAGAAATAATATTTGTATTTTATCCAATAGGCATAGGTAGTGTTCCCATTACCCGGGTGACGTGTACATTACCCGATTACCGTACTTTACCCATAACATATATGCATACAGTAGGTGCACGTAGTTAGACGTAAGGCCACGGATACTATTGTTAGTGTATCTTAGTGGATTAGTTGCTGAGTATATTATAAGATGTACGTACGAACACACAGCACAATTGTAGAAAAATCAAAAACCATAGGTTTCATTCACTCGACCGTCTAGACGAAAATAACATACGGTTATGAACTTATTTTTTATAGCCCGGTAAAATATAATTTAAGTTCAAATCACGGTAGTATGTAAGTTTATAATGCGTATTGTGTGTACATTACTATATTATGTTTGCAGCACTTTGTATTTTACGATTAAATAAACGCAATTTTATCCGTTTTTGCGAACGGATGTATGGTGTTTTACTGTGTTGTGATTACATTATTTTTGTTTTATTTTCATTAACGTTGTAAAACGTGTGTTGTAAATGTGATGCACCGTCGACTGAACCCGGTAAAATCAACAAGACAATACTATCCGTTCAAACGCTATTACAGACGTCTATTCAATTATTCGAAACGCTGCGCTGAGAACGAAAATAATCAACAATTCTACGGAAGATATGAAGCTTGTGTATAATTTATGTGTTTCTCTCAAAATGACAGCATCCGAGTAAAAGCGTTAAACAGTATGATTAACACAATCAATTCAGTGACATTATAAAATATCTGTGTGCCGATTTATTAACGAATAAATCATTACGACGCGAGATTGCAATTTAAAAATAAAAACATGATTGCTCCTCGTCTATTGTCATTGTTAGTCATCGCTATAATTGAATTAATAACGAAACGGGAAAATAATGTAATTTCAACTATGTATTTTTTGCTTGTGATAAAAAAAGCGCTTATTAAAACCGAACCAAAAGTACTTTTGAAGTTTTAACTAGATCCAGTTGTTATTTTAAATAGGATTTTTTAAATTTTTAAATACCTACTTTCCAAATTAAAAAAACGTCAACGTGTTAAATAATAGTTTTATTTTTTTATAACTTTGAAATACAACTCGAAGCTAGTATAGGTGCATAAGCCATTTTATCTAGTACTAACATTTCACATGATTATATACCAAGTAAACATTATAGTATATTTGTTTAAGAAAACAGTAATACACTGCAATTGATGTTATAGTTTAGTCTAGATATTAATTTATGAAATTAAAACAGTTTGCAATGAAGCAATAACACTTATCCCAATCATTTTCAGTACAGAAATATTATTAATATGTATTTAAAAAAAAATTTACGGGTTTTGGACATCTATTTCGCGATGCATTTACAATCCAAAAATATTTCACCAAAATAATATAAAAACAGCCGATTAGTAAAATACTCACGTGTCCAATGGATTACTATTATAGTCAAAGACTGAATGTATGCCCTATGTTCCTCTTGTCTTTGTTTAGGACACCGTTGATGTGTCTTGATAAGTGAAATTTAAAATATAACTCATACCACTGGTAGTAAAAGATTATAGGACCGATGTGTATGTATTATATTTTTCATATTATGTTGTATATCGTAGCAGTCCTTAATAATATCTTTCAATTAAACATTCTGAATAAATATTAATGTCATACATTCGTATGGAAAATTTCATATTACTCAATATTAGTTGTTACTCAATAAAATATTGCAACATCAAATAAACAATTAAAACCAACAAAAACAATATTGTGAAAATTGTAAATTACTTTCCTTTTTCAAAATCTATACTCTAGTATTTAAATCTAATACGAGAATTGTTGAAATTTTAAAAATGCTTTAAAGTTTGCAAAAATCTATAAAATGTAATGGATTACGAATTATGAATCTTTTTAAATAAATGTGATGACAAAACATTTGCATTTGGATCTTCCATTATGCTACAAAACTATAAATTTTCGTTTAAACATTCGGTTCACATTGTTTTGAATAAAATGTGGTTTTATTTCATTTTGAGTTGATATGAGGTCAAAAACATTTTCTCGATGGACTTTGCAGTTGATAAAAACATAATAACGTTAATTAGCTATTAAACTGTCACAACCAATTATAATACTACAATATAATGTATATAATTATATTTAAAAGTGTGACAAAGTAATTACATAACAATGTATCATATTCATTAGCACGTCAATTAACCTGCAGTACAATATTATTATGTGTGTTTTGTGTACACATATGTTGAAGATAATTGTTTGTTAAATTAGTATTGACACATTCTATATGTGACACGAAGGTTTAATTTTCATTGGATAAATGATACGAAAATAAAAAATAATGTTCGAACTAGAAAACCAGAAGGGTATTAAGTGTTTGATGTTCGTTGAGTCAAAAAAATATGAGACATTTGTAAAACGTATTGGTTATTTGTTTTGTAATTGTTTAAAAGAGGTTTTCTGTTCATTATTATCGATATTTCCACTCGTTGTACCTACACGATATAATATACTATTTATTGTAATTAATTCAATTGAATTAAAACTAAAATAAATTATAAAAATTATATTCCAGACGCGAAACATTTTTTTTAAATATATTGAACGCGTAGTGTGGTCAAATACGTGCGATGTAATCGGTCCTATGAATATTATGTTTCACAGCATTTAGGGCGATTTTCGAAATATGTAAAAATATTATATCAACACGACTTTCTAACGTAAACGTAATTAAATTTCTATACGAATGGTTTCATAGATAATTTAATTAACAATGCTAAGATGCACTCGACTTGTTGTATTTCTTCTGGTCCGAAATAGTTGGAAAAACCAATTAAATTATCAAACCCGCCAGACGTTAACCGAGTCGCACAGTTGATGGCTATAATTATTATTTCGTACGTGTGCGGTGTATGCTTCAGAGGCAGTCATGAAATGAACGAAGTGTACACTCTATCGGAAATTAATGCAAATTGCAGTACGTAACTTCATCAACGCCGACCGTGATATTTCTCAGACGGATTCACGTAACTAGCGTGATCGACGTCTTAAAGCGTATACCTACTCGACTATAAATGATCAAACGGATCGAAAGTGAAATAATTCGTTTATTTCTTACCAACTTTATAGCTGAAAATGATTACGAATTCGAAACGTCACGTCGGACTTCGGTCGCCGTCGAGTATCCACGCTGCACCGGACACGTCGGCGATGAACGAGTGAAATGTGCAGTTTTGGTCGTCACGGTAAATTCATGGTATCATCATTGTCAAAACCGTAGTGTCAACCGATTCTACTCTTAATAAAATATTCACTCAAAATTTACTATGATTTTCACTATGATACAGTGCTATGAATTTACTTTGACAACCGAATCGTGACAGCCGCGTGACTGTTTGACAACATTTTAAAATGGCTCCAAGCGATAGGACACAACCGTGTTCAGCGGGGGCAGAATCCGGTTGGACCAACTTTTCTGAAATACGACCAGTTTGGACCAATTTTAAAGACCCGTTGGGGCCGAATAAAAGTATTTCTATACAGCCCGTTCAAACAAGCATCTTTTCTTTCTACTTTAACAGACTTGAGACCGCATGGTTTAAAATGTTGCTCTTTATTTTAATCAACATGTCATATACGTATTTTTTGTATTAATTAGTCTAATTATTTCGTTGATAAATATATTAGAAATATGTTTGATTGTTTCTTTTATTTTATTGTTTTTATAAGGTGTTAATTACGATATATATATATAATTGGATAACTGTAGGTCTTTGTTTTGTTTTAAAGTATGATCACTACGATTTAGCGAAGTATAATTTACTTAGTGAACATGTGCAAAATACACTGCGCGAAAGTACCACAAATTATTAGTTTGTATTTTACAAATTTAAAATTGGTCAAAACTGGTTGCATTTTTATAAGTGGCCTAAACGTCCGAACGTGCTTCAGTCATATCATCTATGTTAAAACGACGATAATAACTTTACAAGTGTGTTTACGTGTTGGTCGTTTTCCAAACTGTGTTATCGCGTGCCAGCTGTGTACCCACAGATATGTAAATCAAACTCAAAGCCGAATTTGTGCTAGATCATGCGACCAAGTATGAAACGTGCATTATGCGAGTTGAGAAATGTTTACGAATTGACACACGTCATCAGTTTCGATGATAAGATCAATTTTTTTATACGAGTTGTAAAAAATATAATTTTATGTAAACTGAACTATTAAACACTTTGTTTTCATTTTTATAGATTTTTTTTTTTATTAAAAATGTTTCTTTACAATCTATATTTAATATAATACAATAAGTAAATTTGAGTAATAGAATTTTTGACATGAGTTCACATGATAAGAGAAAATATCCATTGATATTACTCTTCAATTTTTATAGATGAAAAATATTTCATTGAATTGTTGTTCTTAAATTTTTAACAGCACACTATTTAGTATATACAACTAAGAAACATATTAAAAAAAGTGCAGGTATCGAGCCGCGAAAAACTTTGACTTTGCCGTTTTCTTGGAAACTTCTGGATGAAAAGTATGTGAGATAATACTGTTATGATATAGAAATGGACCGTTACAAGAAAAGTTCATGTCAATCCGTAAGGCTACTTTTCTCGTTTCGCGGGCACAAACGTGTGGAAACTGAATTTTCGTGTATAGAAAGAAAGAAAGAACGGATAGGCTGTGCTAAAATGTTAGAAAATCCGTTTGGAATCATCACACGTTTGCACTGTCAAACATTGCGCTATTTGAACGTGGACGGGCCTAAATATTATGCCGCATGATCTTTCTAGTTTAGCGTTCACATCAGTGCACCTACGTGTCATTGTCGTATAGGTTCTAGACCAGGGGTCGCCAACCAGTCGACAGCGATCGACTGGTCGATCTTTCTAGGAATATAGATCGATCGGTATAAAAATGAATTTTACCATCGTTGATCGATCGCGTGATAAATAATTGGATAATGTGGATATATTGTGTTCTAGGAATGCTTTGGACTTTTTTTTTTTTTTTGCTCATCAAACAGTTCTCTTCTCATAGACCTAAATTTTCCTGGATGTCGATCACCAGGAGCTTAAAATTTCAAGCGTAGCTCACTTGTTTCAAAAGGTCGGCGACCCCTGTTCTAGACGGATAACCGCGGTACCCGTTACTCGTATCTACCCATATCATTAGGCCCGGTTGTTACCAATCGACCGCGAGACGACTCGAACGTTAGCCGCCATTGAAATTGAACTTCTGTTCTCTTGTCCGCAGGGCTGTTCGCCGGATGACAGCGCGACGCCGCCGGCCGCGGCCGACCAGCCGCCGGCCGCAACGGACGCGGCCACCGACACCGCCGCGGCCACCGACTCGAAGACGGCAGCGGCAGCGACGGGGGCGGACAAACCGACGGCCGGCAGCATCGGGTCGGCGCTCGGCGATTGCGCCAGCGAGCTGGTGCAGTTCGGCTCGGAGATGGCCACGGCCACCGGGGAAGCGCTGAAAGCGATCGGCCGCGCGACGCTGGCCACGTTCGGGCTGCTGGTGTCCATGTGGAACACCGTGAGCCAGACGACCGCGAAGGCCGGCGAGACGGTGGCCACCGGCTACCAGATGGCCAACCGGCTGGCCAGCAAGGTGCCGGTGATCGGCACGGTCACCACGGGCGGCGAGAACCTGCTGACCGGCTCCACGGCCTCGTTCAGCGACATCTCGGTGTACAACAGCGACCGACGCGTCAAGCTGGTCACCGACCTCCGCACCAAACTCGACGGCTTCAACCCGAACGCCAAGTCAGCTGCCGCCGGGGCCGACGACGCCAACGCTCCGGCCCCGGTGGCCAACGCTTCGCCGGCCACGCCCGCTGACGCCGCACCGGCGGCCGCGGCTTGAACGACGGCCGTCCGACGTTTTCCCACCCCCGCAATGCAGACCCATCCATCACCCGCTACCCACGAACCGTTTACAGAACCCGCGGAGTTTCTCTCGCACAACAGCACAATCCAGCCGGCTACATGGCATACAGTGCGGTGAAACTAAGAGAAAAAAGGAAAATAACCCCATCATGTACCGCGGAGGCTGAATATTTCCGTTTGAAACGTTCACATTTTGTCTTTTTCTTTTTCCTATCATTGGGTGGCCAAATATTTAAAAAAAAAAAAACAAAATAAATTTACAATGGTTTTTAAGTGCAAACAAAATACCAATTTATAAATAAAAGAACAATTTTATAACAACACAGTGTGTACTCGCTAATACGGTCTGAAAAACAACCCAAACGTACAAATGAAGTGTAGAGATTTTACTGAATAATAAATTCTGTTAACAGTATCGAAAAATACGAGATCGATGTAGGACCTACTTGAAATAATCGGATAAAATGCGAACCGCATAACTTGTGTCTTAACACACAAAGTTGAAATACGAGATAATCCCGTGCAAGGCAGGACGTATAGTCAGTGGTCACTATGTCTTATCAGTAAGACAAGGACTTTTTCTCTAAAAAACCCTTAAAAAATGCTTGCATTTATGCCCTGAAAATGTATTGTATATACTCTAAAAATGTACAATATTGCTAAAATATGCTCTTAAAAATATTTTATTTTCTCAATTAAACATATTAGCAAAAATTCGCCATTTTCAATTGACATTTATTTCTTTTTCTTTTTTAGGTTTGTCTTTGAAAAAAACCAGTTATAAAATAAGCATATTATATTAATATTTTTTAAAAGATTACCTAGAAACAGATTTCTATATTCCTTAGCTTTGTCTTGAATGATCAATGAAAAACATGAAGTCCCTATAAATCCATTTCCCTGCCTATCAGTTATCAGAATATATTAATATCATCGTCTTACCAGTACCAATCATTCAAAACGGTTAAGTAAACCAAACAATAATCACATCGCGTTGTATCCATTAATTGTTTTATCACTGGCTTTGCGTTCGTTCAATATCACAATAATATTATATTACAATATCACGTGTTTTGGCTAAGAATAAAATTGCAATTTACATCTACCGCCGTACGCGAACTCTAGTGTTGATTTACTAACAATTAGGTACATTACATTTCATTTTTTAATATTTTACGGTAGGCACAAACGAATACGCTGTAGAATGTATTTAATTATTATAATCACTACGAACTTTCAAGCATAAAATACACACGTACATTACTATTTTAATATTTTCAACTAGACTGGTAAACTTTGTACATTGTATATGTCGTTCGGATTGATGACAATAGTAATCAAACTTTGAATACATTTTTGTAGAACGATACAGAATATTAGTTTTATATTCGTTTGAATAATTTATCGTGTTGCCTTACACAATAAGTTTAATGTTATTAGAATAACATTAAATTATTTTAAATTATTGTAAGCTATTCTATAGCTCAAACATCAGTTTCTTCTTGTATTCAAATTTTATTTTACGCACTTAAGTTGATAAAATAAATAAATTCCTAAATATTATATATAAATGTTTTTGAAATAAATTGTATGTGTTCTACATTTCGTACCTACGTCTTTCAAGGTATAAACAAATTGAAAACCAGTTGTCCTAACACAAAAAAAGTGGTAAAGTAGGTACATAACTCTAATGGGTTTGGTCTACATTTTATATAGTTTTTATTACTTTTATAACTTATTCTGTATTGAATAATTTATCACCGTAATTTTTAATAGTATATTTTCCATTTAAAAAAACAGTAAGACTTTTCTGGTTTCTTAAAACCCAGAGCGACCGATAAAAATAATGTTCAACATAAAAATTGTTCTGTAAATATGTAGAAAGAGAGTGAGATAGAGTGAGAGTGAGAGAGAGAGAGAGAGAGAGAGAGAGAGAGATAATCATATTATTTAATTACTTATTATTAGTTTTCGTACAGTTTATAATCTTTTGCATCATTTAAAATGTCAGATTATAAATTGCCCATTATATTTCCCTAACGATTTCATTAGTTATCTACAGCAATACAGCATTCCGGAAAATATGTCAAAATCATTTTTTAAATATAATGATAATAAAGGTCTACAAATTAATCATTGTGGTCCTGTCTGAAATCAGATGCTTACTGACACGGTAAAAAATATTTTTCATTTCTCACGTTAAAACACTGGTCTAATTATAAAAAAAACGTTTTTTTTTTTTTAATGAGTTTGCAGCATCGGGTCCATACTCGATTATAGCATACTATACATAGTATATACCTATAATATATAATTTTCTTATTGCAAACTGTTACAATAAATTTTTTCATTTATTTATTTTTATTCGTCTTTTAACGATTAATTATAGAATTAAGTTTTGTTTATTGTTATGTATCTTAATAGGTATATTATACCTCTAACAAGGTTAATATCAACGTCTTATTAAAACAAATGAGATAATATTCGAAAGAAAACATGTAAGAAATCTACAAAAACTTGTATCGTTGTAAGCGTGTTTTTATTCTGATGTTATTTTCGTAACTGAACGAGACAAATATTTTAATTTGAACACTTGATGAGTATTTTTTATGATCTCGGATCTCTAACAGTACGTACTTACATTACGAGTGCGCAGAGTCATAAGGATAATTAATATTAAACTTTTTTGTTTGTTTTCGAGGCGTTTGGAAAGGTAAATTTTAATCGCAATTAAATCGCTTAATTGATAGTTGTATATTATACAACAAGCACGACATTAATTGCGGTTCTGTAAACAACACTTGTGTGTACGATATTTGGCTCCGATCCCTGAATAAAAGCGCCCATGTCGGGTCGTTCAAAATAGTTCTGAATTGCAAGTCACTTGGCCAAATACAATTTCGAAAACAAAGCGTTACACAAAATGACTCATCCAACTCAATTCACTAACAGTATGATCATTTACTTCCTGCTTGGTTGTTTACTGCAAGTATGGCATTTTCGTTTGTTTGTTTGTTTGTTTTGGATTTTTCTATGTATCTTATTCGCTTCAATACTAAAACTGTTTTTTTTTTATCAAGTATAGTTTCTTAAAAAAAAATAAATAAGAATATTGTTTTTTTTACATTACAATGTTACACATAAATATTATATGTAAATAAGTATAAATATAAGTAAATAGTTTTCGTTGGTAATAATTCATAAGATTCGCATTATTCAATACTAATCGTACAGCAATAGCAATTAAATAATCCGAATTTACCGTTATGGTTGGTACTGACAGAATTGTTTTATATTAATTACAAAAATAAATATTTACTGAAAATTAAAATAAAGCCTATACGTTTTGGTGTTTCTGCAGAACTTTAAAAACATATTTTCAATCAGATCAGTGGTTTAAGTATGTATATATAGTGTATTACATACGTGTACGTGTATTACGTTATGTGTAAATAATGCCATACTGATGATATTCCAATGGAAATGAAAAGAGATTTGTACAATATTAATATATGCCGGGACAGTGTCGACAAATAATTATAATAAATTATAACTGTTACTCGACGAATACTCTTGAAAATTTCCAACAAATATTGTTATCAGCCTGAATTAGTGCAATATATTGTTTTGTTTTTTTTTTTTTTCTGCACGCGTTTTTAATTCACTTTTCTCTCGCAGGTGGGCAGCAACAACGCGGCGCCTAGCGCACATACACTATCCGTACGAGCCGTGTCAGACAGCGTGAACAACGTGATGAGCTCTGTGCCCGAGTATATGAGTAACGCGGCCAACAGGGTCAGGTCAACGGTCATGGACACAGCGGACAAGGCGAGGGACGCGATGGAGAGTACCGGTGAAAACGTGACGTCATTCCTCAAGAACTCCGGCTCGTCGGCCCTAGACTTCGGCTCCGGGTCCATTAAGCCTGTAGAGGACATGGTAAAGTCGGGCACTCAAGCTGCACGAAGACTGAGCAATCTCTACAGGGATCTGTTCAGCGGGATCAGCAATTCCGTGATGTTGTGATGGGAGCGATAAGAAATTAGGGACAACCCTGTTGCACCGTTATTAATAATATTACTATCATTACGATACCACACCGATTTATAGTTTGACGCCGTAATATATTACACTATTATTCTTTGCATTGACGTATTGGCGTATGTTTTCTTTGATTGTTGATATTATAACATATTTTTTTTTTAAACAGATGACATTGCACAGGAGTATAATTTCTATGATTTTTTTTTCACATCGCATATTCGGTAAGGTACTATTGTTGTACAATTGTTAAGCTTTTATCCTCAGCATAAAATCAATACAGTTACGTTTTATCACATTCAAATTTCGTGATACCTTTAGAATTTACTCGAATCCTCATTGTTCTATTAAATCTTCCAAACATAATTATATACCTGTTACATTTTTTAATATATCATGATGCAGGGTAAAATATTTGCTAGTGGTCAATAATCAAAAATGTTAGCCAATCAATTTACTATTGCTGAAAATTTAAAATGTGAAATAAATGTCATGACAAACATGTCTTAAGAAGTTTATGTTGGAAGTAACACTTCAATAATGATGCTTCCTAAGTAAGTTGACAGCTTTTTTAAGAACAAGGAAGATCGCTCTGGTACTGCTGTAGATACTGGTAGAATAAATAATATTTCAATTAAAAAATACAAAATTGGAAATAATTCACTCTTGCGGAGTTTCAATACATCCAACCCATTTTTGAGATATTGTTCTTCATGCTATAAATTTAACTCTACCAAAACCGTTTGTTCGCCATTATTTTAAATTGAACAAACACGAAAAAATTATTTTTTTATTCACCTTTGAACATATTTTCATGACAAATTAAACGATCATTTAATTGTTGAATAAGTGAATCGATGGATGGTATAGCTTCTAGCTGTGACTCGATATTATTATTAAGTATTTTTAATACAAGTATCAGCTGGATTTGTACATCTTTACTCAAACGCTTTATTGATAACGTGATATCTAGTATATTAGCCATTTTCAATAGCAAAATATATTAATAACTTAAATTTTATTTGAAGTTGATCTCTTAGTTAATCAGGATAATTATTACCTCTGTTTCTTTTTTTTTCTTCAACTCCTTATTTTGTTTTTCACATAATTTTTGAAAAGAATATTGGTTTCAACAAGATTATTTACTTCTTTCAAGTCAAGATCAACTTTTTGTAATAATTACATATAGGTAAATCATATGAAAATAACAACTCATAAAACAGTTATAATTTTAGTTTTAGTTGAAAACAAATTTGTTATTTAATACAAACTTATGATAATAATTTATACGATTTACTTTAATAATTTGAACATAAATTAAAAATTGCGAATCCATATGGCTTCCGATAAAATGTTTGCATCAGTAGACGTAGTGTTGTCCCGCTCAGATATTTTTTGACTTTTCTAATGCAGCAGCTTCGAAAGGAAATAACTCTACAAAGTCATTTATTGCAGCATACATTTCTACCCATCTTGTTGCATAAAGATGCTCAAGATATTTTGATTTTGCATCCAATCCACTTTCGTTAATAATATTTAATAAATAATTTACGTAGTTCGGGTACGTTTAAAAAGCAATACATTTTTTGACTATAAAGCCTACAATTTCTTATTTCCTGAATATCACAAGCTGAAGGCACAGCCAGGTTTAATGAATGCACAACACAGTGGACGTACAAGGCTCTAAAAAAATTATTTTGTTGGGAAAATTGCCTGATGTGATATCAAGAATGAAAAAAATATACAGTTGAGTAAACAAAAATAATAATTTATAATAATCAATGGGGGTGGTTGAACCCTCTACCATCCTACCCCCATCATACTTAAGCACACCCATGTATAAAAAAATATACTAAGAACAGTTGAATAATATCTATTAATTATTTCTGAAAAAAAAAATAGAAAATTGATTTTATTTTTGTTCTTTACTTTGTATGTACACTTGAGCAGTGTTGTGTGCCAGTCAAATCACCAATTACAGCAGTGACTACTTGCTATTAATGTCAGTTCTCTTTAAAAACACGTGAGTTGTCATGAATATATGAATATTACTAGACAACAACAGCCATTTGTATGTTAATTTCTGTGTAATTGCTCAAAAGTCACGAAAACAAAATGTCTTATGGACATGAACACGAAACGTTTTATTACAATTAAAAGTGTAAAGAAACGGATATCCTCCAAACATTTAGTGAACAATTTGAAGGGCTACAAAGACGGATGCATACCTGTTATTATACCGAATTCAAAAGCAAACAAAGTTTAAAAAATATCTGTTTTTCATTACACTTAAAAGTTACAAAAAGTTTGAACTTATGTATTTAGTGACTTGATAATGCTTGTATTCTGAAAAACGGTCATAAATCGTTCTCCGATATTATCAACATAACACTTTATAGCCAATTACTTGATATTTTATTTCTTTCTTATAAATATATGGTTTAGTTTCTAACAAATTTCGAAAGGAATAATTTTTATTTCCGAAAGCATTTATGGATGATGTAGAAAATGTTCCACTTTTGGATGTATTCATACCTCGTATATTATATTTTGCTATAAATATTTTTTTCCGGTAATCGAAGCGTCAATATAAATATGTAATTGCATTAATAGCATTTCAGTTGGAGCTTATAATACAATTTCATTTAACTTTTAAAACGAAGATGACTTAAAATATTATCGAATGGTAGAAGATTGCCGGTGGCTGCCGCTTCCTCAAATCAACAATCTTTTAAGCAGCACCCTTTCCGATTTGCACAAGACATCGTCATGAACGTCAAATATTGTTTTATAAGATTATTATAAGTTGAGATAAAATTATTTCAAAAAACTGTAATGATTATTGTAGATTTCTTAATAGTTGATATGATATGGTGACCTTGTTACTTTTCGACATAATCTATCGTTATTGTATGCCTTATACTTTGACTAATAAGAATTGTATTATTTTTAATATTGACGATTGTTATTATTAGTTTTTCTCGTATCATAATCGATGACCCACTATTGTGTTATCGCGTAGTAAAGCATTTTTCGAAGCAGTGTTCACTCTCGTCATTATTATTTTTACGACTTTAATAGTCTATTTCACTATGAATATGTCTCGTATTATGTGTCATTTTATCGACGAAAGCACTTTTGAGGCTTCGCGAAAGCAAAAACAACTCCGATAAAATGTGTGACCACAAAAATCATATTGACTATCAAACATTCAAACGGAAGTCTGTCCTTACGATGGTGACTCCTTAGTCCTACCCAGGTTGGTTTAAAAGCTCTAGACGACAAAAGATCACCGGTTGTCTGGCATGTGTAGAGTCAACACTGTACACTCCGACTTCGAACTGACGCCACAAGTGTATGTGACAAGCTCTCAATCGACCAGACCTTTTAGTGAATGTCAACAGCGGTATTATTATAACAGTTTTAATATTGTCGCACCACATTTTTGTCAATAAAATCGAAAGTTTAATCAATTCAGTTGTGCTTTATCATCGGACAGAAATCTAACAGATTTATAATATTCGATTACAAACTTATTGGAAAAATGCAACTGTTACAACGCTGGAAGAATATTTTTACCTCAATCCATACTTGTATACTAAAAACGGTTAAATAAATGTTTCAACATAACCTGCATGTATAAATTTAATGTATTTGACTAACCATGGTAGATCCAGGATAAATAATACTTTTAAATTCCGTATTTTGATTCTTCGTTATTTACTAATAAAAATTAAATTATGAATTACAGCGTTCAGTGAACGTTATAAAAACAAAATACATTTTTAGAGGTAATTTTAGAAAACTGTGTGTTTACATTTTTAAAAGGTTTTCTATGTATTTTAAAACAATTTTGATTATTTGTTGATCTTTTGTTAAACTTGAAGTGACTAAATAAATAAAATGTACAAAGTATATTAATTAAACTCTCCGTACTACTATTTCAAACTTTAATTAAAAAATACTACGTAGAATATAGATAATACTCGTATAATGTAGTTTCAGATCATTATCACCTCCATCAACTATCAACAATAACTTGAAATTCTTGGAACTTACTTTTCGCATAGTCCAAGATATAACTTTGTTTAAAATTATTTGACATCGAAAGAATGAAGTGTAAGGAAAATTATGAATATTGAAATGTTTGTTAAATACTGTTTTCAATTGCATATAATGCAATATTCGTATACGATCGCATTTTTTTGTTCTTGGCGCTGGATAAAATTGTATTTTTTTTCATTTTTATTGTTTACAATTATATAAATTAGAAATTAGAAATCGATCTGACAATGGAACTGGAGACCTCTGCAGTTATAAAACTGTATTTCAAAATATTGTAGTACAATAAAACATATTTATGTAAAAATTACAAGAAGAAAGTTCTAAAACGTACTAAAGAAGACCAAAATGTTTGTTGAAATTAACCATTGTGACTCATATTTTTGGAATTTTTTCAATGCAACCTAATAATTGATCCTAATGTGCTTATTTGCCTTCCGACAGGAAACTATTGATTTTACAATAATGTATGGTGAAATTTTAAAATAAAGGACTTACAGTTGTGTACCTTTATCATTTACCATACCAATAATATTTGAACTAAAATTAATAATTATTAGCATGCAACTAACATTAACGCTTCTCAATTAGCAGTTGGAATACGCATTGTACCTACGCGTATTAGCGTAATATAACTAGTGTAACGTTGACACATCAGTTTTTTACATCGAGCGACGGTAATGTATACGCATAATTATAACTTGATCAGAAACAATTCACACATTTATTATTAAAACTATACATAAGCGCTGTTGTTATTTGCATAAAAAAAATATAGCTCTAGTTAATATTTTTAAATGTTTTATTAACTCAGATCATCAACACGGTTTACAAGTGCGTATGGAAAAAATGAATTATAATATTATTTTTGTGTTTACTTTCGAGGCAGTTCGAAGCATATAAATTTAAATCGCAATTAAGCCGCTTAATTGATGATTTTAATGTATGGACTAAGTATGACGTTTATTGAACTTCTGTAAACACACTACACACATGTGTGATGTGTGGATTAATAGGATGTTTATTCTCTCGTTCCAATTATTACATAAAAGCGACCACGTCGCGTCATTCCGTATAAGTTCCGCAATTCCAGGGTTACTTTGTCGAATTTAATTTCCGTAGCAAAACCACTTCCAAAATGACTTGTTCGACTCAATTTGCTAACAATATGATCGTATACTTACTGGTTGGCTTTTTACTTCAAGTATGTAATCATTTTTTAATCACTATTTTACATAAATACCCAAAGCCAATTTCGATTAGTGTTGCAAATCACTCATTTTTAATAGAATAATAATAATAGGATTGACAAACAAAGTAAATATTTTTAAAATATTCCTCGTGTACAAAATACTTTTTAAAGCCGTTGAGCTGCTATTCATTTTTTTTTACTTCACGCTCATTATGACTTACAAAAATATAAAACTGGAGCGTTTCTAGACAAACTTAGAACACTGAAAACGTATATATTGCGGTGATTTTTTTTTTATATTTCATTAGCGGTAAGTCATGTATTTTAGAACACTCTACGAACACGGGTACAAACGTGTAAAATATTTGAACACGTTGATAGTACAGTTCTATAATATTAATTATGTTCGTTTTCTATACTTCCAAACGCTATACACATTGTTCCGCTCTCGAATGATAAAACATCTCACTACCAGACGCGCACACTATAATTCGGTACGGGACGTGATATAACGACGTTATAACATAGACCTCGTTGACCTGTTATTGGTATACACTAGACAGTTTGCTTAATGCTCATATGTCGACGCTTTCTACTTCTTGGTTTTTATCCGAATCGGTTTAAATATCAAGTATAATACTATCACTTATAACGCACAGTAAGATACATCTGACGACGTCAACGGTCGTATCGTAGTATTATCATAATCTCCAGGCGAGTGCCTTATATCATCTATATTCTATGCGATATCGAACACGTTCGTGTTTGGACCACCATTGCTCGGCCCACTAATCAGGTTTAGTTTATACTTATAGGTATACGCGTTACGGGCTTACGGCTGATGTTAAGATTATCCGGCTAATCACGCGTTCAGCAACTGCTTTTGGCTAATAGGTACCTAAACTTCAAACGTTATCCGACTGCACATGGCTAATGAATAAGTAACGTTCTCCATAAAAAAAATGAAGTGAGAATAATTGAGCATCGGAGTAGGTAGATAGGTTTATTACTTGTATTTATTTATATTACGTGATGAACCATCATATTGAATTTCAAATATATACTTTTACACTCAACATTTGTTATCAACACATCGAGTGCACACATATTTTGCAATCAATGTCAAAATATTGACATTTGCGTACAACAATTATTAACGTACAATGTAGAGCTCATATTATCATTAAAACGTCCTCCTCCTTCGATTTTTAAAAGTATTTTACTTACTTACCCCGTGCATTCGGATAAAACTAAAAAATAATAAATGTGTACCATAAAAACCGTATACTATAGGTAATCGTAAAAAAAAATACATTTCCTTTTTTCATCCATACCTATAATGGACGTTAATTACTTAGCCGTCAAATATTGAACATATCTTGGTCGCATTGTTGAAGTAAAAATTATGTACATTTTAAGATTTAAGTATGTAACACTACGATCGCGACTCGCTGTATGGTAACACCTCTACCCCAGGGGTTCCGCAGCGGACGACCATGCAGTAGATATTAATTTGTTATCCTTGCAGCTGGACGGCACTCACGCGGCACCCGGCGAGCACAGGCTGTGCCGGCGAGCGGATGACGCGACGGCCACGACCGCGGACAGCGCGACGGACGCCGTGAAAGCGGCCACGGCCACGGTGGACGGCGCGGTGTCGACGGCCGCGGACACGGGCGAAAGTCTGCTGAAGAGCGCCGGGTCGACGGCGATGGACTTCGGCTCGGAGACCAGCAAGTCCGTGGAGGAGATCATCAAGGCGGGCGGCCGGGTCTCGCTGGCCGTGGGCAACCTGTGCAACCAGCTGTTCAACACCATCAGCCTGACGCTGGCCACGGGCAGCGGGTACCTGGCCACCGGCGCCGGCACGGTGGACGGCCTGCTCAACAGCGTGCCCATCGTGGGCGTGATCACCGGCGGCGTAAACAAGCTGGCCACCGGTCTGTCGAGCACGGTCGGCGAGATCTCGGCCACCGGGCGGCAGAGCCGTACGAAAATGTTCAACCAGCTGCGCGAACAGCTGAACCAGAGCGCCGGGACGGCCGCTGACTCGACGACGGCCGCGGCGACCGCCGCCGCGCCGTCCACGGCCACCGACTCCGCGTCGGCCTCGTTGTAGTCACCGCGGTCACTGTTGATTTGTTGTCCGTTCGATGAGCACGAGAAATAAAATACAAATACAAATGCATAAACGAAAGTTGTGAAAAATAAAAGAAACACGGTTTCACATGCGCGTCCTGCGATCCGTTAGATGGGTACAGGACTTTTTCATTTTCCGTTTCCTTTTCGCGCCCGTAGTCGCCGCGGTGGTTACATTATCGCCACGCGGTTCGGCCGTCGATGTCAATCCCTAGCCGTTATGTTATCGCTAAAAGTAGCGTTCGATCGTCTTCCGCACATGAACGAAAAATCTGTCCTGGAAATCGGGGGAGAGAAAGTCAGCGACACAAATATTACGGTGTTCCAAAAAATATTGGGATAAGAGAGAGGGGTTGGTGTATGAATAACGGGGGGTGGATCCCTTCGGTATAATATCTGCGTATTGTACGTCATCAAATTCATAGGCGTGTCTACGGCGGCGGCCTAGGGTGCCTCTGCTGCCACTGCAATTTTCGAAAGGCACCGGTGAACCGAGTTCTAAGGCAGAACTGGTTATGACCAGGGCTTTGAATGCTTTGATAAACTAAAGGGTGCGCACAATAATATTGTGCACTAAATACTGACGAAATATTCGTTGATGAATGCATTTAAAATCGCATTTTTTTTTTTCATTAAAAGGTATAAGTGTTTACTTGTATACCCCGTCGTACATAATATATATAGTACGCTGTCGTTCCGAAAGCAATGATTATACATAGCACGACGGTGTTCGATTGTCGGCCGTTTTGGTCCGGAGACGATTCGGACGTAACCGCGGTATACGGACGACACTGCGGCTGTGGATAAATCGACAAACGATTTATTATTGAAATCAACGAGTGCACGCGCGCATGTTGTACACTACTCCGCCGTGGCGACTTCCGACGGTCCCAATTCAAAACCGCCTACAAAAACGATTACAATGTCCAACGAGTATTATTATTCTGTCACAAACGAGCACTTGTGGATATTTATTTTGGCACAATGGCACTACGAAAAACGAAATATATGTATAAACTGTGTTATACGTGTTGAGCTCACTTTTATATTTATACGTTTTCGTCGTTGTCGAACAACTCGACCGTTTCTGAACAATGCACATAATAGCAACGTTTTTCTTTTTACCGCGATAATAGTAACAGTTCTAATGAAATATTATTTTTCGTCTGAACGCACAAAATCTTTTTTACAATTCCATCATGTACGTGCGCGCTTACGGACATAACATTTATTGTACGCTATACGACCGAACGATCGTGGCACATAATGTACGGTTCGAGAATACGCTATATGATTTAATCTGATAATTCGTTAAGAGACACATTACCGCGGAATGAAATATAATGACCCTAAACGGTACCTGGGACCGATTGCTGAACACGCGTTTGTGCATACTTTTACCGTCACATTACGCATCTTATTAGTATTATAAAACTATATCTCGCCGGTTCGATCGTCCCCATAACATCGCTCGAAAAAACATTACACAATAAAACGTGAATAAATCGCAATCGGCTTTCATTTCAAAATCAGATACTTGCAATAAAACAACCCCGTGACATTGCATTACCTTGTGTCTAATTGGACATACATGGACGTGATAACGATTCGTTGGTCAATAATATTTCGGCCAATGAAAACGTTTACGACCGTGTGTACCTGTATTATATTGTTCACCGCAGGGTGTTGTACATATTGAGTAACCAGACGCCCAGGGGTAGCAAAAAAATAAATAATACCCCGATTAAAAAAAAAAATATATATGTTGCTGTTGTTTATAAGACGGGTGAGATACAGGGACGGGTAATGAATGATACTAATATTTAGAACTTGAAACCAATATACCATTACTCTCGAAAACTCGATTCGGAGTAACAGAGATCGTCGGGTGCGGATCAGATTGTATTTCTAAATACGGTTGATGTAGTACAGTAGAACCAAATTTCTTAATAGGTAAACACTACAGAATTTATTAAATAATTCGAAAAATATGAAGCATCTTTAAAATGCTAATATCAGTACACTTTAATATAATTTAATGGAATAGTGCGTGACAAAATACGATTTGGTGTCGAGTTCGAAACTCGATCACTAATGAAATTGTTTGTAGTTTTTCTCAATCACTCGGGAAACGGTTAATAAATTGAAAAATGACTTCCTCGAAGTGCCCACAGTACAACATTTCCTATCAGAAAACTCCGGTAATAAATGGTGATGTTATTCCTCTCTCCGTCAAACCAAATTAAGTTTCTTCGGTTCACCCCGAATGTAAGACGCCCCGTTAAAAAAAAAAACGTTATCAACCGCGCCCCTGAGCACGGCCCTGTGTTCACGTATTTCATGCGGGCGCACTCGAGCCGTCCACATACCGCGGTCGTGCACTCGAGGTGACCGCGCGGTACCCACGCACAATGGGGCACGTCTACACGTCCTGCCTAGGACAGACGCTACGAGAATCTGTTAAACGGCTATAAAAAAAAAAAAAACGTAGATCAGCTGTCGCGCGGTGTTTGTTTACTCGCATTACGGCATTATCCGGAGAGATGATAAGTAATAAGCGCATAATACCGTACGCCGGACCTTGTAAGGGTCCAGGGGCACGGAGGAGAAACATTGTGGTTCGGTCATGCGACGGTCATGTGACAATGCCAATAACAATGTCACCGTGTCATTGTCCGCGTCCGGCCCCGTATGATTCCTATTATTCTCGTCCGTCGATAAGAGCCTGGTACGCGCGCGAACGTCCGACGGAACCTACCTTATCGGGCGCGGCACATCTCCGGCGAGCGCAGACGTGTTGTCGTCTTCGCGGAGACCCCGCGCGATCACGGATCCAGGGGCGTAGCCATAAATTTCTTTTTGTGTAGGCCCACATAAACCTTCCACTGTTAGACGGAAGTGGGGACTAATCCCAATTTTGGTATTGGTCTCCTATAATTTCAAAGTTATCAATTATCATTTTTACTAATCATTAATAACTTAAGGCAAACATTGCAATTTTTATCCATCAGAATACGAGATAATTTTTTCTATAATTATTAATAACTGTACTCGTAACTTATATATACGTATTGTCCATATATAACATATTTTCAAAGTCAAAATTCTATCTTCTTTTCTTTATGATAGCAATCTCATCAACAACAGCCGATGGATTATCAATAAATTGCTCACTTATTCCTATGGAAATTAACGTCAAATCGTTTAGCCTAGGAATTTTCATAGTTGACCTGAGATATTTTTTCATTCTTCTCATTTGTTGAAATACTTCTTTTTCTTTTTTAGAGAAAATCTGGGTAGACCGGGCTACGCCCCTGCGCCGATCGTTTTCGCGTGCCCGGAAAACACAATGAGACGGTATTGGTATAATTGTTGTCCGTACGTCTTACTTTGCTTCCTTCCCCTCTCCTCGCGAACACCGCTGCCACGTGGCACGTGGACAACGCGGCGAATACGGTCCACCGTGCAAAGGCTGCCGTCCGTAAGCGCACGCTTTCCTCCCGGAAACGAACGAGCCGAGAAGAACACAATGGTGTTGTAAAATGTAAAAAATTATATTACCAGATCAGACGAACTTGGGCGATGTTTTGGGAAAAGAAAGAAAATAAAATAAAAATGGAAAAATTTCACGTTCCGAAAGATCGCGAACGAATAAATTTGTAAATTCTGGTCTTCGGGAGTGCGGAAATCGCCGGATCAACTTTTTTTGATCCGATGCACTCAGTATTCCACCCCCCATCCCCAACCGCCGAAACGCCGACCGCGGAGGACTCATCGTGCGGTCATACTATTATATGATGCATTACAATAATGCAATAACGCCGCCGCCGACTGGTGCGTATTATACGGTAACGACCGCGTGCATCTGTCCCTTCGATGCTATGCGTATTATAAGCGCAAACGTATTTAAAATATTATATTATGTCCTTCGTAATCCGGGCCGATCTCATCGCTGACGGTTTACAATATTATTGTACGCGCGTGTATCGCATTATTATTTTCCACAACGCCGACGAGTGGTGCTCGGTGATCGGTATAATGCACCGGCAACAACAACAAGCGAAAAAAAAAAAAAGACTGGGAAAAAGGGCACTTTTATGATATTATGCGGTTCGGGTGATCAGCTACTGCTGCTACGTACTCGTACCACGTTTATTATTACTATTACTATTATTATGCATAATGCGATGGTACAAATAATGGGACGGTTTAAATGTACCGCAGGCCCGACGTATGGTAAGTAGCTGCTGCAGCGGTTGTGCGAAACATTTTCCGATCCACGAGCACGACCTACGAATTTATTTGTTGACAATATAAGTAATACGC
The DNA here is from genome assembly GCA_949715065.1 of Periphyllus acericola. Lineage (NCBI taxonomy): Eukaryota > Metazoa > Arthropoda > Insecta > Hemiptera > Aphididae > Periphyllus > Periphyllus acericola. The sequence continues at coordinate 61,208,720 of OX454264.1, forward strand.
GATGCACGCGTATGGCGCACGATAATATTAATGTAACTTTTTCGTTTCGCCGTCCAGGATGACCACCGCCTTGACCAATCTCAAAAAAGTCGAATATATCTACGTCGTGATAGAACACCCAATCGACTGGAACTTGCAAGACGCATAGTACCTTGTTATTAGTCGTACAGTTTTGCAGTTGAATTCCCTGTGAAAACTTACTACAACGTTGTGTAGGTATGTATTTACCAGCGTTAAAATGCCTCGCGACAAAACCGTTTATGTTTCTCCCGGAAAATTAGGATAAGCACAGATTAACCTTGATGATTCGTAGGTGACAGTTCGGTGTTAAACTATTGCCCCCCTCATAGATTACGCACCACTGGTATAGTGCTATTGCGGAGTGCTCGACGTTCCGTGAAATGATAATGCGATAATTACAGTTGTGGCATGTGGTAGCGTAATCGAAGAGAAACTTGTGAAGAGAGGACCAACCATTGCCAGTTACATTATTTCCTTTAGTTACCGGGACTTGGATTTTTTAGCATCATTTTTCATCAAATTTTGCTAATTATGGTTATAGGATATAAAAGCGCAGTGAGCTATACATTTCTTTTGCATAACAAGCATTTCGAATCTAAAATTTTACGTCATTGAATATTTTTGACATTTTTTGGTTTCTACTGCTATTTCACCAGAAGTGTTGGTACAGTTTATTGTTGAATTGTATTGAAATTATGTTTTGCTTCATAAATAAAATATGCCAACTAGTTATTACTTATTGGTACGTTTTGAAACACTTATAAAACAATTATTTATTTATTTTTAACAAAATATACGGAAGAATTTCAAAATAGAATACCAAAACTAACACTTTCAAACGTTATAAAATATTTTGGACAAATTTAAGATGTAAGACGTAAATCGAAAATACATTTTGAAAAATGAAAAGTATGCAATTTTATATTCTATAGTTCTATACGATTTATTGCGTAAATATAAATGAAAAAAAAACTGTTGTACACTTATATAAATAGTTAGACCGATTTTACACCGATCGTGTACACTATAAATTTATTGATCAACACATTAATCACCAATAGAAATAAAATAAAAGGAATATGAAAATGAACCCAACGAAAAACAGTGTATAGTCTTAGCAAAGTCTTGGCGTCTTACCTTAGAATTTCCACAGTTACAGATATTTATCAAGCTACACAAATAAAATAAACGACAAATCGGCTGTTGGACAATTTATATTCACTTAGCTATCAAATTATTTTGTAATTACGGATAAAATTTAGAAAAATAAAGTATCCCGCTTAATTTCTGAATTTGATGCAATTAATGTTGTATAGTAAACAAACCGGACAAAACTGAGAAACGATTCTGAGTGAAAGAGTTTGTGTGGAGTTTATATTTCTGAAGATAGACGATATAGTAGAAGTTCCAAATTTCTAAATAAGGTAGATTAAACATTTTAATGTTCTTACTTTTGAGAAAAAAAAATGTTTCGAAATCTATAAAGTGTCTATTCATTGCCTATATATAAGTACTCAGTAAATTTTTTGAGTCGCTACAATGAAAATGTATAGAACAGCAACTTAATAACTATAATATCGTGTAGTCATAATTCGATGAAATGCCCAATTTCGTCGAAATTATATTTTTCTAACGCTATAGAATTGGTTTTCAGCTCTCCTGTAGACATTTTCATTCATTGGCTACAAATCTTTTATTCGTGAAATATTAACAAGTAGATAGTTCGTGACGATTAAACTAGACTGTACAGGGTTCGATTTTCGATCTTGATTTTTGCAATTTTTCCTACATTTTTCTCAATAATTCGGAAAACTATTGAGAAATTGAAAAAATTACCAACTCTAAACACAATTTCCTATCAGAAAAGTATCATGTTTGTATGTATCGGAGCAATCCGTCTGGTCGAAATGGTGTATAAGGACACATTCATTAAAAAAAAAAAAAACTAAGCACTCATAATCTAAAAGTTAGATGTAAAATTAAATTTTAAAATAAATGATAAATTAATATTTTTTTTTATTTTAAAAGTAAAAACCTTTAAAATAATTTACGATAGTATTTTATAAACTCAAATGTAATTAATATATCTAGGTTTAACTATGTAACTTCAAATTTAAAACATATACTGCATTTAACATAATTTATTAGGATTACAATACAGATACAATCAACCATAAATCAAAATAGGTATGTTATTGTACTTCTCATATTCATATTCAATAAAAATAAAAATGTATAAATAGTAAGTACACAATATTCATATACAGGCTATATGCCTTTATAACGTATACATTAACCCTAGGAAACTTTTATTTAAACAACAAAAATGTTACAATAAAAATGAAATGAGAACGGATTTATTGATAAAAAAATAAAAAAACATTAACAATAGAGTAAATGCAGTATACGAGTATTAAATAGGTACATTACGGTATTAATGAAATATAAATCAAATTATATTTTTTTATTGTTATTGTGTACGAGTATTATATTAAATAGGTTTCAAATTTTTATGCGTTTTAGGATAGTATTGTGTTCGTTTTCGTCAAATTATTGAAAAATTGCTATCCTTAAAACCAATATTGATGTGTCGTCATTGGTCACCCTGAAATCCTCTAAATATTTTACTGATCGTAATAAGTGTTTATAGCGTAAAATCATACTCAACCAAATAATATAAATGTAATGAATTAAATAGACCCTATGGGCTAAAATATAATAAATTTGAAATTTATTTTAGTTGAAAATTACTTTATAACATAGTACCATTTAATAAATTAAACACAAATTTATCTCAATAGAAAGTTGCTACTAGTCATTTTTCAAGTGCTATGGTACTCGATTTTTAATAAACAAAACGACTAGGTAATAAGCAGTCGATGAAAGGTTTTATTTCAGCTGTATTCAATCTAGTACTCAAAAGTTCAAGTAGCTCTATCCTGAAAATTTCTTAAATCTTCTATGTGTATGACACGGAAGTTTATGAGCTTATATGAAGGTCTTTTCAATAATTTGTTATGAAAAACCTTGAAATGTTTAAGTAAAACCGAAATCGATAGTAATCTAAAAGTACAAACGCAGACTTATTAACTAAAAACGAAATAATTTAAGTTTTAAATTACTATCCTATACTATAACAATATTAACATAAAATTGTTTAAAATTGTATTGAAATGGATTGTACTAGTATGCATGACATAATATAATAATTTTAATGCAAGTACTTTTATTTTCTAACACAACTAGTAACATATACGGTACAAAGTATATAGCGTGAATAAACATGTTTTTTTTTACCAGAATCTATAAGTCATAGGTGCCTACGTTTAGCGACATTTGTGTAAATACATATTATTACATCAATTTATGTTTAAGTTTTTTTTATTCAAGACACTTCCACTCTTAATAAATAAAATTTCAACAATTATTAACGGTGTTGATGTTTACAAAATAAATGTGGAAAAAATGTAACGATGCTATACAATTAGATTATAAATTTTAAAGACTAATCGATTTGTGGTGGAACACGCAAGATGGAGTATGGCTGTACGATTGATAGAATATTATATCATCATTGATGTTGTTGTTATTATTATTATTATTATGTATGCTATAGTTCTCCGAATAATGGTTTATATTATGCTAAGCGTATAATACCGTGAACACATATATTTCAAATCGTATAGTATGGTGATTGTATATAATTACATATAGTGGATTATCAACATGCATTTTTTTCCGAATGAATGTTTTATACTATGATCAATTTAAAACTACTGACCCTTGACCGATATATCCTAGAAAAAATGTGTGATATCACTAGACTAGGGCGGAGGAAAAAAAAACTTGGTTGTATTCCATTAATGATAATAATATTTCGATTTGAATATTACTTCCTATGTTTTTCCTGCGTTACTTACTACATTTTGTTTTATATTTACTTTTTCTCTCCGTACCTATGCGAATTCCTGTGGGTGCATAGCTGATTCAAGAATTAATAGTGGTTCGTTTATAATTTCAATAACGTATTGTGTTATAAATTTTAACGTGATTGAATCGTTGAATTCCAAATATATTAAGGACATGCGATGTGATGATATTATCTTCGAAATGGGACTATAATCCGATCATTGGAACCAAAATATAGTTATTAAAGCCCAATCCGCAGTACGTTTATGATTTTAACAGCTAATCATTGCAGTATTATTCAACGTTACGTATTATGCGATTTTAATCTATAATAATACAATAAGCCAGCTCGATTTACAATATTATTATTGAAATTTCGGTCGTGGCCAATTTTTCTATTAAACAGCGATTATTGAAAATATATACCGTCGATATTGGATCGAACAACTAAAAAAATCGTTAGCAGTACACAAACAAGAGTTGCAAAGAAAACTGCTTGTAATAAATTCAACTTTTCGGTTACAGAGTAACAACTGTTCAATTAAATAACATAGGAGGTAAACAAGATACAGAGGCAAAACATATAAATATGTGTTAACTATTTAATAATTCACTGCCACTTCTACCAAAAATTATTAGAACTGTAATCACAGTAATATCATTTGGTACTGCGTGTATCCAGTCGGTAACAACTAGTTTCGCATCCGCTATAACGACGTATCAATTGTTGTAATGAAAAACATGGGTTTTCATGTGGAATATTACGTAGACTTAACTGGGTACGTATACACGATTCTAATACTTTAACGGTCTATTGATATGAACAAGTTCAATGTTCTAGGTAAATGCCTCCGAGAACTTTCGTTTCGTTTACAATAATTATTTCGGATCTCTATGTTTTGATTTCAATAAGTGTGATAAATTTATGCTCAATCATTGTATTACTCATTGTATTACGTTCAAATGCAGTTGTTATGGTTCAATAAATTATTTTCAATTATATGTCGAGTGTTTCCTGTATTTAGAATTAATTCAATATATAAAGTCTTTTCACTTAAAAAAAAAAAATTTATATATAGAGTGATTTTTTAGACGTCCTCACCCCTTTTATTGGCCAAAAAAATGCTTTAATTTGAATTTTTTTTTTTCGTGCTACTTTAAGTATGTCCTGTAGCGATACAAACATTTGTTTTTCATACACCGTATATTTTACACAAACTATTTTAATTCAATTAATTTTTCCGGAATTTTCGATGAAACGTAATGTCGTATACCGCGCTCTGTTAAGGTTATCGCTTTACCCAAACGTAACCGAAACTAAACAGTATTAGTTTGATTCTTATGAGTCAATGGGCTACTCAAAATTCGTACCAATACTTTCGAAGTTATTCCAATTGCAAATTGAAATAATTAGCAATGACTAGTAATTTATAATTATATCATAATATTACCTAGTAATTATTATGCTATTTTCCTTAATAATTAAATAAGAATAATTCAAACACTACTCGTTCGAATTTTGATTTCGGTACATCAAAATTCACAGAAAAGTTACCCCAATGAAATACCATAGTAAAAATGAGATTTTCCTATTTGAAAAATATAAATTGTTATCGCCATAGGACATAATTAAAGTGGCATGAAAAAAAAACAATGTGAAAAACATATTTTTTATGGTATTGAAAATTTAATAAATAAATGTTTAAATTAAAATATTTTTACGATCAAAATAGAGAGTGAGAACGTCTAAAAAATCATCCTGTATGTAAAGTGTCACAGCTATTTTTTCACTAGACAACGTTTCATCGTAATATTAGTCACTGAAAAATATTCCTAATTCTTGGACCCGTTATAAATCTAGGTCAAGTTTCGTGCACCACGTAATTGTAAGTTACATTTCAACAGTTGATCATGTATCACATATAATACTTTCTTGTTATATTTCCGTCTTTAAACATTTCATTCAATAAAGTTATTCAACCATAAAAAAAATACCTTAGTCCACATTTAATGTATTCAAATAATATTATGCATAACGTTATAATGTTTGTTAAAAATTGTTTGTATTTTTTACGAACATGTGCGGCGGATATGAAGTAGGTATCAAATTATTAATCGTGACGCATCATTCTGTCTCGTAATTTGAATTGTATCATTCACCACTTGATAGACGGAAAAACAATTTATTTTTTTTATTTTAAAAACCTACATTTGTTTCCACATTAAACGAATAAAACAATTTATCAAAAATTTAGATTGACCGTGGAATATCAAAAGTAAAGGTACTACATAAATATAAAATATATCAACCCATTTGTTTTAAAATAACATCTTTAATATGTGAGTACGTGAAAGTTTTAAAGAAGAGAGCTGAGAAAAAAGTGATAAAATATGTACCTATGTAAATATTTTAATTTTGTCGCATTGAACACGTTTAAAATTACACGTTCAAATCACGTTTGAAATTACTTTATAAATAGAAAAAAATAATATGAAATGGTTTACATGGTATTTGGTGATTATGTATTGATTTATTTTGCGTGTACGGTAAAAACATTTTTGTTCGTTTTTTTTGCAATTTTTAATTCGTAAAATGACAGCGTATGGTATTTTTAGAATAAGTCTCTTCCCACGATAGTTTTCGTGGATGATTCGATGTAGTCATTTATCGACTCGAGTAAATTGTAGACATAGGATTTAAACTCAAACGGAAAATAGTTTATTATATATATATAACTTGAAAATGATTTTTCCTAAATAAACGGTACTTATATTTGGAAACAACAAATCTACGTAGAAATAGCCTGCAAACAGATCGGGGTGTTTGACGACCGCGGCAATCGGTGGTGGGCTATTTGGAATTTCGTATCGCTGGAAGCTTCTGAAGCGGTTATGAGAAGCCGCAGCGCTAGAAACTTTAGCGAAATGTGGCCGAACCAAAATTGACTTTACGTACTGAACAATGTAATGTGGACATCGCTCGGTGTCGTGATGGTTTCGTTCATTCATCGGTTCAAAAGTCGTAGCACCGCGAAGAACGCGCGTCGTCCTTGCCCAAGACGACGACGTCCTGCCCCGTTGGCCGCGGGTGCGACAAAGTTCGCGAGCGAGTGTCGAGAGATGACTCTTGACGCGTGTCCTGCGCAGAATCGTCCTCGCCCGAGCACCCGCGTGTATGCGATGCACACAAACGGTGGTGGATTAGCGTCTTTAGAGAGAGAGAGAAGAAAAATCGCAAGACCCACGCGACATCGGGGCAGGGGTGAGCCGGATATCGGGTCGATAGCGTGGAGAAAAAAACCGTGTACGCGTGTATTATAGAAGAATATTATAAATTCGTACAGGGAGTCGGGCGGAGGAGTGGAGAGAAAGAAAGAAATATACGTATTATGTACGGAATCGTTTCGGGTACAAAAGCCGTCGCCGCCGCCGTCGCAGCAACGCGGATTCGGAGACCACACACGTATATGTGCGCGCGTACATAATACGATATCACATGTATATTGGTTTAAGGATCACGACGACTTCTGGAAACGACGAACCGTAAACAAGACTGACTGCATTTTCGCGGCGGCGGCGGCGGTGTTATTATATTATATTCCGTTTCGGCGGTGTTATTATTATTATTACTATTTTCATTATTATTATTATTATTATTATTATTACAAGAGCGCCGCAACGAGGAACCCATCATCGCGACGTATCCTCGCGGCTTCCGCGGTCGTGTTTGTTTTATTTAGTCCGCTTGACTAAACGTTTTTATTGGATTCCCCGCTCCGCCGTATCGGTGTACGAAGGGTCCGCCGCCGGCACAACAATAACAATATTTTATTATTATTATTATTATTATTAGCAGTAGTAGTAGTAGTATTATAAACGTACACACACAATCACATCAATACACCCGCGGTGTGTGTACACGAGAGTGTATAATGTTGTGCACACACAGGCAAACATATTATATTGCACGGACGTGACGGGGGGGACGAGGGAGGGGTGGAAACCGTATTATCGTCGATTATTATATTATATTGTGTCTCGCGGGTCGTGTCTATTATAATAATACGCTATACTATACATTGCAGCGCACGGAACTACCCTTACCGGCGGCGGTGCGGTCCCTGCGGTGCGCGCGCGGACCGGTGCACTACTCGCGGTCGAAGACTTGTACGCTCCGCCTATATAACATGGTCGTTAACGCGTCATCCTGCTCGGAGGGTACGGCCGTAGATATTATACCGATCGCGTAACAACACGTACATATATATATATATATATATATATTGTACACGTATCGGGTACCCACTGCGGTCTCTCCATCCTGCGCAGCCCCGTTTTCGGCTTTCAGCGGCGGCGGTTTGTTACATCACATTATTAAGTGTGCACGTCGCATAATATACCATTGTCGATATCGTATAGGTACCGTGTGAGCACGACGGGCGTGTGTGCACGCGTGATATCGTACCGCGAGGGGGCCGTATCCGATGATGGTTATCTCGCCGCTGGCCATCACGCGGTCGCGTTCCGGTCTCGGCCATTTTATTGAAATCTGATCCGTGAGGGCCGCCGCAGCCTCCGCGGCGCGCGGTTTCATTGTACCGCGCTTTGAAACCACGCTTTTGTAAAAAAAAAAAAAGAAAAAAAACGCATCCCCGACGACACGGATTCGCAATTATTATTTCCATCCGGTTGTGTTACGGGCGATTTCCAAAAACGGGTAGCGTACCGACGCATATGTACCCGGGCATAATACGTACAAATTGTCCATATGGCCAGTGCAATACATCATTATTCGACCAACGTATACATAAGACACTGATGTGAATAAGTCCGGTACTAAAGGAAATTTGAAGTTTTATTAACTTGACCACTTATACTTCTCCATTGTCCACTCGGTCATTCTAGTAGCAAATACGATTATTTGTTAGCACTTAATGTGTAGTAAGCTATTCATTTTATACTTGAACAATTTTAACTTCTGAATAAAATTATATACACTTATTTATTTGAAGAGTTTCGGTTCGGGTTAGCATTTATAGAATTAAAAGATATTCCCCCGTTGTATATTCACATTTATTTGATAAACACATTTTACTTTTGCATGAATATTTTTTAGGCTCTTGATTTTTCGTTTTCAATGCGTCTAAAATATCTATCAAGTGTTCAGAAATCAGAACATACATAATAAATGGAATAAGCTTAAATCAGTTTTTATTTCCGACTTCATACAGTACTGATTACCAATCATCAACAATAGATATAATCATTTCGAAACCGCAAAGACTACATTTTATTTTATCAAAGCATTTTACACACTAAGCGGTATATCACCCTGAAATGTGCAAGATAAATGTTTTATAATTATTATATTTACTTTATTCAATCAGTACGGATTGTGTGAACACTAATCATAATGTAAATTATAATGTACCTACTCATTATCTATCTTATGTACCGTAACATGTATATTTATATATTACCGATAATGTGAATAATTCAACACTATTCATAATGCCAGAAGACACCAGGCCATTTGAATAATTATAATTTTGACTAGGTATTATGAAATGTTACCAATGTTAATAAGACAATGTAATAGGTAATTGTTTTTGGTATTGAAGTATATTGTTTTATTGACTGTTAAAGTAAAAAACAAATATTATTAAAATCTAAAATTATATATATTCATTTCATTATCTGTTAAGGTTTTTTTAAATGTATTGTCGAAAAAAAATACGAAACTAATGATGTATTTGTTTAAAAAATAATTTTCAAATGGAGCTCAAGTTTTTTGTCTTTCCTCACAAATATGTCTTAATAGATAATAATAATAAAATATAAATAATAACAAAAAAACAAATAGCTTTTTTTTGAATTTTTAATATTTCATGTATACAGGGTGTCCCAGGTCTATTTGACTAATGCAATAACTTTTTTTCTATTCAATATTTTTAAGTTTTTTTTTTTTGTAATGATTTGTAGAGCCCTGCGCTATAATTTGTATATCTTATACTTTATTTTATTTTTTTACAACAAAAATAAATAATTTAAATTTTGTATTTAATATTTTTCTAATAATCCAAGATAGCTATTTCATAAATAAGTATTTAAAAACCATTTTGGCGTTTAAAACTTTTAATTTGGTTAAGTCGTTATTTTTTAAACAATTTTCAAAGTGTGTTAAAATTCAAATTTATTTCTTGCTAATCACTGTTACTGCTGTAGTCGATTTTCAATTGTTTTCTTCCAAGAAACAATAAATTTGTTATCATTAAAAGGTTGATAATCAATATTAAATACATACACATACTAATACGTATTTTATCATAATTTAACATAATATGATTATAATTTATAACATGATGTACCTACTATTACTTATTTTAAATCATCATCATTCATCAATATTTTATTGTTCAATCATTTAAATACGTTTAAACAAATTTAGAACATTTTGATTTTGAATTATGAAACAAATGACATGTGGTTTGAATATTAATTATAGTTATTCTGTAAGTCCTTTTTAAATTTAAAGTTAGGTTAAGTTGATATTTTATGGATCAAACACATTTTGCCGTAATCACTAAAAACCTTAAGACTTGTCTTCTCATATTTTAAGACAATTCTATTGTATTAAATTTATGAGAAATACCTAGTAATACTATGGAATTATCAGATTGAACATAATTCGTAGAAAATATTTTTGGAAATGCCTTTGGACACAGGTACATATTATCATTAGTTTGCAAGTTAAAATTATTTTATTTTAATATCTTTATAAACTTTTGGTAACTAGATACAAAAAAATCAAAAATTAAACATACATATAATAACATTTTAAATTCTCAACACTTCAAATTACTATTATCAAGAAAAATATTCAAAATTAAATATTATGTAGATTACCTATACACAGTACTACAATTGAAGATTATAATTTAATTTGAATAGCAAAATAAGATTTTTGTTAAAATGTGAGTATCATTTGTATTAAATTAATTTATACTTCAACCTAACCATTTTAATATTAATATTAACATTTATTAATTTATTAATAAAATGAATTAAATTATTCTCACTGTTAACGAAAATATTCTAGGTGGATGTCAACATTAAAAGTATACATATTTGGTGAGAGTTCAAACAATTTCATTTTCAATCACATGCAGTTAGTTGTATAATTAATGCATTGTACCTTGCTGTTTTAATACTACATTTGTATACTTACAATAGTTACTATTGTAACTAGTTGTATGTACCTATACATAAAACCATCAGAAGTTAAATTGTAACCAGTTCATCTTAAGTATAAAACAACATGAATCAAATGTTTCATTTTATTAAAAAAAAAATGTAAATGGTAAAATTGTAGATCATAAAAAATATTGTTAGCTGTAAGTAGATGAGTAGATATATAATATTAGTGTTTTACATTTAGTCATTTAGTTCATCAGGAACTTTATGTATTCAATATTAACCATATTTATAGCTCTGTTTATATAAAAAAAAAAAATAATATTAATGTAAGAATTTAATAAATACCTATAACAACTAACATAACAGAAAAATAAGGGCATTCTGAAATAGTTTTGATTGGCTTGAAAGTGTGTAGATAATTGTTATGGATAAACACGTTACTACCTATTTCTTTAGTATTTCTCTGAATATTTCATAGTGTGTTAGTATGTTTACATAATTACTAAGAATAAAAAATAACCCATGAAATAATTAAGTTAATGATTTGAAATTGTTAGAATAGGTATTTAATGTCAACTTGTCATGTACTTTTTAAGACTAGGGACTTCAACCTTTGAGAATTTCAGAATAAAAGATAAAATAAATACTAATTTTCCTTAGTTTGTTATTCATTAATAAATAAAACATAAAAAAACATTTTCATACTATAAATTAAAAATATATCTAACATTATCTTGGTTTTTATATAAAATGTAAGTTGTAATTTATTATATCTATTTTTATTTTTACTATAAAAAATTATAGAAAAAATATAGTTGCAACACTTAATTGTTGTTTTATTGCAGATCTCTTTGTATTAGAAAATTAATACAAAGCTTAATTGAAATCCCTTTTAAGATTTATATATTGCCAGAGTTCATGTTAATAACAGATAAAATCAATAATTTTCTACATGACATAATATGTGACATTTAATATCCTTCTGATGGTTAAATTGTTTGAAACACTTAAGAGTGTATTGTTTTATACATGAATACTCTGCTAGTTGCAAACCGTTGCGTAATATTATAATTATACTTTTATTTGTTTTGAACATTTAGCCAACAAATTGTTAACTTATATTATAGGTGTCGGTTATTTTTTTTTTCTTCAGCTAGCGTCACTAGTGAAAGAACCTTATACATACATGTATAGCAGAGAATGTTATTGAATGTTATAAATCATTTTAGTTACCTGAATATCGTTCAGTTTTTTAATATCATCCGACAACTGACTATTGTTTAATTCTAATTCATTATTTTTTAAGCACTCCAGTTCATATTGACGAGATAAATTTAAATTTTTCTAAAAGTAAAACCAAACTTTTGTGATTGTTTGAACTTAAAAACTGTTATAAATTAATTGTAACATCCTATGTATAAAAGTAGTTTTTACAGTTGCTAAATACTTGTTTAAGAGATATGTTATTCATACAATATTTTTTTTTAATAAATTTGTAAATAATTGTTTAATATATTACCTGTTGTAACTCTTCATTTTCTAAAACCAAATCCCTGCACATATCTTTATATTTTTTATATTTTTTAAAAATGTCTGTTTGGTCACTTGAGTGTGTAGAGCCCAAATCGGAGCGAGACAAACGATAACTACTCATGATGAAAGTATTTATTAGTTAATATGAAATACACTGTAGCTCATACAAAATGTAAACCTCGAATTATCAATTATAATATTATATGAATTGGGAATTACTGGTTTTATACATATTGTTTCATTAATTATTTACATACCTATTCTAAAACTTAACTATTTTAATGATCTTAATTGCATATTTGAATAATCTATAAATATTTTATAATTAAATGTGATGTTAATGGGTATTAAATGAACCAGTTTATGTATGATTTTTGAAATATAAAATTCAATATTTTTTATTTTTATCTTTCTTAAATATGCCTACTATTTATAGTAATTTAGAGTACCGTGATATGTTAAAAGTTTTTTATGAAAGTGGAGGAAAAAGTACAGTAAAAGCTTCTCGTATGTATTTACAAAAATTTCCAGAAAGGAAACAGCTATCTAAAAACACATTTTGTAATATAGAAACAAAATTACGTAATGCAGGTAAATTTTTTATTATCAATAAAATTTCCTATAAAATTAATATAACAAATTATGTACCTAAAACCTAATACATACATGTATAATTCAGTTATTATTATACAAATTTTAAATTAAGATATACATTAAAAAATAGTCTTTTTAGGTCGTTTTCCAAATGGTTTCAAACCAAAAAAAATTTATGTTATTGATGAAGAACATTCAGTGAATGTCTTGGCAGCTTTCAGCAGTGATCCTCATGCATCTGTCAGGTCGGTAGCTAAAGAAAAGGACATCAGTCGTAGCTCTATACATCGTATATTGAAGAAAAATGATTTCCATCCATACAAATTGCATTATGTACAAGGATTGAAACCCTCTGATCCAGATAGAAGGCTTCAATATATTTCAAAAATTATTTGCCTTCATGACCACAATAATATTTTGAAAAAAATATTATGGACCGATGAAAGCTGTTTTAATAATAATGGTATTGTCAATCGGCATAATTCTCATTACTGGAATGAATCAAATCTATTTTGGACACGTGAGTCCAATGCACAAGTTCGCTGGTCTACCAATGTGTGGTGTGGTGTAATAAGTGGTTATTTGATTGGACCTTATTTCTATATTGGCACACTAACTGGCCAACGTTATTTAGACTCTTTGACTAATACACTACCAATGTTATTAGAAAATATTCCATTAAATCTCCGAGTAAATATGTGGATTCAGCAAGACGGTGCTCCACCACATAACTCGAATATAGTCCGTGATTATTTAAACACAAATTTTCAATCGAGATGGATAGGAACTAGAGGTCCACTAAATTGGCCACCACGATCTCCAGATCTAACACCACTCAATTTCTTTTTGTGGGGTTACTTAAAGGACAAAGTATACTCCCAACAGTCAACGTCGTTAGATGATTTAAAACAACGCATAATTGATGTGTGTAACTCTCTTACTTTTGAAATGTTGGAATCCACGACAACTGGAATTCTGGAACGGTATGAAAAATATATAATGAAACATGGCGCACACTTTGAAAATTATTCATAGTTACTACTTACTAGTTACTAGTTACGTATATTGTTCCATAATATTTAATTTGTTATAGTATTTAATGTTAAGAAATAAAACTGAACTTATAGTTGAAAAATTAAATTTACAGAGTTACATTTTACTATTTCTTACAATTTAGTAGTGATGGGCAACGATATAATTTTCTGTATCGATATCGTTCAGATTTTTCCGATATTATATCGCGATATCGTTATTTCTACGATATCGATATTCTCCTTAAATGTGTTCTACCCCGATAGCTGTATCCTAGAAAATAAATTCATAATTATTTTATTTTAATATTGTCTTGAATTCAAATTTGAAAAATTAAAATGTATGTTCTTACCAAAGTTTGGTCTGACGTCCTAGTGGATTTATAATAAGAGTTCAAAAAGAGAAGATTGTTAACTCGATCTGGAGATAGTCTACTTCTTTTCTTTGAAGTTATATTGCCAGCCTCACTAAACAGACGTTCACATGGGACACTAGTTGCGACTATCGACAAGTATTTTTTTGCCAATTTTGAGACTTCTGGATATAAATTTGAATTTTAAATAGATTAAACCAATTTTAATTCACTCATCACTAAAAATAATGTTGTAATTTGAAAATAATTATCACTGTAGGATAAATGACAGAAATATAACGGTCAGCGGAGTACGTAACAGACGTTTACGCCGCACCAACGACACATATTAGACTGTAGATTATGGAATATCCAGTGGTACTATACCGTGTACCTCTTAAAAGTCAGCAAAATATTCCTTTAAGATAACATTATAATGGATTATTAATACTTAATACTTTAATAGTGTACAATAATTGACATTTCACCAGAACACGTGCACCAAACGTTATCAGCTAATGGCTATTATTATTTATTAATTTATTATAGCTTAAAAACTACAAATATCAAATAGTAAATACCATGTATTTTTCTTGAAAAATATTATTTTCGATATCGCGATATATCGTACAATACAAAAGCGATGTCGATGTCGGAAATTTGTCACGATATCGATATCATATCGAATTATCGATATCGTTGCCCATCACTACAATTTAGTATCAATTGTTTAGTATCAACATCAATGGTAAGCATCACGTGACCATGTTAAATAATGATAAAATACAATAATGTATAATAATATTATGTAATGACTAATGACCTACCTTTTAATGATAACAAATTTATTGTTTCTTGGAAGAAAACAATTGAAAATCGACTACAGCAGTAACAGTGATTAGCAAGAAATAAATTTGAATTTTAACACACTTTGAAAATTGTTTAAAAATTAACGACTTAACCAAATTAAAAGTTTTAAACGCCAAAATGGTTTTTAAATACTTATTTATGAAATAGCTATCTTGGATTATTAGAAAAATATTAAATACAAAATTTAAATTATTTATTTTTGTTGTAAAAAAATAAAATAAAGTATAAGATATACAAATTATAGCGCAGGGCTCTACAAATCATTACAAAAAAAAAAAACTTAAAAATATTGAATAGAAAAAAAGTTATTGCAATAGTCAAATAGACCTGGGACACCCTGTATATAGTTTATCCCAACTTAGGCATTCCTAAGAATATCGAGTCATTTAACATAATGCCTAATCAATATGAGAAAAAAATATATAAGTTATTAGAATTATGTATATAGTCTAAAATCACATGACATTTTGCATAATGTCTAGACATTATTTTTCTCATTGACGGTAATATATATATTATATATATATACATCGGTGATATATGACTTGGTGCAAGAAAGGTGAATGTCAAATTTAGACGAAATTGAAATTATTGGAGAAATGTTAATTTTGCAACATCCTAATCGTATTAAAAGGGCAAACGTCTATAAGAATTGTGGCCAGCTTACAATTAAGATTGGCCATTTTTATTGATTTCTAATTTCAATGTCTAAATAAAAATAACACATTTGTCGATAAAAACTAAATGAGATTAGAACAATGAAATAAAAACAAATTTAACTAAATTACAGCATCTTAAGTCCCTACTTTAAATGTTTTATGTATATTTAAAAAGTTGGTCGATGTGTTTTTTGGATTTCTGATTATTAAAATATGACGTTGCCACGTTGGCCTTTCGCACTAAGCTACAAATAAATTATTTATATTTATATACATACGTTATATACGTTAAACTACCCCTTCTCTAATAGCAGTGGACTTCCACCTAGTAAAATTGGCCCGTTGAATCTTAGACCATTGGAAACGATACGTTACTTATTATAATGCGTGGAGCATATAATATACAGGAATTATGAACGGGCCATTATCGATCGACGTTTTCTAGCCTATCTTAATGTAATTGTATTTTAATATTTTAATATTTTAATTGTAATTGTAGTTTATTTGTTGTACATAAAAATAACGCTATTTTCTTGTGAATAACAAAAGTTCCCTTGCAAACCAGTAACTATCGTGATTTAATTATTTTTGGGGTTTGATTATTGTTGATGTCTACATACGTTGGAAAATATTGCCAACCTGATGGCGTTGGATATTATTCTATACAACTGTGATCGGTGAGTTCAATGGGACACTATACAGTTTTAGACGATATTCTATCTGTTGGTTATTCAGGGTGCTCATCGACATCGTTACATCGTAATATTATTGTTGTCTGTTCCAGTATATTTTGTGTTTATTTTCTTTAAATTCAAAGTAGATGAACTTGAAATGGAATTTATTAAGGAAAACAAAATTAGCTATATCTGATAAAGCTAAAAAAGAAAACGTAACGACTGTAACGCATCAGTCATTTCTAACCATCGGCGAATACGATATTCATATGAACAATTATATGATTGGAAATTTGAAGAGAGAGATAACTCTTCTAGAAGCAGTAGGCTGTAGAACGTAATAGTCTTATGGGCTCACAAATCTATCAAAAATATCAATGTCGGTTGTTGGTCATGTGAAAATAAATAATATTATAATATTCATAATAATAATATTATAATGAGCATTTAAATACAATTAACATAATTAGCAAGTAGTGTTTGGTTTTAACGTAAATCCTTAGTAAGTAACGTTATAAGTTATAATCCTTGAAAATTATTCATTATTATTTATTAATGTTAATTACTGCATATAAACCTTAATATACATTTAACGTCTTTTACTGTAACATATGCAATATAACTAATATATAGGTGTTATATATAAGTCTCATGCAGCTACTACTGTTCGGTTTTTAAAGTTCTTCCTTCCAAAATAAACGTCGTTTCTAATAGTGGTTTGATTTTGTTATTACCAATCTTCTATACCTTAAAGTGCAAGTCTTATAAATCAATTCGTACGATTTTCGATGGACAATAAGGTAAAAATAGAAATAAAAGATATAATAAAATCTGAATAGTTTCGTGTCTCAACTATGTCAGAGAGAGGTATAGTATACAAACTGTTATTGAATAATTTTGATGAGTTATTGTCGTTATGAGTAGATAATGAATCTTTTTGTGCGGCCTGCAACATTTTTCGTTCAATATATTCGGTATATTTGGCCCAGTTGATACTTTGAGTTTGACATGCTTGATTTACACATAGACATGTTGTGCTGTTTACCATAATATTTCAGGACCTAGAATAACAATACTATTAATTGTATTTAATAATTTTCCCGTTAATTACCTATACTGTTGAAGGATACATATATACTTTAACACATTTGATAGATAGATAATGTTAATTGTTATTAGTGATCGATACAATTCATATAGTGTACACTTCGGTGGTGCTTTATCACGCAACAATAAAGGTTCAGGAGTAAGATGAAAAACAAATGTGTATAACAAGCTAATAATTTATTGATGATGTCTTACATATTGTTGAAAACAAGTAATAACTTGTACTCTGAATTAAAAATGAACCGTAAATAAAATTATTCGATTTAATCGTGAAATCGTGACATATACGAAATATTTTCTTTGTTAATAAAGATAAGTCTTTTTATAGCGGTTATTATTAGTATTTTTACTAGAATCTTTATGATTGTGACTGTTATTAAAGCAAAGAATATATTGGTTTTAAAAACTATACTATTTTGCAAAGGACGCTTGTCCAGAAAATACATTTTCACAGATATAGTCTGGTAGGTTTTTACGTATACTTGTTAAATAATAAATTAAAAATATATGGTTCAAACAATACAATGCAATTTCCGATTTATCTAGGAATACTTTTATCAACAACAAAAAAGGCCGAAAAACTTTTTGGAAACAAAGTTCAATTAAATCTATTATAGGATTTTATTCTTGTTTTAAGACAATGAATAATTTAATAATTTATTTACAGTTAATTTTTGTGTAGAATATTTTACATTTTTAATATGTTAAAATTTAATATTTCTATACGTTACGTACATAAATTTGATCAAGTGACACTTTTCAAACTACAAATAACACCCGAAACTTGAATTTCACCAGACATATCTTCTTTCAAAGAATATTAAAACTACATTAAAAGGTTATCCCACCTACACCACATAACGTCTCGTAAGAAATGAACATAAGTGATCATTCGAGGAGCACTTTGAACGAGTAAATAAAACTTATTTTATTATTACTTTATAAACTTATAGAAGCTTTATAGAAAAGTGTAGCAGAATTTTCAGTATATAATCGTAATCGTTTTAACCTTTTTTTTTTTTGTTACAAAATCTGAATATAAAGTTACCAATGAATAGTAGACTGCAACAAAAGTAAAACATCAATACTATCTGTCTAACAATAATCGAAATGTAAAACCAAATGTATTTGTAAACATAACAGTATAAAGTCATTTTTGTTATAGTATAATTCACTTTTTTAGTAATAAGAATTATTTTACATAGAATTTTCGTACCCGAACACAATTTTTACCATAATAATTTAAACTATATTACAAATTATTTTATAAATCCTAACTTAATAATATGAAACTATGCAGACGTATTATTTGTCCCGTGTTTAGTTGTCCATAAAGTTTTATCGTAGTGCCCGACTAAAGAAAAACACGGTTTAAAATAATATATTTTTTTAATAAGAAACTCTTTATACTCAATTAAAAATAAATCGATGTTCACCTCGTGATCATAATGACTTACAATCATTTTAAAGATTACTAGTAGTGCATGACGTTTTCAAATGGCTTACGAATAGATATAATATATTTATAGAATTCTTTTCAACCGCATTGCAGAGCATCGTTGACCGGACAAAAAAGGAATTTGAAAACGTTATATGTTACTGCGAGCCTGCTGACAACGGTATAATAATCAAATCGTCGTGTAAAAAGAAATAAGTAATAATAATGGTGAATTTCACGAGAAATCTGGTAGCTCGGACGTGACATACGATAATGTTATAAATATTAAAATATTAGTAAGCCGTTCCTTTCAAAAATCGCCGATCCGTTCATAACGCTTGTTGAAGTCTTCGGTATGAACGAGCGGCAATTCTTTGTCTACCTTATTGAGATGTGTGTTTGTTCGTGCCGACCAAGAACAAAGTAAAAATCTAATTCTTGAATATTTTAATAGCTATCCTAATCACGAGGAGAAAAAATCAAACCGGTGTGTGTCGTTCGGTATATTTAAATATCAGCATCAGATATGACGTGTCGGTTGCCGTCCCTGCGGTAAAAACGGTAGTCCTTCGGTGACTTGCAACAGTCGATTAAAAAATAAATCGTATCAAATGAGTCTGGGGTGCTTTCGTCGCGTTTGTAGAACGCATAATATCGCATTATGCTCTGACGAATCTTCGTCCGATGAAATCGGTAAAATGTCACAATCCCATATTATCGTGATGTCACGTCGGACGATTGAGCATTTACAAAACAAAACCCACTCGTAGAATGTACAAATACAAACGTCTTCGAGTGCGTGTGTCAGGCTGCGTATCAAAGGTCTTGCACGTGTATTATTCGTGCGCGCGTATCCAGTACCTAACCGCCGCCGAAGCATGGTTATTGAGAAATAAATAAAAATTGAATATCGAATATCGACGGCCAAACACTCGACAGCGCGGTGGCGACGACGGCGGCGCACGGAGCGTATTATAATAATTCTTATTTCACATCATAAACTGGTTTCGTCGGGTTTATGCGTGTGCGTGTTGTGTGTATAGGGATGCGGCAACAAGTTAATAGAAAATTTCCACTTAATTAACCCGGGTCGCGTACACGGTAGTATATATATATGATATTGTACATCAACAACAGCGTATAAGCCGCACCTACCTAACTGCACGCGCACAATACGTATACCTTGGCCACTACCCTTGTTCGCCAAGAGAACCGATCCCCTCTGCACGGAGAGACCCGGAGTGGTGGTTGTGAAAAAAACTGTGTACACATTGTATCCGTGCGCGCGTGTGTGCGCGTGTGTGTACGTATTTTTTTTTATTTATTTTTTTCCTAAACGCATAATGCCGGTTTATCTTTGGCCGATTTGTGTTATCTGCATCACCACCACGACAGCGGTCAGTAGTCATCTAGACCGTCTCCAATAAACAGTGTCTGAAGCCGCCGCCGCCACCGCCACCGTTTCGTGCAATACACCGATCGTCCCGTAGGTAAGTGTCTTTATGCCGTCGCCGTTTATCGATTACGCTGTTGATTTCCACGACATTTCGGTGGATTTACGTTCAAGTCGGTTTTCATTCTTGGTACGCATCACGTATTCACGATAACGCTCGTTTGCACTCCCTCGCACGTCGTCGTATCAAGCTTTTCCCCCGTGTCAAATATAATATAATATTAAATCGTTTCTGTGCCGACGATTGCTTTTTACACGTAATCGCATTGTTTAACTTTTATACTAGTCGAACGCGACATGAGTTTTTTATTTATAGTCTTAATTTTGATACAATACAAACCGTTAAACATCTGACTAAAATGGACTGCATTTTTTTTTTTAGGTTTTTTAATTATTATCTATGCTCATGACTTAAATAATTGTTTAGAAAAATGTTAAATAACTAAATCAAATTCGCTGAATATTAATGTGATCAAAATGCACCTCTAAAAAGATTGATGAAACTGGTGAATAATCTCAACGTTGATTTGTTCTCGAATGTTACAACCGATTCTTTTAATTCATACAAAACAATTAAATTAATTTAAGAATTTAAAGTGCACTCATTAGTTATTATGTATTATGTAAAAATATGTTATGCAATTTTAAAATTATTATCAAACGTTAAATATTACTTATTTTATTTAGAATACATTTTATTAGACGTAATAATTTTAATAATTGTAATATTGAGTGTTTAAAACACAAATATATAAACGTATTGTACGTATAAATAATTAAATATTATTTACACTATAAATACATGGAATCCGAGTTTGATGAATCAATGCATGATATATTCATTGCTTTTTTTCAACAACAAAATAATATTCGAAGAGTAGGTTTTACGCTAATTGATATCTCCGCAATTTAAATTGATTAAACAATTCCAAACTCTGTTGCTTTGAAAAAGATACCGTTTACGTTGAGTTACATTTTTTACGTTACATTTTACATTTTACATTTTACAGTTTATCGTTTACATCATTCTGAAAAACAATTATTCTAATCGATTCTAATATGATATCAAATTTAGGGTATGCGTTAAATAAAAAACGAAAATGTCCACTCAAAAAATATTTTTCAGTCCATGATTTCTGTTACGAAGAAATAGTTGTAAAATAATTGATTTTATGACAGGTCAATAATATTGTTAATATGTTAATTACGCTTGAACTTTACATTTTGTACGCGATAATACTTAACGGTTTTATTCATTTCGTTGCGTTTAGGGTTATAGTTGTAATATGTATCACACAAATGTACTATTTTTGCCACAGAAGTTTATAAAAATAATTTTTAATCCGTATTGTGTATTATACTCGTAAGCACATCGCAATAATCGATACAACATCGGGCATATGTAGACCATATGTTTCAAGTACACGGCTCTTATTGTTTAGTACTTACAACGCTACAGTGGAATCATATATCCGTGAATATAGACTTTTGGACTCCAGTGGCGAACAGTCATTATATCGGCAAACCGATTATATCCAAACAACTCGCACAAGACCTTTTTCGGTGGACCGTATAAATCACTTTTTTTCCAGATACTTAACACGTTTATTTGCTCGGGCGATTATTCTAGTTCTTTTTTATGTACAACTTCTGTTTTTACCCAAACGGCAACACATTTCTATATTTTAGGAAGTGTATTGTCTCGTACTAGATAAATTAAACACGCATGGTAACGATATAATATTATACACCGTTATTGTACCATCGCCGCGGTGGTCGTGTTTCCCAGAAACACTGAAACGTTGTAATTTTTTTTTCCCCCTTTTGACGAACAATTTAAACCTTTTGTAAATTTTACAATACGAGTACTACCACGTGCGTTTCGGCACACAAATAAAAATGTGTGCTTAAAAACGTACTTATAATATTACAACGTTTATGTGCACTATTAGTTAACAACGCATAATCCCATACGAATTCTACGAAGACCATACGTTCTATACTTCCATAGGTACAGGTGTACATATTAAATATACTACAACTTTGTGAGCGTTTACAGTTTCGACAATTACACCTCATCGTTGTATACAATCGATTCGCATTTATGCCCTTGGAATTGATATTGTTTTTGACCAAGCAAAAAATGCGTGGAAAAATATTATTTTAAACGCGGTTTAATTAAACCTATAAATTAATCGATTAAAATATGCGTATTGGATGGTAAACAAATGAAATAACTAGTTTTACCATGTTTCAATGAACTAAAATATTATCTCGCATTTATTTTTTTTATACTTTTCACTTACCCGTGTCATAAGTTATCTGCAGTGTTATCAACTGGCCGACTGTTATAAAATTGAAACTGATTATCTATGGTAAATTAACAACGAAAATATACGTGGCTTGACAATGGTACATTAGTTTACATTATTTTATTTTTGTATATTTTTACAACAAGGTATCTATGCTCATATTTTTGATGAATTTGACAGTTTGTGCAACAGCCGTTTCGTCTGGTGAATTGTCGAAAGTACCCGGGAATGTCGGATGTAAGTCTTGGCCATGGTTTTAGTTGAAAAACCTCGATAAATGTTTTATTCCATAACTTTCGACGGTTTCATCTGTTTTGTCTTAATTGCACAATTTCTTTCGAAGTCATGAGATCCTTGCCCAAGCTTGACCAATACCTACCGAGAAATATTGTTAAAAACCTATTATAGCTCGTCTGGAAGCGATGTAATTATTTTTATTACCATTGATTACACACAAGTCCGCGAAAAACCATTATTCCTTGATAGCATTTAAATGATACGATAATATAATTTTCACTGGACTTATTGCATATAACTTACTGATTAAATCATTGAAAAAATTTGTATACTATTTTACAATCCATAATAGGAGCTAATACGATAATTATTCCAACGTAATAACTTTATAATCTATAAAGTAGTTATTATAGTCTTGAGTATACCAGCGTTATCTCTTAAATAGTATATTTTTAAATATCTTTGAAAGTAATAAACCAATTATCATCAAACTTAAAAGACGCGAACGTTAAAGCTTAGGTACTAAATTTGTGTTAAATTCTAATAAAAACAACTAATTGGGTAAGTTTAAAAACGTATTTGTTCAAGGTACCTGTATAAATTGATTGACAGAGTAGACGTATTTATATTTTAATCAATATAAAATGTTCTATAAATCAATACTCAAACTTATTATTTGTTTCTTTATTTGATTTATATGATTATACATTTATAATTGAACAGTGTACGCGTCGTGCATTACACTCTGCGTGTAACGGTACTCAACTATCCGTTAATAATATAAGCTAAATAGTTAGTTTAATACTTATGTATACTTTGATTATTTTCAATGTTATTCCCTCCAAAATATTTCATTTTTAAACTGTTTTTTTACGATTAATGAATCGTTGTATGTTATGTGTAATAACCTATTTAAATATATTCCGTAGGCCAATACCACGTATTATGCCGAAAATGCAAGAACCAGAAACAATTAAAGTGAACGCAAACACTGCGGAACATGCTGAAAAAAATGTAGAACTAAATGTCCGCGACGATGACGATCAAAAGAAGAAACCAATGTTTCCATTTAGCATCGATTATATACTGAATAAAGCCGGCGATACAAATGCTGGAGCCAACACCGACAAGCAAAATAGTCAACAGTTCGACTGGCTCTATTGTACACGATTTAAGCCACCTAAGCTTGACAGTGAGTAATACATAACATTATTTTACATTGAGTTCTACGTCTGGAATTATATATCATACATATTACGTTTGCGTATTGTGTATATTGTACATGCGTAAAAATTACTACCTACAAATTAATTTCCATACGCATTTGTTAGTTAATCAATTAAAAATAAACGGTAATGATGTGTAGTCATTTATAATGAGCACGATATATTAAAAATTGTTCGTCCTTCTTCTAAATGCACAGCAACTTTCGCTGTCGACGTTAGGATTGAGGAAAAGCTGGGCGAAGAGGGACGAAAAAGAACGGGTCCCTGTAAATTGCGTCAAATTTTTAATTGTTTATGGAAATTTCGTACAAGCTATACTTTATACACAATATGTAAATTGCGGACAGTTAAGAATATTTTTTATTTATTCGTAAATTACGACAAGAGATAATTTTGCAAAATTGATATTTTTCTTTCCATTATTCAGACATAGAACTGGCACCATATAAATGTATAAATATCAGTATACTCGTAGTTGAAAATACTGGTTTTGCTGTTTGTTGCTTATGATTATAATTCGAAATGAGAAGTTATAGAAACTGCATATTTTTATCCATGTGTACTTTTTATAGCTAGGTGAGCTAAAAATCGGTTTCATAACCTAAGGAGTTTTATATTTGTGATTTTTTGTGCATATTTTTCAATACTTCGGTATTTTTTTTTAAAAAAATTACCATA
Source organism: Periphyllus acericola (assembly GCA_949715065.1). Taxonomy (NCBI): domain Eukaryota; kingdom Metazoa; phylum Arthropoda; class Insecta; order Hemiptera; family Aphididae; genus Periphyllus; species Periphyllus acericola. The sequence goes on from OX454264.1 coordinate 61,234,012, forward strand.
ATAATGCTCTTTTATGCATATAAAATAAATGTTTACTTATTTTTAATATAGTTTATGCTATAAATCAATAATTGAACACCAAACGTGTAGTCTTAATAATATAGCGTATAAATCTAAAATGAGGGACGTATATAAACGTATTGCATTATTCGTTTTTTATCAAATAGTATTTCAATTGAAGTATAATATTCTTATTCGAATAATACTAATCGATCAAGGTAATATTCTCTGAAGAACTATCTCAGAAACATTCAGCTTGACAATCGTCGTCAGTTGATGATTAAAATCTTGAAAAAGCTTACTTTAACTTTACAAGTATGAAAAAAAAATAGTTTAATGTTAATATCACACTATTTAAAAAAATATATATTTGTATAATTTTTTTTGTTTGCAAGTCATTCATTTTTTCTCGTACACATTTCTTTTTAACCGTCGTTTTTTTTTTTTTGCTTTTTGTTCCCCAAATTTTCAAGGTGATGCACGTGTCATTGAAGATACGAATTCGATCCCCATACCACGTTGTGGGAACTCTCTGCATCGTTAGTTAAATAACACGTTACCAATAGGTTGTAGTCGAAAATCTGTATTATTTTATCTTGTTGTGGTTGCAGTATGCGAGTACATCGTAGGGTAAAAAATCGTCAATCATATCAAAATTGAAGTCCTTCCTGGGCCGCAATAGACATAGTGTGACCTTTCTTGGGGGGACGCAATTTACCGGGTCCAGAAAGCGAGTGGTAGATTTTATATTGCTTTCGTATCTCTACCGTGTGGGTAGTCGTCATATTATATGCGTTATCTTCTACCGCCCTCATTGACGTTTTCTCCATATTTCAGTACAACACTGCTCTTATAAAAAATTGTGTTTTTGTCAAGCCAATCGTCTTAGACTTACTGATATCGAAATAAATTAAAAATTTCGAGAATAGAAATTGAAAATAATACAGTATTGATAGTAAAAATTCTTCTGTTTTAAGTTAGTCTTTTTATGGTATTAAACTCACTAACATTTAAATGTGTAAGTAAACGTAATGGAAAGGTAAAATTTAATAACAATAATTATGGATTAAAAACTCGTGTATTTAAAACAAATACTATTATGTATTATAAGGTTGATATTTTTTTAATTATTATTTTAAACTAATTGTATGCTATGTATTATTGTGTTGTTACATTTATAATATAATTTTCCTAACAAATATGTACGTAGCTTACCGTTACTTTATCAAACACATCATACTTAAAAAATATATGTAAACAGAGTCTCAGAGAAATCATCATTTTTTTATCTTTACTTAAATATACAAATACATATCACTAATTGTCACCTGTCACGCGAATGAGTTCGTTTAGTTATACTTAAATAATTTCATCAAAATTATTTAAAATACCTTATTGAATATCATACATTGTTTTCTATTGCAAAAGTCTTAAATGGTTATTTAAATGAATTTATGAATTTTCAAGATTTCGAAATTATTTCAATTTATTTTCTTGTGATTGTTACAAGGTTTGAAATTAAAATATTTAGCACCTACCACACTCGAGGTAAAATTTCTCGAACTGACAAAACATGTACTCATAAATGAACGAATAAACCTGCTAGATATGAATCAATAGTTATAACGTGGAACAACGATGGCACTTGAAAATAACCAACTATGTAGTAGTCCGCGTTTTTTTTTATACGATTGCATCTATTTTTTAAACTTTTTAGGAGTTAAACGGAAAGATGGCCAACATAGACAAAAGCGGAGACCTGGGCGCAACCCAAGAATACCGTTTACCACTCAACAAGTATCCGTGTTGGAACAAGAATTTCGGCGAAGCGCGTACTTAGGTGGCACTAACGATGTACACGTGTTGTCCGAAAGATTGCGATTATCAGAAAGCAGAGTGAGTATAACAATGCCGTTACTATTTTATTTTAGTGTTTAATTAACGTATAATAATGAATTGATAATAATCGTTCGTTATGAAATCGGGTGTGCTTGGCAGTTGCGGACTTAAGTCGTAACCAGACGCGTACACAAAAAAATATTTTTTTTGGGGGGGGGGGGGGTTTGGACGTTTGGTTGTACATTTTCGTACATGATATATTGATATATACATTTTCGTATATAATCTAACCTAACAAGAAGTTTACAAAATTTCAATTATAGTACTATTTATTTCTCATAAAAACGTCATTATTAAAAAAATTCGGGGGGGGGTATGAACCTCTAGAACCCCCCCTTGTATACGCGCCTGGTCGTAACAATAAGAATTGTCATTAATGACTGCATTAATCGAAAGAACGGTACCACTTCTGCGTAAAAGTGAATATTAAAAATACGTACAAGGTTGTTGAACAACGTGCGATCTCTTGTTGTACGCGTATAATGTTATTTTTATGTCAATAATATTGCGTTAAGGTACCAAGAAATACTTAGGGAAAAAATATGTGTACGATTTCAGATGACGTGTACACACAGTGTACTGTACATGTTATCCGGCATTGTATTATGACACAATTTGTTCTCGTCACGTTTACGTGTAGCACAATTGTCACGTTTTTATTCAATAATGGCGTCGATGTGTTTTTCTCATTGCAATCGGTTGACAAATACTTCCAATAGTACTGGAAATTTCGATTTTAAAAAAATCTTTCCCTCTCGACAGATAAAAATATGGTTCCAAAATCGTCGAGCCCGCGAACGCCGAGACCAGCAGAACGGCTCTGCGCCGGGGCCTTCCGTCAACAACTCTCCTGCTCAACAACATCGCCTTACCATGTCCTCCGTATCAGCATTTAAGCCTTTGCCACATTCACACACGTACGTGGACGGAAATTAACTGGCAGCGACGAGTCTTCAATGAATATAAGTGTACATATATATATTAGTCATTAAGTTGTTTACTGTTTGTCGTTAAGTTAAAGTAAATGTTCCATGCAAAGCCCACGCGAATTCTTTTAAATATGAATTCGTACCATAGTTAGTAACACGTACCGTATGTGATCGTTATATTTTGTACATGACAATCGCGCGGTCGACAAACGTTACACATCCCCGTATTCACGTTTACATATGTACTTATAATATTGCGAAAAAATTAGATTTTAAGGCATTTTACCGTTTGTCATTGGATTGAAAAATGTTTCGTCCAAATTCTACACGAATTTTTTAACTATAAATTTGTACCATAGAAAAAAAAAAATGTTATTGTGATTGTTTTTTTTGTATAATACGGCTAATAGGTAAGTATATATTTTACATTCATTACACGTAGTAAATAATACTGAAAAATAATTGTATCTGTTCACCTTGTTTGAGATGCGTGTTCGCGGTACCCGTGCTATATGATGACCATTAAAGACTTCGGGGATATAGTTTTAAATGTAACAATTTATATCACATTTGGAAAGGATATATTATTAAAACTGTTTATTTACTCAGTGGTTTTAAGTTATTTGTATCCAAATTCCATTGTTTTTCCTAATATTCTTACTGATGAAAAATGTCTTAAAGACTGTTTGCGAATAATGAAATAATAAAATAAAATTCAATCAACAATACTATTTATGTCAAATTGTATTTCACATAGATTGTACGAATGTATAATTATTTTTTAAGAAAAGTAAGTACATTTTAACATAATTAAATTGTAATAAGAAAATTTATATTATCTTTTAAGTAGTTCAAATAAAAATAAATGGCACTATCAGCATTTCATTAGCTGCAGAACTTTATTATTGAACCAAATTTGGGTGAAATTATGCACATTATGTCACTTTGTTATCAATTGGATGTATCCATCATTATCAAACTAACCAATAACGCGATAAATGTTGAGGCCAATTACCATAATTCTCCACTTCAAATTTAAATTTAAATTATCCTTTTTTGTTGACAAATAATACAATTATACAATTATTGTACATCGTACCTTTATTTTACAATATACTATAAAAAAAAATGTAAATGTTAAATGAGTACTCGAAAATGTATCATCTCAAGAGAAAAATACTAATTGAAACTATAACAGATAATAGTGTTTATCAATTATTGTTAAAACTTAATGAATACAATTCATGTAAATTGAGTTTTGGAATGCTGAGTGCTATCTAAAAAAAAATTGCACTTTCAAGCCCATCATCAAGTTTAATTACAACTATATTTTTTGAAAATGAAGGTTATTCGTTGAATAAATGAGGTTCCATCTGTTTCCTACTGGTAATCTGAAATATTTTCACAAGTATTCTACAGATTTGTATTTACCAAACGAAAGTGGTATAAATGTATAATCTATGGACAACATAAGTATAACTTAATAAATAATAATAAATATGACTATTATTAATTACATAATACATTATGAGCTATTGATTTTCTATTCGAGTAAATTTTCATAATGCACATGTAAGTTACTAATAACTTAGTACAATCGTTAACGACTAGCCTAGCCATTTACCATATAGGTATATTAGCTGTAACCAGAATAATATAATGTACTTATATCTGGTGGATAAAATATACACGAACAAACAATGTGGTGGGGCTAACAAAATTAATCATCCTAAATCTTAGACAATCGATAGATTTATTAGAAAGTCGACGAAAACATAAAAAAAGTTTAAAGAAACAGATGATTGAAAATGAATCGGAAGAAATTGAAGACAGAACAATGATGTTTGCATTTTGTTTAAGTTACGATTTTTACTGCGTTCTGTTTTTGGAGACATAATGATATGTCTTGTATACAAGAAGTCGAGAAGCAATTAAATATTTAAAAAAAAATTAGTACAACGTCAGTATTAAATCGGAATACATTTTATTCTACTACTAAGAAAATACATTTGATAGGATGTAATTAGTTTCATCGAATAATTTACTTTACGCAGATGAAATATTATCACAGTAGTTTACTGTTGAGTATTGACGATAGTAAAATATTGTACTTAGTAGTCACTATTAAATTATTATCTTGGTTTCCTATAACTGATACTGGATGTAGGAAACTATAGCTTGGGAAAAGTATCAATTACACAATATTTTATTTGAAATCATTATGATCGCCTTGAATACGCTGCCCGCTCTTAACGACGGATTGGTGATTGCACCAATTCTTGAATACAAGTAAAACGTAATTGTTACCAGCTTTGTGTATACTAAAAATATGTACTCGTATATTTATATATATAAATTGGCAATTCACGTGTGGTAAAAATGTGACTTAAGACAATAAATGGAGTGTAAAATATTTCAAAATTATACACATTTCAATACGTTTTGACAGTAGCAGTCATTATCGGATAAAACTGATCGAGAGCTTAATAATAATAATTCAATTGATTTACAATACCTGTTACATAATATAATAGTAGAAAATACTTGATTTCGTAAAACACGTTGCTTGATACATATTTATAATACTTGTGCTTTTACATATAGTCGTATTATAACTTTCGAACAAATAACTACAATTCGTTTCGGAAATGATGTTGTTGAGTGGTCATGTGGATACGTCTAACTGAAACATAACAAGAAACGTACCTAAACAATAGATCGTATCACAAAAGCATTTAAGAAAAAATCCATTAGGTAATACAAAATCAACATATATCATTCTGAAAAGTATTGTAGATAGTATTTTACAGTAAACATATTCTCATTAAAACCTTAAACATACCGAAAACGAATCGTTCTCATTTTAAAATAAGATTTCATTGAAAATTAAAAAAACAAATGTCTGTACTTAACTTGACAAACGTGTCTGGAACAGTTTGAACATTGGACCGCTAGATAGCACCAGGTAACAGCGCGCACACCCAACGCAAACTAAATTCGTAATGAATACTTGCGGTAAAAGACAGACCAAGTTCCAGACCGTCTACCAAAAAAGTCAGTCCATCGAACTAATGGTATCTGCATTGCGGCCAAGTGTGTGATCTTTCTATAATCCATGACCTCACTTCACTCCTACTATCATGAGCAATACGGCTCTTAACATTGCTTAACAATTGGCAAGTTTCTGAAACGCACTCGCTCTGCACAATGTATCTCTACTTCGATAGTTTTGGAACTTATTTCTTTTTTTCCTAGTTCTGACCTCCATATCACCCATGTGCGTCATACATTCCTACAATATGTGTGTGGTACTGATCATTGATGCTTATACAGGGTGTCCCCATCGGTATTGACACACAGCTGTGTATCTCCAATGTTACATATCATGGATGTATCTAATAAAGATAATCCAATTTTGTTTTTTAAAAGCATCCACGGGCGAAGGCAAATTTGTTGAAAATAATTTGCTAAATGCAAGTATATATTATAAAAAGCGGTTAAGAAATTAACTTTTTATTTTATAACTTAAATAAATGTCGAAAAAGCAATTTTATAGAGTTTATTTTTATCTGTAAATGTTGACTGTTCAACTTTCAATTTTTTATAACATCTTGATTTTTAATAATTTTTCTAGTTAGCAAAAGAATAGTGTACTATTTTTACAATTTTAAATAATAATAACAAAATCAGCAAACCGTATCGGAAAAATGACGAGGTAATAATAATTTAACATTACTTCTTTGTTAACTAAAAAAATATATTAAAATTCAAGAATAAAAACTAATAGTTGAAACATCGAAATTTTCAAAAAAAGAAAGCCATACAATATGATATTCATAAAAATTATAAAATAGAAAGTTAATTTTTTAACTTCTCAGATCGCACACTTATATTTACAAAAGTACAATCAACAAAACAGCCTTTGCCCAGGGATGCTAATAAAAAACAGAATTGGACTATCTCTTTAAATACGGGAAATATCGCAAAATGCAAACCTAACCTGGTGGAACACCCTGTATATACTTATATAAAATACCAGTCGACGACCGTTGTTTTCTGCGATTCTGTATAATAGAAATATTTTACCTGTACTATATCCAATAATCAAGCGCAATCCTTGCATTTCGAGCACCCCTCCCTAAAATGGCTTAAATTTTATAAAACTTGCAGTATAAAATCAAACTTTGTGCAAAATTTCAAGTTTCTACGTATGCGCAAAGTACTTAATAATTTTAAAGATCAGTGAGCGAGTGAGTGAGTAACAAATATTTTTATATGCTTACATTTTGAAATGGCATATTATTAAAAAACCACATTTATACAGTATTTTAGGCTACGTGAGCTTCGGCTAGAGAAGAGGAAGCAGATATACTCGTATGAGGGTCAGGATATACCGGATTAATCGATTGATGTAATAATACACATTACATTACTAGAACTTGGAGGCGATCAGATATTGTAAATTATGATATTTTTTTTACCAAAATTCCGAAAAACAGCATTAAATACGTGAAAAGGTATGATTTTTTTATAAAAATTCAATTATTTTTAATTGCAATTATGTTGTATACGTTTGACATTTTAAATCCTAATGGAAAAAATTATTTGAAAAAATACGTGTTGAAATTGAACTTTGTAAGACGTAAATATAAATTGACGAAATAAAATGTATTCTATAAGATTTACCTCGGTACTGTTAAACGTTACTTAAATGAACGGAATTTATTATATATTTTTCTTTTATCATAGATATTTATCACTAGAATTTCAAGAAATAAACTCGATGTTTATTGTAAATACAATTTTCCTACCAATATATTATTCTGAAGCTTAATTCTAAAAATAGTATTTCGACTTGAAAATATATTCTACAGCATAAACTTTTTTTTATTATAAATAAATCATCTACCGATACTACCGAGAATGCATGTATTATAAAAGAAAACATCACACGGGAATATTTTAAATATTAAATTCCTATTTGAATTCATATAATATCAAAAGTTTCATAATATTATTATCTCCGTTTACGCTTACTTCTTATTGGTCTTTTATTACATGATTTAATTTTTCTTCGCAATCCAACAGTTCAAAATCATTTGGATCTATTGAGTCTAAATTCTATACGTTTGTGCTAATTGAAAAAAGATAATTTCCAACTTATCATGTAGATACCAACACTTTCATGATTCACTACACCGCCTGCTTTTAACGAAATCGATTTTGATTATATTTTTGTCAAAATTAAAGAAGCCATGATACTATAAAAGGGATTGAACATTTTAAAGTGATATTCAAAAGCTCATTGTATCATAAATACTAAATTATTTGTTCAACAATCAATGTATACCTATTATAGCATGAATTCTGAAATATTATACTTAAAGAGCTTTTGATTTTAAAATGTTCGACGTAAAGCTTTTTAATAGTATACCTCGGCGATTGTAAACTGCGCCCAAAATACAGGTAAACACAAAATCACACATGTAAACTGCGCCCGAGTTTTTATCAAGAGTAAAAAAGTGACATGTAAACTGCGCCCGGGTAAAATTACAGGTAAAATACTTAATTCGTTACAGCCATATAATTTGAATAATTAAAAATAAAATATAATTTAAAAAATTAAAATAATTATAAATATTACAAATAATAACATATGGTGGATACATATTCATCAATTGAAATTTGACTACTATTATATTTATTAATTAAATTTTCTAACTTTTCGCGTTTTTTTTTGTTTTAGAGTTTTGGAATTTAAACAGTTCATTTATACTATTTAGTTTAATGTATACTTCTATTTGAAATTCTTTTAACTTTTCTATGAACATGAAAATATTTTGATGAGTTGTATAAACTATAAAAGCTGGAATTAAAGTGAGAATGAAAAGACTCGCATGCATTTGTGGTTAATGTTGGCTCTGCTGATGCTTGAGCCCATACTTCAGGTGGATACTGAGCTTCTTCACTTATATTTACGTCTACCAAATAATCCGCAAATCGTGTCACTCTTTCGTCGTCAGGCTTTGATTTCATTAAATAATTGACAAAATACTCAGATACACTTTCTGGACTTAGAAATGGTAAACCGTAACAATGCACTAACCACCTTCTAATATCACTATTTTTATCTTTATAGTCATTACTTAAACCATTTTGTTGGATACTTCTATTCCAATACTGTGCTAAATGAAAGCGACATCCGTGTATCTTTATCTGAGGCCAAACAGTATTACATGCTAAATGAATAGCTTTTTCGAAATCTATTACAACATCGGATGGTGATATAATAATATTATTTTGGAAACTATATTCACAAATAGATTTTAAGCAATCAGTATATGATATTGTACTTTTATCGGAGAGTAAACATATGGCGAGTGGTATGTAATAGCCGTTGATAAAACCATGTATTGTAAACATTTGTGTGAAGTATTTAGGGCAGTATGAAAATGTACCATCCATGTACAACCATTTTGATAGTGCAAGAGCTTTTAAATTAGAAATGCAACTGAAAACAATATATTTCAACTCCTTGTTGTTTATTAATAAAAAAAATTCATCTCTATTTGTTTGAACACCGCGTTCATCAAGAAGTAATTTAATTTCTTCAATTGATTTAGGGAATGGAGGCAATATCTTCATATAACCATCAATTGTCGTATTACTGCAATATAGATATTCGATAACGTGATGGTATTTCTTGACGAAAATAAAATGTCTGTGATATACTTGAAAAAGTACACAATCGTCAAACAAAGAGACTTTGATAAGTGAAAATTTAATAAGTTAATATGTCGGGCGCAGTTTACATTATATCTTTTTAACATAGATAACATTTCGGGCGCAGTTTACACTATACCTTTTCAACTAAGATAAAAATTCGGGCGCAGTTTATAAAAAAAAAGGTCATTTGGGCGCAGTTTACGTATGGCCGTATACCTACGAGGCTACAATATGAAGAGAGGATATACTCGTAATTATGTATAAAAACTTATAAAAAAATATTGAATGTGAGGCCACTTAATATTAATCAAATATTTATTAAATCTATTTGTAGATATACTACAATGATGAATTCAATATTTGTATTCAATGATTTTTTTTATGCAATTATTTCTTAATTTGTACTGCTTATTAAGTCTTAATTTGTAACCTACGCATTGTAAGCATTGTAAGCAAATAAATGTCTTAGAGGATAAACGTTTTAAAGCCTTATATTATACCGTTTATTAATTAATTGCTAAAATTATGCTATTCTTGAAAGTACCTTCTATCTAAGTATCTATAATACTAAAATACTTTTAGGTATGTACTAAATTAAATAAACGTAGAAATTGAATTAACAGTATAGAACTTTTCATTGATATAATTAAACTTCGAGGTAATAACTTATATTTTAGATGGTATTGAATTTATGGTACTACATATTATATTTAAGTATAAATGATAATTATTTTTTTAATAAAAATACTTGAAAATGTATCTTGATCATACCCTTTTATTTCTAATATACAATCAGCATATTACACATATTGTGTATTTTTTAAATAGGTAACCATTTATCATTGAAAAATATACTAATTGATTTTAATTATTAATGATTCGAACGCAAGCTAAGGAACTCTGCGCGTGACTTTAAGTATATTGAAGACTACAGTGTGTAAATGTATAATTTACATTTATGAGTTACGATCACAGTGATTTTAATAAAACGTTGATAACATAGAAATTGATATAACCTTTTCATGCCCACGCATTCGTGTACGCCAATACTTTTTCGGACTAATTGGAGATATTGTTATTCCCAGTACTCACGATTAGTCAGTATTTACTGTGTACTACGTAATGAAAATGATAGCAATCGAAATCTTTTTACCTCGCCGAGTCTTTGTGTTGAACGATGAAAAAAAATCCACGCGTTTATCTTAAACCGCTGTTGTAAAAAATAATTACTGTTGAAAATATAAATTGTGTGAAGTAGACAATCATTGTAGGCCTAGCAAAGTCAGTGTCGGTGGTGTAAAGAATGAAAAATGGAACAGGTGCATGGAAGTTGTCCGATAATGAATCACCCGGGACGAACACCGATGGCCACTTTAATAATTGCCCGCAAAAATCATACCTCACGTAGTACAATGTTTAGTTGCACACAAATCCATTTAGGCATATTAGATTTTTATAATAATTGAGGTGCAATTATTGCAATTATTGTGCACTTGATGTGATCAACCGAAACGGTGTAATGAAATAAAACACACCTCGTTCGTATTGTTGAAAATATAAAACGCGTGGACCATGTTGCTACATCTGAAACAGGGGTTTGCGCCGTGAGAGTACTTGCCGGGCGATTTTTCCTCCCTTCGCTCATCGGCAGTTGCTTATAAAAGCCGAAACTGTCATGATATTGCTCAGAATCTATTCAGACGTTTAGTCTTGCGTCCCACGCTTTTCGCCGTCTCTACATTTTACACGTAAGTTTTTACATTCCGTTTTACATGTTTAATAATGTACTGCTTATAATATTTATTATGAATTTATTCTTCCTTATGTGAATCTTTTATTGAATTATTTTAATTTTAGCACAGTATATTCAATTTTAATTACAGGATCGTTATTGTCTTAGTTCGTGTATTTGTTTGATTATTTTGGTTTTTCGTTAAATATCATCGAAAGAAATAACGATCATCCTTGGATCATTTAAATAGAGAAAAATATTTAAATTTGTCTACAAACAAATTATAAAAAAATAATATTAAAACCTTCGTACCCTTTTAAATTTTTGATCATAAAAAATCTGAAATATTATTTAGAGTAATAAATTCTTCTTCATAATGAATATATTATATAATAGACATAAATGTTTTAAGTTTTATAATTAAGTACAATTTTTATTTGTTAAAGAAATCTTTTTTTTTAAACTCGAAATTACTATGTACGATTTTCTTTCAGTGTTTTATTCAAAATGTAATTAAATCGACTCTTATGGCATAAATCTGATCAATCAATATCACATGACTCCCAAAAATTAAAACACTATTGATATAAAATCGAACAAAATAATATATTTTTTCATCTATCTACTCTATGTTTATCGAAGTAGTAATATTACCATATAATTGTATATTTTTTTAATCCAGAATATATTCGCCTATTTGAGCTTCGTAGTACATAAATATATATAAATTTATTTATGCAAATATGATTCAATAGATATAGATTTATATCAACTTATATATTATAATATATGTTCCTCTACTCAGAATATGAAAAAACGTAAAATTTCGGTATCCTTAAATGTTTTGATATAATTTAAATCTACTCTAAATGCTATCAATTTGCTATTCTATCAATAGTGATGATATCAAATTGCTCTATACGTGTTCAAAACTGTACTCATGCATTCAATCACTAAGTATTGTATACACTTCGAAATATTTGAATCTCAAATATAGATATAAAAAAAAATATAGTATTTTAGAGGTTGGCAAATACGACGAGTAAAAATAAAATTGTAATTTATTTTAAACATTCTTAATTGATATTCAATGAAAAAATAAAATATGTATATAAGAACATTTTAATTTTATGTTTGCTGATTATTTGGTATTATGTTTATTCAAAAGGGCTGATAAGTGATGACATTATTTTAGGAGTTAAATATTATAATTTACTTTTATTATATTATATACACTAAAAAATGACGAAAAGTAATTAATGTCAACAATTCTTAACACCTAAATTGTTTTAATTTAATTAAAAAAGGCTTTTTGTTGGCCATTATATATAAATACATTGAGTAACGACATCCCATCAACCTCGTTTTTTAACTAATTTACGCCCATTATATTGTTTCATATTTTTTAGTTAAAACTGTCTAACAATAAAGAAAACACATATTTTTAAACATGAATACGAAGTTGATTATAAATATCGTTACAGTTTTTGCAAACAATATTATAAAAACACAAAAACAAAAAATACACATTTCATCAGGTTAAGTATTAAATAATTAAAACAAATTTTTCGAACCGTTTGATTATAACGAAATGAATAATTAATATTCAGTGTTCTTTAAATAAATATATATTTTCAAATTAATGGTGAGTATATTTTTTCTCCAAGATAATCTAAACGCATTTTACAATATCTCGCCCCGAGCATCAAAATAATATTGACAGAATACTTGTATTCTTATTTAAATCATTCACTTTTAAAATATTATTGAAAAACTATATCGAATTGCACTTTTATTGTATAAATGAACAGAGTATAATTAATATTTTATTTGAACATTTTTTATGACCGAAAAAATTATTGTTACACCGAGATTAAATGCTAAAAATTGGAAAATGCATTAATCGTTAAATTAGTATAATGAAATCTTGTCATTGTGAGTAGAATGAATCATTTATTAGTTTTCAATGTCTATACGTGATACGTCACTTATTCGCGTGTAACCGTGTAAGCAAAAATAAATGTAAATTACCTACGCACTTCATAATATTTTATTCGTCACATATTTTTCACTACTTACTTCAGTTTGAAATTACATAATAAATTAAACTACGGTATTTCAAGTCGAGTATTTAATATTCTAAGGGTTGTGTATTATAATTTATCGCATAATTCAGAGTTACGTGCAAGTACTTGTTACATTGTTTTCTTCCGACTACCACCACACACCAAAAGTGTTTAATTATTTTATCTTAAAAAACGTGTTCAAGTACTAGTGTTAAAAAAGTTCATACACCTAACTACTTTACATTGTTCAAACGTTCTTTTCATAGAACTCTTCCAGTACAATAATAACTATTGAAAATTAAAAGTCAAACTTCCTCACATTATACGTACGCGTTTGTTGTTATATTATTCTGTACGGACAAAGCATATGAATAACTTTAAGGTTTGTATAATTTGTATAAAAATATTCAAGTTTGACGTTCTCCAGCGTATTTTCGGACGGACTGAAAATAATAATAAATGATAGGTCATTAAGTGAACACATAATTATGTTAACGACAGCTCTTGTTCGGATGTAATGCAAAACGCTGGAATGTGTTGTCGGGACGGATTCAGGAATAACCGCTGGAACGAGCATTACTTCTTGAACACAATTAATTTTTATTTTAATGGTGCATATCATTACGAGCGATCGATAGTAAATTTGAAAAATAATTCACTTGCCAATGAAGAAAAAAATATACACATTTATTTTATGGCGCACACGTCATTGTGTACCGTATGCCGGTACAGTAATATTACTTATCTCACTGAGTTTTGTTCCTTCTCGATAATGCTTTATCTTGGAAAATTATTCAGAACATAAAATTATAATCAATGCAGTAGGTACGTATGCTGTATACACGGCACTAAAATAACGTATAAAATAGTTTTTAATAGCATAAACATAAGCCGATAAACGGGAGTAAAATCTTGGTGAACTATAAACTTTTGTGCTGATATCGTTTTCGTACAAAATATTATCTAAGTAAAAGGATTTAAATGTACTTATTTGTTTTTCTCGATCAGTTATAATGCGCCGAAAGGGAAATATTCGTACAATCTTAATACCATCCGCATGCACGGTTTTATTTAAATATAAGATGTAGAGTGTAAAATATTGTTTGAAAACGATTGAAATGTAGAATTAACGAAATTTGATCGAGAAGAAATTATCTTGTAGGTATTCTTATAGTAATGTGTTGTTCGCATTGTTCGTTATGTGATATGTGATCATTTATAATAACGATATTACGAGTTTCCAGTATTCTAGTATTAATTATACGTCATATTGGCTATTGTATACGTAAAAAAAAACCAGCAAATACAATTGAACACATCATTTTCATAGTACTATAAACATTTGTACTTAGTTGTACTTATATAATATAATTTGTTGAATCGTAGAAAATCGAAATGAAGTACTTCGTCACGATTTGTGTGGTTCTATGTACATCCATACTTTTGCTGGAAAATACATCTACAGCATCACCAGTAGATAATTATCCCGAAAGAGATTCTTTTGGTAAGTAGAATTCATTATTAATACGACATAACATTATAAGATAAACATTTAAAAGCAAATAAGTATTCTTTTTGAAGTCGTTGCGTAAGTATCCCAGACTTTACTTTGCTATTGAAATCCAAGTTTGAATATTTTATTAACGAATGGCGCTAGTAATTGGAAAATGTTGAAATGTTGTTTTATTATTCAGTTCAATATTGTTATTTATGTTTCCGTGAATAGTGAATACGTATAATTGGTAAAAATGTATAAATATTATTCTTAAATAAATATAAAATAAAAATGTGAAGTCGGTACACATTGTAAATATAGACGTGCGGAATAAATTGCGATACAGTATAAAATAATATACTAACACCCGCATCTCGTAATATTCATGTCAAAATAATTCTGGCAAAAAGCAATATTGAAACTAAAAATGATGAAGTATGAACGAAAAAAGCATTATCTTCTTGTTCGTTTCTGATTATAATTTGTCGCAATATACCATCTACCTTCACACTAAGGAAGAAGATAAAAAAATAATATCACGCCATGAGATTCATGAAATATAAAATATCATAATATGAACACGTCGGTACTGTGATTAATAAACATATTATAAGTTCTCAGCTTTTATTAAATATGTAACATTGAAATATTTAATAATGTTCGAATTTATTTACGGAATAAAATGAAAAACCATTCATATGGTATATTATATGAACAAATATATTTGATTTTATATGAACAATATCGTGAACATCAAAAACAGGAATAGGAAATTTAAATCAAACTTATTACCTAGTAATGAAAATGGTTTTACGCCAGAATTTTTACACAGAAAATTGAATGTTTGAACGTTTAACAGTCCCTTAAATATAAACATTTTTTTTCCGATTGGCTCATCACATTTTAATAGGGTATTACGTTTGTACATTTTTTCGTGAAACCAACCATTAAATTTGTAATTTCACTATAACATGATTTATGATGTTATTTGAAATGTATATTCTTCTGCATTTCATCATTAAAAAATGATTACAAGTAAAATATGTAATACGTTTTTTTTTTCTTGCCGCACAATTTATTCGAAGCTCATGATTTTTCTTTTTGTACACATCGTTGGAATTAAATCTTATATTTTATCCTAATTTTGATATTATTACTACATACAAATTATATTTACAGCATTCGTATTCTTGTTAATCCGTTGTTTTCATACAAATTGCAATTCGTGTCTTAACCGATTTATGCATGTTGCCATTATAAGTTCGTTTGATTCATATCATTTCATAATATATATAATACCTCGTTCGAAAATAAACTAAAAATGCGACGCAGTTGATTTGCCGATGTTACTGGTGTAAAAATGTATTCTATTTTAATTTAGACGAAGATGGGACTACTCTATTGACAGACCTAGAAGAATACATGGACAAGGATAATATGGAAGACGAAGATTTAATATTCGGTTTTCCCGACATTCAAAAAAGGTGAGAAAATAACAGTGTAAACAGTATAATATTACATTGTTACACGTCACGTGTTAAGATGAGAACAGTAGAAAACATTTATTTTAGATTATTGCGTAGATTATTTTTTTTACTCTAGTACTTCGGCAATAATTTATCATGGCAAACAGTAGTCAAGCAACTCTATTAATATTATTTTTTTTTTTTATTCTGTTGCTAAATAAGGAAATCGTCGGTCTACAAGTTTCGCAAATCGTGTGTGCCACGAGGAGGAAACTGCGACCACAGACCAAAATACTGCTGTAACGGCGGCTCCTGTCGTTGCAATCTGTGGGGTGCGAATTGCAAATGCCAAAGGATGGGATTCTTTCAAAAGTGGGGAAAGTAATAAGTCAACGTTGTAAATACGTTATTAGCAAATCAATTATTTCTACAAGTGTTATTGTATCTCGGTAATACATTCAGTACGCGAAAATATGTTATTTCGCATTAACTTCAACAATATAATAAAATACATTTAATTGTTTGTCAGTCGTCGTGTTTTCTTAACAATAAACTCAACAATAGTTCACACATAAATGTTTTTTGATTTTTTTTCATTGAAATTACTTACCTTTTGTGGTTTTGTAATGCGTATGGTTTTTTTTTATATTTACATAATATATATGCCACTAACAATTTTCCAAGAATCTAACCTTATTTTTCCTCACCTAGGTACGACACGTAAATAGTAGATGGTATAAATATTATTTTACAATCTTTAGAATTTCAAATGCTTGTTAAATAATTTAATGATAATTACCCTAATCTCAAAAATAAACTCTAATCATGTCTTAAATGATCATTAAAATAATATTTTACAGTCGATATTATGACCTAATTCTATAAGTCAGCGGTCATTAGAATAAAACTCATTAACAATGGAGTATTGGATATATTTAAAATAATCTCCAAATCAGTGTTAGTACAAGTTGTAGCTAATATTTTTCTGTGCAAGGTAAGTATATACGATTTGGACGATTACGTTATACAGGATAGTACAATTTTGTGTCCAATTGTATTTTATTGATTTAACATCTAATAAAGGTAATATTAAATATATTCAAATTTATTTTATAATAGTGTTTTTCTATTAAAAGTTAATTAAAAAAAAAATAGTACGATTACTGTGATAAAATGTATGATTCAATGTTCATGACTCGGAATCGAAATTCGAGGTCACTAGTGTTATAAGTACCCGTTCTAGGTATTTTATAAAAATTCTAAAAATTATTAGATATTTATAATTGTTTTCAATAAAATATTGAAACGTGACATAAGCAATATAGCTAGAAAAGCTTAGCTCTACTCGGAATATTTTAAATAAAATACCGTAAAAATCAATTTAGAATTTAGCACGATATCTATCCAAACAATAAATAATGTTGTGACTCAACCGTGATATAAGCATTTTAGTCTCTCACGCGAGATACAAAAATTGTGGTAAGTAAATACATACACAAAATAATGCATTTTATAATTTGACGCGAATAACTTATAAGTTAATCACTAGTACGAATGTAGGTAATAAGAATATCAACTCAAATGGAATCAAACAACTTTACGTCCGTATCTATAATCAATGGCTTTGATAGTTATAATTTATATATTTAATATATATTTTTATAATCATTTTATAGTGCTTTTAATAACCTCGGAATGTGCTTGGATATGTAAGTAACCAGCAACTGAGCAATTGAAGCTACTTTTTTAAGATTATAAATAATAATTTTATGAAGATGATTTAAAGTTTTAATGAACGTATTTCATAAACGTCGTGTTCACTAAGATACAAATTAAATATGTTGGGGCGTTATTTCGAATATTTAGACTTGAAATTAACGCGATAAAATTAGCATTTATTTCGATATTTAAATTTTGATATACCAAATATTTCAAAATATATTTTCGTTTTAAATTTGAAATTAAAAACTCATATGTTATCATACAAATAGTTTAAATGAATATTAAAACTACAACGACAAAATATATTAAGTATTTAATAGATTTTAGAGAAAATATTTTGTAAATCAATAACTTAAAAGAGTTGAAACTACATAAAAAAAAATTTGAAAACTAATAAATTAGAAAGTAAATATTTAAAGTAAAAATAACCATAATGGCATATGATTAAAATGTTGTCTAAAATCTTGACTTTATAGTTATTTAATTTATTTGTTTGTTAAATATAAAACATAATTTAAAAATTCAATACATAAACTCCTAAACAATGATATATTTCATTGCTGTAATGTTTCCGACAGTGGCAAAATAAAAGGAAAAAAAAAAAAAAATGATATATTTAATAAAAAAAAAAATGCAAATAACGACGTAAATTATATCGACAACTTTAGTTCAACTACTATATATTTTGAAAAATAATATCTTTTGCCGTGTACGCATTTTGTGTTTAAATTTATATATTACTTATTCAAAATGGATATGGTCGGTTAAATTACTTTTAACAATGTATATTAAATTTTTAAATCTATTTATACCATATTTTTGTTGTTATGAGTAACCATTTAATACGTGACTTTTTTAAACTTCAATTAAGATTCATTTTGGTGAGTTTCATAATTTTTATATTTTATTTTTCGTTAAGTTTTAAGTGGATACTTTGGGTACTCGTCGGGTCAATATTTATTAATGAATCAATATTTTATTAATATATATAATTAATCAGAACGAATCTTTTTCAATGTTTATTCAATAAAAAAAATGTTGTTAAAATATATTAGATGAACGATAAAAATTAAAATAACCTCAATACTATATAAGTATACTGTTGCAACACAATTTAAATAAATATTATTTAAATTTTTTTATGTTGATTTTTATGATTTTCCATTTTTATAATACACGTATTTAATTGGTATATATATACTGTTAACTGTTAAATAAACATAAAAAATAATTGGTTTTCGAATTTCGTGTACTTTAATTTGTTTATAGATATCATAACTAAGGTATGTAAAACCGTATAATAGTTTACAGTGACGAAAAACAATTAAGCTAACTAAAACGGATTTTTTCCAAAACTTCGTGTACGGTTCAATACTGGAATGTCATTAGTTATTACTAGGGAACGGATTTAAATGCTCTAAAAAACAAGAAAAATGCCTTTAAAAAATACGATTTAATGCCTTAAAAAAATGCTTTAACATCAAAAAAATGCACTAAAAAAATGCCCTAAAAAACTTTAAAAATGTATTTATATTCAATAAAAACACAATTTTGAATTTAAAACTTATAAAAAAAACACATTACTATGAAAAATCTGATAAAAAATATTTAAATACAATAAAACTTTAATAAATTAACTCTCAATTATCTTCTGTACAATTTAGATAAATAGCTTATCTTATCTTTACCTTAATGCGGGTAATAATCTGTTGTAACTTGTATGTATATATTTTGTGTCTACACGTGTCAACAATAATTTGGTAATTTCGTAACATAAAACATATTTAGGTATTTTTATTTTTTTAGTATGAATGTTGAAAAGATGTTGAAAAAATGACTTAAAAACCATAAAAATGCACTAAAAATGTCAAAAAATGCTCTAAAAATGTAATAAAGTCTTAAAAATGCAAAAAATGCAAAAAAATGCAAAATAAAAGTTACATTTTTTAATTCCTTGATGTATGAAATGAACTTTTTGCTTGGAAACCAATGTTTTCGGACATTCAGAAAAAAATGCAATTTGCATTCAAATCCGTTCCCTAGTTATTACTTATTTCAAATCATAATTTGATAAAAGTCGTACTATTATTTTAATATAATTTTTACAGAATTCGTAGGATGATAAGAAATAAATGAATCGTTTACTTTTTTATACTATGACCTATTCGCAGAACACACTGTTTTTTTATTTTTATTTTTTCTAGCTTTGACAATTAGCCATTAGCTGTAAGGTTAGTTTTTCGGAACACATATGCGTACATGGCTTCGTCGCTAGAAACCAGGGTGGTCACCCATCCGGGAGCTAGCGACGCTTAACTGCAGCACACGACTGCGGCTAACCACAGAGCCACACCATGCCCAATACTATTTTTGAAAAAATCTGAAATCGTGCATTAACATTTAAAAATCGAGAGATAATGCTACCAACGACATAAGATAGACCAAAAAAAATGTAATATTTAAATATTAATATTTCCCGAAATAAAGTAGACTTCACTCCGAGAAAATCTCGTACAGTATATTTATATGCACAATAGCATTCAGTTAGATAAATAGTAATTGGATGTAGTCCAATAGTGTCAAGCCTCATGAGTATTAGTAGATAATTATGTAATTAATCATGGCTAGTTGAAAAAAAAATAAAAATAATTTTTCTAAAATAATTTGTTTTCCTAACACAAAACTTTATTTGAGATTAGCAACTATATTTAAATATTTTGCAAGAGTCAGCGATTCCAGGGTTAATGTACTTGCCCAAATCGTAGGACGAGATGTTAAAAATGAATCTTCCAAACAAAACCGACATCATTGCCACCAAGTCATCCCAGCCAGTGGTTTTATTATTTAATATTGTCATAAAGTATACTTAAACAATCGATGTCGAGCTGTCCAAATATCACAAGATGTAAAAATTAATTTTCGACGGTTATTTTAGAAATACTCAGCGACATAAGCCGGTATCTTCTATCAAATATTCAGGGTGTTATCATGTCTGGCCGATCTTTCCTTCTCAGAACATATTTCATTTATTTATGGTAAAGCAATGCGCATGTTAGGATTTATCGGGCGTCTTTGCTGGGTTCTTAAAAATATTCAATTTCTGAAACCCCTTAAATTTTCATTGGTGCGTTCTAATCTAGAGTGTGGTTCCATATAATTAAATCCTTCCCAACAGGGCCATGTTAACCGTTAAAATAATATCCAATCTTTCTGTCTAAGATATATGTCTAACATAAATTCAAAATTAATTGCTCTACTAAAGATCTCGCTATAACGTTAGGCGTATATTACCTTACTTCTAGACGAAAGTTTAACGATACATCGTTTATATTTAAGACTATTAAAGGTACTGTCACTCGTATATGTCCCGAAATCTTAGAACAAATAGATTGGTTGGTTCCCACATTCTACACTTGGTCAAAGAATACCTTTTATGAACCATTTCTCACGCAACAACATACTCGTATGTAGCTTAAATGAACCTAAAAGTCGAATGCTTTGGGACTTTAATATCCTCGATGATTTTGACTTCAATTTTGATAACGAGTCCAAACTTAGGAGTCTATGTTTAACTTTCGATTTATACCTTTTTTCATTGTAATACCAGTTACATGTACATATAAATTAATACTACTGAATGCCATGTACTTTATTATCATATACTCTTATACCTAATTATTAGCAATAAACTTATTATTATTATTATTATTTACGACAGTCGAATTGTTATACTTTAAATTATCTCTAGGTTGCAAAAACTGCATTAACGTTGTTTTCCGAGTCAGGTAACAAGGCAGGGTCTACGAACTATTTTTTTTTTCACATAGACAACCTCGTAGTCTATTATAACTTCTGCCGTATAATATTCAAATATGCGGTTTCTAACAGACATTTTAAAATACGAAATATTGCAAAGAAATGAATAGGCATAAAAGTGAGCCGTGGACGCAAGCACTAAGATTTACGCTTTCGTCAATAAACGTTATACATCAGCCGTTGTCAAAGTCGTGTTCAGCAGAACACAATCCTCAAAGTACAAAAGTCGATAGACCCTTAAAAACGTATTCTATAGGACTATAAATAGGTTGCGATTCAATTAGTCGCAAGTTCAGCGTTTCGCGAGCAGTTCACGTACAGGTATTGTATATATTACATCGATATAACGATATGTCTTCGTATACTTAGAATTCCGTGCGGTGCGTATATTTTTAATGGCTACACGCGCGCGTATAAGATGTGTGCGTGTGTATGTGTATATATGTATAGGTATACATTATTCTATTATATGTTTTTCTTCTTCACTTAAACCAATGTACATATCATTACAACACTTATACGCCAAGTCACGGAGTGATCGTTAAAAATACATACGTGGCTAAAAATGTGTACATTTACATAAGCCTTAAGTCGCCTACATGCGCGTGGCCGACGTATCTCACCCGTTCATCCCTGTACACATAAGCCCCGGTCCTCGTTCACCAGTAAAAGCGAACCTGGCTAAACCACAGTAGCCGGCATCACACCCGCCACCACCGCCGTGCGGTCTGTCCCACGGTATTATCATCGTACCACCTACTGTTGTTGTGCCCATACAACTCTGAAAAAAAAAATGTGTTTTAATTTATAGCCACGGTGCTCAAGTGTTCGATGCTAAATCCGTTTTAGATGATATCACAGTGTAACATGACAATTGATAACATTATTCTGTGTGAAAACGATTATGAGCACAATATGTCTATAGCACAGTCCCCGGTGTTTCGATTGTACTTCTTGACTCCGTGTAAGGGACTTAAAAAATATTCCACAAAAATATTTCGAATACGATATGATAGTTACAATCATTTAATTTGATAATATAAGCAATTTTAATGAACACCGAAACTAAAATAAATAGCTAATCGACATACGACATAGCTGTTTGAATACAGTAAAGAAAATTGTATATACTCGTATCATATTATGAACAAGAACTATTAAGATTTATAACTGATAGAATGGATTTTAAAAATGTTTAGCCCAACAAAAAATGTAGAAGCTAGATATACGTAGTTTGAAGGCGAGCATAACGATAGTCACATAATTATTACTTAAAATTGTATATTTTAAGTATCGTAAAATTGTTTTTTTTTAATGTATTGTATTTTACCGAAAACCATCGTTCAGGGCTTACGAAAAAAAAATCAAATTAATATCTATAAGACAGCATTTTACTAAAATAATGAGTTACATAAAAAAAAATAAAGCGCGTTGAATACTATGGAATTGGAGTACGAACAAAAAATGTGGAAAAGGAAATATTTCAAAACAGAGGGTTCATTAAAATAATTAGCGACTAGCGTACATATAAGACTACGATTGGCATTATAGGTACATTTATTTTGATTAATCTGATACAATAAAAATACTTTTATTACTTTGCCCATGAATACGGAAACAAAAATAAGTCAATCATTCGATAACAAAACATGACGACGGTGATACGGTTTACTCTATTTTCAAGTATTAAATATAAAAACACGATACATTGGAAAGTAATCGCAACAACATCGGAAATGTACTGTACATAGTTGAGGTTTTTTTTTATCTAAAAAACATAGGTCGTATTTTATTAAAGTACATAAATTCCTTCGATATCATGATCTTTTATTGCTATTTTTGTGGAAATGAAGAAGCTCACAAGATAAATACCAAAAAACAATTAGACCGTGGTGACGTAAGCTGTAATCGTAGGGGTTTATATACACGTTGCGTGAAACATCGTTCGAGATCTTTTATATGCTTTGAGCATTACTTTATATTTTATTTTACGAACGTGTATCGAATTCCGAAAAAGGGATGAGGTTTCTTGTACGTCCGGTGCAGTATTTTTTTTCACTATTATTATTAGTCAACTTACATAGCAGTTTTTATAATATAATACACAGGATGTTCTGCCTAGGGTTTACCAATTGCGATATCTCTTGAGATAGTGAAGATATTCATATTCTGGATTTATTTATTTTTTGTATAAAACTCATACAGTGGCAAGGACTACTAATAGTTCATAATTTAATTTAATTTAATATTTTGGTAAGAAAGTTAAAAAATTATTTTGTATTTAGTTATTTCGAAAAATTCTAGGATTTCGAAGCCATTTTATAGAGGTTATTTTTTAGAAAATGTTGACGTTTCAACATTCTATTTTCATTAACCTTATGATTTTTAATATCTTTTTTATTTTTTAGAAAATGTAGAACGTTTTTCGAAAATAATAAAATAAAAAATTGTTTACCAAAATATTAATTTCAATTAAAATATGAAATATTTGTAGTCATCGTCCCTGTGAGTCTAATAAAAAAAAAAAAAACTAATTTGAATATCTTCATTATCTCAGGAGCTATAACAATGGATACATCCTCCCTGTGCGAGACACCCTATATCCCTGTGTATAGTATATTATACACGCGTAATATAATATGAAATTGATTTTACCATTTAAAATGTTCAATGCGGTATTCAAACAGACTCTCAAAGCTCGTCGTAAAATAACATTCGATCGTTACAATATCAATCCACGGAGTATAATGAAAGTACCACGATAAAGTTATTCGCCCACATCGTTGTACGCTCTTTTATAACCGTCCAATGTGTATTCTGAATAATACAAATAAACAATAATTACTCTGTATGACGTATGGCACCTCCTATACACATTATATTATAAAATAAACGTTATAAATGATAAATACGTGACGTAGTCGAATCCACGTCAACAGAATCCACCTATCAGACAATACGTTTTATTATTATCGCTGCGGGCGCAGACGAAAAATACGAAAAATATTCTAGTACGATAACTCAACAATATGCCATGTCAAGGTAACGAAAGTCGTGGAAGAGACGTACGTATAAGGCATTACGCGTACGAGGAACGAGACCTCAAAGTTACTTACTGTTAGTGCAATATTATATAACAAGTAACAACCATCCGCATTTAATGGTACGTGATGCCAATGAGTGTTACACTACGAAGTTGTGCCAACCGTACGACTGCCGTACAGCTAGATTGGTCGTAGGGACACGGCAGTTACACGCCCGCTGGTCGAAATATAATAATATTGTACGGTGTATGTTAAATGCGATTTGTACCATTTTAAATTCTGACGGTTATCGTGTAACGCTTATGATTATTATACATCGTACGCTTCGACATTTATTTTACTCATTATATATTCGAGTATTATTCCTGGAAGTGGGTAGCGCCTATTGCATTGTATCAGGGCCGTCATTAGGATTTGCGAGGCCCAGGACGAAAATACTTTAAACACCTTTTAGATATTAAATCATCTATCTATAAACATATTATTATGACATTAATAATTCTTATCACACAAAAAATTTGGTAGGTACCTCAGACACCACGACGAAAATAAAACCAATTTTACTACTTTTTTCAAACGTGAGGCCCCAAATTTAAGCAAAAAGGGCGAGGCCCAGGGCCTGGGCCCTGCTCCCCCCCTAAGGACGGCCCTGCATTGTATGCACCTAAGACGAGTTTCATATTGTTCAAGCTATGCCGTCATGACGCATCGACACTCTACGGGTAAATCGTCCACTTAAAGTAAGTGATGATCGTCTTCGGCAAAATCGTTATACTTACGTCAAACACTTAAGTGTGCATATGCACTCGACTTGATACGTTCAGATTATGATTTTTAGGGTTTTAAGTATTCTTAAATCAAAGCGAACGTCAACAAATACTTCGTAATATCCGCAGTATGCATGGACACTTTTCCATTATAAACACTCGAGTACTACAGTCATACACGATTTACAGCTTAGCTCTGAATAAACAACAAACAACTAAAATCTAGACGAGAGCTAACGATAGCTGTATTGTAACAACTACTGTCAATAAACGCGTTTATGGTTTATCGATGAAACCAGTTTTTCAGAATACGAGTATGTTCCATATTCTATTTTTGTGGATGATCCGATGTTTATAAATGCGTTTTAGCGTCATATTCTTAATATTTTTATAACTCTCCTCAGTTCATTCGAAAATAATTGTATTTTATTAACCACTGACGAAATACGTGCGTAGTTACGTAGAGCGGTGTAAACGTTTAAGATAATCAAAATAGCAGTGATAATGTTTATAAATACAAATATTATTCAGCTCGAGCTTCCATTTTTATGAAAATAATTTGCTATGCTAATTTGTATTTGTTAAATCAGTCAATTAGGTAAGTCTAATAATAATACGTCTGATAAGTTGTTTGTAAATTTAATTAGTACAAATCTAATCAAAATCATAATTCACAAACATATTAACTGTTTCAATCATATAATCACTACTATATTATTTTAACTTACTTGCGTCATATCGTGATGTTGGCAATATTTTGTTGATTTAAAATATTAAACTTATTTTGGTGTTTTTAATCTCTTTTTTTTTACTTTTCAAAACAACACCTTCAACGGTAAAATAAGAACTGATATAGTTAACTGTTCACATTTTATAATTTACAATTCTAAGTGAAACAATTTATTATTTAGATAAAATAAGAAACTACCTTAGTACCTATTTATTTTTCGGTACAGTGCACTATGTTCATCTTTTTCAAAGTTGAGTTTAAAATAAAATATTTACCCTCGGAGTTTTCTAAAAAGCAAAATCTATAGGAGTGATCTAAAAAATTCAACAAGTAGTTTAGTGATTACACAAGTATTTAACAATAAACAGTGTAATTCTTATTAACTCTACTCTTGGCAATTAAGTAATGTTAGATCAGTTGGTGGATACCATAAATAGGTTTTACGTTAAAATTAAGGTAAAATAAAAAAAAAAGATTTTTAATATTTATAGAACTATGTATGCACTAAACCATATTATTAATACTTATAACTAGACTTGTGTATAGTTTTTGTTTTTATTTTTGAGGAAATCATAACAAATTTGAAAATAAATATTTGAACAAAATAAACTCCAAAACAGTAATTAAAACATGATTAGGTAGAATATTACATCTAATGTCGGTACAAAAGTAGTAAGCGAAGTAAGATTGTTAGTCGATTAAGTTTACCATTATCTTGTGTGTTATAAATTTATAATATAATGTTATTTTAATGTTCACTAGGTAGGTATTATATTATTATTTTAGATGTTACCGTTAGCCAGTTACAATTAAATAAAATCGAAAAAATTAAAAACTATACCATAGGTACTTATGTATTACAAATCATAATTATCATTATTGCTCAAATGCATGGGTGGTTCTACGGGTGGGTTTAGGGGGTATGAAGTATGAACACCCTCCCTAACGGGTTTTAAGTTAAGCTGTAAAATTAGTTCTTTAGGGTTTTTCATACGTCCTAGAGCTTAAAAGCCTGAAGAGAATCGAACCTAAATGTTTAACGAACAATTAAAAATGTACCTATTTTATTATTTAATTAAAATTGAACTAAAAAAGATTAATGTGAAAATAATTTTTTATAAGATAGTATCCAACTTGTTGTACCCCCCCTCAGAAAAAAATGTATCCGATTTTCATTAAAATGGATATCATTGATTTCGTTTGGAAAACGATTGGTTCTACTGGCATAAATGATCTCGATAGTTTCCAATAATATGTACTCGTATGTTTCAAAAGAGTAGCTTATTTGTGATCGATGTACATATACGTATGGTCACTATAGAGTCATTTAATATTGTTCAGAATTCGATATGAGTTTGTTCTCTTAATCTTAGACGGAAATTATCTGTTGTTATATTTGTTTTTGATCTGTTTGTGGTGTTATTATTTTTCCAGATTTACTAGCTCAAATTACCGTCTCTTTCCTTCTTATTTCTCTAGATCTGAAGAACTATTTATAATCCCTCGTTTTAAAAGCAAATATGATACGGATTTTAACGGATTTAATACGTTTAACGTTGACTTATAAGATCTCCATCACTTTTAATATTTTTTTCGCAACGACACAATTTATTTTTAAGACATAAGCTGCTTTGTTGTTAAAAAATACCAGTATAATTTTTCCATTTCATTTTTTAAACATTGCTTCATTGTGTGATTTTGTATTTTTAAGTCATAAGTTTAATTTTAATACCACTTATTTTTTTAGTTGATATTCTTTACTACTTGAAATTAATATACTTTATTTTATAAAAAGCTTGTGTCGTTAAGTTGAATAAATCATAAAATTTTTCTAAGAATTTACGTTTTAATGCATTCAACATAGTTATATAAAATAGGTATAATACATTTTTTGCCATTTTAGATACTTTTTAGTAATTATATTATTATACCATAGTAACATCGACATCAGGACACTTTTACATTTACAATTATGAATCTATTACAGTAAAATAATAAATGCCTGCAACATGAAACCATATAGAGTGTATACTTTTTGAAATGTCTATTACTACAAAGAGTTATACGTTGAGAACCACTTTTAAACAAACGTTTCACGTTGGTGCGAAATATGGTAATTTATAAGTATAATAATTTTACTCGAGCGTCACCTGTTAAAAATGGGAACATTTGAAGTTTTCGTTTTGGAGAAAATTAATATTCTTATTCAAGCAACATTAAAATACGTGAGAGTTTCCTTACTGTATCCAGATAACTGTAAAGTAGAGTTTATAAGGTTATAATTATTTATCATAACTACCTACATTTTTAGTGAAAACCCGCGATTCATATACAAAAAACTTTTTTTTCACTAACTTGATATGGATGTATGCATACAAAAAAGTCAGATATCTATAAAATTTCAAATAAATATATGCATATAATTTGTAATACAATTTAAGACATACATCTCAGTTTTAACCAATTTAATTAGAGTAAATGTCACTTTTTTTCATCTGAAGTCGGATAAAGTGATTATATCTGTTGCTTCAGTGAGTTCCATATGGTTAAATGTCAAAAGACCACTTGAATTTAGTCAATATTACAACATTTTTCAACAGTATACTTAAAATTGAAATCTTATAAAACAATATATATGCAATTTTAATAGGTACATTGATTGACAGTCGGTGAAAGTTTGAACGAGTGTTTACTGTTAAGGCATTTAAGCAATGGCTATAACTCGACTTTATGATTTCAATATCGTTGTAACAACAATAATGTAATAATATTATATACTGGGATAAATCAGGGACTGTCACAATGTGTCTGTGCTAGACCACGACCATTTGATGTTTTGAATACAAGTACTTTAACAGCCCAACGCGCAGAATAAAGCCCTATTTATATGCAATTATATACACAACAATAGTTTCATCCTTGACTGAAAGTCATTCTAACTTACACAAGAGAGCGAAATACTTTTTATTTATAATTATAAATTTCAAAATCTATTTTTTGTATTTTTCTTATGTTTGAAAAATAAAACCATAATTCTAGTAGATTGGATACATATTGTATTATATTATATATAAATATATATATTCACCGAGTGGAATTTATAATATCTCAATGGTTATATATTTTACATCACATTATAGACCATTTGAATAAACAATCATAAGAAGTATTTTTTTTATTATTGTTATCCATTACATTTAAATGCGTAAGAAATTGTGAGTATTTATATAACGTAATGCTTACAAGTTATAGTAAAAAATAGTAATATTATGCTTAATCGAACAAACTGCAGAATCAATAACAAATTACCTACTATAAAAACAATGCTTAATTATGCGGACAAATATGCAACAGAATAAGAGTTAATTTGAATTGTCATATTCACTTGTAAGTGCGTTGTTGTGATGACGTTAGAGTACCTACGCCGAACGACGCGTATAGACGTATAATCTGTGTACTATAATGACCGTATAAGCCGTTGTTACCTGTTATAATAGAGCGTATGGGAATCTGCGGTTGCTCTGTGGTCGTTCTGTGGTCACTTACTTAAATATCAAAACTTAATATTTGTATTCATGTCATAAAAAAACAATAGTTTATTTTAATTTGCGTGTATTTACATTGTTTTTTGTAAACCTAGTCGTTCATTATAATGTGTATATTTATATAGACTTATAATCAAATATAATGATGATAATATACGTATAATAAAATATTATGACGTGATGACCGCTAAGATGAACTGCGCGCGTTCACGGACGACGGACCGTATGATAAAATAAATAACTTGAGCAATTACAGGGAAGAAATCCAAATATATTCTTGCGTACGGTGTTGTCAATATTGGTTATAGCGTACCGCGGTACACAGGTAAGACAGGTAAACTACGTGTGGTGTACACACGGTATGTAAATATTGTAGCCACCGTGTCCAACGGTATGAAATATGATATAAATATATGCCTAGGTATACTCACAATCGTGACAATTTTACAACTAATAATGTTTTCACCCGCAATGACACACATTATTTTTTAGTTGTTTTGACAATTGGTCGAGTATTATGTATGCTGCCTGCAGGTATCGCCTATGCGTAAGCGCACGAATAATAATACGCACATGGGAATAGTTAAACGCATTTCCCGACGTCTCGTACACCACCGATCTCGTCATTATTCTGTTTTCCATTATTTTCATTATTATTTTTCATTATTCTGTAACGCAAACGCCCGGTACACGTCGTATATGTACTCAGGAGCGTTGCACGTTTTTTATGTTCACGGATCTGAGGCGAATGCTGCCCACCTGCTGCATACAGTTGCATCTCTCGGGCCGTTAAATAGTGTAATTTCTATACGCGCGCACAACGCGCTACGCTATAGTGCTATACCTATACAAATATCACGTATAGGCCAACGACGGGATTCTGATGACAACTAGTAGTAGAAGCAGAAGAAGAAGCGTAAGAAGAAGAAAAAAAAACTGGTTTCGGGTTTTCGACGAGCTTATCGACGGTATTGTAATTTTATTTCGTGTTGGCGCGGAAATATGTCGGTTGACTAACGGTGGTCGGTCGGTCGACACTGCCAGCCGGCCGTCGTGGTCCACGCGTTGAACTTGTGAGAGCTCGATGAAAAAAAAAAACACCATATTACTTTTTCAACGACCTGTGGAAACGACGAGCTGACCGTGGAAACACGCGAGAACGTCAAAAGCATAATATTATATTATCAAGCACATTGGTTCTCAAATTGTCGCGGGTTCTCGTGCGGAAACGGCACATAGGCACAATTATATTACTGTGCACTATAATATAGGCCAGGGGTCGGCACGTATACAGTTTCTGTTGGATTCCGAAAGATTGGGGAAACAATAGTTAATAAACGAGGAGAAAAATGTTTTTTTATCATATTATTATTATTAGGTACTATAGTTATTACTCAAATGTTTTGAAAAGATTACAATATTAATATGATTTTTCGAGGAACAAAATCGTTTTGTATACGATAATATTGAATACGATAAATCAAAATATAAAATATTTATGCATTATTTCAGTTGAAATGAAAATTAATAAATATAATTTATTTTAAATGTAATATTAATATTTTCTTATCAGTTATCAATCGTTTTAGAAATTATTTGAATAATGAAATGAATCCGCTTTTACGATGCCGCGTACAACGAATATTCCGGGTAAAACGATGTTATTTTGAAATTCAATATCGTTTTATATTAGCTTATAACAATATCCACGAGAAAAAAACTTCTATTGGCGTGTGGAATTGTTGAGGTAAATAATTATTGAAAAAATTTAACAGATTCTTTGCTGAAATGGGTCAAACTAAATATTATGGAAAAATCTGGACGCAAAAAAAAGTAATCAGTTTCTCGACAAAGGATAAAAATAACACAGAACGGTGTACATTTTTTTTTAATTAATTTTTTTATCGTTCTCCCCCATTTTGTTTACTGACAAATGCACTCCTACTTCATGTCAGAGCTTCTCGCATTGTAAAATCTACGCGACCAACGACTGGTATAGTGGTATCCATTTTCAAGTATAATATTATATGGTTTAAAATATAAGACTTAATAAATAGTACAAACAATCATTTGTTCAAGTGACCAACACGCAACCTACTATTTTGTTCAAAACATGCCTTACAGGAAAAACTCTCATGTCTCCTAGTACGATTTCAATAATTGTTTTACATTGAAAATGTAAATTATTTTTCCGGGGTGCACTAGACTTTGATTTTAAAAATTATACTTCCACATCCTAAACTATGAGGTTGAATACAAAACCGATTCGCACAAGTTTTTCATTATTTCATTTTTTTTTTTTTTTTTTTGATACAACTGCATAATTCGACTCGCCAAGTATTCTTATCTTTGTAAGTTTGTAACAATATTATTTTTGTAAAAGGCTATAAACTATAAACACGGTGATGAAATGTGTACGAGCTGAAAACGTCCGACGTGGAAGACTTTTGGAACCCCGCATAGACGACAATCGTTGAGTTCACCTGTGCCACAGACGCTACACAACATGTCTGTTATTCCGTCATCTGTTTTCGCGTGGGAGGCCGTCCACGGTCTACGCGAGTTCGCGTGCAAACGTCGTAATATTGTTACCGTGTATTATTACAATATCGGATGGGTCGCGCGCGCATATTGTTATTGCTATTACCGATGTGTTCAGTTTTTATTCCCAATTCCCGAGCAATAGGTACCGTATTTCTGAATATCAATCCGTTTACGTGTATCATTTTTTTCGCCATAATTATTACTCTACTCGACATTGACGTTTTTTTTTCCTCTCTTTTTAAACAAACAGTTATGTTTCAGTTTCTCTCTGCTGTTATTTGTTTCGTTATTACGACTTTTATCACTACCATCGTCGTCGTTGTCCGGGGGACTCGGCCGTGGGCGGAGGTGATCCAACGCACCGCCGCCGTCACGTTCGGCCGGCCACGCGACCGCCGCACCAGTCTTCCGTGGCCGGCCCCGAAAAGCGGCGCGTACGCGTACAGGTGGCACGCAGGAGACGACGCCCGCGTACGGTACGTGGCTACGCTCGACGTGCGCCACGGCGTAACTGCCCGGACGACCGCCGCGGCGACGGTGCGCGCGCGTCCATGTGTTTGTTGGTTACGTGTATGCCGCCGCGCCGCCGCCGCCCCTCCACCGGACAGGTTTTGTTTTGTTGTCGCGCGTACAGTGTTGTAAGCGCGTATGGGTTTTTAGTTTTTTTTTTTTTTTCTTCCACCGCCAGCCGCCGCCGCCGCCGCGGAGAGAGAGCTTGCTGGCCTACTCTGCGACCGCACCGTTTGCCAGCAGTGTACCAGCGACGTGTCCAGGTCTCGCAGTCCGTCGCAGTACGTGTTGGGTGCCGCCGGTGCTCCCGAAGTCGTGTGCCCCGAAACGACAACGTGTCCACCGCGAACCCGCGTCAACGTCGCGCGACCGCACGAAGCACTGCTCACGTCTCCAGGCGTTTGCCCGCGCACAGGATACCGAAACGGTACACAGGAATAATACGACGACGAGACGGCACGATAACAGGTAATTCCAATGGCACCGCGATTATTGTAATCGGCACGTTGCGACGCGGCGGCGGCGGTTCTTCGGCCGAAAAAAAGGGTTACGCTTCGAAAACCGCGTCCCGTTTCGAATCGCGTTATGCGCGTGCGTGCGTGCGCGCGCGCTTTCGCAAGTACGTGCGCGTGCACCGGGCGTTACCACCGCGGTACAGGTAAAAACCATTTCGACGACTGCATAAGGCCGGCAATCGATTTCGTCGGAATGGTACCAAAAAACAAACAACACCAACGTGGCCGCGTCGCTTTGGGTTTTTTCCCGTTTTCGAAACGCACGCGAGACCACCCCCCCCCCGGCGCACGCTCTGCCCCGCCCGCCGACACACGCGCGGTTTCGCAATACGCGGTAACACCGGTTAAAATCCGTTTCCGACGGGTAACATGTTTTCGCAGCGCACCGTCAAGCACTTGGAGGCCCGGTAGCTTGTTCACAGGGTATGCCCCCCCCCAGTGTTCATTCGACCTGTTAGGGTTTTTTTTCCAGCTTATTCATTAAAATACTCAATACATCGACGTCATGAGTTCGGGTAATAAGTGAATATTATTATCACGAAATCACATCAGAGGTTATGCCTGGTACTGGACAGGAAAAAACGGGCCTATCCAAATATTTTGCGCTGGACACACGCCACTGCGATCAGAGTGACGCCAACGGCTGACCCCGGATTCTGTTCCCCGGGGAGACTTGGAGAAAGAAAGGAATGCGAAATGTCACCGTCCGGACAACTAATAAACGCACGTGCGTTTCCCGCTCGTCTACCGAAATGCCACGATTCGATCGACCCGCGGATCGCGTGTACTAAAATATTAATTTTGTTACTGTACCCAAAGGCAGTACGCGCCTTTGGGTTAAATCATTCATTCTCCTTCGTCGCCCGTCCCTCCGCAAAGTGCAACCTCACCCCACCCCAACCCCCTACATACCGATTGGTATTATCGACCTCACCTCTGCCCACCGTATGTATATGTAATTTATGAGCGTTGAGTACGTGTTAAAATCCGTTCGTTTTTAAACCATCAAACGGTGTACAATTGAATCATTATTGTTGTTAAGTCGAATTTCGGTTTTGCTACGCCCTGTCACGTCCTGTACAGCACAATCTATTTATTTTAAATACTTGTACAGTGTTATAAAAAAAAAAAACTGTGTAATGAGGTTATCCAGTGTAAAAATTACATAGTCTATAATATCACGTTCTGTAGCAAGGTATCTAATTCATACAAATTGTTTTCCGTCGATTGCATAAGCTATTGTTGTTATTATTATTAGTATTGAAAAAGCATTTTCTTCGGGTATTTCTATATTTGTATTTACGTGTACCAGTTTTTACATATGTATTTTTATTAAATCAAGTATATGGCGAAATAATATTATGATTCAACGAATTTGTGACTCATTAGACAAGATCATGACCAACTGCATATTAACTTATTTATAAAAATTACAAATTACACAAATTATGTTTTCATTGAATTGAAGGCAAGTTAAAAAATAAAAATTATTAATTGAAGACGTTCATGATTGCATTGTTCATTAGTACTTCGGGCAATATTGTTCAATACTGTTTTTTTTTTATACTAAAAGAAAAACATGAATTTGATTTCATACTTACTACGTGATTGTTTTTTATTTTTTTAAAAACACTTTTTAGGAATTAAACTTGCTCCGATTCGATTGGAAATAATGTATAGGTAATTACTTTAGAGTAGTAGTCAACATTTATATTTTTATTTATTTTGTTGCGAACAATTACAAATATTAGCCCAAATGTATTGCAGTATTTTCACCGTGTTTTGTTTCAATTAAGTATACCGTTTTTAGCTAATCGAAAACATTTGCAACGCACAAAATCTACTCGACGAGTTCATAACAAAATATCTCTTTTAATAAATATAAAATCAATGTAAATAGCTGTATTTTGCTTTTAAAACAATTGTGCATGAATGGCTTTGATAAACTAATCGATAACATTAACCTAGGGCAACGGAGATAAACGTATGGATATGTTTTTTAATAATTAAGAAATCGAATGAATTATTGCATTCATACAATATCCCTATTATATACCTACTATAATACGAGCGTAATATCTCTTCTGCGCAACGGCAATGATAATATATGTTAATAACACTGTTGGTGAAACGTAAATATTTGGACGGATGTATAACGTGTTACGTGATGAAAATGAATTCATTGACAAAAGGATATTATATTGTACATAGAGGTACCTACTTTAAAATTGCCGCTAATAGAATAAAAGAAACTAGGTTGAGGTAGTCAAGGAAATCAAAATAGACGTAAGCCGTGAGAGGAATGCGATAAAAGAAAAAAAAATTCCATGTTGCACAAGCAGTGCGTATGGACGTAAAAATAGGAACATAATAATATATTATGTACCTCCTTTTGCAGACCCGATACGATGAGTTGAAAACATTTCTCTCGATCGAAGTGTAAATAAAGAGATAAACACAAATAGTTTCACGTGAAACGGTATGTAATCAACGTACAGGGGTGACCAATGAACTTGTTATTATCGATGACATTTTTTTCCATTTGATAATTTTGATTCATATCGCGTACGCTTATTCCGAGTCATTCGACATTAATGCAATATAATACGCTGTACGCACGATTCGACGACTATCGTCTAAACGAATATTGAACTCGATATCTTTCCATGTACACGAATATAATTCAACAAAACGTAATGGCATCGGTCAACGACGGGGTCATTTAACATTAATATCGCGTATTGTCTCAATACATTATTATGTGTACAGTTGACGACATGTCGAAGTCGAGTACGACTGACCAACGGACCAGATAAATATTTTCGGTTATACCTATTCATTTGTGACCGTTACGTTTGTTGGGTTACATTGGGGTTAGGTAACTAGATAATTTGACGCGAATCGTTTATACACGCACAATCCGGATGATGTTATACGACCGGGTTTACGTAATCGAGTTGGTTCCGACTATTTTTTTTTCCTACCCAACAGTAGGTAACCAATTGTGTCAATTGAGCATAACGATGGACAATTTTACTTTCTCAACGGAAAAATGTTCTACACCGACTTATGTAGTCTTTCTATTATATGTATACGGACGTCGACCGTCTTATCAATACACCTATTTAACAATGTACACAATTCACTGCCCACTGGCATATTGTTTTAGACAGTTATTACAATTTAATGAATTTTAAACAATCACGAATCACACCGTTTGAACGTTTAGAATTCTTAGTGTAGTTAACATTTGTACAGTTATCATATTTTTGTACGTAATTAATTGTTACGTATTTATACAACGCTTAATTCAAATTATACGACGTGAGAAATGTTGACAACTAAAAACCGTTTATTGTGATTTGTTCGAATTTTGTTCATATTCAAATGCAACAATAAACATATGCTGTCAGATACTACACGGTAATAAATGTATACATTTTTCTTTACGAGAACAATTATTAAAAATTATTAGGTATTAGACTTTAGTTATAGCATCTCAATAATTGTAATCGTTCGTTTTCTTCTGTTCGTTCGTTCTTCAAAACAGTTTGGATATAAATAGTGTTATAATATTTACGGTCTGAACATATAAAGAATAATAAAACTCAAAACTGTACTAAAAGCAGTTACTAAAATGTATACATAATTTACAGCATACTGCTCAAAAATATGAACACCATGTTATTGTCTAATACTTTCAAATCGGTCTAACTACTAAAGAGTAGGTATTGTAAATGAGGCAAATATTTTTAATGATATACAAATGATTTATATACATACGTGGATATACTTTGTTACTTTGTTTTTATAAATAAAAAAATAGTTACCGAAATCTTGCAGTTTTTTCACCTTTGATCAAAATAAAGTTGTTACGAAAACCGTTTTACATTTTTCTTGTCATATATTGTAATATAAGCTATGAACAATTATTTTAAAACTACTTATACATAACAAATAACCTTGAACCATTCCAGTTGAACATTGTTTTAAATACTATTTTAATGTTTGACATCACTTCCAACATTATCGTTAACAATATGTTATGTAATTTTTGTACGAAATACACATTTTAACTATGACTAATTGAGACAGGTTTGAAAATAATTTTAAAAACTACTTATTCAAATAAGTTCCTGTAAAAAATGTCAGTTTTAAAAATTTGTGTTTGGTTTTGAAAGTGAATATAATTGGTCATTCATGAAATATGAACTATTTTATAACTAAAAAGAAATTTTAATTTTATGACAATATGGAAGATAACATTTTTCTTCGATTTTATTATACCTACTTACAAAAATAACTACGTACAATTTCGGCCAAACATTCAATAGGTCAATATCGTAGGATGATCAAAATACCATGTGACATTATTTTTCTCATATAAATATGCAAAATCATTAAAAATTTATAATATTTAAGTTTAAGAAAATCCTATACAAAACTATATTTTTGTATGTTATTTTAGCATTTAAGCTTTAGTAGTTTAGTGGTTGACTACTAAAAATCAAACGACAACTTTTACATTGTATGCAATTTCTTTTAATACATTTTATTGGTCAAAAACATATTGAAATGTAAAGTCCTTTACCTGAGAGTAATAAACTGGGAGTAATAAATATAATATTTATAGATACCTTTGATTTGTAAGACATATTATTCTAAATACAACTTGTTAATTAAACTACTGATTGTCCATATTGCCCAAGCTAATAAATACTATAAATCACATAATATAAGTTATTTATTTGCAAATAATATGGTTACCACTTTACGCTCAATCAGTCATCTGACTAGTTGATAAGTTTGAAAGTAATACATCACGATTCACAGTATAGTCGAATATTATTGTGGAACGCACGTATACGTGTTTGATACAAATTTTAAAATCTTTAAGCAGTTCTCACTTCTCAGGTATAGTTTTCATAAATAATTCTTGATGTTAACAAGTTAACATAAAATAATAATAAATAATATATAATAATAATGAAGTAAAAAGGTAATCATTTGATTTCTAAAAAAATATTTCCAAAAACCCTTCTAAAAGAGAGCATGTCTTCATTTAAATATCACATACAATTTTTGGAAAACTTAACAGTTATATATTTTTCTATATTTAACATAAAGCATATTTATTTGAGAAAACTGCTGATACATAAAATGTGATTAGCCTGTATTTGTTTATTATCCATGAAAATTAAATTATTATATTATTAAATTAATTTTGAACGAATAATAATTATAAAATTAATTATAGTGTTCGTTTTTTAGTTTGAGATGAAACACACTTATGCTTGGTAACGTTATAATTTGTATTTAAATTTTGATTACAATTATTGTTTGATCAATTTAGTTTTAAAACTAGTTCATTATTACAAAAAAAAAAATATTTTTTATGAAATTTGATGAAATGAAATTTTTTTTTAATTCTAAAGACGTAAGTACGTATTATCAATTTATTTCTATTATTATTGGTGTTATGCATATTTATGTAATTTGGTAACCATCGAAAGACATATTTTTATTTTGCTATAAAGTATTATTCACAGTTATAAATTTAAAATTATGTACAACGTATAAATAAATAGGTGTACATGGTTAATAAAAGAAAACATTAAGTGGAAATATTTTATAGGTAGTGAATATTAATTGTCGTTACCATACTTAATATTTGTTTTTAATATGTAATGAAAATGTATATTCTACTTTAAGCTAATTTTATCGTTGACAAGCTTACTGCAGTTAAATATCTCATACTGGGACCGTATATCTTACAGTATATAGACAGTATAGACAATCTATTCCTTGAAACACGTTAATGCACCATGCAATTATAACCATTGCAACTATATTTTAATACGTAGATCCTTATACGAAATTACGAAAAAAAATGTGATGTCCTTTATATTATTTTCGTCTTTTTTGTTCATTTTTTTAGTGATCTGTGTAATGGTATAGATAGTCGGCAACAATTTCCTAGATATTCGGTCGAGAACGATTTAGGGCAAACAGTGGCTATAATTAACTATTAATAGCCTTTGACGCTACATTACGAAACATCACTTGTATTAATAAAGGTGTATAGACAATTAAGAATGTCACTGTAAGTGGGCTGGGGTTAATAAATTGCGTTCGTCGGGTTAAACGACTAAAATGTACCTTAGCTCCTAATTGCGCGCGCCCATTATAATATATTATTGTTATGCGCCGAGAGAGAAATAGTAGTAATAACTGTCTTCGGAAACCCAAATGCAATTTAACATACGACGCATGTATTTTTAAAACTATTTACTATATGTAAAACGAATTTTAAACTGGAAAATGTAATAATAATAATGCTTACGTCATAAATTAGTTCCACGTAATTTTGCGACTTTAGTACGTAGGCACATAATATTGTGCTTCAGTGTCGTTTCATTTTTTGAAAAAAAGTATTTTATTATTACCGGTGTAAAAACCTAACATATTTCGAATCAAATTAATTGATTTTCCAGGGCATTTTTTGTACTGAAATATCGTTAAAAGAAATCGAAATTAGAAAAATAATATAAAATACAATAAGATTGAAAATATTATTTTTGCGATTGTTCAATATTTCCTTTTAAGTATTAAATCATTAAAATAATTACCAGCAATTAATTTGTTCCGAGAAATGAAACATCTTTAATTGTATGTTATTATGTATGTACAATGGATTCACTTCGTTTTATTAACGGCATTGTCTACAACATTTTCTACGCTAAAACCATGTTAAAATAGGTAATAACTAATAATAATAAACATAGCTATTATATTATGGTATATTTACATTTTAATTTGATATGGAGTTAATTATTGTATTTGTGGTCTTTTGTGAAGTTGTTAATTATAAATGATTTAAAATCTATTAAACTCGCAATACTAAGACTTCTCTTAAAATAGGGCTTCTGCTTGTAGTACTTACATACCTACTGAAATAATTAATATACAATAAAATATTTAATAATGTTATGGCTTAAATGGTGTAGATACTTTGCTTTACATAACTATTCAAACATTACATTTTTACAACAAAAATTTAAGAGTTAAGTTTACAATTCGTTATCCTACTGTATTTCTTATGTATACAAATTTAAAAGATCAGTAGATACGCTTATATTATAGTTATTAAATATATTCAGTTTAATTCAGAAAATGTATACATGGTTATACTAATAATAATTACCTAATAAGTAATAACTAATAAGATATTTATCAAAATAACTAGATAAATTGTTAATGATTTTCAATTATTTATTTTTAAACAAAGAATCATATCCCTTTGTGTAGATAGATATTGCTGGGCCATTTGATATGGATGTGATTTAACTAAAAAAATACACGGAGTGTTTGTTCAAATTTCGTCTTTGTCCCAGTCTTAGTCGTTTGTGATTCTGTTTTGATGAATGGCGCGCACGAGCATACTTTCACCAACGGTGGCCGCAGACCAAATGCATCGTTGCTCACGTCTATTTTTTATTATTATATATATTTTTTTTTTAACAAGACTATTATACAGGGTGTCCTTACTTCATATTGTTTCAGTTATTTTAATGGTATGCTGAATAATAAATATACTAGTGCAGTAAAATGATACTGGCTTACACATTACTCCAAATGTTTAAATGAATTGTAAAGAAAACTTAATCTTAAAAAAACCGTAATTTACAACATTTACTAACGGAACAATATTCATTAGAAAAATTTTTTTGGGAAGCCAATGACAAATAAGTATGATACGCTAATCACTTCCTTCCGAATATGGCTATGACGAAACCTGAAGTTAAGCAATGACCGTCGTTCTTTCTTCGTAAATATTCATCTTAA
Source organism: Periphyllus acericola (assembly GCA_949715065.1). Taxonomy (NCBI): domain Eukaryota; kingdom Metazoa; phylum Arthropoda; class Insecta; order Hemiptera; family Aphididae; genus Periphyllus; species Periphyllus acericola. The sequence goes on from OX454264.1 coordinate 61,275,363, forward strand.
AAAAACTAAAAATACGTTCGCATAGTAACTTCTCAGCAATGGTAAACTGTTGAAGTGTTGCGACACAATGATGAATTTATTACAAACACATGATACGGTCTGTACCAAGAGTGAAATAATTAAAACGTTGCTGTTGTAGCTTTTCGACAATTATTTCACTACAGACTTGTGTACAGCATGTTTTTTGAATACAATTTTAAATTTCTTTGTGAGTACAACGACTATATATATATATATACGTATTTCGCTGTATACCAAGGCTTTGGTTGTGTTGTATAGGTGCGTAGTATATACACAATATAATATGCACGTTACGCGTAATGCGTAAACACTAAAATATATTACAAAGTTATTAAAAAGTGTTTTTTTTATTTCTTTCTTACTTCCCTTTCTTCGGCTCGGATGGCATACGGATACGCTTACGAAAATAATTTGATACACGAGAATAAATTAACAGTGGGCAACGATGTATTAAGGATTTGGACGGGGCAAAAATTATTAAATGAAAAAACAGCTGTGCGACACATCCTGTAACTACACACACACACACACACACACACGTGGACACGGGGCAGACTAGATATAGGATGCATCTTATAGGTACAAGCATACTTTATTCGGTGCGCTCACTCGCCGTCGGCGTGCGTTGCTGCACCTTGTGGTATTTCTCGTTTCGCGCCGACAACAGCTCGACGTAGCGAAAGACGCACTGCAGCAGGTATTATCATATTATTATTATTATTACGTGTGTACGGCGTCGTGTACAGTGTATATAGTTGCTGTGACGACGTTGTGTGCGTAGGTACGCGTAGGGGGAGGGGGGGACGGTGACTGTGAATTTAAAATAATGTATAAAAATGCGCGTGTACACACGATACGCGTATACACTGTGTCAGAGTGAAAACCAGTTCGGACGGTATCGCGTGACGTAAGAACGGTGTGCCGTGTATTTTTATAATATGAAATAATACGATAATATCGCGTCCTACGGTCCTGCGCGCCGCACGCATGGGCGCAGACCTTACCGGATACCGCGGACCGGGTACATGCGGGTATCATGGTGTCGAGCTCGATGACCGGCCGACCGACCGCGGTACGACGTGTACACGGTGTTTTTGTTATTTTTAACGCGACACGCGGTACCGTTGAAACAATACTCGTGCGCACAACGTAAACAGAGTACGTACGTACCGACGACGGGAATTCGTTTTAAATATTGTAATATTTACAATTAGCGCGAATTCCTACGCGGCGGCGCGCGGGAGGTGGAGGGGAGGTTGTCTATTAGTGATACTGCACGCCGTGACGACCTTCGTTTTCGACTACGACGTGCACACGACAGGTACCTACGCAACAACATCGTCCGACCGAACCGTTTCCGCGAAAAATCGACGCGATTTTCGCTGGGAAAAATCGAACAGCTTTAGCCCCGTCGGACTCTCGCGACCAGTTGACTTAACGGTTTTTTTCTTTTTTTTTCCATGTTTCCCTTGCACAGCGTTGCGACAACACCGACGGTCAACTTCATCATGGTCGACATACGACCGCCGGTAACCGGATGGACGGACGGCTGCGGACGCGGCGGACCGGCGGATCGGGCGTAGTCTGCTGAATGATATTGTCGACGGCGGTTTCGCACGTGACGCTGGCGACGGACAGGCGTCGGGAAACACCATGTGGTTTGGCGTAAAATGGCCGATCAAAACAAGAGTAAAGCGTTGTACTCGTCCGGGGTGGCGTTCCTAGGGTTCGCGTGTTTCGCACTAGCCGCTACAGCCATCGGGTTGCCGTTATGGGGCTACTTCGAAAGTCCTCAAGGTAAGTCGCACCATACCCGCCTGTACTCGTACCGTCCATTTGTCGGATGAATTTAATAATAATGTAATAATAATACGTGTACAATATAGCTCTACACGAGTAAAAATCCAAAATGAAAAATTTGAAAAATCGCATAATACGTAAACACGTTTATAAGGTGGTCGTCGATATTATGTTTACGTATTTAGATTCAATCGATTTGAGTCGGCCAAGTTCGTATTGTGATCATTACGATTTATTACGGCCATTTCGTGGCAGAACTTCCAAAAACCCTTTCAATGCGACGGCATCGTTACGACTCGATATTAATCTTACGCTGCCGACTGTTTAGTAAAAGCATTGTTCAACAACCTGAAAACTAGAATAATAATGCCGTGCGACAGGCGACAATATATCGAATGCATATTACTCGTATATCATTTGAAAACTTGCATGAGCATAGTATACTCGTATATTATCATCAAAGTGATTTTTTGGATTTTCTTTACATTTCATTGGTTTCCATCACGACATATATTCATCTAATCAAACAAGCTTGTAAATCAATAATCACTTATTGAATAGGTACTTACCCTATAGAAAATGATTGATGTTCATATAAGAGGCATTGGGAACAAGATCAATCACAAGTTTTTAAATTAAATTAATTTTCCAAGAAAAATCACAATAATTTCTGAAACATGTATAATTTTTAGACAAATTAGTATTTTCCAATGTACGTTTTCTTAACATTTTCACAAAATATATGTTTTTGGTGAATAGTATATTTTAATTTCTATAAATTATGTGATGTGAGAATAATTTAAATGACACATTTACATTTGTCAGTACAATATTGTCATTATTTTGGTTTAATTTCTTATATAAAAAAAAATTTAAACTCAAATATTTAAATCTATCTAGTATAAACAAGTAGCCCCATTTTTTCAATAGATGTAAACAAATATTATTTTAACGATATTGAAAAAGAATATAATTCCATGAAAATTCGGGTGGTTCCTCGTACTTTCTAAAATCTACGTTAATAGATTTTGTATTTCCATTCGATAAATATGTGATGTTATGCACTGCACTGATCGAATAATGTCGTGAGTAAATTCACCGACTTCTATATCTCCAATATACACGTGTTCGTCTATTATTAAAAAAAAATTCAAATTGTTCAACCAAAACCTTCGTATTGTTGTCTTCCAGTATCAGGGAAGATAGCTTGGGAGGGAGCCATCACTTCGGCCATGAACGTTATTGACAAGGGAGAACTCCTTCAATTGCTAAAATTTTCAATTGTTACATCACTAACTTTGCATGCATATCAGTGTTCAAGGACATTAGTCGTACATAATATACTATAATACACGTTTTTACATGAATATTCCCTGTATAGTATACCTATATAAATTATGTATAAATCTATTATCTATATTACAATTTTTTATCAAACTAGGACAGTTATTGCTTTATACACAGACAACGATATTGAGTATTGGTCAAAGAATTATAAAAATGTTTACACATTTCCGTAGATTTTTTCCGCCGCCGCGTCGTGCGCTTGATATACATAATATCATAGTAATAATTGGTTGTGTCATGAAGTTCTTATATTTATTTTTACTTGATTATGTTTCTGGTTAAGATTCATAAATATTTAACAATTATTTCAATCGGTTACTTTTTTAAATTTTTTTTATCGATAAACATACCCATTTGACAACATTTGTAGCTAATCAGTTCTAATAATTTTCCATTTGAATATAATTTTATGTCTGAGTAAAATTCAACTCCAGAGCTAAACGGTAACGCAAATGTCTGAAGAATATGTTTCACTGCTATGATTCATTTTGGTGACTCATTGGTTAACTGTCGCTTGTTTAATTGACACGTAATTCTATAATAAACTGATTACATAGTATAGCAATAACCTGTGCATTCTAACATCTTATTTTAATGTGTAATTGTTCGATAACTTGTGTGGTGTAACGATATGAAATTTAAACATTAAATTGTACCTGATCAAAATACTTATGGCATATTAGCATTGTAGTTATTGATACGTTTCGTAACTACATACTTGAATACCATATTTATACTCGTATTATATTATAATATGACGTTGTTAGTTATACTTTTTAGTTATATTTTTTTGTTTGTGTTTAATTAAGTTGTGTCAAGTAATACTCAATCATGGTGTAGAAAAAAAAAATTTAGAACACCTATGATTGCGATATTAGTGTGTAATTTTACTATAATAGTATAATACTTATGTTAATTAGGTAAGTGATGGTTTTAGAATTAAATGAACATATGATTAATATCAATTTTTATATTAACCCAGGATATTTTTATACAAAATAAATTAATACTAATTTAATCTTTTCATCGCGAAAACCAAGAATAATAATTGTACTGTATGTATATTAAGAATATTATATCAGTATTGAGTATATGTATTGTAAATTATAATTAATACACAATTTAAAAAAAAAGTATTTCACTTTTTTGAGAGAATCCACTGTATAATTTATAACATTTTTAAATTATTAAATTTTAAAACTTATTTTAAATTAATTAATAATCTTATTGCATTTGATAGTTTTTGTTTTTATTCTTTACCATGATAGGGTGAACAATTGTTCGTATATAGTTTAAATTTCTGAAGAAACTCATAATTTCTCAATCAATCTAAAATTGAGCTATAATAATATTTTCAAGAGTCAAAACAAAAAAATTTAAATTTTTTCATTCAATTAGTTAATTTTAAGCATCATTTATAATTATATATCTTGTATTATTATAAATAATTCATAATTAATGTATTTTAAAATCCCGTAATTAAACATTCTTTAATTCGCAGAAAATATAATATTTTTAAAATTACATATAACTTGTAATAATAAAAAATAGTCCCGATTAGAGCTATTTTTTAAAAATGATAATTATCAGTTATCACTAAACATATTTGATAACATCTCATCCTTGGCATTAATCTAAAACAATTTCTTCTATCAAACGTGCCATACACAATGAGGAATGTTAAATTTTTTTTTTTTTTATCATGTCTTAAAAAATGTTTTCAAATAAATGTTAAACCTAGGTATGTCTAACAATTGGCTAGTATAATACATATATACATGTATAATGTTATTCAATTCTTTAAAAAACTTAAAACTCGTATGTCTTGAATATAATATCATGCATTTATTTATTACATCCTTTGTCGTTTTATTTTTTGATTCGTCGTATATTACTTTAAAAGTTTGATTTTGTCTTGTATAAAAATTAACAATTTTGCAAGGTCAAGAAAATTGTTTCAATGTAAAATATAATTAAATTTCTAGTATGAGGTGTTAACTAACTTATGACTTGTTTTGTCTTGTATTTTTCTTAGACTCTATGTTAGTATGTTACAATAACATTTTAAACCTCACAAAAAGAATTCAACATATTTTTTTAAGTTGGGTGTGTTGTATAAATAATATGCTACAATTTTCGTTTACAAACCTTATCGATTGTTTCCCAGTCACCACTTATATATTCTACAGTTAAACGTTTGATGTTATCAAACTTTTTGTATCGTAATGCAATGTCATGGTCAAGTCACAAGTACATCGAAGACTTAATTAAGTGTACCATTCATAAATATAATGGTGTTAACTAATTAAAATCTTTGAATTCTTTATCTGTATAATTAAATATTATATTAGTATTTCCATTATTCATTTTTTATATAAATAAATTTTAATCTTACATTTAACTTTAATATAAATTTAAAATTGCTTTTTAACCGACATGTCTTTAAAAAAATGTAAATAGTTTATGTTGAAAACTGACGGTTAAATTTAGCTTGAAAAAATAACTAGCGTCTAATATCAACTGTTTTTTTATCATGAGATCCTATTTCGTTTTTCTTTTCATCATTAAATAGTCTATTTAGGAACGAGATATTTCATTTTACATGTTATTCAATTGAGCGCTATTTCTAAGCGTATTCTATTTACCAGCCATTCTGCGATGGTATACGAAGTATTAGAGAAATAATGATTTCGACAAAAATAGCATATTCTGGAATATTTTTATACTGTGATAAATACTTATAGACAATTATACATTTTATTTCATTAATTTCCTATGATCTAATATTAAATAAATAAACCTGTTTTATAAGAAAATTAGATAGCGAATTGTTTAACTCCCTGTTATATTGCTAAATATAATAGGTTAAAATAATATCAAATTGATTGACCACATTATACAACCTACATGTATATATAATTTATTAAATCACCTCATAAGAATAAAGAATCATCTAGGTCAAGGAAATGGGTGACAGCCGACTTAGGAGACAGTTATAAATTATGTTTGTAACTTAAAAGTTTTATGATTATTAATTACATTGTGACATATTTCTATTTATTCAAGTCTCACAAAAAATAATTGTATTCAACAAAACCACATATTTTTTAATTACTTAATAATTTTTGTCTACAAAAATGTCTAAATAACATAGAGGTTCGATTGAATTCTGTCTAAATTAAAAGCTGTTATCTTTATTCTTAAATATTATAACCATATGTTGTTCAACTATAAATTGTATTAATTTATCAATTTATCAATTACATATTTATAATACCATCAAAAATTACTAAAAAAAAGAAAGAATACTACTACGTATAGACAATTTTGACTTATAACTTATTACTATATTGCTATTACTATAATTTTGGTTGAGAGCACATGCACTTACATCAATATCAACATTTTTATTTTCATTAATTATTTATTTAATTATTATAACATTGATTGCTACTCATATTATATAATTAACCCCATTTACTAGCTCATTATAATAATTTATCAAGTATATAAATTTTATTTTATGAATTTTATCACTATGAAATTTAGTAGCTCTGTATTTTAAAATATTAACCCATGTGTTCAGTTAATAATGTCATCTTCAATATTTTGGTGGCTCTACCGGTACTCGATCGGGTGAACATTTCAAAAGAAAAATAATGATGATCGAAAAAAAACCAATCATTTTTAACCACTTAAGAATTTGTACCTATCTTTATATTCTTGTTGAAAACATTTCTCAACTTCAATGACAAGTAAATATTTAAATTTTCAGAAGGATGAAGTTCTTTTTATTGGATAACAGTTAATGGAGGAAGTCCATCCAATTTTGGGTAAAGAAACTTTACCACTCCAAAATCAAACTATTTATTTCTAATGAAAGTTTAAAAATTAAAATTAAATTATGCCGAAAAAATATAAAAGTTAAGAATAAGTTTTAGCAGTATTTTATTCTTAGAAAATCATTTTTACTGCGAATAAAATTATTCAATATATTCATGGAGCTTATTTTAATAGTAAAAATATGAAAAAAGTTGACTACGTTATTATTTTTTCTTAGCATCTGTGGACACTCAAGCCCTTGGGAATATTATGTATCTATACATTTTTCTATATTTAATCTCATATTTTGGCAAGTTGATAGAAAGATACGTATTGTTCACTAAAAACTACATTAAAATGCTAATGAATGTAATATTTGTATAATGTAATTGAACATTATTTTATTTGAACAATCGTTATTTCCAATTATTTTTGAAACCCGATAATAATGATCAATTTAATATAATTAAATTTAACATTTATATTCATTAAGTAATGCCAACGTATAAAAAAATTTATTATTTTTGAAATGTCACTGTTTTGACAACATTAATATTGTTAATATTTCAAACACCTAAGACAAAAAAAAATATTTATAAACGTTACTTAACACACAAAGATTTGTTGGCCTTTCATTTATATAGATTATTGACTGCGCTATACACGCTTCAAGACGTTTATCTTTTTATAATAACCCTTTGACGATTTATTTAATTATTTATTATTTGATATTATTCGATTATTCTTTCCAAAACTATCAGCGCTACATAACATTTGTGTTTCATGCAATCAAAGTTAATCTAAATATACGGCTCATAAAATTGATCATGGAAAAAATTAAATTGTATGTTTTTATGTAAAAATGTAAGCACGCTGTTTTGACGATAATAATCGTGATCAAGAAAACAAAAACTGAATGTGTAAGGTGGTGAATCCATCACACTTGTTTTCCACGGCTTAAGGTTGAAAACAGTTCAATTAATTAAGTCCATGAGTCTCTCGGGAAATCTTAATGGTCCTAAAAAATATCGACCAATTTGGTTTTTCAGAATTATGACTGAAAAAATTATACGTCACTTCAAAACGAACCAGAAAAAATAATCCACTATAAGCAAACAAAAATGGGTATTAAATGTATGATATCGTCATTGAGAAAGAATATAATATTAAAATACGGAAACCACTATATACTATCATCGATTATAAACAACTCGTCTTAAGCAGATTCATTTGATCATAATTAAAATAAAGCCATATAGTGAGCTACTGAATAACTATCTCCGAAAAATTATTCCTCTCTTTTGGAAACAATTGATTTTCTTTCCAAATCTGGAAACTGGTAAAATGCATATGCCAATTGGTTTTTATGATCACACGAGTCCGCAATACACTTCTTTATACTTATTTTACATAGTTTTCAGCTGTTATTTCAAAATAAAACCCGAGAACAAATTATTTTTTCACGATTTCACTCGTCAGGCGGCTACGAAAAAAAAGTAATTTAATTTTGTCGAAAAAAAACAAGACTTTTTTTTCTCAGTAAAACGTGTTACGTGTGAAATCGATGTTCGTAAATTTGACATTTAACAAATGAACTTTAGAAAAAAGTTGAAAACAAAGCATTTTAACAATAGACATTTCCTTATTTCATCCGTTTGCACTCTATACAGATTGTAGCAGTAGTTTTTCTTTAAAAACTGCTAATGTAAGTCAAGCAAATGGCATGTGCTTTATTGGCATCGCTTCGCTTTTTGTTTTGTTTTTCCGACAAAATTAAATAGCATCTCGTTTTAATAATATAATTTATTATTTTTGCATTCCAGATTTGCTGAAAGCATAAACTGTATACTATTTACGTTATACGATAATCTTGGTTAAGAATTTATTCGTTGTTAAAATGTTTGATATAAAACCTATGTACAAATATAAGGAACTGGAAGGATACGTATATAAGGTTATTAAAATATGTGTGTGTAGAACAGGTAAATAAAATGTGGTCATGGCATAGGGGGGCCATGGATTTGACTCTTATAGTGTATTCGCATTGTCTGTACGCCATCAGGTTGTTGAACTCGTGAACCTGGTCGGATAGTAAAATATTGAAACATTATTGATAATCTGGCGCTGTTTCTATTTGACATTTTTTGCTTTCTATGGTACATATTTTTATACTATACCTCTATATCTGTTGAAATAATAATATTACTATTCCAGACAATAACCAATTTCGTGGATAGTCTTATTTACTTTACCGTAATTACATATTCAGGTTGCATCCGAGCTCCTCGATACATTTGATCAAATGTTTTCTGTAAAATATGTCATCAATGAATTAGCATAAAAGTTATATATTTATATGTGTGTGGTTGTGAATTTTTTTTTCATTGATTGTTTTATCACTAATGTGTTTGAATTAAAAATTAATATTATACATTATTGTTAGATACCTACACTTGACATTAGTTTAATTACACGTGAAAATTGCATAATTCTAGCTTTTGAAACTTTACACTGTGGTCCTAGTCTTAATTTGTTTTAATTAGATATAATTTTTATGATAAAAATCTTAATATAATTTTATGATATAGAATATATATTTAATACTTAAAAGTTTAAGACAAACTTACACCGTAAATACAGACAATTTGTGTACTTTTTGTAATATCGTACGTTCATACCAAACCTTGTTTCTTTTTGCATTTTTTTGCATTTGATAATTACTGTATTTTAGTATATTCTGTCTCTATAAACATTATTTTATTTTAAACTTATGACTTAGTCTTCAACGAATATGAATAGGAACGAATAGGAAAACTATTAATCATTAACATTTTTACTGTCTAGATTAATCATACATACTCTATTTAACAATATAATTACCAAAATGTATTTCATATAAAATTACATTTTCATTCAGTTTTCCATTTTCTTTCTGAAGATGTAAATGTATTGCATAGTACTGAATTATAACAGTCTAATAAAATGACTCAAGAGGATAAAAAAGTAATCAAACGAATGAATATTGGCTGTAATACATTTTTTGTAGTAAAAATAAAAAACTTTAATATTTTTTTGTTCCACATAAAAAAAAAATAGTGAACTGTTGTTTTACTGGTGAAAAGCACATTAAGGATATTAATTATTTAGATTGTGAATTCGTAAAAAAATATCAGCTGCTCTTAGGTTCTTAGGGGACTAAATTATTCACTTTTAAATAATTACCAACGTGTAACTTAACAGTAATTTAGATAATACATTTCTAAAAATATATATATTATAAATCACTTTTATGTTTCAAGTATAAACTATTTCCTTAAAATTAAATTATAGATCAAGCTCCTATTAGTTAGACAAACTTTTTAATCCATAGATTATAGCTAGATAATAAAAAATATTTATAACCAAGTATATAGTTCTTAAAATATTACAACAGACGTTTTCACACTCATTATCCGTAAGAACCTGCATTTTGTGCAATGATATTACTCCTAATTTACCTATTTTAGTCTAATTATATACATAATATTTCCATGAAAAAAGTCCGATATTTGTCGGCATAAATTATTACCTTAGTTACAGTCAACATATTTTTTATTAGTATATTTTTCAGAAAATATATATCCTCTCATTTATTATGTATTTATTCGGTGTTCTAACTTATAAATACATTAAAAAAAGGATGAAGATTTTCCAGTTTTGATAACTTAATAAAAAAACTATAGATTTACCTACACTAATCATACCCCACGTAAAAAATAATTTCCACGCATCTGTTCAAATAGCTCGATAAACTTCGAATTTTATATTTAAAATATAAATAGCTGAGCAGCTTCAGTTTGTTAATATTGTGTTAATTCATAAATTCTAAAATAATATGGTTATTAAGACATTAATTGTACTTAAAAAGTAAGCTTAATCTAAATCAACTCTAAATTAATGAACTTAATTGAATTTAAAAACTAAATTTGAAATATGTATTTACAGAACGTGGATCTTTTGTTATTTAAATTTAAAAATCATATTTAACATAATTTTTCCTAAACTCTTGAATATTATTTACTAAGAAAAAATAATTTGATGTAATGAATATTGAGTAGGTGCGTCAGAATGAACTGTGTAAACTTAAAACTAATTAAAGTAGCTAAAGTAAAAATATACTTTTTCATACAAAATAAAAATAACAAAACACAATACATAAAGATTTTATTAAAGCCCGATTTAAGACTATTCTTATTTGTAAAACTTTTTTATTGATTTTTTTATTTTTCTAAAAGTATATATGAAACTGTTTGAGAGTATTCAATATAGGTCATTGAAAAATTATTTTATTTCATATAGAAAATATTTAAATTATTGCACTATTTATACATTTGCGGTAATATGCTCGTAGAATGTAATTTATTACACGATTTATATAAATCATTAATAATTCCAAATATTTTTTTTTTCAAATTAAGTACTTAAAGTAATATTATAATTAATTGTTCATATATTTTGGAAAGTAGGTACAGCTTTGAGTGTTTCATTCCTAAAAATATAAATTCTTACTGGAGCAATAAGCATCGTAAGCTAATTGATTATTCCTTACCTAATTTCTAAATTAAAAACTATTTATAATTTTTGTTTTTTTTTTCTAAAGTTTAGAAACTTTAATCTAAACTATAATTTGTCTGATCCCGGTTTGACGTTTATTTTATTTTAATATGCCTGCACATTACACTCACATTGTTCTCTTAAATATAATAAATATTATACATATTTGTGTGCCAAAAAAAAACTTTTAGTTCATAGATTTTGTGCTATTTTTTATTTTTTAATTTATGCAATGCACACTTTTTACCTTGCATTTCTAAAACGAAATATATCATTTTTTCTTTTTTTCTTTTCGACAGTCGCATTGATATCATAAAACTCGTGTTGCAACAGAATCTCCGCCCTAGGTAAAAATTATTATATTTTCCGCCTTTGACTGGAATGAACTTGACGACAACAACACTCGCATCGTTCATCAATCAAACATATTGTATCACATAGGATATTACGTATAGGTATGTCTTGTCACTACCAGAACAATGACGGCCATAGTACACCTGCATTGCATTGTTTTGTTATCAAGTCATCCATACGATTTTGTATACGGTACAAGTATACAGAGATCGATCGTGTGACCTAATCTGATAACGCAGTTTTAACGTTTTATTATTATAATAATAATAATGAATAAGCTCTGCGGCGCGGCGTAGGTTCGTCGTTTGCACGGACCGCGGTTCGTATACACGTAAACCATTTTCGTATTACTGTTGTAAGAATATTCGTACCCGAACTACAAAGACGTATCTTGACACGGCTATGCATATCCTCGTAGAGCAACACTGAGACCCAGACGTAGCGATGGTCCTGTACACGACGTTATTGTACTGATATATGATGTTCACAAATATCACCATATTGTTATGTACTCGTGGGTTCTCGTTTATTTCCCCGCTAAATGGTCATTTTACTGTTGTCAATTACGTTTTACGTCTGAAACATAATTTTAAAACACGTACGTTTTATACAGTGCGTATCGTGTACATGCAAAAGTGTGTACTCGCATCGACACCCACGCGGATATTCTTGCTTGCATTCTGAATTAATTTAATCCGAATAAAACGACCTCGGGCGTATCAAATTTATAGTTACCTACATACCCGTAGTAACGTAGGTACTTGGATGAAACATTTTTTTCTTTTATCAAATTTGAAACCTTAGTACGTTTTTATGGAATTTTGTTATCCTGATGCAGTGCGAGTATTATATAAGCGTATATTGAATTACACCGGAGCTATAACTATAATAGTTTTAACGTTGGTAGGTATCCTGTATACCTTTTGTGTTATTATTTTGAATAACACACTCGTTAAGATGGGTACTTTAGAAAACAGTTTGCCGATGATTCGATTTTCATCTAATATTATGACACTTCAAATTTTATAGTGGTCCTTCGACATGGTTTGTACTTAAGTTATACTATTTACGACGTGGTATCTACTATATATTTCCAGTATAATTATGGTCGTTACGGGTATAATAGTGAACGTGTGATGTTTGATGGATTTCGTAATATTGCTGATGTACACCCGGTGTCTATAGTGTTACCTATATGCATTCGACTCAAAAGCCTTTTTGTGAAATGCCTATAGTTCCATTAATTGCTAGTCGACTTTAATATTATAATATATAATACTATTTACACCAAAGATCATACGATATCGCGTGATTGATTATTATTAATAACACGATGGATGTTCGCATTTAATCGCGGTCGTCCTTGGCAGTGCGCGTGAGAAAACCCCCTTTTGTACCCGGCCAATTCATTGTATTAGAACTGCAACAATTGCAGAATACACATGACGAATTTATATTCACTTCTATAGAATTTTGATGTGCGTTTCGACAAAGATAATAATACGGTTTTGACTCTCTATTCTTTCAAATTAATACTACGGTTTGATTAGTTCGCGATCATGACTACAATATCGAAGAATGAACATTCTTCGCCGAACAACCGCCCCGGGAGGGAAAATGATGATAAGTCGAATAGGAACCACCTGACAGATAATAATAATAACCAATTCATTTGTAAGTTTATACATTTATCGTTCGGCTACAAAACTGCAACGCAACGCCTCCTTAGTCCTTAGTCCTACCAATGGTTCATAACTACAGTTATATGCGTATTATATAGATGTGTTGCAATCGACTTATATCTTTTTTTTTCATCACGACGAGTTCTCAATAAAGCCATATGGCTATTTTAATTTAGATCTCGAAACGTCTTCTGTATACAATTTCTTTTTTTTTTTTGTTATTTTTCAAAGCAACAACGCTCGATGCAATTTTTATTAAGTTATTTATTCGTACTTAAATATCATGTTTGACTGCACATGATGTGGTATTCTGTGTATGTAAAATGTTTGGATTGCATTTTGGTTGTTATTGAAAATGTGGTAAAATGAATCCCCGCATCTACACGTTCGACCACCTATTCAATTTTTAGAGTAGGTACCTATAATCGTTGTTCTATTCACAAAATATATGGTCACGTGAAGTAATAGGTACACAGACAAAATACTTCGTTTAATATGGTTGCAATATCGCCATATATATAATCGTGATCAAACAATCAAAACGACCAAGCTAGACTACTAACAGCATATGAAAACGGGAATGACAGGTATAACTACAATAGTGGCTGAGAAAATTATGTGCATCACAATAGAAACTCTTTCGAAAGAGACGGCGAAAAATTAACATTCGTTCGCGTTAACATTTTTAGAACAATCAAAAAAGAAAAAAAAACCCGTTCCGGTCCCAGAGATAAACCCAAAGACAAAAATAATAATATTATATCCTATACTAAACATAAATTATAAATAATTACTATTTTTTTTATCTTTTTTATCGAAATCAGTCATGCCAAGCACCATGAACGGCATTGACGTTATTATTACGAAATGTAATGTTTACAACAAATCAATAACTTTGAACGTTCGTGTTTAAGTTTGACTTGTATTATATGCACGCGTATTGTGAACGCAAACTTACATACGTTGGTGTTCTAACCAAAACCTTGCGCGGGATGTATTGTTATTACGGTGAAATTATAAGAACTTCAGAGTGCCCATAGTGCGCGGCGTCAAGTATAAAAAAACTTCTATATTCGAGCACGTTGTTATTATACGCTCGCACAAATTACACGCGGGGGGGGGGACCCGAACAACTTATACATTCGACGAGCCCTATGATGATAATGGCACGCGGTGATCATTCGTCGGCGTCACGACATATCGGACACACCGAGTCGACGGAGATCGTGTGCGAGTACACGTACACACATTTTTCTATTTCAAATCCTTTGTAATAATATAATGTGGACGCGACCGATCGCGTGGTAATCGTACGGCTCCGGTTGGCTTTACTCTCGTCGGGTTGCCGCGTGCGGCGTTGTTATCGTACACGAAATAGGACGGTGCGTCGCAGTCGTAATAATGAGCGCAATAATAATAATGATAATTGCGAGAGCGTTTCGACTTGTGCTCAATTTACGTTATTACTGTGTCATGTGCATGGAAACAAATCGCGGAAATCCACCGCGTTCTCATCACCAGATCTCAAGTCGCATGTATTACCTACGTTATTATTATTCGTCAAACGATTCTCCGTGTGCGTGCCGGTCGCTGCGACCACGACTCGATGATTGCAGCACTCGACTCGTTCGCATATTGTTATATTTTATACACCTATAAGTATTGTGTAGTCGAATCTCCATTTAACAAAGGTCTCCTCCACATTGCGAGTTTTTCCATGGAACAATGAAATGTTCATTACTTATACACAAGAACGTTTCTATTCAACGAATTAATTTTATAATTATGTATATCTATATAATTATACTATTATAATAATATTTTTATTCCGGAGCTTTCAAAAGTATGACAAAATAAAGTTCCGGAAAGTTTTTAAACAAAACAAAATAAAAAACGAGTACAAACTGCACATTATATTATATGCATCTACTGGCATTATATTATTAATATTATTCATGTTTTACTACTGTACAAGTGTGTACAATAATGTTATTATAAATATCTATACCGAAAATGACTGAATACGAAATAAATCGTATTTGCTTCGTTAAACAGAGCTTCGAGCGCACTGCATGCGATATACAATATTATGTATACGTACAAGTGTATAACCCGTTGTTGAATATCGACCACAATATATTGCGATTCCCAGCGCCGTAGTTTTTATCCTCCGAACGGTTTAACCTTGTTTCAAAAGTTTAACGGTTCGGTCACGCGATACGCTGCTATGCACTAGGTATATAATACACATAGGTATGGTGGTGCGGTTACGACGACACTGCGCTGTTGTGCATCCATCACAATATGACGTACGCGTGATAATTTGAATATTTTATAACGTCATGGATGTAGTATACGAAATAACGCATGCACTGCATGCACGTACGCGCAGGCGAACACTTTGCTGCGCGTTGTTCGGTAACGAATCTCCGGATAGACCGTTTACAGCAATATTTCGACGTAGAACAACATTTTAAAATACGTAATTTATATATGAACGCATTCGGACCTCTATTTTACGTATTCGACGGTTCTTTGAAAAAAAAAAAAAATCATAAAAAAGAAAAAAACACGTTTTTACTTTACAAAAAATGCATGTGCAAATAATAATAGGTCATGTGTGTAACAATAACGTAAAATTAATAAAAATAATCAAAGTACATACACTTGTGCAGCAATAACTAATATATAATATTCATTATAATATAGTATGTCAATTTGTTAGTATAGATCAGTGGTATATATTAATATATTAATATATTAATATTAAAAAATTTAAAAATGTATATATTACTATTTTATTTTACGGTTGTGTTCCGCGAAAATCTTATAAAATGTTAAGTGTTCCGTCATTCGAAAAGGTTAAGAACCACTGATCTATACTAACAAATTGACATAACAATAGCATACAATTGTTTGCATGCCATACATGTTAGTGTTAGTCACTAAAAAATAATAAAATAATAAAAAAAGTTTAAAAAAAGTTTAAAAATTTGAAATGAAATACTTTGTATGCGATATTTGTGCCTGATGATTTTTGCGCTATGAGACAACTTTTCTCCACAAACCACACAAAGGGGAATTTGACAATCATTTTCGTAACCATAAGAGAACCCAAAATTTAAATAATCAATGCAATATTGTCTATTGACCTTTTTTATTTAATTCTCATTATTGAAAGTATCATCATTGATATTGCTTGTATTTGTACTTGCATTATCAGTACCAGAATCATGTTTTCGTTCAAGAAATTTGTCCATTTTGTTATTAAAATGGTCGTTACAAATGAACTTCTAAATAGAATAATTGGATAGATTATTTTATTAATTAAATAAATTTCAAATTGAAAAAAAATTTTTCACTGATTTTAAAATTTTGGCCGAACACTTATACCAAGTCCACAGAACACCTGTGTTCCGTGGAACACCGGTTAAGAACCACTGGTATAGATAAATAATATGATATGTGTACGAACGTACACGCACAGGGTGATCAGAATTTCGCGTGACAAATTATTACATGGAAAGTATTCATTTTCTGTATTTCGCATATTTATATGAGAAAACTGCTGTAACATGAAATTCTGATCACCCTGTGCATTATTTGTTATTATTTTTTGTCAAAAAGCTTTCGGACACTTAACTTTGACAAGCTTTCGAAAGCTGCGAAACACGAGTATAATTAGTATAAAGTTAATTCGTTAAATAGAAACGCGTATTGCAATGGTTCCGTAAGGCAATTCGTCGGGTAGAGAATTGCATCAAATAGACGAGGTTTGACATTACCGATGTAATATTGTCGTCTATATCGTGCGCATACGAGTGCGATACATAAAAAAAAAATTGCATTTTCGTAACCGTCGCGGTCGTCCTCAAATCGTACCACCGGTAAGCGTAAAATATATCAATATATGTTCAAGTCGTAGTTTTCAATACGGGCCACGGATTGCGGCGTTATTCTCGCGCGGCTCCTGGTCTACAGACGACGACGACATGCGGTTTTCGTGAATTTAATATGATTTAATATTTAATTCATGTTCGCTTTTATCAACACTCCCGTTTCAACATTTGTCGTTTTCGCACGTACTGAAATGACCGAACTGTAAACAAAACGTTGCGCAAATACAATACGCATCTGTTGCGCCGCGACGATGGCCGTAGGGTACATAATATGCGGAAAAGTAACGTGTGGACCGATCGCTCTGGCCGTGATAAAGTATTATATTGTTTTCGATTTCCCGACGATCGCCCGCGAAAATTATGCGCTGATAGAGAACGGCGAGTGCGAATAACGTTCGTACACCTATAGTACAATAGTCCGCGACGAGTTGGACGAACAATAAATAATAATAATTCTAAAGCGGTCTTAATTGCCACTGACGGTTTCTCGGGAACAATTATATTAATTACACCTATTCATGTAGCAATGCGTAATTCAATCCAAACTGTTTTTCACCGACCAGCGTCTCGCGGAATGTAAAGCGTTAATTTAAATTAATTGTAATTTTCGTGAGTAAAGATATTTTCACGGTATACAATATAATGGTGATTTTGTGCAAAGTAACAGAAAAAAAAACACTATTTCTCCAAACTTTTTTTAATAAGTTTACCGATACGTTAGACATGTACTCGTTTTGTAAATTAAGTACACCCGTTAATATTTATTTATGTGTTCACACTAAAATTCCGTTCATACAATGAACTAAATTCAACAATATTGTAATTTAGCTGAATAAACTCATTCGTTTATGGACATGAAATTTACTGTCACGACAGAATTGACTCCATAAGTTTTTCACCATTGATAATTCATATTATTGGAACATACTATCATTATTCTGAGATATTATGGTACATATACTTATGTATATTGCTATATTGAATATAATTGACCAAAAATAATCTTTGAAACATAATATTATTTCATAAAAGCTTAGTTAATAAGATCAAATACTTAAATGTATGTATTCATCAATCATCAACCTCCCGATTAGTTACATAATTCAAAATTCGGTTTATTATAATATTACAATAAAATTAATCAATAAATTCTACCAGAGTTGGGCAAAATTTAAATTCTTAAACACATTGCGATCATATTGTCGTATTTTATTTAGACACTTTTAACCAAATAGTTACAAATTTAAATAATGTCTTAAAAGTAGGTAAAATAAATATATTTATACAAATCGTAAATTTGCATTAACATACAATACACAGTGTAAATTAAATACACATATTTTCTCATAATTATAGTAATATTTTATAATCATATATTTAATATTATAATTAAATGTGTTCCAACAGGAGTTTTTAATAATTTGTTATTATTATTAAAGTATGTGGCGCACTAAATACTGTTTGTTATACAAATGTGTATAACATATTTAAAATATTTATGCTTTATTAAACTAAACACCTTGGTTATAAAATTCCACCATAAAACTAGCTGCGCTAGTTGTATAGAAATATTAGCTCACAGTCCACACAATAAACAAAATTAAGACTGTATAATGTATAATATTCTCTCACGAAAAAATTCTTAAACGTACGATTAATGATAAAACTATTATTGGCTTACCTAATATTTGATTTGCATAGCATGTCGTACCGGTCTTTCAAATTTCAAACTGAACTGAATGACTTGTTACCAATAATATTGTTTGTAGTAGCCTACAAAGGATTACAATTCTTACAGATGTTATGGATTACGTATGGACGCATGGTATACTGTGATAACACCTATTGTTTTATTAACTATTGTCTATCGAAGCATTCCGGCGTAATAATGATACATATTTACCAACGCATCAATAGTATTTTTTTAGTAATTAATAAATGTAATGATATTTTAACGTTATTGGTGCGATAACACTGGCACGTAATCGACACCGAATAAACTACAGACAAAACCCTTTTACTTTTTATAGAGATGCATTATAACTTATGTAAGCCGTTACTATAATACATTGTTTTTCATATCTATATACAAATAATTTTATAAACATTTTAAATTTGTACCGGTATTTATTTTTATGATCAGAAGTAAAAGTTGTTGTTCTTTTTTATTGATCAAATTACGTATTTTTTTATTATTAAATTGTACATACCTAAATAAATCAAATAAAACAGTTTTAAATATTGATTTTAGTTCAATGAACGTAAAATATCAAAAAATATATATTTAAAATGCTAACAATAAAAAATAAAATGTAAATAATCTACCTAGACATATAGTATATCTTACTTATTTTAAAACACCATTATAAAACTGCAGTAGGTACTGCAGGCGGCTTCTTTAATAAAATAAAAATTCATTTTAAACAATGTACTTTAATTATCAATTTATCAGATGATGCATTGTTGACAAAAACAAGTTGAACGCTTACAAAATACTGCATACCACGTACGGTTTAATCAAAATCACTTTTCACGTTGTTCTAAGAACGTAGTCGAACACTTTTAATGAAAAGCGGCAAAACATCTTATACGAGTACATGACAGATGAAAGTACGATTCTTTTATTATTATTTTTTTTTTTTTTTGGAATAATTTAATTTAAAAATTCTTTTAAAATCGTTTACTTTTGCACTAAAATACGTGACGCGTATGAATAGAAAAATACTATTGAAAATTTGTGCTCTATTCTTGAAATTGAACAGCAATTCTTATTCCAACGCCGCATTTAAATGCATATTTCGGATTCGTATACGAATACTGTTTTTTTGTGTGTTTCTAACAATGGATTTCCCATGTGAAATATTCTCCAGCTTCTGACAAAAAAGAAAAAATTTACTTTGAAACGTGTGTAGCTGATGACTGTTATAGTTTTAAATATTTCAGTTTTTAATATTCTATCAGCACCTGTTATTGTTTTGCCGCATAAAAAGATACGTTATTTTTCCACTTCGTTATACTATTCCCGGGGTCATTTGTTCTCGTAATTCTATATATGCAATTATTTCATTAACTATAACTGGCATCCCATTTCAAGAGTATCACAATATTTTCCTGTAAAGTAGGTGCACGCGCACATCGCAGCTGTGATAAGGTTTTCTTGCGGTCGACGCACATCCTCATTTCCTCGTTTCATTTATTTACTCGAGCAATTGATTTCAAAATCTCTGCACCAGTTAACAATTCAGATGTTGCTACATCTAAATCATGTTCAACATGAAATCAATCGGTAGTTTATTTTAACTGATTAAGTATATACGTTTTACGATCTACAACAATAAGAACATAAAAAAAACATATATATATATATTATATAGATACAAAAAAATGACGTTGAGTATTTCCTCATCAAATTATTTGCTTTATCTCTCAATAACACATTTGTTTATTTTTCGAATAACGTACTTAATGGTTTTGAATTTTTTTTACGCTATTTAATGTTATTTATAAAAATGATTAGGTATACTTATTTGAACATTAATCTAGTTGTTCATAATATACAATTTTAACATCGTTTCTTAGGATTTCTTAATTTTGTGAAAATAAAGATATTTCTGAAATAAATTCGACATACTAAGGTATAATATTGATATTTATAATCAGTTGTAATACTTTGTTATTTGACATAATGTATGAAAGCTTCAATATTATAATTAACTACGAAATGTTGATATTTGACGTTTTCACGCGTGTGAAGTGTTTATAAAATTGAAATAGAAAAAATTAGTGACTATCTATATTTTTCATTATGATCTACTTGCTATTATTAAAAATATTCTCGACAAAGGATATAAAATTATAATGCGTGTCAGAACTTAATTTCAAAACGCTTTTGTTGGAAGATTTAATATTATCTATGAATAGGAAGACGGAGAAATTAATTTTTTGAGATTTCTGCTCTAAAATACAAATTTATCATAAGCTAATGTAAAATTGAAATAACATTTCGTTGTATATTAATTACATCAAGTTGTTGATTTAATAATTTTCGCATATTCAAAAATATTATAATATTACGAATATTATTGCGATATTAACACATTTTACGTTCAACTTTATTAGTAATTTACGATTGTACGTGCAATAGTAATGTGCATGAATACTTAATATCAGTGTTCTGCCTTCCGCATGACATAAGCCTTAATAAGTACTGTTAATTGTATAGGTACTGCCAAAGCCTTGGAAATAGAGGCGATCGTTGTTTACGCCCCTGGTGCAATAACTGGTGCAAAAATAAAAAATATTTGTTAACGTCTTATGATAAGAACAATTATAATAATCAATATTTATAATTTATATTATTTTTTACGTATCAGTTATACAGCGTTTGAGCTCATTGATAAAAATATAATGGTTTGTCGAAGAGTGGTTGTAAAATTTTTATTTTCGAACAAAACACGTATAGGTACTAGGAAATAATATATCTACGTGCCGTATAATAATAATATCTTTAATGTTGTGTAATAATTATATTTCCGTTTAATATTACGCCCATGCGATATGACGTATTATAATCACCGGGTCTTTGTTAAAACGGTTATTTTTTCTACAAATAATTTCTAATCTCATCGCTTATGATGTGTTTTACAGCCGATATTGGAACTTCTGGAATGGATCGTGGTTATTTTGGACCATGGCAAATGTGCAAACAATCGTATTACGGCCGAACAAAGTGCGGAGACTCGATATCCAGGTTTCATCCAGTCGGTAAGCTTCTTCGCCTATGGTTATACTGTAGTACTGTTGTTCTGGCGGTTTCCCATCACGGGGCGTCGGGGAAATCGCCGGTGAAGTATATTGAACTGTTGTAATAACCCCGTTGATCGGTGTTTGTTGACAGAAACTGTGAGGATAGCCGGATATTTTGCCATAGCTGGTACGCTAAGTCTGGCTGTTTTTTGCATCCTGAGCATAGTGCAATTGGCCATGGTGGTGTCAAAGGATAAAGTTGTCATCGCCTATAGCAAAACCGTGGTCACCAAGTTGGTGTTCGCGTTCGCAGCAAGTAAATATACAAAACGGATATTTTTTGTTAACTTAGCATGAACTTAGTGTATAGAGACGCGTGTACCGCGGCGATCGTAGTGCACAACATTCGACTAAACATTTGTATTTCTTGTGCATATATAGCTCTGTTGGCGATCATCGCAGCCGGGCTATTCGCTCTGCAGACCGACGACAAAGACAACAGCTACCAGGTGACCAGAGGAGAGTCGTTCTATATGCAGGTATATTATACAAATCGACCTATTGCCAGCTATCCAACACAATATGGTTGCGCGCACATGCAGTTAAATTCCCAACAACTGTACTATAAAATATATTAATTTAATGATAAAAAGAAAACTCAATGCTATGATAGATTATAGGTATATTTGTAATACATTTCTAACGTGATTTATGAAACAATTCTATTATTCAACGTAATCAAAGCGACTATTAGGTTATAGGTTATTAAAGTTAGTAGGTATATAATATTAATTGATAACGTCATGTACGTAAGTACTGATATACAATATTAGAAAATATTCGATGACGTGTTTGCGAAAATTAACCTAGGCTTATTTATTTAGTGCGATGAAAAATAAAATCACTTGAATAGGCACTGGCAATAAATACTCCGCATTGAATAGTAAGTTTTTCAATTTATGACATTTTTCAACTTAAAGCTCATTGTATTTCAACTGTATTTTTATCGTATATGGGTAGTTGGTATACACTTTTTAAAACATAGGTTGTAGATTTTAACTCGTCAGTTGAACCGTTCGCGTATTAATACCCCACGAGAAAACATTTATGTATTAAAACAGCCGTAAATAAACACTTTCTTTTTTAGAAATTTCAAACAGAATGTATAATATTCATCATCGAATATATGTTATTTTTTAAGAATTTTTCTATAACAAATCAACGGTTTAAATATTTGATTCGATGAAAGTAAAAATGACGGTTATATTTTGAACTTAATTTTAGTAATTATTTTACATACTTGAAAAAATATAATATTGTTATAAAAATTATGATTCGATTAGATTTAAATTGTATGTATCAATGCTTATTTTTTCATAAAATAACATCTATTATATGTGATTTATATGTTTGTAAAAAAAAAGAATATTACCCTCATAATGTCTCACAAATATAAACTTAATATTCCAATATTTGAAATGCTTTTTACAATTTGAACATATTATCTTGGCAAATATAAGAACGAAAATTAAGTACATTATTGTTTAATTATATTACAATTCATTAATATCAGCCATACCGTATTTCATTCCTACAGTTTCCAACGTTCTGTTAGAGCTAATTAAAACGGTATTAGTGGGAAACCATTTCATATACAAATGCATATAATGTTTTATAAAATTTATTATGCATTGTTCTTCAGCAGAATTTACCACGAAGAACGGTTTTATTTAATGTCTTAAATGGAACGAGATCTCTTTTCAGCTTAAAATCCAACATTAATACTTGTGTGTACATTATATTATATTATTGTTGTCGTTCAAATTACCTTTCTAATCTTACTCGTTCTTTTATTATTCCATATTTATATCCATTATACACATCAATAAGGTATGAATATAGTGTGTTAGTAATAAACACAATACCTTAATTGTATATCTTTTTTTATTTTTTTTTTTAATGAGATCAGATGAACCACCAACATTATCCTTTGTTGAAAACGTATAACATAATTTAAAACATAATAATATACCGTACAATATGTATGTATATAATATTAACAGACAATATTTTTACTTCACAGATTGGTTTAATTATATTGAACTTTTTACTGTTCGTGGCTGCAATATACGATTTGATATTTTCTCGTCGTCTGGGCGGTGACCCTACCATCAGTCATCGAGATCCATCTGGAGTCGAAGCCACCACATTCAATAACCCTGCCTTCAAAGAGAAGAGGTCAATGAATCCGAGTGAGTGAATCTCGTAATGTATAAGGTGTCAAGTAATGTGTTTTTCCAACACACATGTTTTCCTTTTGGTATTTCTTTCGCTAAGAATTTCAACCATAGATATTAAAATATACGTATAATATGAGTGCATAACCTAACCGTGATATCACACCAACCGGTGTAATATTTTGATCTACTATCTAAGCGAAGCCATAACAAACGTGCAGATATTTTTGTTTTTTGAGATAATTTATCAACGTGTTTTTATCAATCGTTACATCACGATTATCTACTTCAATCGCGTAGTATATACCACCACGACACCTGACATTTTCTAGTTTTTTTACTACCGAGTATTGCTTATCTTTTCGAAACCAACAAATGGAAAACCTTGAGTTTTCAACAAAAAACACGAATAAATTACACAATTTCTTATTTTACTACACACCAAAGCGCCGAATGTGAGAGCACACGTAATTATTGCAGACCTGAAATCGGTAGCAAGTTATTTAATTGCTTAAAGAAAAAAAATTTATAACAGACTTTGAGTCCTGTGCGTCATTGTAGTGATCGCTTAAATAATACATTTTTTCACAATTTCTATATTATTTAATATTGATACTAATTACTATAATGTTTCTTAAACGTCAAAAATAAATTAATATTCCAATATGAAGAGAAAAAATAAATTATATTCTTGAATACTGTAATGTTACCAAATCGCCCACTAACGACCGCTGATGTCTGAGTTGTAATTTTTTGTTTTGAGCCAAAATAGTTATAAGACTTGAGTTATGGTTTTAAAGGTCTACTAGAACACTCAAAACGCGTTGGCATGTAGGTGGCATCATTCCAATAGTCAACAGTAAAATTGTGCCCGCCAATCGGCGGTGGGTTTTTGAAAAATTGTTGATTCGGTAGAAAACAACTATTGCTAACGAAATAATATCAGATGCAGCTTGCGTTTTCGCGACAAAGCGTTTAAAGGTATCTTGTATGACTGTATCGGGAAAGTACCAAAACAATATAATAATATTAACTGGAGACTGTGTGACTATTTTACTGCTTTTCCCACGGACGCCCTTCATAACCAATATTTATCGGCCAACGCAATAATCATATTATTTTATCGCTCCGTTTGCTATACGTACTCAAGTGGTTGCGTTCGTCAACCGATTAAAACTTTAAAACAGTCTATACTATATTTTACATTTTCAATGTGAAATTTGAATTCCAAACCGCGGTGTTATCGCCACTTTCAGGCAGACCGCACAAACCCATATCCACTGGAATATAAGCTAAACAATTAACCCCAATGTCGCCAATGCGCACGCTCGTTTATTGTTCAAAATCGCCGCGACAGTCGTTATCCATCCGCCCTACGCTATCTATTTCATTTCTGACGCTTGCGTAGTAGTTACTTTGAGGCCAACAGCTATTCTGACTGCTATATGAGGTCTGAGAACAAACACATTCATCAGTCAAAAAACAACCTTATTCTGCAACTATTCAACCCCTGTGTGGCTCCTGAAGAGATTGATTAAGATCAAGACCAAATTTAACTAAAATTACTTTCTTACCTATATAGTAAAATGGGAGGGTAAGAAATGAAAAATTTGAACGTTTAAAAAATAAGGACAACTAGCTATGTACGGTGTGTACCTAAAACTAGTCGGTTGAAATAATTAATGTTTTCTCCCGCTTTCAGGAGGAGGAGGCGGCGTCGGTGGTGGCAAGATATCGGTGACGGACGCCAGCGGCAAACCGTACCTGAGCGGCGCGACCAACGGCAGCACGATGTCGATGACCACCACGTTGAGTTCGAACGGGTCCTCGATCACGCCGGTGATCCGCAGCCCTTTGCGGTCGAGCCTGAAAAAGCCGCGACCGACCAACGGGACCGGCGGCGGCCTGGGCATTCAGAACCCAGGGTTCAGCGGCACGTCACCCACCCTGTCGCGGAACGGTAGCGTGAAGAAAGTCCGCATACAGACGCAAAGCACGGCCGTGTGAACATGGTACCGACGACGACGATGACGACCATTATGTACCACGATCTGCCGGGTACGCTCGATTCGCCGAAATCTCCGTGTACCTACAGCACCGTCGTGCCCCGTGTCGTCGCATAATTTTCCTCCTCGTGGAATAATTTGATCGTCACCGCTGTAAATAGTATAATTATTATTATTATTATTATTGTAATTATTATCCCGATGATAACAATATACGCACACACGCACGAGCACACGCGCGTATTTGAATGGGGATAAAAAAAATAAAAACGGTACTCGTGAACGCCGCCGATACGCTCGCACGCACATTTCATATTTACACGCACCGGTTTTTATTATTGTTATTATTATTATTATTATTATGATTATTATTATTATTATTATTATTATTATTATAATTATTATTATTTCGTTTCGTTGGTCCGTATTATGTAGTTGTTAATCAAAAAAATTTGTTTTTGGTTTTTTTTTTCCACGCGTAAAATATTACGCATTATTATTATTATATAATATGCGTGTATGTGGTGCGTGTGCGTGTGCGCGTGTATGTGTTTAGTGCCAATTTCGGTACAACGAATATGTGCGGTGTATAAATATAATGTTATAATACCTAAGACTATTTTTAACGTAAATTTTATTTCTCTTCACTTGGATGGATCATTCCGGAACAACTATTTCTTTACTTTCCGCTTAGTTTTACTTCGGACATAGTGTTTTTTTTTTCTTACTATTATTTTCGTTTTAATTTACCGTATAACTTGGCCTTATAACTTTGTGACTGATCTATCGCTTCGCCGACATTTCTGTTACCTTTATCTACTCTTTATGGGTTTTCGTAGTGTCCGCAATTATTGCAAACGAACAAAACGAACAAACCCTTTTCGGACGTATTGTTTGGGGTTAAGTTCCCTTCGAGAAAAATATGCCTAAGCGCATTCGGTGAGATACGAATTGGAAATAATTTTCATCGATGTGCTTAAAGTTAATAATATCTGTATGCCATTAGCACCTCATAAATGAATAATATTGTATTGTTTCCACAAATTCCCATATTTTGTACTTTGTGTGCGAGTTCGTTACATAAACTTACACGGCACAAATTGCACACTTGTATATATATTTATATTATATGTATAGTAATAATAAAAATAATATAATAATAATAAAAATAGTTATGGTGAAATAATGTAATATAATAATATAACAAACGTCCTTTTGTGGAGGATAAAATCTCAATGAATTCAACTATTGATTTTATTGTAGTTTTTGTTGCGATTTGATAATCAGATGTTATATGTATAATTATTATATTATTATGATATGTCATCGTTTAAATAAAAGTACATAGATCTCGCGTAGTGATGTATTTTATATTTTTGTTATCATTGTATTCAATCAAAAAACAAATATATATATATATATAAAAAATATAAACATGAAACCACAGTAAATTAATAATAATACAATTTTTTCCTTGACACGAAACTGTATTTAAAATAAAACTGTCTATTTTTATGTCTTATAATAAAACTTTTTCAACATCTACAGTTTTCCCATGACTTTTAATATGTAATTTTTAATAATGTTTGTATACTAGCTGACACATAAATTAACACAAAATGTAAAAATGTATTCAATGTTTACGTTTACTCATAAATTTTAACTAGGTATATTTGTTTTAAAACTACCATTCAATTTAATTTTTTAAGTGTCATATTTACTATATTCCATATAATCTTTTAAGGATACCAATATAAGATAAGCAGTTTATGTATTTATGTTCTTATCATAATATTGAAAGGGTAATTTTTCATTTAACGATTTTTTGATTTACATTCAGCCTGTTGATCTTAATAACACACCACTACTAATTAAAAATCCTGGTAAGATTCCTTATCTATTATTTAATAACTAATATTCCTTCTCCACACATTTATGTATAATTTAATAATATTCTTATGTCAGTATTTAAGTAGTCATCAGTTTTATAAAAAATAATTTTATTTCATTATTGCTCTGCTATATATGAATAGGTAGTTCTTTGGTTGAGCCTTGTATTCTTAACAGTATAACTGTAATTTACGAAAAATTAACTTTTACATTGCATGAACAAATTTAAAAAGTAGCAAAGTACTGATGTACTCGGAAACCCAAATGATTTTACATTTTGTAAAATATCTACATTTATAACAATTAACATGTATAAAATTCAAATTATTTATATATTAAAATGATGTTTTAAATAGCAGTTCAATTTTGTAACTATGTATTTTTATAATTTAGTCAAATTTTGTAAGTTATATAAGCGAATAGATAATATTATTGAAGTCAGGTGCATTCGAGTACTCATATTGAGGTCATATAAAGTAGTACCCTGCAGTAATAGTTATCCGACTTTTATAAAGATTAATATTAATTATGATAAAATATTTTAGAAAACAATTAACTTTATTTATATTTTATTATCTAAGAATAATTTATATTCAAAAAAAATGTACGTATACCGTCCATATATGAGCGACTAAAAAAGTAAAAGCATGTGGTCTGTTTACAGAGTGATTTGTGTGTGCAATAAATTTGTTGATTGAATGTTATATGAAATTACTTTACAATATTGTTGTCAATATAATTATTGGATTATTAAGTTTTAAGTTTTTTTTTTTGTTACAATTACAATTTCTTTTTTTTAATTAAAAATTTTATTTTATGATATTATTAATAACTATAAGAAATACTAATTGTTTTTTATTCATAATTTATTATAGTTCAAATGTATTATAAACTGTTATATTATATATTACAAAATACTGACGCTGTATACACTTATGTACAATATAAACCACAGTTTGATGGAGTAATAAAGTATTTATAATTTCATACCTGTATACATTATATTTGTGTAGACTTACCACTTACACCTAGCCAAGAAAATGATGAACTCGACATTTAGTTAACATACCCTGGGGATATCACATTATGAACTTTTCTTCCTCAAACTACTATCTTAACTCAATGATCATCCGTCTTATGCGCATTGCCAACACTGACCCTTCATTCTCTCTCTAAAACTGAGCCTCGTTTTCCATTAAAACTATTATTATTATACTATATATTCATGTATTAAAGGGTTCGTCCCTTATTGTAAAATAAAATAAAATAAAAAAAAATAAAATGAACAATAATAACATTTGCTTATTTCCTTATTAATTGTTATTTAAACATATCGAAAAAATAAATTTAATTATTGATTTCAAACCAAAGTGAACTATGTCGAACATTTATTATTTTTTCTTTCAAGCAATTAAAAACAAATTACCTGTATCTTTCTGCATTTTATGAGATCAGAAATTGGACACAGAAAAGTGTTTAGAAAGATTATTTTACAGCTACTTTCGAAGTCACTAGTTTCCCTTGGTGTATAAACGATATAAGTGATATTTAATTACTTCAACAAAGTTTGGTTTTTGTTTATAAGACTTAAATTGAAATTGAGTTACATAGTGTTGTAAGATGTGCAATTTGAATACATGATTAATTTATATACTACAAGTAGTTGCATCTAAGACTTCCGCAGTTCTCTTATAATATATTATAATGTCAACAAGAGAAAATATTTTACCTATAGGGTATTGTATAATAGATATGTATATTAATATTAAAAATAAAATATATAAACTTATTTTAACTTGACCTCTCTACTTTTGATTCCTTAAATGTCTCCTGCACCACAAAAAGATTTTGCTTATATCATAAACTACAATTTAGTATTACTAACAAATACTTATAGTTTACTACAATTCTTAATGATAATAATTGTTCAATATCTATTGACAACCGTGCACATAATCATTAATAATTAATGTTTGATTGATCAAGGGCTAATGTTAATAGGTGCTCGCAAACATTTAATCAGTTTCTGCTTTCAGATAATTCAGTAATTAATTTGATGTTTTTGAAACTTGTCAATTATTATTTGAACTTAATATGTACTAAATACCAATACTATTGTGTGTATTAAACAAAAATGTACCTATACTTAAACATATAATTTTATTTAGTTATAATATGACATATATATAATACAATATATCGGTTTAGCTATAAAACATATTATATTATATAGTATATATCATATAATATAATATTTCAAATACCTTAAGATAATTGGAATGCAACCAATAATTTAGTATTTACGGAAAACAAAAATAAAATGAGAATATTATATATAACACCAGAGGTTGAGTATTCTCCTAAATCTTAAATCTAGTAGGCGTATTATACGTCTGTCTGTTCGAGGAGTTGCGTTTTAAAATTGTTTTTGATTTAATGAAACCGGGATAATATTTCAAGATAAGTGTTGTACCTGTAACCTTGGCCTGAAAAATGTAAGCAAATATTTAATGCGCATATAGGTAAGGAAAACAAATGTATTAATAGCTAACTAAACCGACTTCAGCTTCAGGACCCCACCCACGTGTTCCAAAAAAATTGCAACGCCGTTAGTATAAAAATGCATTATTGACATACAATATCTATTTTAAGTATAGAAAGCGACTAATCCTTAGATTCTTGGACTTTGAAGATCTCCTAATCAAACAGTTCTCCATTAATAAGTCTAGAAAAGTGTGCTTATCGTAAAAACATAAATCGTAACATTTTGATATATCTATGTCATAAATAAATTTGTACTTACATTATTTATCCTATAGTTTTTGATGATCTAAAAATCTAGCAATCTACGGTCTACAAATATTTAATAATTTTTAAGGATGAAGTTTTAAAGTCTCATAGGTATGAAACGATTGTTTTTTTCTGAATTAATGTCTTCTGTCATAAGGATTAGATAACCGATTCTGGCCCCGGGGCGCCCACAGCCCCGAATCCGGCACTGCGTTGTTATTCCAACAGTGCGAAATCTCGACGTACAGTGAATAGTCCCAGTGCAGCATACGAGCACCTACACGTCGTTTCATTTTCGGTGACGACACCGATCTATACGGGTGTAGTGACCCAACACGTATGCGCAAAACGCCTATCTGTCGCGATCAGTCACAACTATATTTTATGACGGCACAACGTATATTTGTACAGCGCTACTTCGTACGGAGATGTATTGTAAAATTAAATAACACTTTTTAAACTTATATAAATTAACACTTTATTTTACACTTTAATATTTATTGTAACAGCATTTGGGAAAGAGACCTTAGAGACTTCCGGCGATGTTACTTTGGTAGGCAACGAGAAGCATAAGGTAGTTACAACTGGGTTTTACATCTAGTTTTACATCTAGTTTTATATCTAGTTATTCTATTGAACACTACTCGTATTTATACTGACTTTTGTACATGGCGTGACTTTGAGATATTGGTAGGGAATAGCTAAAATTGGCATAATCTACGATTGTGCTGACACCTATTAGGTATGACATTGCAATATTGCGTCATATGTATTTTGGCGATTCCTACTCGAATCTGTTAATTAATGGTCCTGGTTATCCATAATACTGAGGGTCGTTCTAATCTCACTATTATAGACAACACTAGTAGAAAACACTTTGTATACATAAAAACAGACTATGCATGGGTTTACTACACGGGCTACACTCTGATCGTTGACTCGCCGCACTCCGAGGCCGGGCCGATTCGATCGCGACGAACGTATACGTATATTGCAGCGTGTAATGGACTCTGAATGCTGCACCCCGGGTGTCAGTTTGCGATAATTTGTGCGTGGGACGTATTGCGTAAAGTGCGGCCAAGAGCAGATGACCACGATGAGTCTTTTAAGGCCGTAGAACCAGACAAGGCGCTGACGATCGGATACCGTCAACGCTTCGGTTACTGTTTTATGTTTCGTAGCTGCGATTCCAGATCCTACAGACACCCTGTACCGCGGATACTATGCTCCGTGGAGTGAAACCAAAACATTATATACACTTTCACTCTTGCGGTATTACCTGTACATTATTCGAGCTTGTCGTGCACGAGGTTTGAAGTTTCTAAAATGGTAAGACGACCAGACAACGCGAAAATCACGACTAGTTCAGTACTGCAGTCTCGTAACTGTCGAATTTCGTCGGATTCAAACATAGTGTTCAATATAATATTTTCAAACGAATGTTACGTGTAATAGAAATAACACTCCTTTGTACATCATTTCGCTAACACACAATGGAAAGAAATAGTATTTACGAAAAGTAACAGTGATGGACAGCTGTGTATTTTAATAATCATCCGCTTTTGCAGTGGTTACACATCATTATTTTGATCAATCCATTTTCAAATGTTTGTTCGAGAACATTGTTGTAAATACTCGAATGTGTAAATACCGAAAACATATCCGCGGCTTTTGAGTTTAGATAACGATGACCGCAATATGTTCATCAAAGTTGTACAATCGATTTTATTTTAATATTTGTTTTGTGTTTACTTAAAATCGGATATGATATTGTATTTACTTAGAGATTGGCAATTCAGTTTTGTTGATGTTTGTCGGACCAGAGCCCAGAGCTTATCCTAGAGGTTGTCGGCTAAATCTATATTTGCTCTGGTATCCCTGTAGATTCGGCAGTGGCAGTGTTTGACCGTGATTGTTTCTCCACATGAAAGGCATGCACCGTGTTCTATTCGCTTTGCCTACGGTGTTTGCACGTCCCGAACAATTTCGTAGTATTAGGTGCCGTCACCTTTGAAGTAATATCATCATGTTCGTGAGGAGGAGGAGGGGATGATATTGTTGCAAATTTTACCTGTTTACCCCCCACCCCCGAGAAATAAAATGTTGTGTGTATCTGGTGTGTACAATAAAAATTATAATGTATATTGTAATGCAAATTTCACTCAAATACTCAATACAACCATAATGATAATATGTACTGTGTAGAAACACGTGTAAATGTATGCACACATCAAAACAAATAATTATTAATTACGAAATACCTATTTCAATATTCACGTTAAAAATAGGTACACTATATTGGTAACTGCATAAGTTTCATCACAATAAAAGATCCACTTTACGTGGATTTAATCCTAATTCATTAAGAATTTCTTCGGGGTCAATTTTAATATTTTTGTGAACGGTCAACACAGCAAGACAATTAAATATGTTTTGCGGGAGATACAAGTAAAGAGTAAGACTTAAAATATAATCTCTACCGCAGAAAATGTATGAAAAATATTAAATTTTTTTTTATTAGGGTTCAAACCTCAGACATTGTGCTCCTTAAATGTGTTTTCATTCTTTTAAGATTTGAAAACCAACATTCTGGTGAAGATTTTGACACCGGTAAAGTGCATAGCATTTTTAGGAATAAAATAATATCTTTATTACAGCTAGATATCTTGTGCCCTGAGTCCGGTATTTGGTATTTTATCCGTGTGAACGTGTACTAATCCATCAGTTATTTTTGGAACGTATAATATTGTTTAGTGTTGGATGATTGATATAGTAATTATGCATTATACGGCGTTGCTAAGGTATATTATATGCTTTACGATAAAATAATATTTGATCGCTAAGTGGTTTATATTTGTACCACAATCCAATTTAATGTAATATTATAAAATATTGTGCAATACCGTAATAGTGCTTAGTATTGCGAATTTAGAAAAATTTCAAGGTGGGGTTTGAATGTATTGGCCATGTGTTCGGCAAAGACTATGGATTTCTCATTGTCAGACGAGGCTAGCGTATTGAAACTTTTGCGTGAAGGGATGGATTCACAGACTTTTGTTAATTTTTTTATGGTTTTCAATGAAGAATTGTCGGTGGGTTAAAGTGATTTGACATAGTTCAAGTATTGATCGGCTACTAATATCACTATGTAAATATATTTAATCTATATTTTTATATTATTTTAATTTTAATTGAATTATGTTATTAATCAACATACTAGAATTTATTATTATTATTTCTCATATTATCATTATTATTTTCACTAAAATGTTGTATTGTATGTGTATGCAAAAATGCAAAATGCATTTCAATTTAAAGGAAACATATTGTAATTTGTAGAACGTTCCATTGTATTCATCAACGTAAATAGTACCTAGATAACGTATAAAGTGCAATACATCCCTCAAATACTCATACGTTACTACATAATCCCCTTTCCCTCCTGAATTTCATGTTATTGATATTTTATTATATTTTATTATTTCGAATATGCTACAGTCATGGAAAAGTATTACAGTAGTAATTAATTAACCATTTTTTTTTTAGAGTATTAAAATCGTATAAGGTACTCAGTGTAGTCATCAGTTGCACTCTCTCAAAATATATAAAATGGATTCGATATTGTAAAAACCAAAAAATAAAAAGAAAGGAATAAATATCAATTATTGTATGACGGGATACAGGGACGTGGGACGTTATGGAGAAATATGGTAATGTTATAATAAGGAGTTATTGGTGCTTATGACCTTCCTCCTTGTTTAAGGGAGGGCACTTTGGGTTCCAAAGGTTCGAGAGCAGATGTAGGTGACTGTAGGTCTTTTAGTCTATTAAGCTTATTGAAATAGCACTCACCTGATTTCTCCTCGTTACGCAGTTGCCAATGATCTAGGTGCTGACGACGCGCGACGTGAGTGTGTAGGAAGGAATATTAAAATGAATACACAGAATCTTTAATGAATTGAAACCGGACACTCTGGCACTTACACAGAAACTGTATATTAAATGGTGGTAATATTTTTACTGTACTTAAAAATAAAAATGACAAATGTAGGTCTTCCGCAAGTCGGTGGGTGCGCACCGACGACTTGCAACGGTGAGCCGCCTCAATGTCGGTATTGGCTTAGTCCGTGTGCACGCATTGACGACAGAGCTTCTTTACCTTAAATGGTGAAAACGTGTTGGTTGACATTCGGTGCAAACGCAGTCACGACTTGCAACCAAGTATTTGTACCTTTACGGAGAACTGGGGCCACCGGCAGTCGGTGCGCACGCATTGACGACTTACAACGGAGAGCTCGATAAAGGATTGCCTGGAGATGTTGTATGGACCGGGCACGAAAGTCTGATGGAATGGTTCTGGATTTCTAAATGTGGACCAAAGGCGGTCTACTTTGAGGATAAACCTAGTTTATTACAGTACCGATATATTTGTCCCTTATTATTTGGATTTTGTTTTCTGTGCGTATGCCGAAAGAGCCATAATTTATTGGTACACACAAATATTATTGATTAATGTTGATGCATATCATTACAATATCGAGATATTATAATAAAGAGTTATTAATTTAAATTTGCATCAAAGTCGATGCGATAGCAAGCGGTACCTACACTTATAAATTCTAATATCTATACAAGTCTACCATTAAGCCAGTGTTGGGAAATATCTAGTTAATAGTTGTTAATCTTTTATATTATCTAGATACATTTCTGTTCAGCTATATTCAATCGTAATCTAGTTGTTCAAACATACCTCACAGGATATAACATTTAAATAATTGTGTAAATTATAATTAGAGTAAATACTGGAAAATCAAAAATTAATTGTTGCGTCATTTACATTTTTTTTTCTTACTGTATTTGAAAACATATAACAAGGAAACTTGTGCCAGTGACAAGAGCCTGAAACATTTAAATATTAGTGATTAATGTATAGCTTGACTACACTAATAAATAGAAAATACGAAAATACTAAATAGTGATTAAACTTAAAGAACAAATGTGAATGAATTGAAACGTTTAGCGATTATGCAATAGCGGTATAACATACGTAATATATTATTATATTATATTGTGCTATATTGTATTGTACTCGTATAGCGAAACTTCCATCAACAAGACCGTCTATATATTTTCACTGAATTAAAAGGTATTAACGATAAGGTCATTTTTTCCATCTGGTTTTATTTTGGGAAAAACATTGCATCCTTTCAAGCGGTAATTTTCTCCGCCTCAGTAGTAAACATCATATGAAGTCTCATTGTACTTGATCAAACAATAAATCTGGTGCAATTAAATGTATATCAAAACTATACGACCACATGCACCGATAAAACAAAACTTAATTAGGGGGAAAATAGTTAAAATCAAATTCACTAATATTTAATGAAGCGTTAACATACTAGAAGTAATAATTACATTTTTTACTTACGGAAATGATTAGATATTTGTTTATAATAAACAAATCATATGTAGTAAAATCGACTGAACGACTTGATACTTCATTCAAAAACAGTTGTAACTAAAAATTTTAAAGACAATTATTGAAACCGTAAACGATTAAAATATAAGGTGTTACTTCTTCATTAATACTGTTATCTATGGAACGGTGATTTATATCGGTGATGATCGTTTTTGATTTATTGGCCTAAAAATAAAATAGTTATTAAAATCATGAGATCGTTTAATATTTTTGGACAATCTTTCGGTTTGGGCGTGTCTCATTGCCTACAGCAGCGGTTCTCAAACTGTTCTCCGCAAGATTAGTCTAGGGGGTCCGTGGCTCCCTAGGCCCTGGGCATATCTGTATTGATTAAATTCAAATTATTATTATATTTCTTAGCTACATTTTTATAACTAAGATTCAATATTATTTGTACCGTACCAATGTATTATTTTAAACATTTAAAACCTTTAACTATTTATAAATGCGCATAATATGTTTTGTCACGCCTGCACCGAAAGTTTGGTTTTCGACCACGGTTGAAGCGTTGGAAAGCAACCTTTTTCCGTTCAGCGGGCGGAAAAGAGGAAATCCCCAAAAGTGCCGGGCGGAAAAGAAGAAATCCCCAAAAGTGACGGCCGCCGGGCGCGTATCCCCTTCACAACCAGAAACTAAAATGTATACCTACCATGGTTCTTACAAAACATAAACTTTTGGTTACTTATAGTATAGTATAGTATAGTATAACCTCCTTGAATGACGCATAAACATTTAAATATATTTAATTTGCACTGCATAACCTTTTCCATGAACGCAGGGGCGTGACAAAAAATAGTATGTGTGGCTCACTTCCCGCCCTTGCCACACAATATACTATTGTGTCATAGTCAAAATTAGATTGGATAAAAGTCTGGTTTTTCGTTCTTTTAACAAGTACAATAATTTTATTTACTCATTTACAATCTTCGAAGTTCTAATAATATAATAATTTCTTCAGTCATAACGCATTCTTGTTTCAAATAGACATTTATGAATTTTGGGGCTCCGTAATTTTTTCTAGGAACATATGGGCTCCGCGAAGAAAAAAGCTTGAGAACCGCTGGCCTACAGTAATAACGTTATTTAAATATACGATTGTAATCCAGAAAAATTGTTGCCTTAGAATAAATGCGTGCGAAACTTGGCCCGTGAAAAAAGGATTTATTTACTTCTTTCGCGGTAGCATCGGTGGTCAACACAATCGTACAAAACCTGAACGCGTACTGGAAAAACCACACGCAGTAGAACATCTTCAGCCTCGCCTTGGTCGGCGGCACGGACAAATACACGTAGGCGTCCGTCAACGTCATCAGAAACAAGACGAACACGGACGTGGTCAGCTGCAAGCCGTGCAGACGGTTGAGCCGCCTGACGGCGTTGCTGACGTACCTGTGCCGCCACTTGAGCAGCTCGACGACGTCGGCCAACGCGGACCCGGGGCGATCGCGCCTCGGGCCGGCGCCGCCGCCGCCGGGTTCCAACGCGGACGGGTACCCGTTGGCGGCGATCACTCGCGATTTCAGCGCGGACATCTCCTCGTTGATGGTCTGAAAGCGCTGCCGGAGCCCGACGCACCGGTCGACGAACCGCGCCTCGCCCACGTTCATCGCGATGTTCTGCACGTACATGAGCCCGTAGAAGCCGGTGAGCGCGACGTCGCGGTACACCTGGTCCAGCAGCAGCAGCCGGTACGCGTTCGCGGGCGCCACGGCCACGGCGCACACCGCGGCGAACGCGATGACCAGGCGGCGCCGGTAACGTTCCTTGTCCCCGGCCGCCGGGAACCGGGCGGCGTACGCGCGCGCCCGCGCCTCGTACGCCCCGGCCGACGCGCGCGCCCTGTTGTAGATGTTCGCGGCCGCGGACGCCATGCACCCGAGCGCGATCGACCTGGGGAACACCGTGTACAGGTTGACCTTTCGCACGTTCGAGCAGTCGTGAACCGCGCACAAGATCCGCGGCGCTTCGACGAGATTGTACGCGCACGTCGCCATCAGCGCCGCGGACGCCGCGTACTCGAGACACCCGTACAGTCCGGCCCGGTTCAAATCGAACATTTTTTCGACCACGCGGCGACGGCTGCTGCTGCTGCTGCTGGACGAGGCGTACCGCGACCCCGCGCTCACCGGCTTCAATTCATAAAAATTCAGTTTTGTAAATATAATGTAGAGCCAATAATTTTTAGGGGCTCTTAGAGGTTCTATTTTTTTTTTTTTCTAAGCATATGTACGTATACTTCAAAATACTTAAATGATAAGTTGCCCCAGTTAGCCCTAAATTAGAATAATTATATTTTTCTAGGTAAAACTAACAATCCAGAAAATGTTAAAAATCGGTGAGGAAATCATCACGTATCAATACCAATACTGATATTTTTAATTTCATGTTAGTGTCATCTGATCCAATTATTACGAGTCTAAGATCACAGCCTAAGAGATCACATACTAAATCAACACCTGAAGCAATTAAATTACTTAACATTGAACGAGCAGAAGATGTAGAATCCGAAACTAGTGAAAGTGATAATATAAATTTTAGTGATTCGGAATGATTGTTAGTTTTAAGTATCGCGATCGGTTACATGTTATTTGTTTATGTCCATATAAGTTTTGAATTTCTATAAATAAATGTATACAATTAAAAAAATATTTAAAATATAATTCGTTTATATTAATTATTTAATTTAATTTAATCAATATTAATTTATTATGTTTAGCTATAAAAACGAAAAAAAAATTTTAAATATTATAAGATAAAATAAATATTGTTCTCGTATAGTAATACAATTATGTTTATAATTATGTAAAATAATATTTTGGTCAAAATTCACTTCAAATTTTGCCCAATAATTATTATATTATAATAATCTATAGTTAATAAATTACATGTGGTTTGATACGTGCTAAGACTTTTGGCCAGCTAGAACTCTAATTCCTCCCACTGTGCGGCGGCGGTACGTTTCCGTTGAACCATTCCAGTTGTAATAACCGTTCACTCTTTGCCGACGACGAAAACTAGTAGTAGTACGCGCCCTTGCGGCTCGTCACGGGTGATCGACACATGTCCAATTTAATGTTTTTCCATGAACTATTATGAACTGGTCAACAATATACTTAGCGGTACACTCGTGTATAATATGTAATATACGATTAGAACGTTTTTTTTTAACACAAAATGCGTTATTACGTACAAGGCTAGTGCAACCTTTTAGTGGAAGTCGATGAATAATTTGTTGTTTTCATGTCACAATATTTACATATAGTTTTGAGAACCGAAAAGATGGATTCGAAGAGGTAATAAACTATTCAAACTTGCGCAATTAATTACTACGTGTTTTAAAATGTTTTTTATTTTTTTTATTTACTTTAAGCATGATTTTGTTTATATAACTACAAAACATGCATACATTTAACAGATCTATCTTTATTATACAATACAATTATTTATTAAATATGTCATACATGAAAAATAATACAAGAACCATTGGAGATAAATATTTGACGGTATTTAAAACCATACTTCAAACAATGATCCTTGATATAAGTCTGTTTAAACGAAAATTTTAAATATTCAATATATGCAATCTAACGTAAGACTAGTCGTTCCTGAGAGAAAAACCTGAAAACATAAAAATATTATTAGTTCAATTCACTGCTAAAATAAACATAATATAGGTAGAAATCTACGAGTTAGAACTTTACACGTAATAATTCTTATTAGAAATATATATACCTAGTCAAGTAACTAGATAAACTAACAGAACCGATTAGACGGATATTTATATCAAATAAATTAAATGTTGTAAAATCAACTCAACGACTAGATAATTCATTCTGAAACATCTGTAACAAAGTCATCAAAAATATTGAATAAACGCATAACACTATGAAATTGAAGAAAAATACTATTTAACCTCTTCATTCGCATCGTTATCCAAGAACTGATTATTTATATCAGGTATAATTCGTTTTGATTTG
Organism: Periphyllus acericola; assembly: GCA_949715065.1. Lineage (NCBI taxonomy): Eukaryota > Metazoa > Arthropoda > Insecta > Hemiptera > Aphididae > Periphyllus > Periphyllus acericola. Next base: position 61,316,006 of record OX454264.1, read on the forward strand.
TGTGCGTATAAAAAATAAATAAATTACGAGACAGAAAATCGTATTAAGTGTAACGAAAAAACATAGAATAACAACATTGTACGCACGGTATCGATTATAACACGAAAAACAACAATTAATATTTTTATATTTGATAAATTTTAATTACTTAACTAATTTACTATAATATTACTAACACTTTTGTATTTTATTTCAGAAAGGTCGTAATCAATGTTTCTATTTTTATACACCACGCGTAAAGATAAGCACGAGTTGAGTACACATTTTTTTTTTTTTTAATTTCTTAACATTAATCATGGCATGAGTGGTTTTATATCATTTTCAACACGAATTTTAAAATAACACGATAACCATGCAAATCAAGACCTACGGCACCTAAATCACCTAAACGCTGAACAACCAAAAAAGGACGAAAATGTTCAGCTACACTTTTGACGCAATAGTAAGTATAGGTTCAATTATTGTTTCTACAGAGCCCCAATAAATAGTGAACGTAAGAACTTAATTCAAAACGGTTCCTTACATCCTTCGTGGTTGCATGTGACACAATTACAATTGCGCAGTATCTCAGCGTATACTGACACAGCCATATGTAGTAAAACAACTGTTTCTTTTCTTTTGTTCGCACGTCGGTTAGGAATTCGTATAGGCCCGTCAGAAACATTGCAAACAAAACGAACAGGAACAGTCTTAACTGCACCTCGTACATGTCGTTGAGCTTTCTCACCGCTCTACTGATGTACCTATGCCTGCACTTGAGCCGTTCGATTATCTGACGTTATAACTAATTAATTATTAATTATAAGTTATAACTGACGGACGTCACGGTCGTTCGGCTTTAAGACCCGCGGGTACCCGTTCACGACGATGATTTCCGACTTGAGTGCTGACACATCTTCGTTGATCGCCTGAAACCGTTGGTAACAGCCCGATACAACGTTCGATAAACTGAACTTCCCCCGCGCACTTGACGATATTTTGAATGTTCATCAGGGTGAAAAACGAGATCAACGTTACGTTGTGATGCTCGACGTGGAGCGATATCAGTACCCCTTTAACGCCGTGGTTTTAATGCTCATTAGTAGGGAACGAATTTTATTGTAATAAAAAAATAAAAATATGTACTTAGTTTTATTGAAATATGTAAAAAAAAAATCAAAATATGTAATAACCGCTTAACAGAAATAATAAGTATCAAAAGTAAGTATAAAAATCTTATCTCCTATCTAATTATTAAAACAATGCGAAACTACATATTCTCCAAGATTTAAAAATGTAAAATAGCGACGATTTGGTCGTAAAATATTTTTGTATTGACTGAATGACCGTTTCACATCAACTGTTAGCAACATTAGCGACACCCTGGATCCAAAACATCCCAAAGCCACGGCCCGGTGAAATATCGTCAGAACGAATGTCACTCTAGTGTTTTCGCGCGCGTTAAATATGCATACGATATCGGGAGATTTGAAAATGTTACCGACACAAGACAACAACAGTGCTATCGAAAGAAACAACTCAACAGAGCTCCGCAGTTTGCAGGTTGGATTGAACATTTTATCTAGTTTATATAATTAGAGCCAAAAACATGTCATACATAGACGTGTGGAATAAAAATGAACTTTTCCGGAAGTAAACGATTTGAAAAATATTATGGTTCGACGTACTGTGATCGACTTCTGTCTATTTTAGTCGTCTGCTAATGAGACTCGTTGTTTTCCGGAAATAATTTCTAGTATCCACTGCTGTTCGAATCACACTTTAACGCATTATATGACACAACTTATTTTCACTTATATTTATAAACAATTACTAACTATTCATCCAGTAGTGTCCATTATTGTCAAGTCTTTATGACAGACGAGCTCATTTGGTGTGTGCTCTAATTCTGTCAATTACGTAGACAAATATATCATTATAAATTTTGGAAAAAAACACGTGTTGCTAAAAATTGTATTTTGTATTATATAAAATTTCACTAGATTGTCTAAAAAGATAAATCTCATTGAAGACATTGAAATATGTCAATACGTCGTCTAAGCAGCGGTTCTCAATCTTTTTGAGGCCACGGCCCCCTATAATGTAACCTAAATTTTGAGCGACCCTGATAAAATTAAAAAGTAGTGACACATTAATATGATTAATATTGTATTCAAATTACAAGTTCCCGTGTCACGTTTCATATTGTAAATCGTACGCTATTGTCGGCAATTGTGAACTTTTATCAATTGTAACTCTCTGCGTTGAGTATCTTAGATAGTAGAATGGAAATGCACGAGTGTGTTCTGTGACCATTTTTTCAAATTAGACGGAGATCAACATTTTACCATAGGGAAGTGCCTACTCAAGAGCTCGATTTTACCGTGTGTTTCATGAATGTCACTTTTTCAGAGCACGGTAATTCTAAAAAATGCTCGTGTCCGAACTGAGATCCACACCGAGTACAACGTTTAATAGTTAAAATAATAATGCAACTATTTATTGGCGTTGTGACAATAAGACCTACGGAGTGAAATTGCATGTGTGCGAACGGTATAATTATATACGCCAATTTATTCATCAGAATTTTGGTATAATTCTCATCAGTAGCGAGTTCACACTAAGTCAGTGAACACGTTCGTGATATAATATTTTATAAGTGTTATAAGTTCATGGGTACAAAAACTTCATTATTTAATTTTTCATTATTTATTTACATTTTCTTACTCATCATTACGAGCTAAAACTACATTCTTAAATGATATTATTATAAATGTATTTAAATACATAGTTTTTTTTTGCAGATACAGGAGATGTCATTAGAGAAAAAATATGGTGAGAGTAACTCTTACATCAATGAGGACAACACTGTTTGACTAAAAAAATCTTGTGATGGTTCATTTTATATAAAAATCCCGTCATATGAAGGAGATGAGTATTTTATTCTTCAAAAAAGCAGGACGGAGGATATGGCAAATAAAGCAGCTAGTGAAAACTAAAGATTTTCGCTTAGTGTAGTAATGTATAATCGGTCAAAAAGTTCCTAAATTGTAGATATTTCAATAATTCTAATGTATATGAAACACTGGTTTAAATATTTGTATAGATGAAAGGCTGTTTACTTCCACGGGAAATGTAATTTGGATACCAAAGACGACAAGATGAGGAAATATCAATTGCACTCAATAAAGTGATGGAGTTAGTAGTGAACAAATTTATTAACCACCCGATAAAAATTGTTACATTTTACAAAAAATAAAATCGTGAGAATCTATGTACAAAAATTGAAGTGGATTTTGAATTATTTATATCTGAGATAAATAAAATACTTGGTATAATAATACATGGTTTGAACCTTGTTTATTTTGTTGAAAATTAAACATGAACCATAAATTATACAAACTACTTTTATACTGAAGAAATATGAATTATACGGATAATTGATTAGAGAACTATATTAAAAATAGAAACGGAACGTTTATATTAACTTATCAAGAAATGGTTTACATTTCAAAAGATTTAACAATTCTTATGCTATTTATAGTTATTTTAAATTTAGATAAAATGACAATCAAGACTATATTTTTTGTAGGACTACCTATTTAAAAAGTTATCTTTTGCTTTTGTATAAATATAAAGATTATCAATACTATTTTCGGAATCGTGTTTTCAAAAGAAATAGTATATACTATATTGCTTTCAAATTTAAAAACCCATAAAGCAGTTTAGTTCACCCATCTCTGTAACTCGCCCTACCGTGAAGTCTCGCCTTTTTTTTATTGTTTTCATTACTAAATTGTTTAAACAATTTTTTTATTTAGTGCTAGGTATGTGCACATATAATTAAATGTCTATTTAAAAATTTTTTTTTTTTTTTATTTAACAAATAATCCGCGGCAACAAGGCCATTGGACGTTCACAATTTACAATATTTAAATGGTTATTATTATTACATATTTTCTATTATATTATATTTTATTAATAAGTAGTGTTTCTTCGAGAAAATTTGTGATTTTGCGGATGTTGTCGGGCTCTGGGTTGAGGATCTCTGTGAGGTGGTCGGCGATTTGGTGTTTTTGCCTTGCGGTGTCGTAGGTTCGGCATTCTGTGAGTACGTGCTTTACGGTAATGTGGACCCCACAGCACGCGCATATGGGAGGGTCTTCACCTCTCATAAGGTGTGAGTGTGTTATGTGTGTGTGACCAATTCTGAGACGGGTGATGGACGTCTCGTTTTTCCTTGTGGTATTGGGTGTGAAAGGGAACGGCTGAACAGAAATCTTAATTTCATTTAACTTCGTATTCATTCCATTCCATTCCCTTTGCCACTGGTGTAGAGTGTCGTCGTGAATGGTTCGCTTTAAAAATTATTATTCATCTATGTAATCATGATAAGATAGTGAGTGGTTTCTTAGAAACGAATTTGTTTGCATCCCGACAACGCATGGACTCCATTAATAATGCGACAGGCCATGTGTTGCGTTATTTGAATTTTGGAAATTTAATGATAGTGGAATAATATAACGAGATAAGTTGTACCCGTCATAAGAGCCTGAAAATGAAAAGAAATTATATACACATCATACACTGAATTATGCAATTTAAAAAATAATAATTAATTAAATACTGAGAAATTTAGCTCTTTATTGGTTAAACAGATGTTTTTATTTTTTAAAGTTATTTTCCGAAAGTAAATCCTTACCAAAAGTGTAGAATATGGACTTGAGAAATGTACTGTAAGGTTATAATTTTTAAGTCTCAACATCTAAAGTAGTTATTGATATGTATAGAAGCAAAAATTACATACTGAAACTATATATGCAATCGAGTAAGCATTCGTTCGAGTATTAGAACTTGGCTTTATTTGAGCTATTTGTGTAGTAAAATATTTTATGTCAATTTTAATAGTTTTATTTATCAATTTTCTTATCACAATATAAATCTCATATCAGTTTTTATTTTGGTGAATTTTCTAAAAATGTCATACATTTTAAAAGTAAAAAAAAATCTCTATCCGAATTATTATTAAAGCAACAAAATATAACTTACTGAAATGATAAGATGTATGTTAATGGTGACCAAATCATAGATTGTGAAGTCAACTGAACGACTAGATATTTCATTCAAAAACATTTGTAACTAAAAACATAATATTTATTAATTTCATTGAAATTATACAAAATAATAGGTTTACCTCTTCTTTATTACTGCCATCTATAGAACGATTATTGATATCGGTTATAATACCTTTTGATTTAAGCGCCTAAAAAAAATATGGAGATAAATACGAGTAGGTATGTATAGGTACAGAAATTTATAAAGTTAAAAGTTAAAACTATAGGAAATACGATATTACCACGCTTATAGTGATCATACATTATACTCAATGTGACTACGCGGTGCCATGAAAAAAATATGATATCATCTGATTTATAGATCAAAAAAAAAATCTTCACATAACAATATTTCAATATCAATTTCCGGTGAATGCCGTGTAATTTTGACGACCCAACGCAACGCAGAAATATAAACTTTCACGATATTATTTCTCACCGCTATGAAAACGTACACGTTATTAATCATCATAATATAATTTTCTTCGCCGGTCTTAACACACCCACTAACTAATCATCATAGTCCGGGGGTCTACAACCCGCGGCCCACCATGTCATCGTTTGCAGCCCGTGATCACATTTTAAGTATATAGCTTGTACCTTTTCTATTTCAATAGAATTACAACGGCTATAAGCCGTCGCTATCGAAAAATTAATTATCGATTAATTAAATAACCTACATAATATTATAAATGTTGGCTTTTGCCTGTTGTTCGTCATCGATCGCGGAACGACCACAGTACTTGTTTATATGTTAAAGTTACAATTTCACGTGTTTTCTTCGTAATATTTATATAATATGTCGGTAAGTAAAAAACGTAAGATCTCGGACGAAAGTCGCGTTTTTCAAGAAAAACGATCGATGATTATTTTTTTATTCAAGTTAAAGAAAAGGCTATAAGTTTAACTTGCCAAGAATCTATTTCAGTGATGAAAGAGTATAGTTTAAAACGACACTATGGTACCTAACGTGCAACAAAATATGATGTGATACAAGGACAGCTTCGATTTGACAAAACTACATCATTAAAGAAAAATGTACAGTCAGTCTTGAACTTTAAAAAAATTTCATAAAGACCCAGAAGCTAATGTCAAAGCTAGTTATATCATAGCACAAAAAATGTCCGCTAAATCTAAGCCATTTACTGATAGTGAGTTTATAAAATACTGCATGGAGGCAGCCTCTGAAGTTGTATGTCTAGCACAAAAACCACTTTTTTCCAAATTGAATTGATCAGGAGTAACTGTAGCAAGGTGTATAGAAGAACTAAGAATTTATATTGAAAGTGCCTTATTTTTGTATAAAATACATGTTTTTTACTACGTATGCGGCTCGCGAGATTTGTAAAAAATAACGTGTGGCCCGACGCATACAAAAGTTGAAGACCCCTGCTGAACTGAAACAGCATTGTGATCTTGTAAATTTCGTAATCTCATATTCAATTCTAACCATCAAAGCCCGACCACGCTATTCTTGAAGTCGTGAATGGGAAGGACCTTCTCTCGTGTCTTCGTATGATTTTCGACCATTGGTACTTATCACTTATATTATCACTTGTAAGTGTACCTTAAAATTTCCGTTTACAAAATATGAAACCTCTAAACGTTATTTCCATTTTAAGATTGCGTTTGTAAAACAGTGCGTAGCGTTAGCCACTAAAGGTTAACATCGTTTTTCTGTGCATATTAACTATAATTAACAACTATTGACCAGAAAATAAATAATAATCGAATGACATTCTTATAGGATTAATCGAATAATGATCACTGCAGATCAACGTTCTTACCTCTTCCGTAGTCACGTGAGTCGTCGTTACGATGGTACAAAATCTGAACGAATACTGGAACAGCCAAATGTAGTGAAATATTGTTGGCCTTGCGCTGGTCGGTATCTCGGTCATAAGTTCGTAAATACTGGTGACAGTCATGAAAAACAAAACGCACAGAGACATGCCCAATTGCAATGCGAAAGTATCGTTCAGCTCTCTGACGGCGTTACTGATGTATTTATGCCTCAACTTGATCCGTTCGATAACATTGATCGATAGGTCCGACTTGACCATCGAGTCGTAGTCGCTTTTCGAAAAATACCCGCCGCCGCGATTCTTATTATTGCGTCCGCTCGGTTTTAAGATTGACGGGTACCCATTGGTGACAATTGCCTCCGATTTTAACGCGGACAGGTCTTCGTTGATTTTTTGAAATTGTTGGCGGAGCACCGTACAATGTTTGACGAATTGCATTTCCGTTACGCACATGGCGACGTTTTGCGCGTACATCAGCGCGAAAAATATCACCAACTTAACACTCTGAAAGGATTTGTAGATCAGAAATGTTCTGTACAAGTGTACGGGTAGAATCGACACGGCGTTTACAACGGCGACGGCGACAATCAGTTTTCGTCGCATATTCTTCTTATCTCCGCACGGTGGATATTGTGTTTCGTACGCGTCGATTTTCGTCTCGTACGTCGACAGTGCCGCGCTTATGTTCTTGCATACGATCGTGATTCGAGACGCCATACATCCGATAGCTATCGACCGATAAAATAAAGTCAAGATGGTCGATATTCTTGAGTTGTTGCACACGCTGATCACACACACGGCATTTCCGGTTTCTTTGAAAGTATAAACGCAAGAAAACACTAACATTATGGAAAAAATGTCTTCAAAGTAGCCTCGCTGCATAATCGTATTTAACTTAAACATCGTAAAATGTAAATTATTTTATTTTTGCACAGTCGTAAGGTTCCTGTGTAGCGTGCCAAGTGGAAAAAAACTCCATTGCACCTTCATAACTTCGTCCAAGAGTATTATAATGAAACAATTTAGAATTTAAATAGTGACATGATTGATATGAGGACAGCTGTCAAGTTTTATCAGTATTGCTCTCGTGATAGGTCGTTAAGTATGTTTGTTTACTAATTCGAGTGTTTTTTACTGTTCCCATTTTGGAATTACTTTTTCTCGGAAGAGATTACCAATAGTCCTTTCAAATAATTATTACGTTTTTCATAATGTTTCATATTTGTGAACAAAATTAATGGCACATAAAATCATACCAAATATTAATAACGCATCAAATTTTAGAGGTCCACTAATCGTAGTATAATATATTATGTCATCATTAAATATGAAAATATCAAGGCATATGAGGTTGTAGGTAAAACAATAAGAAAAATGTATTGTAAAATGTATTGGTTTTTTGGCTCCGACGTATTCAAATCTGGTACTTTTCTGAAAGGAAAATTCATATTGTTTGTGCATGAACCGGTTATTGTTTTATTTCTCAACAGTATCCCGATGGCTGAGAAAAACAGAGAAGAAATTGCAAAAAACTCCAACCAAAATCGAAAATCGAATACTGCACCGTCTGGTATTTTCGTTACGCGCTATTCACTTGTTTATTTATCATTGATATTTGGTTGTTATTCTATAAATATTAATCGCAGAGACTATAAGCATACATATATTATCGATATTAGTATTTAATTGAAATCTCATAATTTTCGAAACATTCATTTTTATTTGCAAACGTCAAAACATTAAAAGTTCAAGCGACATTATTAACAAGTTTGGTTCTACTAAAATATCATCCATCTTTAGAAAAATAAACTGAACTAACCGACGTCTGTAACTCAGAATCGTACAGGATATAGGTAAACATGAATTAAAATATTCATTAACAAATAATAAAAATAATATTAATTATTAAATAAAAATAAATGGGAACCTTAACGATTTTCGGATGAACATTTAAAGTATGTGTGTCTTGCACTTAATAATCATTTTCACCGAACGAAACAAAATACAATGCAAACATTTACTAAGTAATTCATAGATCAATAATATCAGTTTTAGTTCTGAAAACAGTCCCGATGAAACGCAAACAAAACGTACAAAGTACCGGACAGTGTATTACAGATATATTTACTATTTATATACTTCGACTTGAAACCGAATCCCACAGTGGTTTTACAGCGTTTATTAGATTTTGAGATCAACGAGCGTGTGTTTATGGTTATGACGAAAATGTAATAATATACGTTTTTAGGTTCATTAGTACCGCGGAGCAGCATGCGATATTGAGATATATGATGTGTCACTGACAGTAAAATACATTATCGATTTTTACTAATTATGCAAGAAAATTATCGATTAAATAATCTACACAAATATACGGGTCTATAGAGTTATTGTCGGCTGTAGATTTTAATTATTTTTTCTGGGTTTTTCGTTACTTATTCGAGTTAAAAATGGTGAATCGCTGTTTTAAATTGTGTTTATTGCATAACTGTATTCACTATAATACATAATACATAAAATCACCGTTTATGCGGATAGCGAAAACAAAATGAATTGTACCATACTTGGAAATTATAATGCTTCTATAATGGGCAATATTTAGAAAATAAATATGTTTTCTTAATGTCCTAATATTTTTTTCTGTTTTTAAATATGTATGCCCGGTTTCTCAAACGTTCGATAAAAACAATTCAAAAGATGTGATAACGGTTCGCTAAACAGTCGGATAAATATCTTTATTGTTTCACTATAGAGTAAAGTGTTGGACCGTTACACAAATATTTGAAAGTTTAATCCTCAAACCGAAGTTTTAATACCATGATAACAACAAAATTATCATTCGATGATCAATTTTAATATTTATATTTATATTTACTAGTTTGTCTGATTGATGTTTGTCTATTTGTAATACGGATTTTAAAATTTAAAATGTCTCTCATCAAGAAGAGAAGTATAAATATTTCTGATGCCGAGAAAGAAATTTTAATTGATCTCACAAAACTGAAACTTGCGATCGTAGAAAATATTAAGGTTTGACATTTTGAAATCTAAATCATTATAACTTCAAGAGGATTAAAACGGTTTCTATATAATCTTGGTCGGGGAAGATGTCTTAAAACTTGAAGCACATCGTGTTCTTCGTCAGAATACATAGCTTATTAATTGACACTTGAATATTATTAAAACTTTGCTGAAGGATCAAAATTTGAAATATTTCATTAAATAATAAATAATAATATCACATTATGAAAAATATGTGTATTATGTTTTATACGTTGAAGTTTCATTTTTATTATCAATGTTAACTAATAACCCAATAGCAGTTATTACATTTAATTTATTAAAAATATATATTTTGTGATAACTAAATAAAAAATATGGTAGATATTAGATAGAAGGTATTTTAAAAAAAAAATTTTCAATGTCTTAAAATGTTTGTCACAATTCCAGTCGCTAGCTGTAGCTGTGAACGTACGAGTAGTTTTTAAAAATAGGCATTATTAAAAATAAATTAAGAAGTATTATGTCACTAGAAAGGTTGGACGCTCTTCTTTCTTTATTTGTAGGACAAGAACTTCTAATTGGTTCTAATTGATTCTTAATGATGTAATTTATGGGCTTAAACTTTTGCTACCTACTAACCGCTCATATTGTAAGTTTATTTATATTTTCTTTATGTAATTTCTAGGAGTTCCAATACATTATAACATTTTGTACATAACAGTTTGATTATGTTATGTTTAATATTATTATACAATTATATATATACTGTATAATACCTATATTAATTTTTTTTTCTTATTTACTACGTTTCATATACCAATAATGAGGGAAATAAGTGGAATACTTATTGTTCAGTTGGGTCATTTAAAAATACGTGCTGCACCAGACACAAAATCCTGCGCATGCCTATGTCATAACAGATTCTAATCGATAATCTGTTATAACGTTCATAGTTTCTCTGAGACAGAGTGTCTGCCGGTATTTCATACAGAACGATATCTCTCGTTTTAATAAAGATAATCAAATCCTGTTTTTTTTATGAGCATCCCCGGAAAAAGGCAATTTTGCTGTCAATAGTTTGATAAATTTAAGTAATTGAGTAAAGATAATTGACAAAGTTTAATCATAAAGTTTTTATTTTTTTAACTTTTATAACTTTCGAAAAACAAAATATTATATAGGACTTAGTTGTCTAAAAAATGTTGACGGTTCAACTTTCAACTTTCATTAACTTCTTGATTTTTAGTAATTTTTCTGGTTTACAAAAGAACAGTGTAATATTTATAAAATTTTAAATAATAATAATACTATCAACAAACCTTATCGGAAAAATAACGAGGTCATAATTATTTGTATTATTTCATTGTAAACTAAAAAAATTACTAAAAATTATATATCCTAAATGAAAACTGAAAATTTACAAGATTATAAAATATATATAAACATTATAAAATATGCAATAAGTCTATAAATAATCATTTAATGTTCATTGATATAAATAATATGTATACGAATATTTTAATACAACTCTTAATAATAAATATCAATCATAAAAATAAAAAGTATAAGAATAAGTTAATAAATAAGCAGGTTTTAGTTCAAACAAATAGTTTTATCCGATTCTTTACATATCACTAAACTTCTCAATTAAACCAGAAAAATCCAGTTTGTTTGCTATATTCTTTTCTGCAGACAAACAAACAAGTTAATTTAGTTTTTCTTGATGAAAATAAGTTCTTTTGATGTTATCAATTAATTCTAATTGTGAATTTGTTCTTTCTACTTAGTTTTATATTAGCAATGTTTAGTAAAGCCGTAAACAAATATTCATAATTGGAAAAACTTATTTCAAATTATTTTTATGTAAATATAACAAAATATTTTTAGGGAAATTTAATAGTAATTTTTTTGCATCGTAAAACTTGAAAAATAAACAATCCCTTGCTTCATATGAAATACATCAATATCATTTTTAAATCTACTGAATTGAATTAATGCATCGAAAATTATGAGATTTTCTATTACATATCGATAGTATATGTCTGTTTCGAGTCGCTACAGTAAATTTTTATAGCATAAAAATCAATTATTTTTAATCTATGAAAAAAAAAGTGAATAGTACGTGGTGACGAAAATAATAGACGATTCGGGGTTCGATTCTCAATCTCGGTTGAAGTTTTTTTCACTTTTTTGCTCTATTTTCTCATGTCATAGAAAACAGTTGTGAAATTCAAAAAATGACCTTTTCACTGTACCAACTAGATGAAATTTTTTTATCAATAAAGTACCTGGTTTGTGTATATCGGAGCAATCCTTCTGATCGAATACATTCCTCGTTTCACTCAGAATCATATATACCTAAGGACTTTCATATTTAATGACTACATAATGTATTATACGATAAGTGGACACCTAAGATGTTATGCGTTATTTATGTTTGAAATGATTTTACGGGTCCATGAATTTTGTTCAAAAGTATGAAATATTATGAAAAACGTATTAATTATGTAAAAGGAACATGTATAATCTTTTCAAAGAAAAAGTAATTGCAAAGTAAGACAATACTTGAATTAGTAAACAAATATATTTAACGATCTAACACGAAAACTATAGTGATAAAAATTGACAGCTGTCCTATCAATCAAGTGACTATTTAAATTCAAAATTTCTAAAAAGAAACACACACACACGTCATGATAAAACCAATACATTCCTCGTTTCACTCAGGATCTAAAAAAGGGTTAAGTTTTCGATTATTTTATTTTTATGTAATTATCTTGGATATCCATGTGTCCTAATAGGTTAGAAACGAATTTCTGCTAATAGTAGAAAATTATGCGGAACTGAACATTCTCAAACTTAATATGAGTTAAAATTGTTATAAACTAGGTACTAAAACTTAAGTACTAAACTTAAACTAGGATAAAAATGATAAAAAAATAATAACATCATAGGCTGGATACAGTAGTGGGATATTAAAGTTATAAAAATTAACTTGCAATTACTTGCGAATCATACTGAATCGTTCGGCACCAGTTTCGAAGTTCTTCAACAACATGGGTGGGTTACCAAATTGGCCCACCATCCAGTTGACCCTATAGAAGTTAGGGAAGGACTGACATGCAAATTGTAAAATTTAACTTTCAAATTCTTGTAAATGATTTGCAAAATGTTGGTACAGGTTTGAAGAATTTTGGTAAAAGTCGGTAGGCTAACTTCAGGTGCCCCAAATATTTACCAAATACGACTTTATAGCATCTATAGTCATACTTAGTATGGCCGTTTTTAGAAAGAACAATTGATCTGATAAAATGAATAATTATATTTGTTTAAGTCGTAGTAAAAAATCGAATAATTTACTATTTATTTGTGACTAATTCTTTTCGACATATATTCATGTACGTAAGTAAAATTAGTTGTAATTGTAAGCTTATATATATTTAATTGGTTAATTATTATATTCTTGCAAAATTATACATCAATTATAAATACAGTGGAAAAATAACCGCATACGTGTGAAGTGAAAATTTGTCTGAATTTCGAAATCATAACATTCCGTTTTCTAATGCCTAATCGTTGAAACTAACTGTACTACAAAGTTTAAATAAATAAAGAAAAACAAAATATTCCGTTAAAAGATCTTTGATACAGTCATCTATTTGCACGGAAGGTATAGCGTAATTTCGTTCTTGTAATTGAGACGTTAATGAAACTGGAACAATATAATAAGAAAAGTTGTACCCGTAACAATGGCCTGAAACATAAAAAAGCACAAAGAGTATTACAAAAATTTAAATTAGAGCAGACTTATAATTTATAAATATAGTTTATTTTCAATCAGCTCTTAAGGTTCTAATCAACGCAACGAGTAAAATGTATTATTAGGTACTTATTATGTATTATTTTACATAGACCCGTTTTGAATCCAAAGTAAAGCATCGGTATGCGTTGCAGGTTTAATGTTGGAACTCTTCCTTTTTTTCCTACGTTATTTTTCTATATTGAAGATCAAACTTGCTAGCAGTATATCCGTACCAGTTACATATCATATACTTTTCGATAGGAAATATTTTATCATACAAATGAAAACATTTTTTTAAAACAAATATTATACAATTTTACATATATAAATATATAAAAGAACTTGTCCTGACTGACTGACTGACTGAGCATTATCGCACAGCTCAAACCACTGCAACCGGACTGATCGGGTTTAAATTTGGCAAACAGATAGCTATTACGACGTAGGCATCCGCTAAGAAAGGATTTTTCGAAAATAGGAAATTCTACGTAGCTTACATACGCGCAAGCTCACTCAATGAAAAATATTGTCTATAAAGAGGTCTTATAGATAATATTTATACTAGCTATTATTATGATATTTTTTAAACCACTGCATCTATAGGTAGAACTTCGAAATAGTATTTGTTCTAATCTAAAATCTTTCGAGCGTATAAACTTGAAATTTAAAATAGTGGTTTCTCTAATTCTCAAGATGGCAATAAGAAGAGATTTTGAAAAATGTTAATCCCGGCCAAGACTGTTGCGAAGCCAAGTAACTCACATCTAGTAATTTACAAAATAAAATACTTTACTAAAATATTTACAAGATTTAAAACACAGTAAAATCTATTGTTTTCAAATATTTTCAGGTTGTTTAACTGTACTTATACATACTGTAGTGTCTAAGTTCATAAAAAATTACACTTTTAATTAATTATTTTGGAAAGTATTTCTTATTTAAATGATACAATGATCTTAATATAAAATAGTTGTTTTTTTAGGGCACTTACAACTAGTATAAAATGTAACTAGTTTAAATAAATCCTTTTTGTGAATTAAACAGGCTATAGCACCTATTTACTGTAAATAATAACGGTATAGTATATATATTATATATACATAATTATTAAAAAGTTATTACCTTTATAATTTGCGAAATTATATTATATTAATAAAATAAGTATAAATAATATAAGAAAAAAAAGTATGTAACAAATTTGAACTTACAGAGGTGATGAGATGTGTGTTTATAATAAACAAGTCATAGGCTGTGAAATCGACTGAACGACTAGATAATTCATTCAAAAACAATTGCAACTAAAAATATATAAAGACATTTTTAAATTGTATTAATTCATAGGGTATACAAAATGCGTGAGTTACCTCTTCTTTAGCTGTGTTATCTATTGAACGATTATTTATATCAGTAAGGATGTTTTTAGATTTGTGTGCCTGAAAAAAAAACCAGAAATCAACATTTATAAGATTATCATAAAACTCTCTACAAAGTAAGTTAGAGAATTTATAATATTTATATCGAACTACATTACTGTGTATATTAAAAAATAGTTTGTATTTTTTTTTTTTTGATCCACGATATATGAACACTATCGCTAAAATGCATTGCAATGGATAGTGCATTGAAGGTTCTTTACTATCCTAAGACTATTGTTTCGCATGCATAATAATATATACCAACCATGCACACGCAGTAAGACGTTTAATATAATCGTGTCGTACGATAATAATTACATTATAATATTATGTTTAAATTACAAGTAATCATAACGTTTGTTTAAGTGTAAAAACTATGGTTTTTCGAACTATTATAGCACTGCATATGTATCTTTCGCATTTTAAACTTGAAACAGTGTTTATGGATCAAAATCAATGTAACAGTCAACTGCAGTGGTCGGCAACCTTTTTGAACTCTCGGGCCACATTTACAAATTAAAAAAAGTTCACGGGCCAGATAAAAATAAAAGCATTTTATTCTTTAATTATTTATTATAAAAAACAATACTATCCAAAACTTAAAATAATAAAAAGTATAAAATAAAAATTACAATTTTTTATATTTTATTTTTATTTTTTATTTAATTTATTTACGCCGATCGGCTTTTGCATATAACAATTATAAATATTACAGTGACAACAGTGAAATACTTAAGTGACAAAAAGTTTTATTTATTAATTATATAATTATAATATGAAAGTATGGATGTAATGTACTGGTAAAATGCATAATGTGATTTTTATTGTTTGATATTGTTAATTGATTTTTCGATTTCCACATGAATATTACTTGTGCCCGCTCTAAGAACATGGTGGAGATGGTCATCAGTTAAACGTGATCTGTATTGGTTTTTAATTTTTTTCAAGTGAGAAAAAGCCTGTTCACATACGTAAGTGGATCCAAACATACTGAAGTATTTTGCAGGTATATTTTTAATTTTTAAAAATGATTCAGGTAGTTCAGCAAAAAAAAGTTCTATAATTTGAAGCGGGCCGTAATAAATAGCCACGCGGGCCGCCGGTTGCCGACCACTGGTCTACCGAATACCCATTACTTCGCATTACTTTGCAGATGACAATGCGATGATATTTATTTTTTTCCCCCGTACCTCTTTCGCCGTGATGTGAGTGATCGTGACGATCATACAGAACCTGAACGAATACTGGACCAGCCACATGTAGTAGTATTTGCGTTCTCTCGTTTTCGTCTGCGCCTGCACCAGGAACTCGTACAGGTCCGACAACGTCATCAGGAACAACACGGACAGGGACAGTCCCAGCTGCATGCCGTACAGCTCGTTGAGCTTCCTGACCGCGTTGCTCATGTACTTGTGCCTGAGCTTGAGCTGCTCGATGATGTTGACCAACGGGCACGTTTGCACGGCCGAGGGACAATCGTCCGCCGTCGTAGGGCCGCCCAGGTCCACGTGCCTCGTCTGGCGCTCGTCGGTCTTCAGTATCGACGGGTACCGGTTCGCGACGATCGTCTCCGACTTGAGCGCGGACATCTCCTCGTTGATCGCCCGGAACCGCAGGTACAGCCCCACGCAACGCCCGAAGAACTGCACCTCGGCCATGCACACGGTCACGTTCTGCACGTACATTAGCGCGAAGAACGTGGTCAGCTCGATGCTGTGGAACGTGTCGTGTAATGAGTGGACCCTGTACACGTTGATCGGCAGGATCACCACGGCGTTGACGGCTATCACGAGGGCCACGAGCAAACGGCCGAGCGTCTCCTTGCCCTCGCCCATCGGATAGTGGCCCCCGTACACCTCGATCTTGTCGTCGTACCTCCTCGACGCGGTCTTGCTGCTGTACACGGTCGTGATCCTCGACGCTATGCACCCAATGGCCACCGCCCGGGGGAATATGGTGAAGATGGTCGTGATCCTCGCGCTCTTGCAGTCCTCGAACATGCACACGGCGTGCGGCGCTGCGATCACACTGTAAACGCTCGACAGCACTAGGGCCACCGAGATCAACAGTTCTAAATGCAAGTCCCACAGTTTAACGCATTTTAACTTGAACATTATCAATATATATTACAATATTAATTTATACGCATATGCTTATTGGACACGTGTTGAGTACAGATATTATAATGCTTCTGCGTGCGAGTTGTTGGCTAACATTGAACGGAACATTATATGGACAGACACAAGCCATAAGTGATGGACAGCTGTTCATTATTATGACCACCATGACGTTTACGATACATCGTTATTTCCATGAATTCATTAGCACTGTTTACCGTTCGGAATGGGCTTGAAAATAAATTTTAAAAATCAATCGACTCTTTTACTTGTTATTTACATGTTACGAATTATGTTTGTACGTCCAATTAAAAAAATTTAAATAAAACTGTATCGAGGGCTGATGTGCATTGAATATATTGTTATGTACAAGCTGAAACGTCTCAATCAATAAAATTAATTGTATAAGCTTGTCTTCAAATGTTAAGAATTGTAACTATGAAGGAGCTAATTCTTAATTTCGGTTGAACATCTAAACCAAATTACATTTAATAATGCCAAAATCGTCACTGTTTGTGAAATAATAATATTTTTCATACTCTATCACATCTTTGGAGAGAAAAAATTACCTAACGTTTCTGTGTGATTTTTCAAAACTATACATGATAAAAATTCACTAATTTAATACCGGCTGTCCAAGTTACACACATTAGAAAAAAATTAAGTTGTTGCCGCCCGATAACAGCAACAAAAATCGTCGCGTAGTCGGTATCGCGTTATTCCGGGACACACACCCACATACACAAACAAGCACACCACGTAATTATAAGTTTACTTTAATATTGTCGATCGCATTCTGTGTGTCGTGAATTATTATTTAATAGATATACGTAAATAAAAGTGCCGCGCGCGTATTTTATTGTGGCATTTCGTGTGTGATTTACTTGTCAAATTTACAATTTACTTTGTCGTATGTGAAACGTACGCGAAGCGGCGTCACCTGAGTGTTCTGTAGGCGCTAATCGCCATTTTATTATTTATATATTTTTACTATTATTTGTAAGGAACGTGCATTTTAGGTACCTAACTGCAGCCGGCCAGTCCGCACTCCACGACATTGTAAGTTTTTAGTTATTTATTTATTTATTGTTTATTTATTGATTGTAGGACCAAAAGGGCCGTATCCTGTTCATTATCTTTAGTTGAGTTCATTGATTTGTGTTGCTGTGAATTTTATTTGAATTATATTTTATTATTCATTAGTACCAGCAATACATTGAATAATAAATCAGAAGACATAAAAGTAACATCAGGTATGCCTCAGGGCGCTCATTTGTCACCGCTCTTATTTAACATTTTTATTAATACATTATCAACGATTATTTCGCCCTGTAGAATACTTTTATTTGCAGATGATGCAAAAATTTTCTATAACATAAAAACTGTAGAAGATTGTATGGTATTACAAAACTCTCTATTGAAATTGGTTAACTGGTGTAATATAGTGGGACTCTCCTTAAACTATAATAAATGCAAGGTAATGACATTTTTCAGAAAGTCTAATAAAATCAATTTTGATTATGTAATTCATAACGAACACTTACTTCGAGTAGATAAGGTAGAAGACTTGGGGTTTACATTAGTGCCATCCCTATCTTTTAATAATCATATTGAGATCACTACCAGTAAAGCATTACGTATTTTAGGTTTTATTCGCCGAAATACGTCAGACTTTGACCAATCCAAATGCCCCTCAGTATTGTATACATCATTAGTAAGATCGATTCTAGAATATAGTTCTGTTTTATGGTCTCCTTATACTCAAAAAGACATCCAAAGAATCGAAAAGGTTCAAAATCGTTTTTTCTCATTCACAGGCTATGTTTTAAAAATTCACCACCCTCTACATAATTATGCATCAGTAGCAGAATTCTTAAATTTATCTTCCCTAGAAACTAGAAGGAAAATGTTAGATATACGTTTTATTAATAACTTAGTACATGGTAAAATATATGCTAGCCGTTTACTAGATAGGGTTACATTTCATATACCTAGGGCAGGATCACGTAATAAACAGATTTTCGAAATCAGCACTCGTAAAACAAATTATTTGTGTAATGATTCCATTCAAAGATTAATGCGAATTATTAATTCAGACCCTAATCTCTTAGACTTTTAGACTAACGGAATGATAATAAAATCTTAGACTACGTCCACATATCGTTCTATTTTCATTGTAATATGCAATCGTATACTTCAACAACAAATTATTTGCTTTCTATTATTTAAATGTTACATAATTATATATTAATAATAACTGTTCTCTTTACCATTAACTATTGTCTATATTGTATTAAAATTTATGTATTTTCTTTGTAAATTGCCGTAAGGCGTAGAAATAAATAAATAAAAATAAAAATAAAAATAAAATACACAAAACATTAGAAAATCAACTGTGGCGGCTTTAACATTAAGTAGTCACCTTTTTGTTCCGTAGCTTTAAGTGACTCAACACACCAAAACATGTATAGTGTATACACATTTAACACACTCACACCACTACATAGCTCACTGGTATTTGTGCGGCGAACCCGACCACTAACTAGTCGAGCTATGTACACCACTACACTGCGTACACAGTCGGTTGGTGGTGTGCGACGCGCAACAAGCCGGTGACCGGGATCGCGTAATATATTTTACACTCCCGGCCCAAACGTAAGTTTTCACCACGCACGTCAGTGTTTCGCAACCATATTCATTCGCGTTCCCCTACCGATTCGACGATCGTTTTTCTTTTACTACTTGTGTTATTGTTATAATTTAATATATGAAAAATTAAAAAACACTGGTTTTCATTCGTCACAAATTCTGTAATGAGTAATTTAAATAAAAAATATATAATTATTCCATAAGTTAATGTGGCCGGTTTTTATCTGTGCGACAGACGTTTTTAGTTACAATAACATACATTGCGTGTTTCCGAAATAACCGGTTTTAAATAAATCAAATTATTATTCACTTTTCCGCCATTATCCGTTTTTTGCACGTACCACAGCATAAGTTGGTAAACACCGATTTATATTACGTCAATCATACGATGTATGTCGGATTTATGAGTTTCCGAAAAGTAACGATACATATCATATGAATTTATATTTTCGAATATGTCGTGAAAACATTATGTAGGTACCTACAATGTTAATACGAGTAGTATAGATCCGGGATGAGCAACATCAAGTTAGTATATGGCCAGTTTTTAGACCTTTAGAATCTAGCTGGTCAGAAAACGAAAACTAAAACTACCACCAAACTACGGGACATATAAAACACTTGACATAACAAAATTAATATTAGCTGTAGACATGTCATACTTAAATATTTATAGCATTGAATATAGAATGTAGATAAGCATTTTCTCTCAATATTTTATCAAATTAATTTTGAATTGAAATATAAGCGTTTGAATTTCAAAAGGTAATGCGGGCCAGATGAAAATGCTACAGACCATAGATGATTCACTAACTTATAAGTCCAAAATCGTTTGAGTTATATTATAAAATCATAAAAATATCTTACAATAATTAAGTACCATTTTTTTTACTAACATATTGTTTAAATATGAACTCTTCGAGTTGTACAACGATATTATTCAGAGTCTTTTTTTAATTAATACAATTGTAGTGATTGTTATTAAAACATAATTTTCAATTAACATAATTTGACTTTCATATAACACATATCACCTTATTCTCAAACATAACATCACTAGTTTTGTCAAACACATTATTTTGTCAAATTTTAATATTAGAAAATAACATACTAAGAGCTTAACATTTTTTTATTAAAAGTTTAACACAAGTTAATACATTCAAACTTACGCTATTGATATTTAATAATATAACTATAATACATTCAGCATAGTGGTCTGCACAATATACAATTTAAAGTGTGTCTTACTTTATTTTACTCTGTGACATTCAACTTGATCGATCAACTGAATTTCAGTCTTCTATTATTCAATGTTCATAGAAAATAATTTAATTTATATATTAAAATAGTATATTAAAACAATATTTATATGTATTATATGATGTGTATTAAAACTAAAAAATCATGTGAGAAATTATGAAATTTATTTTAAATCTACGACGTTGTTAACATTTTTCAATTGTTCGCGTTTTTTATTTAAACTGGAACAATATTACAAGATAAGTTGTACCGGTAACAAAAGCCTGAAAAAAAAATAATTATACATATATTATTTATATTCATAAGGGACGAATTAAGTATGCGCAATTATTTATAATAAATGTAATTTTAAATAAAGAAAGAGTCTATATAGGTAATCGTCTAATTGAAAGTATATTTTGAAAATAATTTTATATCCATTAGATCAAAGATACATAGAAGGTACATTTTAAAACTAATAAAATACATTTAGGAGATAATATATTTGGAAAATAAGTTTGATCTACTAAACGTATTTATTAGATCATGAGACCTAAATGACTTGTCATAGAGTAACAATCTATAATAGGTTTGGTGAGAATTCATCACTTGATTCAACCCGTAAAAACGAAATTCACGTAGCAACAATTACATTTTTTCAATTAGGTACTGCAATTACGCTTCTGAAATAATTTATTAAATATTATGAACAATCAACAATAATGGTAAATTGTATCCAAATCATTGTACGTAGTTGTTATTTTCCGCGTGGTCATACAATTTATAAATCAGTTATCCTTTTGATCTTGTATGACCGCAATGAATTTATTTTATTTACTATCAACCGAGATTTATTTCAAAACATAAATTAAAAAAATTAAAAAACATAATCAAAATAATGATAAATTTCAACTTACAGAAATTATAAGATGTATGTTTATGATAAACAAATCAAAGGTTGAGAAATCGACTGAACGACTAGACAGTTCATTCAAAAACAATTGTATCTAAAAACAAATTGATCAAAATCTTTACATAATACGTTTTAAATCCTAGAAAACCACTGTTGCTAAAAACCTTACAAACATTTATTGATATTGCACGTGTTTGTTTTATAAAAACATAGTTTTACCTCTTCTTTGGTGTCATCGTCTACAGAACGACTGTTTATATCGGTTATAATACGTTTTGTTTTTTGCGCCTGAAAAGGAAAATAACAAACAATAACGAATCGTGTACAGAGTTAACTCTAATCATAAAGTTCAGCTAGGTACCATAAATTAATAAGTATTGTCCAGTGGTAACATACAAATCAATGTCCTATTCGGTATGTGCGTATCATAACTACAAAGATAGGCACGTTATTACTTAGACACATAGTCTTATTGCTCATAGTTATTTATAACAAAATGTATGCGATAAGAATTAATGTTAACCGCATCGGCTCTTTTTAATTTACCTATTCTCCGTTCGACACGCGTTAAGTTAAATTAAATAAAGCATTTTAAATGTAAATGTGAACATGTCGGTGATCAGAATATGTAGTTTTTTTTTTCTTTACCTCTTTCGTAGTCACATGGGTCGTAGTGATAATCATACAAAATCTGAATCCATACTGAAACAGCTAAAAGTAGTAAAATATGGTTTGTCTCGCTGTTCTATGCGTGGACGACAGTATTTCGTAAATATCGGACAGGCTCATTAAAAACAAAACGCTCAGGGACAGTCCCAGTAAAAATCCGTACAAGTCGTTTAGTTTCCTCACGGCATTACTGATGCATTTGTGTCGCAACTTAAGTTTTTCGATGATTTTGACCAACGGGTACACTTTGATCACCAGGGCGCGATCGATTTTCGAAGCCATACCGATGCGGTCATGACCGGCCTTGTCCGTTTTCAGTATCGACGGATAGCTGTTCGTGAAGATGGTTTCCGATTTCAGCACGGACATTTCCTCGTTGATGATTTGAAACCGTTGAAACAGCCCGAAGCAGTGCGCGCAAAAGTACAGTTCCGACACGCACTGGCTCAAGTTCTGTGCGTACAGCAGTGCGAAAAATACGGTTATGATGTTCCTCGGAAAGTCGACGGCAAGCAGAACAAGTCTGTAGATGTTGATCGGTACGATGGCTACGTCGCATACGACTGCAGTGGCGGCGACGAACTGACGTCGGATATTGTTTTTTCCCGGGCTCGTCGGATAGTGGATTTCGTATTCCTTGATATTCCGCTCGTACTTCTTTAACGCGTGCGCCTTTTTGTACAGGATTATGATCCTGGACAACAAGCAGCTCGTGGCAACCGACCGAGGGTATATGGTCAAGATGGCCGTTTTACTCAGGTTTTTGCATTCGCTAAACATGCACATTGCACACGACGTACGGGGCTTTTACGAAACAATAAACAGAAATCGACATTAATATCGTCGATGCGATTACTTCGACGCGATTCCGTAGTTTAGTGAAATTTAATCTGAACATTGTACTGCCCAGAAATAATATCTAATGCAGGCCCACGTGGCGACTAAAAGAACGCTCTGTACATGATTTTACGGGGGAATAAAAGTACTACGAATAGTGACTATTAATTCGTAGGCAGCTGTCCATAGATTCTAACCGTCAACTTTTGCGAGACACGCCGTAGTACGCGTAAGTTCATTATGATTGTTTTAATATTTAATTCGGTGTTTGCCGTTCGGAATGCACTTACTAATAAATGTATTATTCAATAGCGCTTGAATTTTATTTACATTGAGTTACGAGCATTTAAAGTGTAATAATTTGAATAACGTAAAAGTACAACATGAATAAGAAAAAAAAAACCTAAAATAAGCATTTTTCCTCTCTCGTAGTGTATTTCCTGTAGCCAAGAGTTTAATAATATGTATAAGTATTTTAAGCCTAAGATTATCGAAAGCAACGATTGTATTTACAACATTTTTTGTTATTATTATTATTACATGATTTATGATAAATTTTTTCAATCACAAAATTGCATAAATATAAATAGATTTTTTGTTGTCAAAAAATAGAATCGCACCTTTAAAAATATAAATAAAATCATCATTACTGTAATTTCGTAATTCTTTAAAACCCATTAGTAAATGAGTTTTTAAATACTGTAAAATGTAATAATTTATGTGACATCAGTTTTGTTTCAAATTCTGGACGCGAAGAAAAAAAAATTTGGATTGACAATTTTTTTTATCTGTTAAAACCTTATGGATGTTGAATCTACACTAAAATTTCATATATTATGGGTTTCGAGCAACAGGTTCTTAGATTGTAAACGGGAAAAAATAACTAATAGCTTAAGTTTTTTTTGTTATTAGCTTTTTAGAAAAATGCTTACCTTTTCAAGTAGTACATCTGTACAAGTAGTTATACTATAGCTGATAGGTCAAATTTATAAATTAATGGGCCGTCTGTTTAATATTTTTAATTTCACATCATCTGTTGGTTTAGTTTAGTTTAGTTTTTCAACCATTTCAAATCTTATCAAAAAACGTTTAATTAAACTGTGTTTCCTATAAAACTAATTTAATGAATACAATTTATATCTAGTTGACTGGGCAAATAAAATAATCATAATTAGTCTTGAGAGTCTACAATTTATTACGATTTATAAACTGTTAGTTACGTAATAATTTAAAACAGAACATAATATAAATAAACCATGATTTGTTACATTGAAATTCATATACTAAATCTGTTTAAATAAATAATTTTAAAAATATAAAATAGTTAGTTTAAATTTTAGATACAGCCATAAAGGTACTTTGAAATTCAAAAAAATCGAAATCAAATTAGACATAATTATTAAGTAAAATATCTTGAGTACCTATATGACTTATATCTTTTGTTCCGATTATATACTTTTGATAATTTGTATTTTAAATGCAAACATACCTATTAAATAGATATTTGCCTAAATCAATCCAAATTATACTATCAATTAATAAACATAACATTGTATAACTAAGGTGTTATTACTAAAATAAACTATTGTTTTCCATATGCTTTAGGAATAATATTTTATAATAAGCTAATGAGGAAACGTCATGTGTAGTGTATTTCTCACGCGATACTTTCATCTTCTGGCGAATCGAATTGTAACAATATTACGAGAAACGTGATGCCGGCTCCTATTGACTAAAACAGCAAAATAATAACGATAACTAATCAAAACATCTCCACGTCAAACAATTATTATTTACAACTTAACAAACTTTGGTTTTCAATCTGTTTGTTCTACAGAAAGTATAGTATAAAATCAACTCACAGAAGTGATCAAATGAGTGTTCAGAGTAAAGAAATCGTAAGCGGTGAACTCGATCGTACAACTAGATATTTGATTGAGGAACAGTTGTAACTGCAAAAGCAAAATACAACAAATATTTAATTAATTCTCATTAGAGAGTATATAATTCTCAGACATATATTCACCTCGTCTCTTGTTGCACTATCCAAATAACGATTGTTTATGTCCGTGATTAGTATCTTCGACTTGAGGGCCTACGAGTATAGGTACAACAAACGTTTTACATTTTCACTGTTAGCATTACATTTTTATGCAACCTTTACTTAGTGAGGCTATACATCTTGAGTACAATAATACGACAGTAGAATATTTAATATAATAAAAACCTGTTTAAGTGGTAGGATTCTCAAACTAGTCAGTTGATATTTTAGATTCCGAGTGAAACGAGGAATGTATTGGTTTTACCATGTTGTATGTTCTTTTTTTCTTGTGTGCATGTCATCACGATTTTTCCTACAAAACGTTATCCTCTCATCAACAAAAGTATAAATTTCCGATAACAAATGTTGTCTATTTGGCGCATTAGAGATGTCATTTTGTGAATTTCTCAACAGCTTTCCCAATAATGGCGGAAAACTGATGAACAATTTAAAAAAAAACGGCAACATTTACAAAAGGCCAATTTTGATTTTTTTTTTTCATTGTACCTAAATCAAAAGGCATTGATCGTAGAGACATGACATTTTTAGCAGATATTTATATGGCTATGTTTTAGATATTATGTAAATTTCAAACGGTTTTGGAATTTTTTATGCTATTTATTTCCATTTGAAATTTGAGACTTTTATAAGTTTTTTTTCGTAAAATGTTTAAAAAAAATTTTTCTTTATTTTTAGACTTCAACATTTTAATACAATATCTATCGTACGTTGTTCTTACTCGTTTAAAATAATCTCAATAATCTATGATTACAATTTTTATTAATAAGCGTATTAATTAAAAATGTTGAAAAAATCAATAAAAAATTATGAAATCCGTCTGCCTTTTGTAGTTAAGAGTTTATAAACATTTCAATATCAATACTTAAGACTTGAAATTATAAAATATTGTACTAAATAAGTTGCTCTTTCCAGCGAATAAAAAAAAAAAATTTGATGGATATCGCAAAAATATTTTATAAGCGTTAGAACGTTATATTTTGATGAAATCGGGAGTTTCCGCGATATAAATAAAACGGTGTTAGTTATTTCATTGTAACTCAAAATATAATAATTGGAGAGACTTGAACATTTTTACAGACTACTTATATAAACATTTTCTAGAGGTGGTATACATTTCAAAATAATGGTGTACATTTTTACACTGTTTATTGGTATTTGCAATTTAGATAACATAACAATCGAGATTATCACTTTGTATAAGGATTCCTGTTTAAAAAGTTATAATTTTGCTCTTTTATAAATATAAACGTTATAAACTGATCCTCCCGACCTCTCATACTCAGAATCAAGTTTTCGATAACATTAGTTTTAAATTGTTAAGACCAATACAGCAGTATAATTCCCCAACCCCTGTAACCCACCCAACCCTGAAGTCTCATCCCTCCTAGGAGTCTCACCCTTTTTATTATTTTTATTGACTGTGTAGAATATGTTTTGCTTTTGCAATAATATTAAAAACAAAATCACCGAGTTATTATTGGGCCATGCGATTTCATAATGTAGTCATAGATATGTTCATTGATTTAATTTTTTATCGTAACTTATCAAAATATCTTAAATATCAATATAAAACGAGCTATCACACGAGCTCAAAATTATTCCTGACTTTTAACTGCAGATAACCTCAAACGAGCAATATCTTTACAATTACTTTACAATTACTACCCTCAATCACCACGTTTAAAGCAACATTGAATGTCTGATTTTTTTTATTACTGATGAATTTCATAAGCTATGATATCAAATTAAACACATTATGATTCGTACCGTTAAGCTATTAATATTCAAACTGTGCATTTATCTGAGAATCTGAATTTATTTATTTTACCGTACTCCTATTCTATACAACTTATAATAAATATCCTATGTCTTGGACTTATGCGACAACACCTAAAAAAAATCTTAGCTACCCCACTGCCCACAATGTACACACTAACCTCAGGTCCCAGGGCTTCTCTCTCGGTGGGCGAAGCACTAATAAAACTGCAACCCGTGTGGTCCAGGATTTGATGAACCCTTTTTTGATTTGGACCAATTTTGTATTCGTAAAATATAACCTAATTTGCGGTATTTTTGTGCAGGCAGCGTGTATGCAGTTGTAATGTACAATTTTAATTGTTTATTGACTACAAAGAAAATCTTGTGAAAAATCATGTACCCGCGAAATAAAAACCAGTCGTTTCTCGATCTCGGTTATAGTTTTTCGCAATTTTTCTCTTCATATATTCGGAAAATTGTTGAGAAATTAAAAAAATCACCTCTTCTAAGCAGTACCAACTAGACAACATTTTCTACGAGAAAAGCACCAGGGCGCATACATCGGATCAATCCTCCTGGTCGACAAAGACACGGAAAAAAAAATACCAAACACAATAAAACCAACACATCATACATCCTTGTTTGACTGAGAATCTAAAATATTATAACGGTGAAAGTAAGGCGCACCATTCTGGCCGAAGGCAGTCCTGCGCCGGTTCAAACGGGCGGCGGGAAAATAATTGTATTCCGCCCGAACGGGCTTCAGATAAACCGGTCCGAACGGATGCTGCCCACCCACCTGCTTGGTCGTGCCGTGAGCCGTCATCACGATCATGTAGAACCGCATGGAGTACTGGAGCAACCACATGTAAATGAACACGGTCAGCCGGGAGTTGACCCCGGCGAAGTTGAACACCTCGTAGTAGATGTCGAACAGCGCCATGACGCCCAGGCTGAACAGCGACGAGCCCATCGCTATGCCGAACATGTCGTTGAGAACCTGCGCGGCGTCTCGCACCAACCGGTGCCTGATGCGCAGCACTTCGGTCTCGTTGGCCGCGAACTGCGGTCCGCGCGCCGGCCGGTAAAAGTCCGCGGTGTACACCATGCCGGCGGCCCCCGATGCCGCCCCCGATGCCACCCCCGATGCCGCCAGCCACGATGCCATGGGTTGCGCGGCGATCTCGTCGGCCAGCCGTCCGAGGTCGCGGTTGACGTCAGCGAACATGGTGCCCAGCGCGCGGCACAGCGCCACGAACCGCGTCTCGGCCAGGCACATGCTCGCGTTCTCCACGTACATGAGCACCATGAACGTGACGACGAACATGTCCCGGTGCTGCTCGTTGTACGTGAGCACCAGCCGCAGCACGTTGATGGGCACGATGATCAGCAGGCACGCGACCACGTAGGCGACATCGTGGAGCTCGCGGCCGCGGTAGTGCGCGGCCGGCGAGTACACCTCGTACGCGCGCACGTTCTTCACGTACGCCGGCATGGCCGCGCAGTACTTGTGCAGCAGCGCGGCCGTCGACATGAAGCACGTGGTGGCCGTGGTCCTCGAGTACATGCCCTGCACCGTCACCACCGTCACGCCCTTGCAGTTGTTCTCCAGCCGGCAGAACACCAGCGGCGACACTATGAAGTTGTACACGCACGTCATCAGCAGCACGGCCGCGTACACCAGCACGCACGGTTTGAGCAGCGACGTCGACCCGATCATACCGATTCCCTGCGCCTGTCCCTGCGTCCGTCTCTATCCCCGTCCCTGTCACTCGTCTCCGATGAAAACCTACTGCAAGCGGTTTATTCGCCGTTCATTGCCCGTCGTAACGGTGTACAGGCGGCGAAAACCACGTGTACGACACGGCGGGACATCAGGATAATACGGTTTCGTGCACAAGATATATACTCGTATTCTGCGCGCGGCTTCCTTTTTTAGACTCTGAAACGAGAATTAATGTGGTTTCCGTAGTGCACGCGTGTAAGACGGCGAGCCCACCCGATGGTGCGCTGCAAATTCAGAGCCGTAGCAAGGGTGAGGTGGTTGAGGCACTTGCCTCAGGCGCCAATGCAATGGGGGCGCTAAACTTTGATAAATTTTTTAAATTAAAATATTTGACTACAATATTAACAGGTAACCTACGAAAATCATCTATGGCGAGAAACTATCGCGGGTTTTAAGGACGAATTCAAGAAAGAAATAGCCTCGCTCTTTATAAACCATGTGCAAGCCACAGTTTGAATTTGGCAGGAGTACATTCCGCTTCGACAAATGCAGTTAAAATTTTTTTTGAAAACGTTGAAAGCATTTTTAAGTTTTTTTTCTCGCTCCACAAATCGTTGGACTATTTTGATGATTGTATTAAAAATTTCATCAAAAGGACATTTAGACACAATATGGTCATCAAAATCCAATGTCATAATACCATTGAATACCCAAATTAAAGAATTTTATGTTGTTGTTCGCACGACGCACTTACATTTATTTTAATAATACTATAATTTTTTTTTTTATCAATAAAAAATAAATTTTAAATAAATATTTGTAAAATATTGTAAATATACACATGTTTCTTTGAAAAACAAATAAATAATAGTTTGAAATTTTCGAAAAATGATGATTATTTAGTTTGATGGAAGGGGGGACGCATATTCTGAAACTTGCCTCAGGAGTAGAAGAGCTTCCTACGGCTCTGGCTGCAACATCACCCGCGCGCGAACAACAACCGAGCACGATAAGATTGTCCCTTGGATTCACGTAGAACGTATGAACATTTCGGTGTTTTCGATAAAAAAAAAAAAAAACAACAGTGACGTAACAGTAATGTGACTTTTAGTCGAAAAATCGTACCGCGCCAGAAATCCTCGACCGACCGCGTACCCGTACGAAATGAATTAATGTTGAATCTAACATAATACATCCGTCGTAAACAAAACGCTTTTTCGTTGTTGTTTTTTGTGCGAGCCCAACACTGTTATGACATATGCCTCCCCTCCCACCCCTACCGGCACCGTGTTAACGATGTTATTCCTGTGTTTCGCGTACGAATATAAACTGTAGTAACAATAAATAAATAATTGCAGGTCCGGTGTGCAACGATAACAAACCGTCGTTGTACGCGCGTTGTTTGCACACGTTTAGCGTGCTGGTTGCGGGCGTCGATACTTCATTACTAGTTTTAGAAAAATATAGTTGTACGAATAATTTCACGCCTCGTTATACTCTCGGCGAATCAGTGGTGCATAGTGGCGGGCAGAGGTGGCGAAGGTGAATTTTTTTTTTCTCTACGTATATCGATACGTCCAGTGGCAAACTGGCCAGGGAGGCGAGGGGGCAATCGCATCCCGGGCCCTCCCTCGATCATGTCGTGTGAATAAAAATTATTTATAAACGTAAATATTACGGTAAAACACCATTAATTTACTGTACATATATTTTACGTTCAATTATGTTATCACGGGTTTTTAAAGTCGAAGAATTCTATAAGTAAAATATTATTACATATAATCAGTGATCGTCGTGTGTGCAGACGGCTCCCTCGAAAATCATCTAAAACAGGGGTCGGAAACCTTTTTAACCACGCGGGCCATATTTTTTTTCAATTGTTCATCAAGGGCCACATTAAAAAAAAAAATTACATATTATGATATAATACTTATAATTGTATTGCTATTATATTTAATTATTTTACATAGAAATATGAGAGTAAAAAAACACAAATGTTACTGGAAAAAATTGCTTTTAAGAAAAAATTTATTCGAATAAAAAATCGTAAAATTGTAAATTAATGCGATTTCTGTGCCTGTAGCTTATTAGTTAAATTTTCGATATCAGCTTGCATACTTGTTGTTGAGACTCGTAATACAGCTCGTAAATGTTCATCACTAAGGTATATAAGGTCTATCACTTTTAGATTCTAAAATATAAGATATATATATACGTACATATATATAGCTATATAAGTATAGGCTAAATCCCGGCCCCTAATTACTGATCAACCTCCCGGACTCCTCGACACCCAGTCCACCCCTGGATACGTCGATACCGTGCATATCATGTACCGGTAGTCGGTCGACCGTAAACATCGTGAGCCCCACGTCTCGGTGGTACATTCGATAATTATGTATTTTCGATAATTCGAATGCGTTGATGTCGATACCCTCGGTAACCAAACGAGATCGGCCGATCCGCATAACGCTACAGGCGGTATTTCCGCCGTAGAAATGCAAATCGACCAATTATACTCATTTACCCATACAGGATAGGTACTAGTAGTCTTTGAATTTAATTTCATGCCGTACAGTCCTGATGGTGATTTTACCACTGATCTGAATTCTTCACGTGGGTATACTCTTCATGCGCAACGCATTTGGTACGGAACTATAAATAACAGTCCGGGAATTTCGAGAACTAGAAACAACATCTAAGCTATATTCACTCGTCAGTCGTCACATCGAAAGTCTATCTACGTTGAATTATATAATATACTTTTCTCATCATAGACCGCTGTTAACTGTGACCGATGTAAACATTACAATAAATAATAATTTTGTTTTAACAATAATATTTTTTTTTTCACTTTATCTTTTTTTAATTATTTTTAAATGGGTAAAAAAATAAACTTTTAACGTAGCACGCTACTCGATATTTCTCCTGTACTAGGAATTATTTCAAGTTCCATTTTATCCTCCCTATTATCTCGTTATTCGCATATTATTTGTGAATCATATATTTTCGTTGTGGAGGAAAAATATCGAGTAGCTTGTTACGATATAAGTTTCAGGACTCAATCATGGGCACCTGCAATGTAATTTCCAAAATAAATCCAATAACAACGTTTTTTTTAACGCACACTGTACGCACGTATTTCATTGTTTTTTATCACGTAAAGTTCCATTCTTATTATTTTACACAAAATATGCGCTCGGGTGTCGTTGTAGGTATGTATTAATATGTGTGACGTAATTTTGTATTTAGGCTGCGCCCATAAGCCACGTATAATTTACACAAACCGTAACAACGCGTCATTGTAATAAATATAACAATGGTTGCACGTAAATATAGGTGCAACATTCTCCGTACAATCTATAGACATGTGATAATTCATATTTCAATTTACCGTGAATTGAAGTTTCGATAGACTTTTATCGTATCACTAGATCGGTCGGTAATAATATGGTGAGGGGGGAGGGGTTTACGATGATGAATGTTTCACAAAATAAATTAAAGAGATACCCGTGAATTTAATATATCGGCTATAAATAAGTACAGAAATATTTTGAGAGACTGTTGAAATATTTATGTGAGTAACTAGTGAGCGTCAAGAAAAATTCGTTCTTCTTACACGTGAGAAGTACCTACTCGTATATAGTTCGAAACGAATAATATTGTAGTGTGAATCGGTCTTATAATTCCCACATCGTTTATCGTATGATGATGGACATTTTCAAATGTTTGTGATACCTCTCCATCCTCCCCCATCTATTCGCCGTTAAATAATCAATAACAAGCATACTGTTCCTTATAGACGAAAAATAAAATCACTTGGTGGAGACGTATGCAACAATACTCTATTACGAATATATTCACTCAAGTGTATTTGCCATAAGTCTGCGCACTGCGCACTTCATAGGTACTCGAATTTTCAATTATTTTTCGATGTTTACAGATTCAGTGGTAATACAGTGTCGAATCCCTCGTAAACTGACTTGACCATTAGACTATGGCTGATGTATTCATTCGTCGACGCCACCGCTTCGTATTAGTAGAAAAAGCTTTCGCTTGTATTACACATATAATTGTGTATATGCGATAAAAATGACAAAACAACTATTGGCAGTAATTTATAAAGATTGTAATTTTAATTTAATACCACTGTATAGTGATAACCTTTTTTACAGCGTCAAAAGAAGAAAACTATTTTTCCAATTATACCTACAATTTATAAATGGCGATCGCGAAAATAAACGAATGTTTGATTTCATTTTCACAGCTACTCGATTCGTTTGAAACTTAGAAGTAAGATACAGACACCTAACATTATATTATACGCATCATCATCAATTTTACTATAGGTGTTTAACAGTCGTATTATGTACATCAAGAGTTCTACCTCTCACAATTTGGAACAGTTATTTTATTGCCAACAAGAAACTTTCAGTATATATTTGGATCAAATATTTTTTAGTTATTTTTTATTTTGTGACGGCGGCCTCCATTGTCTTACATTTTAAGGTATGAATATACTATAAGCCTAATCAGCTAATTAGCGAACAATTTCATTTTTTAACACTTATAAAAATGATTTGCGACTTTCCGACAAATATTTTTTTTTATTGGATACAAAGAAAATCTTTTGAAAAATCTTGTATCCATGAAATATAATCAAGTCTATTCTCGATCTCAGTTGACATTGTTTGCAATTTTATGTCTATTTTTCTCAATAATTCGGAAAACTGTTGATTTATTCAAAAAATTATCTCCCCAAAGTACTTATACTAGTCGAAATGTCCTATCACAAAAGTACCAGGTTTTTGTATATTGGAGCACTCCTTCTTTTGGTGTATAAAGATAAAATGATTGAAATAAAAAACTAAGTACACATCATGTTAAAACCAATACATTTTTTGTTTCACATAGAATTTAAAAGGCATCAAATCCACTAGAAGTATAGCTTAGATGATTATCTATAGAATTTCAATCACATGCTTACTTAAAATTATGTTTACCTATTGATTTTATGATAGTTTTTTTGTTACCTATTTATTCGTTTAAATGCAATGGATTGGATACGATTAACTGAAAATTATTTTTCTTTTTTATGCGTCTCTTAAGTTACTAAATAGTAAGTATCTATCATATTTACTGTGCGCAGTATGAGTGTATAATAATAAGTGACATGATTTTTCGGTGAAACGTTAGAATAATAATTAAACACAATAATAATAATATTAATCAATATCGTGATTATTAATCAGGCTTGCAAAGACATAAATAAATCACAGATCTACATTTTAATTATATAATACAGGCCGAGGAGCGGTGAACAGGGGATGACGGATAATCGTGTTCGTGCCGATAATCATGATGTAATAATAATAAGACGACAGCTTATTCGACGCTGTAGCTCTTTAGAGAGAGCCGTTCGTGGATCGCGAGGCGGGGAAAGGTCATGTATGCCTATAGACGTGATCGTGCAGGTGCACCGGGGATTAATTGCATTAGATTCGCAAGCGTACGCGTCTGACGACCGCGCGCACCCTCGACCGCGGTCGACCCGGGCACAATCGGCCTCGTCAGCTCACGCTCGTTCGGCTGAGTCCCTGGTTGCGCGGCTCCAGACACGTCCACCGCGCGACCCTCCGGCAGCTGTTACCCAGCAACGGACCACCGGCAGCAACACCGTATATGCTGACCAGACGGCTAACATGACCAGACGGCGGCGGCCGCACGTGCATAATAATAATGTCGTGAATTAATAATCAGGGCTCGGAAGTTCTAGCAAAATGCATATTTTTTTGGGTTAGTCCTAAAACATCCGAAATACAAAATATATGTTTCACACTTATCTGACGTCGTACACAAAATTTTATTTTTTCTGCATATTCACGCTTTTTATTGCTATTTTCCTAAAATTAAGGTTTTTATGGCTATTTTTTGGGTATATTTTCACATATAATGATTTTACTTGGTTATATTATTAAAAATATATAAAATATTGGAAATAAATAGGCCTCAGCGAATAATATTTCATGTTTGTTAACTTTATAATATTATAATGTTAAGTTTATAATGTTCAATCAGTCCAGCCAGTCCCTGGGCCATTATTGAGCCTCAACATTTTATAAAATTGTATAATTAGTAAATGCAATTATTGATTACGTTTTATTTTAATTTTAATAAATTTATAATTATAATTTTTTCAAGGTAAATGCATGTTTTTTTATTTTTCGTCCTATTTTTAGTGCATATTTTAGAGATTTAAACTGCATATTTAATAGCTAAAAAGTAACATTTTTAGGGCTAAAACTTATATAAATATACTTTTATGCCTACATGTGGTTGGTATACGTATGCGCTGTTGATCAACTTGAATAAACTGCAGCGGTAATGTAGTGTTAAACGCGAGATGTTAACATTTTCACGGTGCACCGACGTTTATATTCCGATGATCGTAATAATTTTTCAATTTTACATCACGCCCGACACACGTGAAATCATCTTTTGTACCATTTATGTGTTTAGGTATATTACCTGACTGGTCACCGGCGTATTGGTGTGTACACGGGGGTGGTGTACGGGCACGGCGCGTACCTAATGCGCTGTTTTTGCCCGTGGCGTGTAGCTTGAGAGAAATCGATGATGCGCGGGCTACGGCCGCAACTGCTATCATAATAAAATATGTAGCTTATTGTAAAATAAACGGGTCGACTAGCCCACGAGTTGTGATATAATTACGTAACACTTCTTCACGTGAAACACTACATATAATTAATCATGTCGACCAGCTACATTGCTGCAGATCGAAATAGAAAAAAAAATTAAATCTTTGGAAAATACAGTAAAAATTGAAAAAAAATTGTAAGACTTTTCTACCGTTGGACTATTGACTGTTAATCGTTAAAATAATATATTGTTTTTTAATAAGACAACATTTTAAAATCTTATTTAAAATTAAATAAATTTATTTTGTTAATAGGGAGCGAATGATCGTAAAATTATGTGGAGCGTGTTTTTTTTTTATATGACAACTATACCAGTTATAAACGATCTCATTGTGGACTCGACTGTCACATACAAAGAATATATCCTCTCTCACCCTACCTGAAAATCCAAAACGACGTTTAAAAAGAAACTGGTCCCGTGACCTGTTGCAATAAAATGTTACTGTCGTCTTAAATTACATAAATAACAAATTATATGAGAGTGTTTCCGTCGAACATTTTCCCCAATCAAGTTTCTCAGGTTAATTATATTCATTACATCATATTACAATATTTACTCATTGTTAGATTGTAAATTTATATTTTAAATTAAATAAAAATAAAATTGTACCAAACAAAAGTTATAACTTATATCAAACACGCGATTTCAAAGTTTGAAACTTACTCTTTCTAATATTATCATTGTATGATTAGTTAATTACACAATCGTGATGAGTCGTGCCTACTGTCCAGAGTAGTGAGTTAAATGAATACGCGTTAACATTTTTTTGATTTCAGCTCATAATGAATAAAAAATAATATTTGTAACATTATAACTATTTCATTGGGATTTAATTTAAGAATCATACTGATGATTTATTAATTAATATTAAAATTATGTAAAATTAATAATTATTAATTATTAACTGATTTCTTATGTATATTAATAATGCCGATAATGGTTGAGATATGATATTTGATTATAAATAAATCGTATTTTGAATTTTATTATTTTTGAACCGTCCCCATACAAAATTCCTGTCTACACCAATGATAGTAAAAATACGATTGAGCACCGTTACACCGATGGAAATAACGTGTGTATCATAATAGTAATAATAATAAGGCAGTAGAGCACAGGGCCTGTTTCTAAAGGGGGCCACCACACCGTCGCCGTCACCGAAGGCTGCAGAAAGCAGAATACGTCATTATTATATAATTGCAAGGGTGTGCCGAGAGTGACCGAGTCGATTGTTGAGTGTGCCCGGGTGTGTACGCAACAGGCCAGACTGCAGAAACTGCATCCCTGCACACATGCACATGATGACCATCAATAATGGACTTGTCGTACTGCAGCCGATTCGATTCAACGGCGCAAGGCC
Source organism: Periphyllus acericola (assembly GCA_949715065.1). Taxonomy (NCBI): domain Eukaryota; kingdom Metazoa; phylum Arthropoda; class Insecta; order Hemiptera; family Aphididae; genus Periphyllus; species Periphyllus acericola. Next base: position 61,353,174 of record OX454264.1, read on the forward strand.
TATCGGTTGACTGTTAGGACTTAGAAAGTGGTTACCTCGCTCCCTGCAATATTTAAGTTTACTACACCTGCCTCTCTAATCTACTTTAATTTCATAATTATATTTTCAGTCAATTATTCAGTTATCTAGGTACCATCCTATACTTATACGCATTTAAATAATAACATATCGATATAATGTAGGTACCTACTTCAAATTCTGAACGTAATTAATGCGTGGCCGGTAATTGGACCACTTTTTACCTATATCTACTTCGTATGCAATATTTATTTACATTTTATCACCCGGGTATTGGGCCACAAAAGTATAACACAATAATATACGAACATATAACGTTTATTAATTACAGTACCTAAATAAGCTTAATATTTTTTTTAATACATAGAACTAGTCAAATAAATGAATTACTAATATTTTTTTCGACAACTTAAAATACAATCGTTTTTTTTAAATAATGACGCTACACAGATTTCATTAAAATCTGATTTTTACCCTTCAACGTTTTTTTTAGATTAAAATTATTAGTTAAAAAAATTAAAAGTCAATTAAAGTTTGTATCTTAGTTTTTAATATTCCTACGCTTCTGATTTTAATGAGTTTTTTTATAAAAAAAGTCTTAACTATTGTTTATAAAATGTTAACTAATAACATATAACTGTTTTAAGTAATACTATTATATTTTCTAAAATATCGATGTATAAACGGCTCGTTTGATTTATTGAACCTTAGAGGTGCGGCTGGGTGATATATAATAATAATCACAGTTACATTATCACATTGATCGATAATACCCTGGTAGTTTTGGGCCATAAAAGAAGATTTTTTATGATTTATTTTCCTTCATATATTCGTAAAACGTTATATTACGTAATACGTTTTATTCGTAAATGTTTCACGCATAGTTAAGAAATTGTATTTTAATTTATTTTTATTTTTTAAATTATTTATTCAGTACGTTGAAACAATGAAAAAAAAATATTGCATTAATGTACATCAAGAATAATTCACGAACTGTTAATCTCGTTACGTGGTTTGTTAATAATGTTAGTTAGTTAATATATTTAGTTAATTTAGTTAGTTAATATATATATATATATATATATATATATATATATATATATATATATCATATTATATATTTAATATACTACATAATTTATGGTTAGTTATTCTTTATCACTCGTAAATATATTTAAGATAATTATTTAGCTTAAATATTTTTTCTATACCTGCATAGTCATTTTTTAATATATATATAATTTAATTAATATATTTTAAATTAATATAAATTTAATATTATGCCCATAGTAAAAAAGTAAAATATTAAGACTTGAAACTGAATAAATAAACACATTTGACGTTTATATAGGTACTCAAATATTCACAAATAGATATATTTTTGAAATATAATTGAAAAATGTTAAATCATATTGTATGCAATAATTTCATAAATGTAATATATTGTAATAGTTGTTGATTTCTTAACACAATAATATGTATTAAAATATTATTATATAATTGTTACGTAATAATATAATGATATTAAAAATATACAAATCGCAATAAAGATCTAAAAAAATACATCTTATTTCATCAACGATAATTCCAACTGAAGCATCAAGCAGTACTAAAACAAGTTTTCGAGTTAATTTGGGCAAATAAAATATATTATAATAATTAAGTATCATATTATGCATCGATTAGGTTACTATGTACATTTGGTTTCAACAAATTACAAGTAAATATAATTATTTGAATTTACTATTTACATTATTTCTGTCCTATACAAATTTTAGCTTCTTTTGAATTACAAAGACGACGTAATTTATTGCTTCATTAGATAATATTATATATTATTATATTACTATAATTTTTATGAAATTATTCAGTTGATGAACAAATAATCTAACTAAAATTATTTTTTTGGCATAGTGGGAAATGAATAATAGTGTAAAACGGCCGACTGCTCAGCGCGACAAGCTGTGTATAGGCCCCTGGTATCGAGAACTATGTGGCGCCGGCGAAGTCAAAGGAACACGGAGTTTTAGTTGTGATGCATGTTTAGTTGTCCATTCATTTGTCCTGGATTTCTTGCGCATTTTAAATTGTACTTTAATTCGGTGACATCATTAAGTTGTGAAATTTTTACGCGCAAACATCTCTTGCTATTAATTGCTATTTTCGTCTAGTACGAATTACGATAGTGTAGAACGGAAGTAACCCAAGTTCATACAATATTATCAAATCGAGTAACACAATGGGTACAACGTAGGTAATACGTAGGAAATACGTGCGCTATAAATACCTGGCGGGCTTTATGAGCGCTGAGGGAGTTCTGGGTGATATTGTTTGCTTATTGATTCACCCCGTGGAAACCCTCTCTCGGAGCACGCTGTTCCGCTCAATGTATATTTTAGTCACCCATGCAGTTTCCATTCGATTCCGGTAGTATTCGGCAGTCTGTTGCTGCGTGGCTCCGCCCACCTCCCCTTTGCATCATTTTCTCCTGAATCAATTTGAGAGTACACTGGATTTCGGTATCATATTAACTTGCATGTTTGGTTCAGTCGGTCCTCCCTGTCGTGCGTTTTTTTATTCAATATTGTTTTATAGTGTTGGAGTAAGTACCTATTTGGTTCTAACTTATTTCAAATATAGTATTTTTTTTATTGAATTGTTAATAAAACCCCATATTTGTTTTTTTTATAGATATCACCTATCAGTATATAAAATATCGGGATTATAAAAAAAAAATCAAATATTTGAAGAACGTCACATCGATTTTCCATTTACAAACTTGAAATAAAACATACTCAGGAATATGGTATGCGTATTTGACTTAATATTATTCATTGTATTTAAAATATATAAATGCGGGGTTTGTTTTAGAAATAGGTACAGCCAAAGATTGATGGATTATCGCGTAGGCAGGATTGGCTCATGCCTATAAAAATAGAAGTCAAGGTGTCGTTAATTTTTAATTAGGGTTCTCATACGGCAATTCGGCGATAGGAGAAAATAGAATATTGTTACAAATTTCATAGAAAATAACTTTTATAAGTTATTTCAGTATTAAATCGTGTACCTAACCATTATTACAGCCTGTAATACGTTTCACTGTTGTGGAAACTCAATAATACAGCATAGTCAATATACACTTTGTATACAATTTTTCATATTATTACAACTGCAGCTAGTTTAATTTTCACCTATTATTTAGGTACCCAATTCAATCATATCAGCTTCAACCTATTATATTTGGTCAGCCCATTGCCCATACGAAATTGATATAGTAATACTTTCAACTTACATGTTAAACTAGAGAAAATCTAGACAAATACAGTATGCAGTTGTTCTTAAAAAAATGTTGTCATATAATGTGATATTATACGAGTATATTAATTTATCGAACATAAAATCGAATGCAAACATATAAATATTCTTGAACTTGATTTTTTACTTAATTTGTCCACTTAAAATCCCTGTTTCGATATACCTATACAATAGGCTTATTAAATTAGTTTTCAAAAACGATTTTAAAAAAAAATATCCAGAAAGCCAAAATAACAGTTGATTGTATAAATGTTTCGTGTAGTGTAAAAATATATATGTACATGATTTAGGTTATTTAGTGAGACGTACACAATTGATTGTTCCTATTGCCTATTTGTAAGATATATAATATTATTCTACTATATATTACCTTTTCTCAAAATCAATGTATTATTTTAATGAACTTTTTTCAAATATTTAAGAATGTTTTTGGACCTAAGGTAAACTAACTGTGAATTCTAAAGTTTATGAGCGTTATGACTTATGACTAGGAACTTGATGCATTGCATTATTTTTATTTGCTCTTAGGCTTATCTTTACAGAAATTCGATTCATGATATATAGAATTTAATAGTAGAATTTATAATTTTAATTTTTTTGATTTTTAATAAATTTCTTGCTATATAGTAATTTATAAGTAAATTTTGGTGCATTTTATTGATATTTTAAGCTTTTTGTAGAAATATTTGCATTTTTATTATTGAAAGCCCCACAAAAAACTAAATAATTGAAAAATTAAGTTTGTAGATTGAATTCATTAAATTCTGTAAATTGAATTCATCTTCTTATCGGCTATCACTGTACCTTTATTATTTAATTTATAAAAAATTGCATTTATCGACATTGTGAGATTGAAGATATTTCATTGTTACATTAATTCCATAGTGTTTACTGTATGCAGTAAGCTGCATTTTGTAGTATCAGTTAAAATCTTAAATTTATACATCAACAATATGCCTAAAATTAATTTAAAAAATCATTTTTTAACATTTTAATAGTTTTTAAAAAAATTTTAGACCAATCTTTCTAATTTGTAAATATAACAAATCATAACAAATAAATTCTTAAAATGAAATCTAAATTAAAGTTGGTAGGTATGTGTATAGCAAGCTTATGTGCTTATCATATAATAATAATTAATGAGATTATAATTATTTCAAATTACATACATTTAAAAGAAAGTAATGTCTGAAAAGTATTTCATTCAGATACAATTTCAGAAAAAATAATAAATGATAGGTATGATAAACATTTTAGGTATATTTAAATTTTAAGTGCTTAAGACTGAAAATAATAATTATTGTATTCTTCAAAGTTTGAAAAATAAATAATTAGAATAGATTACATAAATGATTTGTAAGATTCTTAAAAATAAACCATAAAAAAGGCTTTCATTAGTTTTGTAAATTGTTAACAATTATTATTATATTATGAATAATTGAAATCTATAGGATATGAATGGATAAATATTTTAATATATTGATGTAAAATATTTCCTTTTTTGGATTTACTAGGTATCGCTAAATGAGCCTTAGATATTTCTGAAATAAGATATATTATTGTCACTAAGATAATAAAATAATAATAAAAAAAATACATCAAATATTTTTTTTTTAGAATCAATATAAAAACCTTTCTGCAACTCTTATATAAGCAATTTTTTGCCTCGAAAAATTATAATACATAATATTTCACAATGAAACCAATAACTTATTAACTTAATTTAAATTTTAAAGTAGGAACATTTTTTTTGCAAAGAGCCATAAATTCAAAACTATGTAATATACAATATCCATGATTATTAGTTATTACATAGTGGCATAGTAGTATGTGTATAGTGTATACATTTCCTGGCATTACTAATAAGTATTAGTGTACTATATTGTATTCTTATGTGATAAGGAAACCTATTGCAACATCTACACTCATAAGTATAAACATATATTAAATATTTATGTTATTAAAAAATATTTCTTGGTTTACTTTAGGAGATTAAAACTGAATAATTGGCAGTTGTAATGTCACAATAATATTCAAATCAGAATTGTGTACTGTTAAACAGATCAACAAATCATCGCATTAATAAGGATTAAGGACCGTGGTTTTAGAGTACTATGACCAGAAAAAGAGTGAGAAAACAAAGAAAAATGACGTTTAGAAAAAGTGATATTATAAAATCAAAATTATCAAAAATCGTTCAAATTTTGATATTTTGTTATATATTATTTTATTTATACTTGTCAATTTATATGTTATTTAACAATAATCAAGACGTTAATAGGCTAATGCTAACATATTATGTATGTGTACGCGTTAAATGAAAAAATTTATAATTTTATTCAATCATGGAAACAACTTAAAACACTATAGTTTATTTAATGAAATACCTATTAGGTTTAAAACTATATTATATCTCTGAATTATTGTATCGCTATTCTATAATCGCTTTAACTTATATTTTTGAATTTATCATTTGTATTTAAGACGGTAATATTATTATGGTTGGATATTAGCTAGAGTAGTGCAAATACTAAATGTTGACAAATGCCTCTGACATCACTTAATAACAAATCTATTTGTTTTATTTCATAAAAATCAATGCTGTAAACACAATTTAAATTTTAAAAAATGTTATTTTTATAAAAATATTAATTAGAATGTATACTGCTCATTATATTATGTTATATAAATTAATCTATGAAATAGTATACAATGAATTCATGATAATTTTATTCTAAAAAGGGGGGAAATGATAATTACTTGATTAATATTGCAATGCAATGCAATTAAAGATACCTCATACTTTATTAGAGTACCTAGCCAAGTACTTTGAATCATCAAAATGGTTGAAATTATGATGACTCAATTTAATCTAATAACGGATAAAAAAAAAAATTAGCAGTGTACATTTATTTTTTTTGAACCGCACAGTTGTTAATTGTCTACTAGTAATAGTAATATTACTAATTAGTAATTAGTAATATAGTAATAGTAATATACTACTGTATAGTAATTAAATCTTTTAAGTAGTTATAATAAAACAAACAAATGTAAGAGTAAAGAAACACATATTATAGCTAATATATTTATATTATTAAACAAATATCTTAGTAATTAGTAATATAGTAATAGTAATATACTACTGTATAGTAATTAAATCTTTTAAGTAGTTATAATAAAACAAACAAATGTAAGAGTAAAGAAACACATATTATAGCTAATAGATTTATATTATTAAACAAATATCTTGTTTAGCAAAACTGAAAAATCCTCCCAATAGTCTCAATGAAGAAACTTCAATGTGATTTAATGTCATTAATAGTTTGGCAAGGTGTTTATACTATTTTATTTTATATTCAAAACTTATGCATAGTGAGTAACAAAAAAAGTTCTGATATCCCACTCTAAGACTCTAAATCAAATTGTTGTGTCACTATATAATGTAAATGTATAAAAATAATAATTTACATTTAAGTTTACTTAATATTATAAGACAGTATTATACAAATATACCTGTTTTTTACATGTTTTCAAAACTTTTTATATTGATTATAAAACATGTTTTACATTAAGGTCACATAATATTAAGTAAAATGAGAATATTACTATGAATTATTATTTATATTAAAAAAATGAACACATATAATGATTAAAATCCCATAACTTGGTGTTTCTGATGATGCCAAAATCGGTAAATTTGTTAAGTATACAAATTATGATCAAGTATTTTTTACCACATTATATTTTAATCGTTATAAATTATAATCAAAGTAGATACCTTGAAGATTTTGTAGTCCTTAGTCCTATAAATTTGAAAATTTGATTTTTAATTTTAGTACTTATCATATTTATTATACGAAATAATTTCTAACATATTTCAACCTATTTACATTGTCAAAAATATTCATATTATTATTAAATACAATTATCAACACATGTTTTTTATGTATTAATTTATTTATTTAATGGGTTGATGCTCAATAATACAATTTACCAAAATACATTTTAATATAAGAAGACAATTAATTTATTATTTATATCTGTGCACTGTATAGACTATAGATGAATGATAAAAAAAATATGATTACTGTACCAAATTACCAAATGTTCGATATGAATAAATTACAATTTGCAATCACTTTAAGTTCACATTAAAATATTATATAAACATGTAAAATGTTAATACTTTTTTTATTCGTGAACGCTATTATTATAGTACACATTCAGTATCAGATATCATTCACGCCAGTATGTTTACGTGGATGACAAGTATCAATGACAAGTACGCGCAGGGAGTTTCTAAAAATATTTTGTTAACAAAAAAAATAATCGAAAATTTGCACAGACCGGTGTTATTCGTGTAATGATGTTGCCTGTTAGGACTTAGGACATAGGGTGGTGAGCGCTTAGTGACTTTTACTGTACAATATACATTTCTTTCGAAATATGTTATGTTCCGGTAGGCTGTAATGTAAAAAATGTATGGAAAATCAATAATACACGTAACATGTGTATGTATAGAAGTTCTTCGGCTTGTTATTTTTTACAATGCTTATGATATTAGTTATGTAACATACTAAGTATTATTTATATTTAAAATTAAAGATGTAATATAATCATAAAGAATAAATACGCGATAAATTTAAAAAAATTCTAATAGATGTACGAAGTCCTATATAAAATGTTATATACCAGTGCAACTGTAAGAAATCACGGGAAAACACTTTACTGACACTCTGTTTATGATTCTTATATAATTTAACTTTGAAAAATGTAATTAACCTATACACGCAAGTGAAAAAAGCTACTTGGTCAACTTAAGTTTAAGCATATACTTAGACTAAAAGGGTTTAGACTTCTTAAACCAGAGGACAAACCGGAAAGGGATCAGTTCAGCTGAGAGTCATGGCGCTAGGATTATTTTCCAGGGCGGACAAATAGAAGACTCACAGATTTTAGGGCAGGCACAGTCGCAGCACACATACAGAAAAGGCACAAATAGTGCCCCCTTGCCCTAAAATATATTGGTTGCGTCACCGATGATGAGTGAATAGAAGTTTCACAATATAATGTATTTCTGTTTTTATTTCATACAATATTATTAATAAATAATTTTTATGTCGTCACAATAAATCTTATAATTCAAATCATTTAAAAAATTATATAATTTAAAACATACTAGCAAAACATAAATATAAATGTAATATTTACATAGTATATCATACTATAATGTAATACAATTACCCAGGGCCATATTTATGCAAGGACAAATGGGACATTTGCACTGGGCCCACTCGAAAGAGGGGCCCACTGACTTCAGCCTTATAAAATTAATTATATACCATTTTTATCATATTTTTGGAAAACACAATTTTACTTGGATATTTTTGTGGGTATAAAGTATAATGGGGTATAACGCGAAAACGATGGCTCTAATCAACATTGACGATAACTTAAATTCATTAAAGATATGCAAATATCACATGCATTTCAAAATGTGGAAACGTGTCTACAAATTTTTCTTACAATGCCTGTTACAAATTGTTCCAGTAAACGATCATTTTCTTCATTAAAAAGAATTAAAAATAAATTACGATCTACATTGAGTCAAGAAAATATGGACGCTCTGGGAATATTATCTATTGAACGTTATATCACAGCAAACCTAAATTTTGATGATGTTATTGACCACTTTTCTAAGCAAAAAGCAAGGAAATGTTTGTGAAAACTGAAATAAAATTAGATTTATAACATTAAACGTAAAAACATTTAATTTGATACCTATATAATATTTATTACCTATATAATATACCTAATATTTATTCCATGATCCAACTACACATATACTCGTACTAATTATATACAACATTAATTTAAAAATGTATTATGCGTACATTTTTATTTTAGCATTGAAGAAAATAAAGATGGACAATTTGGGGCCCAAAATTGTAAAATTTACTGGGCCCACAAATTGGTAAATCAGGCCCTGCAATTACCATAATAAGTCATTATAACTTTAAAATGAAAATTTAAAAAATAAGTGAACAAAGTACCTATGTATCAAATCTATTACTCAACTATGCATTAAATATATTTTTAAATTATATTAAATTATAATTTTGATTCTTAATAGTAGGTTATCAGAATTAACAAATACCCGTACAAGAGTGCTTGAATATTAAAAGATTTATTTTTCCAATATTATAGGATAAGAGACTTATAGTATTATTTTTTTTTTCAAAATTTATAAAACAAAGTAGGTTGTATACTTTATAAATTGAACTATACAGTAAATGTGTTAAAAATATGATTTTGAATGTCGGTCTGTGAAATACCGTATTATACTGGAAAATTATGTAATATATAGGTACCTATGTTTTCATTAATAAATAATACATTTATTTTACTAAATTTAGGAAGATCTTGTAGTAGTTTTAATTGTACTTTGGTGACTGGAAGGAAAAATTTCAATGTGATTAACGGTAATATTATAAAAAACACAATCTGACATACATTTTTTAAAATTTTATAAAAATAATATTATTATTATTACCTTCAATATTTTATTGTTTGTTTTTAGGGGAGCTTTACAGTATTTTTAACTATACAGTGGTAAATTGGAAAGAAAAAAATGTGATGTAAGTATGTAACTAGCCATAATGATATGAAAATGCATATCAGATATTTTATTCAATAATTTAAAATTATGAACAATTTATTATTAAGCATTCACTTCTAGCACTCATTAATACAGACTTTAAATGGCATGGGAACTTTATCAACATATAAATCCTTTCTTGAATGTTTATATGCCCATCTACACTCATTATTTACTACTCACAATATTTAAATAAAATTTACATTTATCCTTTTATTATTGTTGAGGGGACACATTATGTAGAAGGGCATTTATTGGACAAATAAATTATACAATATTGTATTTAACATACTTTTAATAAAACAATTATACTGACATAAAAGGTACAATTACAATCAATTGTACTACTTTATTAATTTTCACTCAATAATGGTACATAAACATTCAATACTTTGTTTACAATTTCCTACTGCAAGGAATTTCAATATATACTATAGGTTTATTACAGGAAAAGCAAGTAATAATATTTTTAACTATACTTTGCTGAATAGGAAAGGAAACTTTCAATATAACCATAATGTTAAAATCACAAATAGATGTTTTAATCAAAAATTAAAAATTATAACACTGTACTAACACCAACATTTATTATTCTATAATAAACATTATTCATCGAGAATTATTTTTTTTATAATATACCCTATCTATTATTTAAATAATATTAATATTAAAGAATTTAATAGTTTGTCTCTAAGTTGGCTATTTTCAATTATATTTTTGTATACTCCCTAATGTATTTGATTGTTTTTTTGATTTTGGTAATTACACATTTCAAAAAGTGTTGAATTATAATTCATGGTATTTATTAGACTTATAAATTGTAAGTATATTACTGTAATTAACATACTTTTAACAAAACATCAGATATATTGATTTTTTTGCAATTAAATTGTACTACTTTATTAATTTACATTAAATAATGTACCTACCATTAACTTTCAATATTTTTTATTTCAATTACCAATTAAAATTATTAAGTTCACTTATTATATTATCCAAAATACAGTAAAATAAATTAGTTTGAAATTTTGTTTCTGCTATAGGTGATTTCTTTCTAAGGCAATTACTACTTTAATATTTTTTGTAGTCTTTTTTTATTTTTATTTTATAATAAGAAGTATAATATTTGAATTAATTGAAATTGTTGTTGCGTCATCATAACATTTTATATAAAAACTCTGATTTCTCAAATCCAAAAAATGTTTTTTTGTAGACTCAATTAAAATCATACTTTTTATTATATCAGCATTAACATCTTGTAAGTATTTACTAACAATATTTTTTTGATATAGATTATTAAACAATAATAATAAATCAATTTAAAATCAATTATTATTAATATTAATATTATATTAATAGTACTTGAGCATTAAAATTGTTCCATAGTAATAAAATAACATCAAAAATGTTTTTAATTGCCCTACAACAATGAATTCATGAAGAACCCCAAGTAATAAATAAACCTTTAAGTTCCATAGGTTTATAAGTTTTTAGTACCATGTTTTGTAATTCTATAAATTGACTACGGACAGCTGGACCAGAAATGAAAACATATAATTCCAGTAAAAAATACTTCTTCTTCTTTAAGACTTAGTGAAATCTAAAAACTGTTCTATTAATTCTCCTTGAAAATAGTACCTAACCACAACAGAAAATTACTTAATTTCAGAAATATTCAGAAGTTTCCTCATCCATTTTAGAAAAGTTTATACAGATTCTTTAAATTCAGAAGAAATCGTATTTGAAATTATAATAACCATAGTGTTAATAATTTCATTCTGTATTGACTGCAACACTAGAAAATTCAAATTCAAATTATTGAAAGTAATCAAAAACTCTAGGAGGGCCAACGAGTAGGCCAGAGAATTTCATCTCCTGGTGTCGAATAAAATGGCTCCAAATCAGCATCAAATTCAGACGTATCCAGCCATTCAGTGAAGAAGCTCTGCCTGTTCATAAACATAAACATCATTGTTTATACTTATTGTTCTTATGTTAGTTTGATTAATGTGTAATACTGTAACAAGTTTATCATATTCATTAAAATATTCTAATACTTTTCTAATACTTTTAACATTTAAACATATTGCTACTGCTGGTATCAAAGCCGGTGCGCAACATTCTAATCATGACTCAAGTTTGCACACATTATATTATTATAAGTCTTACATAATATAGCAATATGTTTACGAAGTGAAAATAATGCCGGCATAGATACTTCAAATTATAAAGCTTCTTATAGAAATGTTGGAACATTTTAACAGACAAATATGGTGTTATGGTAAATTACTATGTACGGACGTTTCAAAATCCAACGTTAATAGGAAATTTCTATTACATAAGCTGTAGCTTGGACATAAATATTATTACATCTTAGCAGCGGACATAATTAATTTAACCTTTTTCCAAAAACGAACGTAATTAAAGTTACAGTTAAATGGTTACTGTAGTTAAACGGTGAAACATGAAATAAATTCATTGTATATGTGAAATGTCAAGCCGGTTGATACTAGATATCGTTATCTATTGGAAATAATATCGTTACTCACTTCGTTCTCGTCGAACGCTTAACATGAAAAAGTTGATAACACTGATAAGGCTGCAATCAACCGTGTACACAACACACAATTATTCATATTTCTGATTTCATGTTCGTTGATGTTCGCAGTCGCAACACGCTTTGTATATTGCTTAGGCACGTGCATTGTTCATTTTAGCTGCTACAATACTTAGCGTTCATCATGGATCCCGTGATCGATACGATTCCTCAAATGATCAAAGATATTGAACTACTGGAAGACTTGAAAACGGCAAAAGAAAATGAACGCCTAGCGTTGGAATCACAAAATCAAAAACTTCGATACAGGTTGAAGTTTTTGAAGGAGGTAATAGTCTTTGGTATTATACTGTTAGGTAAATAAAACGAAACCAATCTCACGGTCTGTCTCTGTTACTTTGATTATTCGTGATAAGTAAATGACTCCCTCGTATGACTGTGTACGACTCACTCGTATGACTTACTGCTAGCTTTTATATGTTTATTGTTTGTTATTATTGAGCTTATTAATATTGGAAAATTGAAAATCATATCGACGTTTAAGTTCAAATTAATTTTTTCCTATTGGAATAAATTATGACTTGGTATAGACATTTATCCGAGGCAAAGAACATTGCTATAGATATTTATGATAAGTACATGATTACTTATTTTACTTCTGGAGTTTTATTCATTTTCTTCTAAATATACGAGTCTTCTTAATGTAATTATTAATAACTATATCAATGATATTTTATTAATCTTATAAACGCAACCTACGTAATTGCAATAGTGATATAAATATAATGTTTAATCAAACTTCCTTATTCAAGATATTTATGATACCTACTTATCAAGCCATTAAGTTAAAATTAATGATTTATATCATTATGATTTGTTCTATTTTACCAATAGTTATAAATGTATTTAACAAATATTTTATATAAAAGATACATTTAAATTATTAAATTATTAATATCCACAATTGTTTTTAAACTGTTAATTAATACTTACTTAATACTAAAATCAAATTATTTTAAAGTAAAGAATTTTATTAATAAGTTATACTGCCTACTATCATCTTATCCAAATTGAGCTGATTATTCAATATTTATTTCAGTTAATAATGAAAACAATAAATCCAATATTATATAATTTGTTTATACTTATTGCCTAAGATTTTTGTTCTATGGCTTTTTATTCTAACCAGTTTTTCCGAGTAGTATGAATACTAAAAAATATGAATATTTATATATTATATATTGTATTTAAAGAAAATTTAAAATTTAAACTAAATCGTTTATAGCAAAAAAATTATTTTTAAATATTCTCGATATAATAATAAAAAGTATTATCAATTTTGTAGTAAATTTTCTTCATATTTCAGATATTTTTTTTACCAAAATAGACTACAAATTATTAATTAGCTAGACACTTTATTGAAAATATAGAGTTGTTTAAAAAGAAAAAAACTGTTTATTATTATATTTTGATAAAGTCAATGTATACAAAGTTTGAAAAATTGATTTTATTTTAAATTAATGAAATTATGATAACAATTTATAATAGGTACATGTAGTATATTATTTTCTTTTTTAATTCAACACTACATAATAAATGACCACAGTATTTTTACTACTGGAAAGCTTATATTTTTTTTACCAAATTACAATTTTATTGAAACTTAAATTGGATATATAATTTTTGTAAAAAATGCACAGATTGTCTTAATTGAATATAAAAAGCACTTCACTTCTCATTTAAAGTTATATTGTCTACTTAATACATGCGTTATTTTAATCAAAAAAGTAGGTAACTAATGAGTAACACTCTTTAACTAATTATCTGCATAAAATAAATATAATTTAAAAACCATAAATTATAATTGTTTATAAAAAAGGTTCCTTTTTTCTGTTTTAGGCTTCGACCAATGCATCAAAAATGGATTCTTTCGATACTGAAGATAATTCTTTGATTAATTTACATGCTATATTAATCAGATTGTTCTCCAAAGCAATTAAAACTGCTTATCCAAACTTAGAAGACATTGACCAACCTGCTGTTTCTGCGGGTAGCAAATTTGCTGACTACCAGTGTAATGCATCTATGCAAATCTGTAAACTATTGAAAGCCAAAGGTATTTTTTAAGGAAACATATTGACATTTTATCTCTAATAAAAAATAAAGAAATGTTTAAAATAATATAATATGTAAATGTATAACTTTATTGCTTGTACTGAAATTGGTTATTTAATTTCAGGTGAAAATATATCACCTAATGCAGTAGCAAAAAAAGTTGTAGAATGTCTAGAAAAATGTGATATTATTGAAAAAGTTGATGTTTCTGGACCAGGATTTATTAATGTATGGTTAAGTCGTAACAAGCTACGTGATATTTTGCAGTTAATAATGGATAATAAGTTGAAGCCAAAACCTTTAGCTACCAAACAAAAGATCATAATAGATTTTTCATCGCCTAATGTTGCTAAAGAAATGCATGTTGGTCATTTAAGGTTTGTAAAATGTACTCCTAAATAAATAGAATTTATAATAATTTGAAATTTAGGTCAACGATTATTGGTGATAGCCTGTGTCGTGTATTTGAATTTATTGGACATGATGTGTTGAGATTAAATCATATTGGGGACTGGGGTACTCAATTTGGAATGCTGATTGCTCTACTTCAAGACAAGTTCCCTAATTACAAGACTGTTTCACCACCTATAAATGATTTACAACAATTTTACAAACAATCCAAGGTATTGTTTGATAGTGATCCAGAGTTCAAAAAACGTGCATACGAATGTGTGGTAAAACTTCAGAGCATGTCACCAGATCATGTTCAAGCATGGAAATTGATTTGTGACGTGTCACGACTTGGTAATAGTTGTATGATAACTTATTATAATTAAATTATACATGAGTTTTTACGTTATTGTTTAGAGTTTCAAAAAATATATAAAAGACTTAACATCAATATTGTTGAAAGAGGTGAATCGTTTTACCAAAGCCGCATGGAAAATTTAGTTAAAGAACTAGAAAACAAAGGTAGTATTTTTAAAATATATTCATATTACATAAATTACTAATATGTATGGTTGTTTCTTATGTTATCTAAACTTCTTTTAGAAATAATGTTAACAAAATACCAAAACTTTTCATCTAATTTGAATTATATAAACATGTATTATAACTATTGTTGTAGGTTTTCTGGAGAATGATGAGGGACGTAAAATTATGTGGAGCCCAGAATCCTCTATACCATTGACAATAGTAAAGTCAGATGGTGGGTTTACTTATGACACATCAGATTTTGCAGCTTTAAAACAAAGAATTGAAGAGGAAAATGCTGATCGTATTCTTTACATCACCGATTCTGGTCAAGTATGAATAATTTTTCTACATATTATTATTTTATTTTTTAAGCTGTTTTTAATTGTAGTTATTTGTTAATTGTTTTATAGAATACACATTTTGATACCTTGAAAAAATGTGCTATACATGCTAAGGTTTTAGATCCATCACAAGTTCGTATGGACTTTGTTGGTTTTGGTGTAGTGTTAGGAGAAGACAAGAAAAAATTTAAGACCCGTTCAGGTGACACAGTTCGGCTAGTTGGTCTTTTGGATGAAGGTATTATTTTGATAAGTTTTTTCTGTTGTTGTCGAATAATACTAATATTTTGTTACAGGTATTAAACGAGCAAGAGATAAATTAATCGAAAAAGGTAGAGATAAGGTATTGACAGATGAAGAAATGAAAATGGCAGAAACTGCAGTTGCCTATGGTTGCATTAAGTATGCTGATTTGTGTCATAATAGAAGCCATGAATATGTATTTTCTTTTGATAAAATGTTGGAAGACAAGGGCAATACGGCTGTTTACCTTCTATATGCCTTAACCAGAATAAGGTCCATTATTAAAAATTTGGGTACTCATTGTGAAGACATAAATGAACCAATTTCAATTGACCATGAAAAAGAATGGAAACTAGCCAAGGTTATTATTAAATTAATCACTTTTTTTTCTTTACTGAAATAATTAAAAATATTATTAATTTCAGACATTACTACGGTTTTCTGAGGTATTATCAAAAATCACTGAAGATTTTTGTCTTCATCATTTGTGTGAATATCTTTATGATGTAGCTACAACGTTTAACGAATTCTATGACAACTGTTATTGTATTGAAAAATCTCAAACTGGTAAATTTTCATTTAACTAACTAATAAAGAGTTAAATTTTACCTTCTTAAATAATTTTAAAAAATTATAGTCAAATGCATGTGATTATTTAAAAAAAATTTCCAGGTGAAATCGTCAAAGTCTTTACTGGAAGAATTTTATTATGTAAAATAACTGCCGAGTATATGGACACTGGATTAAAATTATTGGGAATTAATACTGTATCTCGTATGTAGTGTACTCATTTGTAAATAAACAACATCAGTATCTTATTAAAATATGTTGAGTTTTATTTAAAATTAATATTTTATTGAATGTTTATGTACAATATAAATGATAAGCTAGAACATTACATTAAGTAATACAGTAGAAACTCGATTAACCGTCAACGCCGGGACTATGACTGTTAACAGAAACAATTGATGGCGGATAACAGAGAGTGACTTTTAATCTAGTTTCTACAGTAGATTTAATTTGAGTAGGATTAAAATAATTATTTTTGCAAATTAAATGTAATTTAAATGACATAATATTTTTCATTAAGTTCAACACTGCTAATTGGCATATAAGAACTACAACTAAGGTGGATATATTATAGTGGTGTAATCAATTCTTATGAATGACATTAGTAAAATGTGATTGAAATCATTACACCTTTGACAGTTGCCTCTAAAAGCGCTGATGTTACCCGATGAGGGCTTAAAAATGAAATTATTTCCTGACAAATTAATGGCAAAGTGGCTATCACTATTCGCTATATTGTAGTCTATGATGTTTATAACATTTATATTCTTACTTTTTAATAGTTTCTTTAAAAAAATATAAATGAGTATTTGTTTGCTTAAGTTCTATATTTAAGGTACAAGTACTACAAATAATTACTTTCTTTATTTACATATACATTATATATATCGTAGATTAATCGCTAAAAGTTTTTTTGTATATATTTTTAATTGATTCATAAGATATGTATTATGCAAAAATAAAAAATAAATATATATAATAGATATGTTTATTTTGAAATAACTAATAGCTGATGGTTCTTATTTTATGTATACATAATATTATAAAAACTGTGTGAATATGAATAAAAGAATATTGCTTTTTATGTAATATATTTATATTTTTATACTAACCTACTGTTAGTAATATAATTAATAATTTATTACTTTTTTATAACAACTATTTTTAAATGGCTTATATTATATGGTTTTAAGGACACAAAATATCTCAAGAGGATCAAATATTAAAGGCAGCTTTTTTACTTGTAGTTAATACTCTTTGTTTTGTTTGGGTATATCAGAATAATAATCAGGAAAAAAACACTTTTAAAGGCATTATATTATTATTATATTAAATAAAACACTATAAAAAAGATCAAAAGTTTATTTTTAAAAATTCAAATCACATACAAAAAAAAAATTCAACAGAGCCATAGATGAGAATTTTAAAACAAAAAAAAAATTATATCATTGTGTAAAAAGAAAACAAATACATGTAGTGATTATAGATTATTATAATATTTAGAAATCAATTTTGTAGGAAGTGGCTTCTAATTTCAATGATTTAATAGTGTTGAACTTATGATAAATATAAACACAGTATAATATTATACTATATATTACATATATGATCATATATGATATTATTATAAGTATAAAACCCTTGTAGCTGTATAGTTTATTAACCTTCACTCTGAAAGTTTTTTTTTTTTTTTTGAGAGCATTGGTAAATTGGTTTTAAATTTAAAAGACCAATTCATAAATATCAGTCACCTGTATCACATCAAACTCCAATTCTGGTCCTATGCTTTTTTTAATCCTAATGTTGATTTATATAATTGCAATGCCATTCCTCAAAAAAATGTAGTTAGCTGACAATAATTGTCTTAGGTATTTCATTTAAAAAAAACTATCCAAGTCTTATAATTTAATTTTATAGATGTAGAATACATCATAGTAGGTATCGTACATTTCTCGTATAGAGATATGAGCCCTCATCCGGTAGTTAGCTCCATTTCCAAAAGTGTAATAAAAATGATTTCTGTATGAAATGTTTATATAATTTAGGAAAATTACCTCTCTAAACTCTAAAATGGAACCTCCATTACTGTACATCGGGATTCTGAAATAAACGATATATGAGTATGGGTATAAAAAAATTGGCTTTATTTTTAGCATGTGTAGGTACCCCACTACCCGTGTGGGGTGTATTCTAATACCCAATTAAAAACCGTGCCGACCACTAATACATAGGCAATACATTCCTTAAGTATTTATCATTATTTACAATATATTATATGTAGAACTGATTAAGAGAGGCAAGGGAATGATGCAAATCAAATAGGACATTTATAGGTACTGACTAATAAAAATAAAAAAATTGATCAAAAGTTGTAGCACTAAAAATATTACTTTTTAGCTCTTAAATATGCAGTTAAAATCTTCAAAATATGCGCTATAAATAGCACGAAAAATCAAAAAATACGTATTAAACTTAAAAAAGTTATTATTATAAATGTATTATAAGAAAAATTAAATGTAATTAACAATTACATTTACTAATTACTAATTATACAATTTTATAAAATGTTTAGGCTCATTAATGACTCAGTGACTGATTGGACTGGTTGAATTATAAACATTAAACTGTTAACAAACATGAAATATTATTCGCTGGGGCCTATTTATTTCCAATATTTTAAATATTTTTAATAATATAACCAAGTAAAATCAATATTTTCAACAAAATGTGATTATATCCTATATTATGTGAAAATATACCCAAAAATAGCAATAAAAACCGTAAATATGCAAAAAATTGCAAAATAAAATTTCGTGTATGACACCAGATCAGTGTGGAACATATTTGTATTTAACTTTGGATGTTCTAGGACGAATCAAAAAAAAAATGCATTTGCTAGAACTTCTGAGCCCTGGTAATTGTATACAAAAATATTTTCAACAACAAAAGTTTATTCTTAATGTGTTATTTGACTTGATTACTATTATTGTGATAATATATAATATTCATATTTTACATTTTTCAATATTATTTTATTATTAATAGCTTAACATAATATTTGATTGCAATTAACTTACAGCTTACTTTCTTGATAGAATGTAACAATGCCCTCAAAGCTCATTTTATAGAGTCAAGTTTACTACTTATAATAATTAATAAAATAATAACTAATAAGTAATAATATTATAGAAGTAAATATATGTATTTTTGTTGTATTGTGAGCCTTAGACATATTAAAATAAGATAAAAAAAAATTAGGTAAAATGAAAACATTAAAGGACAATATTGTGTTTATTTTAATTTTGTTTGCTTTATAAATGTCATTAAAAAACAAGGTAATTAATTTACAGTTTACAAGCTATTAAGTACCTATATAGTATTATGATATTAATGCATTATGTTTAAATGTAATGTACCTAAATTACATGTGGAGGCGCCTCTCAACAATTGTATCAGCAACCCTACTATTTTTCCATTAATTTTTCCAACCTTGTGTAATAAATAATATTCATGTTCGGGTACTACAATTGCAATGTGTGATATTTTTACTAATTATTTCTTAAATCATTTTTAATATTTTAAAATTTTAAATTGGAAGACATAAGAGATGTTATTTAGCGTCCCAGAATTGTATGCTTTGTTGGGCTTACATATAAGCATTCCATCTTCAAGCTTTTAGTTTAATTCTCTCGTACTGACTATTATGGTGAATTTGTCATTAATCCTTTACAATTTTTTATTTAGGCTTTTCTCCCTCTCACAGTGGAGACAAATATATATTCCATGAATCATTAATAACTTGGATGGGTACTTTATGTTATCCAGGTGTCAAACAAAAAGTTTAATTTATACATATTATATAAGACATTTAGAAAGTAACACTGTTTAGATATTTAAAACTTTATTAATTCTTTATAGCTTGTGCTATGGGTGTATGGTTGGTAGGTAATACAGGTTAATCATAATTTATAAGTAGATATATGACAATGAATCAAGATATATTATATTATAACCACTACAATAATATCACTGGATAGATTAATCAATTCATAATTTTTAAATGGCTGTTTCAGAAGTATTTTTATTTTATTTCGGAATTTGGAATTTTGGAATATGAATATATATTCATAATCATTTCTTTCTTTAATTTTATTGTAAAACACCTACTACGTACTTTAAATTAGAAATTCTTAGAAATTAAAATACAATATAAAATGTATTGAAATAGTGCACGGTCATAGTCCATAGATAATAGATATTGTTATCTAATATATAAATGTGAAAATGAAAACCTTTGAGTGATATGAATGATAAACTACTGAACCGATCGTTGTGATTTTTTCTTTAAATTGAAGAACTCATTGCGGAGAAGGTTTATGGCATTTGATCGATTCTCTAACTTTAAAAACAAAGGAGTTATCAATTATCATAAATAATGACCTGTTACGTAGACTTATGCCCGGTTGCACAAACGATCGATAAAAACAGTTCATTAAGCTGTGATAACGGTTCAATAAACAGTCAGATAGATAACTATATTGGTTCCCTAAAGTGCTGTACTGTTGCACAAACAATTGTTTAACATTTTAGTGGTTAGTACTTCAACCAATGTTTAGATAACATGATTACAAAATATTATCATTCAATCATATATTTTTACTGTTATCAGTGTTAATTGTTGTAAATTATAATTTATAATTTATAATTTATAATTTTTATTAAAGTAATATAGTTTATACCTAGTAACCATCGAAAATATTTTAAAATTCATCATAATTTTCCAGAGGATTAAAACGGTCTCTGTATAATCGTGGTCGAGGAAGGTTTATCAAAACTTCAAGCACGTCATGTTCTTCATCGGAATTCGATGAACTCGATGATGATGATGATAAATACATGACTAGATAGTAGGTACTTTGACAGTGGCAAGAGGAAAAATTAAAAAAACTTACTTTAGATATTCGAATTAGTAAACTATACAATTATCACCATAGATAAGAATAATATAATGTGATTATCACAAAATAATACAATCTTATCAGACCAATTAAGTTATAAAACTCTTTTGAAAATTTATCGAACCGAAATCGGGTCTACAACATATCGAACCGATAACACAATATTTATTGGATTGATAAATCTTATTGGTCTTTTGTGCAACCTGTCAAATTTTTATCGATTCAATAACCTAGTTATTAGTCCGATAACTGGTTATTGGTCGTTTGTGCAACCGGGCATTAGTGGGTGAGGTTCGCGGTACGGCAACGGACGGCGGCTAGACGTGGCCGCCCAAACTTCCTCTTCCATATCACCGTTGCGCGACGTGATAGTTCATAATATGAATGTGTGATCCCGCAAAAAAGTTGAAAATTTCAACTAGAAACCATGAAAAACTATAAAAGCGTTTATTAATAAATCACGCGCGTGAATATGTAAAACAACAAGTTTATACTTCCGAGTTAACGGATGCATTGACGGATCGGACTCGGAACGGACCCGGATCGGATATGTGTGAAAGGACCTTTATGGTTCTGTAGGGCGTAGGCTACGAAGGACGGACCGACCGACATTTTAAATGAAGCTTCGTAAAAGTCGGAACGCTGCTTAATGTTTGTGTAGTAAAGAGGATATTGCTTTTTACAAAACAACAGTTACATTTAATTGTTCAATGTAACAATAATTTAACTATAACAAATAATCTATAACAGTATAACATATACAGAGTATCCCGCCGAGATAAATAACCTAGCACAGACCGATATCTCCCGCCTTAATATATATATTACCGAATTCTGTTTTTTTTATGAGCACCCCCGGGCAAAGGCAACTTTATTGACGATAGTTTGGTAAATATAAGAGTATTATTAAAAAAGTTATAAAATTAACCTTTTATTTTCTAATTAATGGATCGGTCTGAAATTTGGCATACAGATAGCTATTATGACGTAGGCATCTGCTGAGAAAGTAGTTTTCGAATTGAGCTCTGGGATGGACGTTTTAATTTTTGGTTATCTCATTGATTAAATATACATATATATATATATGTATATATAATCAATGGTTATCTAGAAAATATTTTATATTGATTTTATTCATTACCGATTGAGGTATAAGGTAGGTATATATTAATATAGTATAGTTAAATTAAAATGGATTATTAGTCTACATACGACGATTGTGCGTTGTTTTCAACCTAAATTTTTCTTATGACGATATAGAAATTGATCTTATCTAAAATAGTAACATATCTCCCGGGCGAGGCCGGATAATTCAGCTAGTATAATATATTTATACATTTATTATCTATGAACGTGATGCAACACGTAATAATCACAAGGCCCGGAACCCGGATTTAAATGCATATTTTTTTGAGTTCTCTTATGACTCATAGTCTACATACAATGCATAATTTGTTTTATGTAATAGATACTTCAACTTGTGAAACTTTTATTTTCCATTTGTCAATGGTTTTTCATCTTCCGAAAATTTTTCGGTAATTATGTATGTTTTAATGCATACTTATATATTGTACGGCTTGATAATTTAAACCTGACTAATTTATAATACTATTTAAAGATGATTTATTAATTTTTTTTTAATCGTTCCGGCAGCGTCATGACTTATTTGTCAAAATTCAATTTTTTCTCCGTAATAAATGTTTAGTTTTTTTTTTTGTTAACTATAAATTAGTCCGATTAAGTATTATGAATTCTGATCAAACTATACATTTAAAAAAAAAATGTATACGTTATTTTCAAAAGGATTTTTGTGAGAAAATACATTTTTGGCTATTATTTAAAAAGCGGTTCCCAAACTTTTTTTTCCGCGGTGCCTTTTTAGGGGCCCCAAGTTAGCCACGGTGCCCTGCTGTATATAACATGAAAGACAGAATAAAAAAAGTACTCATTGATAACCAATTTTATAAACCTAATACAATCTAATCATTCTAAGCTACACAGCTAATTTAATTATAAATAATTGTATTTTAATAAACAAATAAAAATATAAACGAATATAAAATATAAAATATTACATTATTTGCCATAAAGTTTTTACGAAAACAATAACGAAAAAAATCTATACATTTTAAACTATTTGTTATGAACCGTAGACCGCGGTGCACAGTTTGGGAACCGCTGATTTAAAACATTTTTTGATAGTCCAGACCTAGTCATAAATATAAAATAATACTTATTGTCGCAGGACCGTATTTAGGAGAATAGGAAGAAATAGGGGATTCTGGGCTCTGGGCCTACCCGCCACCACCGCTACGCCGCGCCGCCGTCATAAATTTTTTTTCGTCTCGTCCGAACTTAAATCTATATTCTATATTATACTCCCGCCCCTCCATTTATATCGAAATAAATTACAATATTCTGAGTAACACCGGATGTGTTAGACTATTATCGTAAGTATTTTCCCAATACGACTGAACGTCTATTGAGAATAATAATAAAATATTATAACAAGTCGTCCGAAACTCGCTTATACGTAACGTCCAATACACCTCCCATTATACTTCCCTTAATATTAATATATTTATTATACTCGAGACTTGAATTATTTAAAATTACTACCACGAAAATGTTTACTATATTGGTAAAAGTTTTATTGGAAAGTCATTAACACAAATTCAGTGCATATCAAATCAACAGCTAAAGAAACGATGAATGTACATGATTTATAGTATGCAGGGAAAAAGGTTTACCGAACACTGGACGTGTTTTACACAGTTGGTCCATAATTAACGTTGCGTCGATACTGACTAAAATGATGAGCTCTTACATAAGCCTACATTTGAAATCGAATTACAATCAGTTCGTCCTTAAGAAATTTAGAATCATGTTGGTCACATGCTCGTCTTTGTCGATGTGATGTCAGTTTTACTTTTGCATTATTTTAAACATTTCAATATGTATTTAAGTGTGAACAGTGCGTATGGACGTTTTCGACGGGCATACAAAGTCAATACTGGTACAGTGGTACACGAATTACATGTAGGTACGAGTATATCATGTCCAATATGACATTGACGTACACCAGACGCGAGGCTCTTAGGTATGATGAATGAACATGATAGCTGGTATGTATACACGAATAAGTATTCATTATTCAACACTGTTGTAATTGATCGGTGGAGTGGCGTGAAAGAAAAAACTACGACGGCGGCCGCGGTGGTGGGCGCGGAAAACCCTATGGTTTTTCCTACTCAGGGGTTTGCCGCACGAGGGCGAAAAAAAAAAAAACACAAAAGACAAATGTATTGTAATTCGACGAACAGTTGTTATGTCAAATAATTACGATAAACCGTATGAATTATTACGTTAACAAAAAATCGCTGTAAAAAAAAAAAACGAGAATTTTTACGTGAAATGTCAGGTAGACGAGTGTAATACGTTGGGACGAGAGATTTAAAAAGTTTAAAAAATCCGCCGCCCTCTTAAAATGTGCCGGCAAACGATCGAAATAACAATATATTTTATCGTCGAACAACAATATCATACGACGACGGCGACGGCGGCGGCGGTGTCGCGCGCGCGTTGGCAACGTTGCACGAACTCGTGAGGAGCGCGCGGCGACGACGCATAACAGATAAGGGCCACCACGTAATGTGTTGCACGGAATATCGGCGGACGCACGCGCAAACAACCGGGTAGGCGTGCGTGCGTTTGGCATACGTAGTGGTCCGGGACCGCCGCTCTGCTCTTATCATAATATTATGCTATTGTGCAGCGTTACGAACACGGGACACGCAGAACGCGTACGGACGGCGATCGAAGGAAAAGCAATAACAACGTCGCGATAATAGTAATAGTATTTAACGATATTACCTAATTAAACGTTTCGGCTCGATACCATCGTGTTCGAACGCGGCGCTCGCGACCGGACCGAATCGTTTCACCTCGGTTTTTCACGATCGAATATACACCACCGCACCGCGCGCAGCGACTGCCGACTGGTGACCGTCCCGCACCGCACGCGTTTGTACCGCCGCCGAATGTCGCGGGCGTAAAGAAACCGTAGAAAACTCAAAGACAACTACGACCGTCTTCTCTCGTCCGTCCGGCTTCGAGTCGCCGCCAAACCGGAGAAAACGCGCTCGAAACGTGATCGTGTTCCGCGGGTGTCGTCGTTCGCTTGTTCTTCGCTGAAAACGTCAACGTCTCGCATCCATCCACAATGCTTGTAAGTACGGATAACGATATGAATGTTGATGATATTGTGCCTCCAGCAAACACGATTTCCATTCGTTTTCCTCCCCCCCCCCGACAGACTGTTGTGATACGTAATAATGTAATATGTTGTATTCAACGTTCTAACGTACGTCTGGAATTCTAGATCTTACCGTGTTGGTCATTTTTCTGCGCAGTCTCCACTACAAATGATTCTCTACGATTATATTAACATGTTTTAAGGCTTTTTTTTTTT
This sequence comes from Periphyllus acericola, assembly GCA_949715065.1. Lineage (NCBI taxonomy): Eukaryota > Metazoa > Arthropoda > Insecta > Hemiptera > Aphididae > Periphyllus > Periphyllus acericola. The sequence goes on from OX454264.1 coordinate 61,379,338, forward strand.
ACTCTAGTCTGATGAGTTTGATGTGGAAGATAGCAACTCGCAAAGTGATCTGTTAAATGAAGATCTTCTGAACGAAGTAATTTTTATTCGCCATAATATCTACTTTACTTTACCTTACTCTAGCTCTTTCTTACGTTTAACGTGTACCTACAATTTGTGTCTTTCGACAGGGGAGTAATTCAGAAAATGTTGACTTAAGCGATAATTCTTTACAAGTTGTTATTTCTGACGCATTAAGTGAGAAGGACAGAGTTAAATTCACCGTTTTGTCTAAGGTAACGATTATTTTTTATTAATCACTTGCAGGATTGGGACGTATTATACCCGTATGTATAATTGACGTATTATACTACGTATTATATGTATTATACCTCACGTATTAAACGTCCAATTATACGTATGTTTTATACATAGGTACAAAATCTGTTTTCTGATAACAGTTACTATCATTTTATTACCCCAATTCATAATATGGTCAAAACATATAATGAAAGAACATGTATAACAATTAACAATAAACATATTTTCTGAAGTTAGGTATTTAGTTTTGTACTTGTGTTTATTTTTTATTTAAATAAAGTTAATAAAAATTAAAAAAACATCAACAATAAGTGTAAAAAACTACAAGGATTATTATTTTAATAACTATATAACACCTATAACTATTAAGTATAAACTAATGATATTTAGGTATTATTTTTAAAAAAACATATGGTTTTATTGTTTTATACCGTATAAAGCGTATAATACGTTGACACGTATAAAACTTTTATACAATCATTTGCCCAACCCTGATCACTTGTAATTCTTTAAAAATCATATTTGTGGTTTAGACTACATTACCAGATTTTCAAAAATCAGAATTTTCTGTCGTGCGACAGCATGAAGAATTTATTTGGTTACATGATCAGTTTGAAGAAAATGAAGACTATGCGGGATTCATTGTAAGTATTAGAATTTATTTAAGTTTATTTTTCATGTTGGTTATATTTTTGACTAATAAATTAATTTGAATTTATTTTTATTTATACTCAATTTTAATTATAGATACCTCCCGCACCTCCACGGCCAGATTTTGATTCGTCGAGAGAAAAGTTACAAAAACTGGGCGAAGGAGAAGGTACAATGACCAAGGAGGAATTTATGAAAATGAAAAAAGAATTAGAAGCGTAAGTGAATGCAATGCTTTTAAATGCCATTTTTACATTGTCATTGTTGAAATCATTTTTTACAGTGAGTACTTAGCCACATTTAAAAAGACTGTTGCCATGCACGAAATGTTCCTTTCACGACTTGCTCAGCATCCTGTTTTTCGTTATGATACAAATTTCCGAGTATTTTTAGAATATGATCAAGATCTTGCTGTTCGTACCAAAAACAAAAAAGAACTTTTTGAGGTAGAGTATTTTGTTTTATCATGACCTACAAATATTTTGTCATAAGTATGCTTTAACTAATAGGAGATTATGAAATCTTTGTCTAAAACCACTGACGAATATCTTCTTTCCGCAACTGTAAGGGATGTCAATGATTTTTTTGAACAAGAAAAAAATTTCCTCATAGATTATTATGGACATTTAAAAGATGCAACTATGAAATCAGACAAAATGGTTAATAAGCATAAAGGTTGGCTATATATAAATTTGTTTAACTTGATACAATGAAAAAATTTTATAATTTAGCTGTATATATTTATAAATACTATATTTATATTATACTGCTTTCACAGATGTTGCTGATAGTTATATTAAAATATCATCATGCTTAGTTCAACTATCTACTTTCGATCATAGGGAACTAGATTGGTTCCTAAACCGATTTTCAGAAACATTGGAAAAGCTTAGAGTATGTTTGTTTTATTATTTTTTATTATATATTCTATGATTTTTCTTCATTTAATTTTTTCTTATTCTAACAAATTTATTTTCATACGTGTTTAGAAAGTAGAAGGGAGAGTAGCATCAGATGAAGACCTTAAACTGTCCGACACTTTACGTTATTATGTAGGTGATTCATTTGCTGCAAAACGTTTATTATACAGACGATTACGTTGTTTAGCTAACTATGAAACAGCCAATCGAAATTTAGAAAAAGCTAGAGCAAAAAATAAAGATGTTCATGCAGTAAGTAATTTATTACTCTAATTTACAAATAATTTATTACACTATTTTTATTATTTCGTTAACTTGTTTAACGAGGCTCAAGAAGTTTATGATGTAAGTATATGACTAATTTATTTTGTGAATGTGCCATTTTGAATGATGTTTATTTTTAACTAATGTATGATATATAATATATATATACCCTTAACATATATGTATTGGTTTTGAAATTTTTTTTTTTCTGTAAATACTTACCAAGTAGTAAATGTGCACCAAAAGTTTCATGCAGCATTTTATTTTATATTGATTGTATATCTTAATATTTTAAAAAATAAAAGGCATGTTTAATATTGCTAATTCAGTTTAGTCTGATAATTATAGTTGTCTGCATGCTAGTATAGGTTTTTATTCATTTACATATAGTTTGAAAATAGATTTTATTTATCATACATATTTTTTTAAGTAGAGTAAACTTTTTCGATAAATTTTATTCATTATATTATGGAAGTTTAAAATATTTCAAATAAGTAATATACCATTTTTCTCTTATTCTGTTACAAATATTATTTTACTATAATCAAAACTTAAATTTAATTTTCCATTATCAATTGAATTGATTTGCTTTCTTTTTAATTACCTCTCATGTCGAGTAAAACAATTGTGTTGTATAATTATTTATTCTAGCTTTATTAATTATTGTAATAAAACTATTTAAGCATTTAGTTTTTAATTATTATTTTCTTATAGAAATGTAGTATGCTTTACTAAAACATTTTTTATTTTTTTATCAAGTATGTATGTACATCATTTTTATCTGTTTGTAGGCAGAGGCAACACAGCAATTATCATGTGAAAAATTTGAAGTAATGTCTGACAAAGGAAAAGAAGGTACTCTTTATTCACTATAGGACTAAAATTATTTTGAATCAAATACTAATAATTAATACAATTGTTTTAGAATTAATTGACTTTAAAGCGAGGCGAGTGTCAACTTTCAATAAAAACTTATTAGAACTTGCCGAGTGGGAAATAAAACATGCCCAGGTAAATTATATTATCATATTATTCATAAATGTATTTGTTATGCAATAATAGAATATTTTTTTAAATCAATATGGCTAATACAGTTTCAAAACTACTTTTGAGATGGTTATAATATCTTGAATATTTAAATATTATTAATAAATGTAAAGTTTACAAATTAATAGTTAACTTGGTTCACTTAAGAATTATTACCTACTAAAATGTTTTTTTATAAACCTATTTTATTTTGATAAATGAAAAACATTTGTATTCTATTGCCATATTTTTATTTCAAACAAAATTTATTGGCTATTCTAATATTTATTTTTCTCTTGATATAATAAATGATAAGATTATTCAAGAAATTTAATCGGATCCTTATGTTGTACTTCTATATTTTTGCCTAACCTATAATTAATCTACAATTGTACTAATCCGTCCAAGTTGTTTTATCCTGGCATATTGTAATATTAATATTAATCATCTTAAATCCAAATTTTTAGCAATATTAACTTATTTGATTATTTTTTTTAAATGTCTTGTTTAATATTTGTGATAAATTATGTTGATAAAAACCGTTATAATAAAATATAACTAAAAACCTTTGTTGTTGAAGATGAAAAAAATCGATTAAAAAAAAATAAAAACCCTTATATATTTTGTGTGATTTGTAATATATTAAAATTTTTTTTAGCATCAAATTGACATTCTAAAAACTAGTCTTGAAATGATAAACAGCGAAGAAAAGAAATCAACACTTAACGTCGAGGTAATTTCATAATCACTATTATGATATCCCTTAACACATGTGTACTGTTATCTTATGGTTGGTTTGAATAAACCCATATGATAGTTCTGTCATCATTTAGTACAATTTATACAACTATCATTTGTTAAGATTTAATCAACCTTTATCATATAATCTCTATGTAACCACCAGTTTTTGTATTAATTTTACTCAAATATTTATCGATTTATTGAAATGAAAATATATTTTAATTTAAAAAATTATATAAAACAATATTATTTATAGTTTATAATTTATTTAAATATATACCTACGTTTATAGTTTTTATTTTATATTAGGAAATTAATCATTCCTTGAAGAGATTTTATTATTTTGTATTATTATTTATTATTATACACATTTATTATCTTTATGTTTTTTGGGTAACAATTTTCACTTACACTATACCTCAGCATTTTACCTTTGATATTTATCCTATTAATTATTTGTACTATTATTTATTGAATTAATGAAATTTTTGAATTTTGTCATTTCATGACGAATTTTAAAGTTTCTTATTAAGAGATAAAGGCAAGATTTATAAGTTACTATTTTATGTAATGAATATTTAATGAAAAATGACTGATATTTTATCGCATTGAATCACATCAGTTTCATTCTTTAATCAATTTGTCAATTAATTCTCATGCGCTAATTCACCTATTTTTATGTTCAGAAACATTTTAAACTTATTCAAACTGCCTTTTTCTTGAGTCTAATAAGTCATCAATACAAATAATATATACTTGTGTATTTAGTGTACTTGTATGTTTCACTTGTTATGTTTTGTTGTTTGCATACATGTAGTTGGCACGACGTTATCACGGGAGCAATTGTTTTAATTTATTTATGTCTATGAATTTAAATAATTTATTTGTAAGTTTCAATTAAATGAAACATATTGAAAGTATGTATTTAAATTATGTTTGATTGATTAGCCAAGTAGTTGGTCAAAAACTGATATAAATATCTATTATTTTGTGCATCAGCCTATAGCTTTTGAGTGTTTTTAAATAATATTTTAATGGGAAAAGAATACTTAATGAATAATCTCTTATGAATTTTTTTTTCACCCTACTTGATAAAGTATGGCTGCTACCATTAAAAAATCAGATAATTTGATAAACAAATTATTACTGTCCTCAAATAATTCCTTATTTCTTATTTCTTATCTATATTCGTTTAAGAATTCAGTTCAACTGTTATAAAACAATTATACAATTATTACAACAAAATTAATTATTGTTTTGGAGTATGAAACATTCATTCAAAACATTTTGGTAATGTTTATAATATGTTTTCAATCCTAGGTATAAGCATTGACTATAAACTGAATTGTGAATGTGAATTGACTTGAATAAATTATTCTATAATCAATGGTGTAAGTATAACATTTATGTAAAACAAGAATATTCAATCTACCATAATAGAGAATGTATGGATGTCTTGAGGATCAACTGCTTATAAGTAAAACGGTCAATACTTCTATAGAGAAAGAAAAAACAATTACATTTTTTCTTTAATTTCATAAATGAATCACTTTAATGTCATTTATAAAAGTCATAGTTTACAATATTATATATATTCTAAATAAATAAAATAGTAATTTTTGGTACACATATTTAGTACGATCAAACCAATATTTTTAAACACAATTATGCAGTCTGGTCAGTTACCTGTAAATCTAAATTCCCAACGTTATAATAATAATAGTTGTTGATTAAAAGTGGTTATTTACATTTTTTGGCATAGAAATTGGCAAAATAATTTAAAAGACAAAATAGATAATCTGTAAATTAGATTTTAATCATTTAAGCAGGAAATATATATGGCAAAATTTATATTTATTTCCACATGAAATAATGCAGTAGATTCGAAATAATAATTTAAAACTGGTTTATATATTTAAATAAAATTTAATAAAGCTTAAATTAGTAGTCGAAAAATTTGCTTTTCAAAATAATTTATCCCAATACATTTATCTTTTCAAACTGAAGGATAGAAGTTATAAAAATTAGAATTTCAAAACATTATATCTTGATATAAAAAATCTAATATAATTCAACTCCAGCCTTATCTACAATTATATTAGTATGTTGTTTTGCACATAATAAATGTGCGCCAGCTTTAATTATACAAACACAAACATTTTTCACACCAAAAATGATAAATAATGTACAATTTTAAGAAATATATGTTTAGTTATTTTTTACTCCTATTAAAATGTATGTAATTTCATCAATCATCTATTATAATTATTGTCGAAAAAATCAAATTTATTCTAACCACTCATTTAACTCTTTAAATTATCTCCTCGTCTGAAATCAATATACGTGTATTTTCGTTGGAATGCATATTACGGTCCACTAATTTTTGTGAGTGCACTAATGGTTCATCATATTCACCACTAGAGGATCGACTTTTGTAAAGTACAGGACCCGTAAATGGTGTTGCAGCATTGTCCAACAGTATATTGTTGCTACCTTCTTGTAAGCGTACAGAACATATTCTGGATTTAGCTGATAATTTCAATCCGTTATCAGAGGAATCTGATATAGATAGCGAGTTGTCAAAATATGACGTCAGATCGGATTCAGATAAGAGAGATTCCGAACTTTTGGTATTGGTCGGTCTTTTACTACATTTGGTGAGTGTGCGCGACAATCTTTTTTCAGAGGAATTGGTTTGAGGTGAAGGACAATCTTGTTGTTCTGAATTTGGATCATTACTTTTGCTAGCACATGAACAAGTATAACAGTGGCGTTGAGTTAACCTCTCTTTGACTCTTTCTTCTAAAACTTTGGCTAGAATCGACGCCGAAACATTGTTTACAGATTGTGTAGATCCTTCTTCAATATCTTTAGATGACTTTGAGGATTTTTCTAAAATAAAAATAAAATTTAATTCAATTATTTAAACACTTAAGTATTTGAAAAAGTGTGAATACATTAATCATAGCTATTGAACAGTGTTTGCTCAAAATTGTAAATTAAATCTAACGGTTATACATATGAAGTCTAACAAATCTAACTTGTAGGTTTGTGCTTATCTATTTTTACATCAAAATTCAACTATGACAGACGGATAAATACAATACATCAAATTAACAGGACGTACATAATACTGCTATTATTATTGGAGCTATAATTGAAATGTTTGTGGTAACATACCAAAAATTTTGAATACTCCAATTCACTTGTTCATTATAGTTTTATAATTCCAAAAAATAAAACAAAACAATGAGTATAGATAATATTGTAATAGTTCTTGTTCAAATTAATATTCATAAATGTTTTCCAAAAATATGGTATTTTGTTAATCACATAAGTGTATAACATACTGAATCTAACTGATTGATCAATTTGTAACTAGAATTCTAGTAAATAAAACTGGTTAAAATATTACTTTAATATTAACCGAGTACATTTGAAATGTTTTCACTATGTTGCTTTTAACAATTTAATAACATTTTTTAAAATTATTTAATGTAAATGCAGCTTACATTAGTTGCACTGAATAAAAATTACATATAATATACATTTTTTTAGCACTAACATAAATTAATTTTTGTTATTATTAAACAAAAATAAAAACCATTTACAATGTTTAAATATTAACTTGAGAATCATAAATTACCATTGTTCAATGAATAAACCATAGCTGTTGGAGGAAATGTAGGAATTGGAACTTTTATTGTTTTCCCCTCTGATTTTTGGGCCACATTACCATTGCCATCTGACAATCTTCGTTGTTTTGTAAAAATATAATTTCGGACTTTGGACTGCAATTCACTTGGCAACTATGAAAATACAATAAATGTTATACTAAGCATGATTAAAACATAGATAAATTGTATGAATATTTTACATTGATATTTTTTAAAATAAATATATTTTCATACTTAAAACTATAATTTTGGAACTGTTGAATTTTTTTTTTAATGTTAAAACTGTATTATTACTATAATTACAAATTGTTGTACTTATTATCTTTATTAAATAACTTTTGACATTATGCACAGTAAATTGGTATGTTTTACTTACATTATCGTATTTTTGAGAAACAAAGTGTGATGGTTTACACTGAAGTAATTGGATAGCAGTATTAAGATCATTTTTATACCTCTCCTACAACAAAAAATAAATGAAATGAATACATATATAAATTGTATATACACTACATGTACAAGCATGTATATTGCATACACAGACTAGGGAATGAGTTAACAGTTTTAACTGTTTTAAATTATTTTTTCAATATTATTTTCTAATTTAGTTTGTGTGATTTTATATACTTACATTTTCATCATTCAATTGATTGTTTTGAAGTTGCTGGTCAACAATTTTTCGAGATAATGTTGTAATTTCTAGGTTTAATACATTCTTTTCTGTTTCAGTTTTATCAACAAGTAATAATAATTTATCCTCAAGACTTTGGTTCACACGTTGAACTCTCTTATGAGATTCTAATAACCTTGAAAACAAATTTGTACTGATTAAAATTGAGATTATATTAATCTTAAATTGTTTTATTTACATATATCTTAATTATATATATAGTAAATTGCTATGACCATTTCAACATTTTCATTAGCAATTTGTTTATAAATAAACGCATATTTGATATTATATCAACAAAATTTCACGTAACTTACAAGGGTATTTACTATTTTATAAAAATCTGTTTATATTTATGTATAATACACAAACTACTTTTGTAGAACCTCACTGGAAATCCATATTAATCTAGGTTAACAAAAAGAGTTATGATCTATCATTGAATTAAATGGTATTACTATAGTATTCTTTGATAAACAATTTTTTATTTTCAATATGCCAATTTTATAAACAATATAGCACTTAAATGCATTATAAAAGTTAACTTAATGTCACTGTTAACTTAATCCCGTTTGAACACAAAATTAATTTTTTTTCCGATTAAGTATAATGGTTTCCAGTCAACCAATCAATTAGGTAATTTAAGTCATACAAACTAACTTTAATTTTTCGATTTATTTTCATAGTACCAGCATAAATATATAATGTACTACAATGTTTTAGTAAAATACTATGATACTAAAAAAAAACTGCATAACATTATTTTAAGAAAAAAATATTCTTTACTGCCATTGTCTTTCAACACATCATAAATACATTGAAATTAGAGTTGATTGTTCTAAAAATGACATCAAAATCAGAAGTTATTTTAACTTTTGAACTTTTTTTTTTAAATTGACCAAAAAAATTATTTACATTTTAAACAAAACTTGATTTTCAGATAATATCCTTAGTATCCTCAAAAACAGTTAGTTCTCACCTTTCAATTTGATAATAATTTGGTTAGTACCAAAAATATTCATTAAAAATTCAGTATTGAGCCTACAAAGATGTAATGTGCTAATCTGCATGTATGTACATTAGACATAATAAATCAATGTAAATATTTAAACTTGTACACATTACACTTGTAAAATTTAAGTACAAAAAATATTGTAGTCAATTTGGAAGAATAAAAAATTAATTATTAGTAAGTGGAATTATATATCATCTAATACATAGAAATGCTGTATTTGTTATACACATATGCATGTATGAATCAATATATTTTGTATTTAAATTTAAAATGTAAAATAAATGAAAACATGTAATTTTGATTATAATTTTTTTTGACCCCACCTTTTTAAATCCAAGATTTGTCATTTTACTATTATAAGTAGGTATATAGTACAATTTAATATTGTTTAATAAGTACATTATATGGTCATAATTTATTACTTTATTAAATAAATACCTGGAGTATTTGTCTTGCCATATTAATATTTCGTCGGTTAATGCAGCATATTCGCCATGTGGAAATTTTTCAGCTTCACAGAGAAAATTTGTTTCCATATTGAGAATATGATTTTCTCTTTCTAGGAGTTTTTGTTTTAAATTTTCGATTTCAGCATGCAAATGTAAGCTTGTCTGCTCACAGCCACAGTCCTAAATATACAAAAAGAATTTGATTATATTTTAAAACAATAAACAAATTGTTTGTTGTAATGGGTTCAGAGTCATACTTATGATTGTATTTTGGAAGTGGTATTATGATTAACACTGTAATCATTTCATAATACATTCTTTAAGTTCCAAAAAAATAGGTTTTCAACCTTATTATTTTATTTTATATTATTATAAATATAATTTTAGAAAAAAAATAACTAAATTAAATGTTTATATTTAATTACAGTTATAAATAAGTACCTTTATAATATTATTATAAGTCTGAATTTATTTATAAAATAAAATCTTTAGTTTTTGTAAATAATGCAAATTTTGAGACAACAAATAATTATATTATAATTGTATCTACTGTTATGTTGTGGTGAATTGATAAAATTAATACACCATTAAAAAACATGTGTGATAAGAAAATTCTATGCAGTACCTAACTTAAAAAAGATATAAAATCCAAAAATAATCTTATAAAATATCAGTAAATAATAATATTTACCTATCTCAAGACATTATGATTTATGATTATACTTTAATTACATTATAATTATAATTTACACACACAATCAAGTAAACATATACATCTATTTAGATTTTAAACTTTAATTTAAGTACATTTTCTTCAAATGTTCTAAAAGAAACTTAGGACTAGATAAATTATTATTTAATAGCAGCAATAAGGTAGGTAGTTGTTTTTACAGCTTTATTGATGATAGTAGTAGTACAACATTACAACATTTATATTATAAAATAACTATAATTTACTCTTACTACTCTTACTCTTACCTAACTTATCTAATACAATTATAAATTACTAGTTAGGTATATAAGTTCATGCAAAGGGTAATTTTGTTTTAAAATATTAATTATTAAATAAAGAATTTTTATTTATTAACTAAAATGTACTGGTGTATTTCAATGAATTAACATTAAGAGTTACCTTCCTGTTATATTGTATACATATTCATCATTGATAATTAAATTATGAAAGTAGTAAGTTGGTACTAGATACAAGTACATCAAATAATAGAAAGATACTTATAATAAGCATTTAATAAAATCATAAGGGAAAGCAAGTTAATTGAATAAATAAATATTTTTATGTTAACCTATATAACAAGGTATATTTGCATCATTTTTTAACACTAATATGGCACTACTACTTATATAGTTTTTAACTTGCTACAAATACTTAAAAATTAGAGTATACCACGATAGAAAACTATAAAAAGTAAAATAAAAACACCTATAATGATGTAGTAAGGATAGTTGAACTAAATATAATATGCACCAGGTACACACGATGAATCAAGTATTTGATGAGCACAATCCATGGAGTAACAGGGTCACTTTATAGTATGAACATCTTACGTTTGTTCGGGGAAAACTTTGGGCGATGTAAGTTGAGAAAATGTACAGCTACAAAAGGATGCAAAAGCTAGCCTAATACATAAGCGACATCGGTCTTGGCCAAAAGTGTGTCAATCACTGACGGGGGGGAGGGAAAGCAGAAAAAAGCCCAGACATTCACGTTAAGTAGTGGTAGCACTCACATTTTTGCTGGGGGAGCGTACAGCCATCGATACGAATACGAGTCAAACGCACGGGGGAGGCGGGTGACTGAGGAAAATGGCCGCGGGGCTCCGTGACGGACCGTTGTCGATCGAACAGTTCCAGGTGTCGTTGACGAGGGACGTGCCGCCGGTTAGTCCGAACGCCGTCGGCGGTCAGTGAGCGAGACGTCTTGCCGCGTCGTCGTCAGAAGAGAGCTTCGACGTGCCCGCCTAGCACTGACGTTTACTATTGTTTGTCGCGAACGCGGAAAGACGGTTCACCCTGGAAACGCACCGAAGAACGCGGCGGCGGATCGACAAGAAAGTTCGTTCGAACAATAGTCAGCGCTCGTCGACCGAGCACCCGAGTAGCTATTGTAACGCGATCGGTCGTGGACAAGCGCGCAGGGTACACGGCGTTTATCGCGTCGAGGGACGACTGCGCACGACCACGACGAAACGTCGACAGTGGACACATACTACGCGTCGTCGTGATAACGGCGTTGTGCCACTTATTATTGTTCGCTTATCAATCATCGCCGAAACCCGTGTAGTCCAGCTGGCGCGCGCTTGACTGCAGCTGAACATTCGAGAGCCCTGCGACAGTGCGACGGGTTGTTTTTCTACGGCGGTGGTGACCGTAAGGCCGCACACCAAAAAAAGAGCAAAACTGCTTAAAGCAGAACAAGTCAGCTTTACTATGACTAACTAAAAATAGAACCCATGTAATTCAGTGAAAGCCCGCACATTGATAAGTCAAAACAAAACATTTTTGCTCTTCAGTCAATTCTAGTCATGAGTCATGACTAATCGTGTTTTATCAAAATAGAACATGTCAGTCAAGACAAAACAATTTTATCAGTCGAAACTAGTTGGATGCCGTAGTTGTTGCCAAATGGTCGTTCATTATTATTAGGGCTAGGAACTTATGGGAGCTTGCATATTTTTCAATAATCATTTAAAACATAGCTAAATCATATGGAAATTTGTTTCATAGTAATAGGAGTTTAAGGCAATCATTATTAATTATTATTTTGTACATTTTGCATATTTAGCTCTTTTTTTCCAATAAGTGCATATTTTGCTATATTTGTATTTTTAGTACATATTTAACATATTTTACATATAAAATACAATATTTAATATGAATTTGCTGTAAATTGAAAAAAAAAGATTAAAATTATTAAATAATCTTTCTACATAGGGTTTTCAAATTATTAATTCATAAACAGAATCAATTAATTTTTTTGTTTGTTTTTGTATTGTTTAAAGGCAAACTTAAAAAAGAATAAATTAAACAAATAAGAAATTATAATAATTAATAAATAATAATAAAACAATTTCTAATTTTTGGTTTTTTAATGAAAATTAAATATTTTTAAGAGCATATTTAAACATTTTTGCATATTTTCAGAGCTTTTCATGATAATTTTTAAGGGCATAATTAATGGATGCATATTTTAAGGTTTTTTAGAGCATGAAGTCCCTAGCCCAAGTTATTATTATATTACAATCAATACCGTTTTTACTTTTTATATATTGATATTTTAAATTAATATACTAATATTTTTTTATATATTATACATTTTGTGAACCTATATGAAGGTAAATTATAAACATGTTAAATAAATCTTCATTATGCGTATATATTATATTATTTATCCCCATAATAATATACGAACAAATAATAAACATATGTATTATTTTTAATTTTTCTACTCGGACTTTAATATGACTGCTGAAAATATAGACCTGGAAACAATAACTTCTTCTTCGTCGGAAGACATGTTGGTGAATACGATCACACAGTTTTGCTCTTTTGGTGTGTGGTCGGTCTAAAACAAATTGTTTTTAGTTGACTTTAGTTGACTTAAACAAAAATGACTAACGATGACTAACACAGTTTTACTCTTTTGGTGTGCGGCGGCCTAAGAGCGTTTTCACACTCGCCGATATCATCGGTGTCGGTAGAAGTAAAACTGTGTGGTTTCAAATTGACGGTTTTCACATTGACGCCGATCCGAGAAAAATATCGTTTCAGTGTATCGATATAGGTGTGCATGTGGGACAGACGACCAGTATCGGACGATATTTTTATCGTTCCGATTTCAATGACCAATACAAACGGTATGTTGCGAAAATAGTTGAAAAACTTCATCTTCCAATAATTTGTTAAAAAAAGTTGTACAAAATGCACTTTCCACATATTATCTAACTTCTAACATGGAATGAACCCAATACCTCCTTGTTGAGGTTTTATTCAATTTACGTTTTTTTCGAAGACGCAACAATGCAAATGTTAAAAAATTAAAAATATGTATTATATAAAAATCTACATCAGTTGAAACAGATATTAATCCTATTTATTTATCTTCGTTAGATATGATAGTATGATACTAAGAGTATATTTTATTATTATTAATTACTATAAGAAAACTTAGAATCTATTTTTAACAACACTATAAATATGATAATAATAAATTGTTGCGGATGGCCAATGGTCGAAAAGATCATATAAAACCAAATATACGATGCATTCTCTGGAACGGTATGGACAATTTTTTTTATAAAATTATAATCTAATTTAAAAAATCATTATAATTTACGTTAGTTTTAAAACTATCTTACAGATCTTACTATTATTGGTTATAATGACGTGCAGCTTTATTCGTGGGTATTCGACATCGTTACTGTTCGATCTGCCAAAAAGCGTCGTATAGAGACGAAAATAAACCACTACATAACTTTTTTTTTAAATTGGACTAATAGTTCAACAGGTATGGAGGCTGACGGTATATTAAAAGGGTTTTTGAACATTGTGCAAATGCATGGACTAAAGTATAATAAATTCATAACTATATTAAAAAAAATTGTTTCTTATATTATGATATAGCGAATAAAATATACGCACCACGCCATTTTTTTTTAAAATGAATCCTACGGCATAATATTTTGGATGGTCAATTTTTCTTACAACCGAGGCACCTCATTAATTTAATTCAAAACTCCAAAAGTACTACGGTGTTATGATAATTGAAACGTATGTTTATATTTATTAGGTAGGTACCTACATAATGTAAAGATCATAATTTCAACTTAGGCTAATGAATTTTTGGGGCCCCTGCATTTGATTACGCACTGTTTTTGAAGCAATTATGTTAACAAAAATATTCAGTTCTGAATTTTGGAGAGTGGTCACTTCTTGAACAGTCCCAGAGCCCTAAGTCTTTTCTAAAATTCCTAAAATTCTGCACATATATTTTATAATATACATATCAAGTATAAGTGTAGAAAATTAATTTTATTATAAAAATATAATTACAATTTTCTGTAATGACAGAATTTTGCTTTACGGTAAGCGGTAAGTAGATATAACATTTCGTTGTATTATTATTTTTATTTTGTAGTTCAACATAGTTTGTTAAATTAATTGTTTATTTCGGATTCCCCAATATTCTTGGTGATTTATATTAACATATTGTATACTCTTATTATGAATATTCCACATCAGATAATTAATGTAAATAATAATATTTTGTCACCAAATTGTTTTAATAGAGAATTAATCGAGGGAGAAATACGCACGTACATACATTTTAGAAGTAACCCCTGAACATGACACCAGCTCGTTCCTTCCTAGTTCCCGTCGTGCCACCAAGAGAAGACGCGGATCAATAACATTTTTATGTGTGTTTCCCAATCGCTTTATAATATTATACAAAAAAACCTGTTGTTTTTATTTCTGAAATCAAACCATAAATTAAACCAAAAATCATGGAACAAAGTAGATGAAGAACTCCTACCAATGTAGACAATAAAAATGTATGACAAGATGAATGTAGGAAAGAGGTGTTCTAATGGTTAGGGGGTGATAGGGGTGATCATCCCCTTCCCCTATGAGAGAAGGACTTATATTAGCATAGTCTATTGGTCAATGGTCAATTTTATTTAATTAATCCAAAAATGTTAAATATTTGTAAGTTTAACATGTTCCGGTTATATTTAAATGTAGGTTAATTCATTTTAATTGACACTGCATTATATAATATATATTTTTTCTGTAGTTTGTATAGGCAAATTCAACGATATTCGTTTTCGAGAGTATGCAACTGTAATGTTTTTTGGTAATAATTATTGGGTAATGCAGTATGTATATTGTATATAACACGTTGTAATAGTAAAATAAACACTAATTGACCTAATCATTCCTTTTGTGATATTTCTGACTGTAGACTATATAAATAATGATTTAATAAACCGTAGCACAGAATTGTTTACGAGAGCTTGGCAACACGGATGCCTGTCGGGCACGCACACTGTGTAAAGCTAGCGAGGGGACGCAAAATTGTAAGAATAGAATAATAATACCTACATAATTCTCGATGTAAATAATGCATTTTTCCTCGGAAGTAAAAAACGATATGTTATAATATGATTATTGAGTATAATATGATTTTTTATTGGTCAATTTAACGATCAAATCATCAAACAATATAATATTCACAATTTTTAGCCAAACGTTGATTAGTGGGTAGTTTAAATTAATATTATAAATAAATTTAAATAATATTTAGATTAATATACTGACATGATCCGTATTTCCCGTACGTATGAAACACAAAACCTACGTGTTACGTAGAAATAAACGGATCAGTCAATTTAAAATTATTCATGATAGTATCGGAAAAAATATAAAATTACATATTATGTAATTTGATCGGCGTTCGGTGAGTACCTACATAATGCCTGTAATGTGCTGCGTATACTGGGACTCTGTACAGGCCGAGGTCGTTTACACTTAATACTTGAAAACGCCCTAACACCTGGATCTGATTCCTACATTTTTAATTAACTTATTGACATTTATTTAATATTACTCGTATAGTGATTATCGTATGTTTTTCTGCAACGTTTTCTTTTTTAAAACGATTGAAGTCACACGTAAAAGATTACACGGCGCGCACCCATAACGGCTTTTTTTAGTTTAGACACTAAAATATTTTTATTATTAGATTTTTAGCGATGACACATGACGTGGACCACGAAGGTTAATGGTTTCGTTTCGTGTATGAACACCGGAAACAAGTCGTAATTTTCTATTGTAGTTACAGTGTTGTTATCGTCTAAATATTATTTTGTTCGCAATATGCAATTTATTAAAGGATACTGACGATCACGTTTTATTATAACAGTACAAAACGATTATGGTTATGCACCGTATTGATTTTAGAATATACAGATATTACGCCATTCTAATTTCTATTGTTAAATATTGTAGCGCTTTCTCGGACGCAGCCACTAGACGGCACCATCAACGTTTGCATGCAACGTGATAAATACGGGTTTTCAACAATGGAAATAGAATAGAAAGTTTTCTAAATTGTTGAAAACCTATTAATATTAAATAGATGCAAACGATTACAGCGACGTCTAGTGGTTGCGTCCATGTAGGCTGTTACGTAATACTGCCAATTATTTCATTATGTTTAATCTCGTTATCTGTATTTTAATAGTATATATATATATATATATTGTATTATAATTTATATATTATCATATTTTTGTGTGCTATGTAACTCAATGTAAGTCAGTCGGTTGACAAGTAACGCCTAGGATGGTTAATATGTGCGCGTTTACTAAAGAATACTAAAGAATATTACAGTCCACGTAAAACAAGATATTAATTATTTATATGAGTCAAACATAGGCGTTATAAATTTTAACAATTGGATGGCGTATCGATATCTGTATCTTCTAAAACCATATCTATGTCTTAGGTAAGACTTACATTTTAATAACCTGAAAAACCAGAAAAAATTACCTTAAAAATATATATAAAATGTCCTATAAAGAGCAAAAACTGGTGAAACTCATTGGTCGGGTGTGATACAGGGATGGGATGTACAAGTGAATAATGCGTGACGAAATATACTGTAGTGCAGGAGTCACTGATTTTCCAACGTAAGTGCCAAAAATTACCAGATTTTATTTTTATTTTTTTGAAACGTGCCATTAATTATTATTTATGAATAATTATGAAATATATATACAGTCCTTCCCTTTAAAGACAACACAAAATATTTCATTCCAGAGATCTCGGATT
Organism: Periphyllus acericola; assembly: GCA_949715065.1. NCBI lineage: Eukaryota > Metazoa > Arthropoda > Insecta > Hemiptera > Aphididae > Periphyllus > Periphyllus acericola. Next base: position 61,396,899 of record OX454264.1, read on the forward strand.
AATATGAGGTTTTCGGGAGGAGGTAGGGAATACAGAAATACGAATTGTTTGATTATTTTAAAATTTTTATTTCTTTTAGTGTGCGTGCGCGTATGCGCAATATAACTTGATTTTTTTTAAAATAGCAGCAGGTGGTTTTAGTATAAAATTCGGATAGGCTGAATTTTTTAAAGTAATTTTGACTTCTTAAACATGGCTTTAAAACCAAAATTGACTGAATGGCAACGAGTTAATATTTTAATTTAAATCATTACATTTTTTTACAATTACCTACCTCATGATTTAACACATTTCCGTGCGATTCCACGTATTTTATTCTTCTACTCATATCATTTTAAACATAATATCCTTTTTTATTCAGAAAATGAATGCTTTTTTCGATTGATTAGAAAGCTTTAGATACTCTTTTGTAACGTAAGGACTTTTTCATCTGGTTTTTTACTTTTTTCCTCATGAATGTTGTTGTAATTTGATTATTTAAATCTAGTAAATCATTATTAATGTACTACATTATTTTAATACATTCAATACAATCGTGATTTAAAAGGTTTGAAAAAATTCTGTTACGTCTATTCATCTATATTGATTGAATTGTGTTTATTGTCTTTCAAAACAAATGAATCAATACAATAATACCGTACGCTCATCCAACTTACAATGTTTTCATTTTGTTAAGTTGTCAGCACGACAAGTGAACCCACCTAATAAGAAATTTGTTTCACGAAACTGTCAACCTATCTGGAAGCAACTCATGTTCTATACCATTCATTAAGGTGTAGAACAATACGTCAGTACAGTAAACACTAGCACCTATATTCATTCCGTATTAATTTTAAACGTAACCAATAGGCAATAACTTTAATATATTTTGTATTGACGTTTTAATCGTTTCTATTCAAGACAAGTTTTAACTATTCACAAACAAGTAATCTGTGTAAGTACAAGCGTTTTTCATACTTTTAAGCATTCAACATATTTTATTAAAATTTAGTTGATCAAAAATCTGTATCTGTAAATAATAATTATTTTAGAATAACTTTTGTATAATGGTTGTTGGTAGTACCGAATTCAATATTTATTAAAACATGCTCTCTAGGTATTTAAATTTTGAATAAAATAAATGCATTTTCAAATGTAAAATGTTTTATTATTTAATTATTATCATAATGCTATTTTGTTCGGCGCTGTAGTGCTACAATACAATATCATTGAGATAATGAGATATAAACTCAAATACCTAAACTTATGGTACTCTTTGTTTTTGTAAAAATGAATATTTTTGTACACTTAATAAAATATATGGTTTGTTTTAATCAATTTTAGACTTCATTATTACGATCCAGTTGTCCAGAGTTTTCCAGAAATTATTTATAAAAATATTAACGATTTAAATTTCCAATGTTGGTATGGTCAGATAATATATTTCTCCTATTATTATTGGATTTTTTTCACTTTCAGTTTTAGCGATGTAGCGACTTGTTACTCGATATACAGTATCATTTGAATAACACGTAGAGAGAATCAATATTCATTGGTCATTTGACAGGATTAGAATTGCTAATTCAAACGAATAGGTTAAGTGATACGAACAATATTTTATGGTATGACAGACGAAAATTAGATATTAAAAACAGTTATGTGCTATTAGGGAATAAAGAAATGAAAATATAATTTATTTTATAAGTGTATTAAAGATTGTAATTCACAGTCAAAATGTGTGAATGGTTTGTAGTGTTAAAATGTCGCATCTGCAGACTTGTAAATTTTAATTAAATTTAGGTCTTAGTGCAATATGTATAATATCATTAATACAAAAAAAGATTTTTTTAAAATACACGTTAGGTACTCTGGTTCTTTCGAGGTATTGGCTTCACGGTTGCGATTAAAAATTATTCAAACTACTATAACGGATAGAATTCACAATCATATGAATGATTTTGTTCAATTATAACCACACCAAAACGGCAAAATTGATTAGGTAATCGGTGGCAACATATTATTGTTTTAAAACTAAGTAGCAAACATAACTCTGTACGCTTGTAATTATTATTGCAATTATACACTAATTCCTAGCAACAGCTGCGTCTTATGAGTTATCATATTTTTAAATAAATTATTAAATTATATCAAACGCACAGTTTACTGATATGTGACAAGAGGCCCGAGTTCAAAAAATGTAATCGACTCCTAAAAACTAATGTTTCGGGCGCAAAGGTGTAGACATGATGGTGTATACACGATGATACGATTTTACACGGTATAAAACGCCTAAAAAATTCAAGTACAAGCTCATCATAATCCACCCCTACCTCTTCTGAAAGCACGCCTATATTCGCATGGTTGAGACTTATAAATACTCAACAATAGAAGTGCCCGTAATTTATAACTTAACCGTCGTTGGTTACTTAACATCAGATTATAATTCAACCTAAAGTATTTGTATGACTGTCTTTTTTTATTATTATTAATTGTTATAACTACAGATTGCTTAATAGTATGTAATGATTACTCGATCGCCGGTGATGGCTTTTTTTATATGTTTATTGTACGAGTACAAATAAAATAATTTTAATTTAATTTATAAGAAATTAAAATAGGCGCTATTTAGTTACACAAAGTACAACAGTAGGTTAGGTAAAGCGTTTAGCCCTCAATCTATGTCAAACACGAAATACGGATGACAGACTATGGTTTACTTTTTTTCGTTGATCTATATCGACGAAACTGATATATTTGATCGATTATCGACTTCATTAATACTCGACTGCAATGTAATCGACCGTTATTAAATTATATGGTCAGTACTGTGTACACCCATCACGACAAATATTGCAAAACGTGAAAATAATTTAAAACATAGTTTTGTGAGTATAGTTTTTCGTAAAAAATGCCTGTTCATAAAAAAAAAAAAACAGATTGTTTGAAATATGCACTAATTACTTCTGTAGGTGTAGTGCGTTAGTTTTCTATGCATAATTATATTTTGTCCACTAATAGATTACGTTTTACTACACACAATCTGACTAGAATATATATGGTCATCAGTTATTTTTTAATAATTTAAAATCATTTTTTTCTTATTTAAATAATTTTATAATTTAAGTTGATTTTTGGTGCTCCTTTTTTTTATTTACAAATAAATATGGTTTTTATTCTTTTTTCAAACAGTTGTATGCTTTTTTTGTTATTTATTGTGCTTTAAAATCCGATCCCTACTCATCACGAATTAATTGTTAATTTTTTTTTGTTCATAGACAAACCTCAAAGATGTTCATGAACTGCAACAAGAGAAAGTGAGTAATCTCACTAATATAAAATAATACAATTAGTTAATTTTTTGATAACAATTGATAAAATATGTCAAATACACCATTATACTTTGATAGGTACAATAGGCACAACGGTTTTAAGCCATAGGTTTAAATTATATTATGATCTTACGTAAATCAGATATTTATAGATATACGTGGCTAACAAACTTTCCACAATTATCCTATAGTTCTACTCTTCTATTCTGTACCGTCTTGAAAATTAAACTATAATTTCAATTGCACAAGTCAGTTCGGTTGTTTACATTTTTTTATATTACACTATAATTTTTTTACTATTTATATAATAATACACCTTTGTAGAAAAAAAGTTAAGTAGTTTAGACTTTAGTCTACGCGTCATTGTATTATTTCTTAAACTTATTTATTAATTTGAACGAATAATTATATTTTATATACTATATTATTGACATATAAGTATACAACGGTTATTACTTATTACATATTTTCATAATAGCTGGGTGTTCGTTACTATTCTTTAAAATTAATGCTTAATATTATATTTTCAGGTATAAAAACATTTTACAAGTAATATACATATTTTACGTTATCAATTAGCCTGATATTTATGTTTATATCCTCTATAATGTTATAGACTTTTCTGGCATGAAGTCTATAATAAATTATGGGAGGTATGTGTCATAGTAACTCTTATTATATCACCACTCAAAATAAATAAAAATGTTACAATATTTCTAAATTTTCTATGCACCTACAATTGTTTTCATTAGTAAATTCGTTTGCGTTTAGATAACATATTTTATAAGCAAAATTTTAAATTTTTTATAAGGTACATTAATTACTTATTTTAATACTAATATTTTCCGTCATTACAAATGGATCATAATAATATTGTAATTTGTATTAATCAAGGGCATGTTTCACGACAGTGGGCTTCGTTGGAATCGCATTTTTCATCATATTCTTGCTTATTCCAGCTATTTGGCGTTATTCGCCTTCCATTCAAAAGAGCATGATATTTTTGAACCACGGTAATTATGAAAAACAATTATTTTAAAACTCTTAACTTTCATATTTGAATTTATGCACTATTTGATGATGTCCTAACCAAATGAATAATATGTCTATAGTAATTATTAATCTTCTTACTCAAATAGTAATATATTATACTGCGAAGCATAGCATTTTAACATATAAATTATATGCTTTTTTTATGATATGTTTAAATACCAAATATAATTTGACTATTTAATTATATAAAAGGCATGAAAACTTGTTGAAATCTTATCTTTAGACATTTGGTAATATATCTAGATACGATTTGAATCAACGGTTTTTAAGTACTTATATAGTTATATAATATGGAATCGGATCTTTGTTTTAGGTCAAAATGAGATTAAATGACTTTTTATAAATTTTTGATTACATATTTTTTGTCTTAAAATATACCAACCTAGTTTTAAGAACATTTTGTTGTAGTTATTATTATTGAAATACTCCATAACAGCACTAGAAAAAAAAAATGTTGTTCCTTTAATTTTTATCTTAGACTATTTGCCTTCCGTGCAGAATTACAGTCATCCGGAAGTTTATGGCGTATCCGGCACAAGGAATTTTTACATCGATGTAAATGATAATGTAACGTTAGGTGCATGGTAAGCTGAAAACATTTAAGTTTCTAAGCATGTTTTAATAATATCATTATAATAATTTCGTAGTAGATTATTTGTTCATGTTATTTATATAATTCTATGTGGACATATTTTGTCCTTGCAGGCATGTATTACCAAGTGACCTGTTAAAACAGAACAAGAAAAACGATATAAATTACGAACAGGCTTTAAGTCACGGAGAACCGATTATCATATACATGCACGGCAACTCTGGCGCCCGTCTGAATAAGTTACGAATAGAATTGTACAAAAAACTTCAGAACATTAATTGCCACGTGATAGCCGTAGACTATAGAAGTACAATTTGACAAATATCCCTTGCCTACTCTGTAATGACTAACCAACGTGTTGTTCTTAGATTAAATACCTGTTTTTTTAAGGTTACGGTGACTCGACTGAGGTCGAAATCGACGAAACCGGCTTAGTATTGGACGCGATGGAAACGTTTAAATGGGTGTACAAACGCGCTAACGGAGCTCCGATTTACGGATGGGGCCACTCTCTGGGAACTGGGTAAAGTTTATTTTAATAATAAGTTTATAATATCTATATAATACTTTAATAGTACAGCGGTTCCCAACCATTTTTATTAATAAAACCCCCCTTTAGATTTTTAGAAATATCACGCCCTTCCTTGGCAATTGAAAAAAAATTGTATACTTTAAAGTTTAAATAAGTAAACAATGTACATTATGACCCTATATGTTTATGAAACATGAATGCTTATCGACAAGTGGTGATTGGTCATTATTTTAATTTATTTAATTATATTCCCTGTTTATATTAATTTTAAATAAATAAAATGTTCAATCCGTGATGACTGCATATCCCCCTCCCCCATCAACGTATTCAAAGCCCCTCCCCTCGTTGGGAAACATTGATTTAGATTAATGTTATACTTACTTCCTTTTTACAAAATTATCTAAAAAAGTATGTTTTGTTGTGAACAGTTGGAATTCTTATAAGTTATAATATATATAGTGTGTACTGTGTTACCATATAAAATTGTTTATTACACTCCCCGCAAGAGCCAGTTTATAGGTTTATTACGGTTAATAAAGTGACGAGAATCGTGGGCCGAAATAGTAAAATAAAATCCAACCTATATAAAGGAATATCGAACACATCGATCAATAGACGGGTTAAGTCAACATCATCAAGGTTCTAAACATTTCAAATATGTACCTATCTATTTCAGTTTATTACAAAAAAAATGGCTTACTTACTAACCAATGATATAAGTATATATTAAAATTTACTTTCAACGTTTTTTTTTGTCAGTTAAGTATACCAACAACATTAAAATCGCGTAAAATAAAGCGAACGTATTTATTTGTTAATGAATCACTAGATGATTTATGCATTTTCGTGCTCTTAATCTTCGTTAATTGATAAAATCTTCACTCTTGATTTTTTACAAGAGTAAAAAAATCATTTAATTCGAACAAATTTAATACAGAACTAATTGAACTACAAAGATGACTCATTTATTTTAATTGAATTATAATATATAATCTATTGATACTGACACTCTTTTATAATTTGATAAGTGCAATTATCCACCGCAGATTATAAAATAATGATATTATTCTCCGCAATAAATTATAACCTTTTATAACCAATCTTAATAGTGTAGAATGTTGATGTAAATATCAATACGAATTATAAGCCACCATAGGCTAACATAATATATATTTACACTGGCCGAACGAATTAGAAAATCTTCAGCCTTTAGATTATGATGCAAATTCAGAGCTAAAAGAGTTGATGCAACAACTGTCCATTAACTATCGATTTCACAGACTGTTCGATCCATATAGAAATCGGTTAAATTGTGTAGTGTTATAATTGCTAACGGCATCTAAATTACGTATAATGTGAATGACCGAAAATTTGTTTTTGAGATAAATATTAACGTATGCGTAACTACATTTTTCAATAACGGACAGTAATAATAAACAGAGTAATATTTATTAGATCGTACAGACAGTACTATGCCATCATATCGTTTAAATTGGTAACGTCTACAGTGTAGACGTTACCAATTCAAAGTGGTCTATATCGACCCCCTGAGGTCGATTCTGACCTGCAAGGGGTCTATGTCAGCGAGAAAAAAAATGGGGGGTGCATGAGATATAAATAGGGGTCCACGAGAATTATTAACTATGCACTGTAATTTTTATGTATACACGTGTACGATATTGTGAACGAAAAATAACTATTGATAATAATTAATGAGTAATGACTAGGGAACGGATTTAAATGCTCTAAAAAACAAGAAAAATGCCTTAAAAGAATACGATTTAATCCCTTAAAAAATGCTTTAACATCAAAAAAATGCACTAAAAAAATGCCCTAAAAAACTTTAAAAATGTATTTATATTCAATAAAAACACAATTTTGAATTTAAAACTTATAAAAAAAACACATTACTATGAAAAATCTGATAAAAAATATTTAAATACAATAAAACTTTAATAAATTAACTCTCAATTATCTTCTGTACAATTTAGATAAATAGCTTATCTTATCTTTACTTTAATGCGGGTAATAATCTGTTGTAACTTGTATGTATATATTTTGTGTCTACACGTGTCAACAATAATTTGGTAATTTCGTAACATAAAACATATTTAGGTATTTTTATTTTTTTTAGTATGAATGTTGAAAAGATGTTGAAAAAATTACTTAAAAACTATAAAAATGCACTAAAAATGTCAAAAAATGCTCTAAAAATGTAATAAAGTCTTAAAAATGCAAAAAATGCAAAATAAAAGTTATATTTTTTAATTCCTTGATGTATGAAATGAACTTTTTGCTTGGAAACCAATGTTTTCGGACATTCAGAAAAAAATGCAATTTGCATTCAAATCCGTTCCCTAGTAATGACTAACGAGTGTAAATATCAGAATGTTAAAAATTAAATTAAATCACACGATAAATATTCAAACGTAAATTTATAGGTCATAATTATTAACTAACCACCGTGTCACTAATGACTACGATCATAGATTAAATATACCAATAATACTATACTATCTATGCTACGATAAACATGATATCAGCGCTGACTGTCGGAATAACTGTACATTTGTGGAAATAACTTTTAGCACGGTCGCCAATCTTCTAACAAAAAAGAGAAACAGATTGGAAATAACTGATACAGGAGATTTAAGGTTTAACTTGACTTATTTGAAGCCAAATATTGAAAATTTAATATTAACGCATCACACCCTTTCCATTAAAGTTTTTTTTATGTTATTAGATCTAATTTTTAAATTAAAAAAATTTAATAAATATTGTCATTATTAAAGAAATGTGTATATAAAAACAAACTTATCACTTTTTTATTTCAAAACTGTTTACTCCACAGCAAACCCTTATTGAACTGAGTAGCTCCGTGTAATGACTGTAAAGCTATCAACACATTGGTGAATTTAAATGAAAATTTAATACCAGGGGGTCTACGAAAAACAGAAAAAATTAGCTAGTGGTCTTAGGGGAAAAAAAGTTTGGGAACCTCTGGTCTACACGGACGCAACCACCAGACGTCGCCATGTAACCGTTTGCATTCAACTTGATAAAAATCGAGGATTTTCAACAGTAGAGAGCTTGTTTCTTTCGTTGAAATGCATGTTTCTATCAAGTTTTTTCCGATTATAGCGACGTCTAGTGGCTGTGTGCTCGTAGGCGCTACCAACTATTTTATCATTAGGATGGCGCAACTATACATTCCGAAAACAACGATAATATTACGTATTGTGCGTGAACACTAGAGTCTGAACTCTACAGTGTTCATGGTAGTGTGATACAATAATAATAAAAAAAAAAAATCAGAGATACATTTACATCGGAAGCCGCGGTCTAAACGTGTTCAAATTTTGTACGACTCTCAAAATATATAAATAACACCAAACAATTAGTACAACACTATTTCAGACAAACAATTATCATTTATTGTTTATTAACAATTCACATACCTTCGCAATGTGTGTACCTACATGTTTTCAACGAGCTATACAAATTAACCACGTTCGAGTTTTCTAAGCTTTCAGACAATACGCCAAAGCTGCCATAATTCGATAATTGGTTAACCCGTGTTTTTAGTGCGTGACGCATAATAGATCCTGTTGTTGTTTGAGTAGGCACCTACACGCCGAGTCCCCGCCGACTAGTATTGATCTCGATAGGCAGTCAATTAGTCTCGTGGACAGGCACGTAACTAGTGGCGGGGGAGGACAACAATTTGTCGTGGCCCTGGGCCGGCCCATCAAATTTTTTAACGTTATAAAAAAAACAGAAAATAAAACTATTATAACTGACATTTAATCTTCACGTCATTTACTGTTCGTAATTAAAATGCTCTTCTGCAGAAGTATAAATTGAAAAAATGATAATTAATAATGGCTTTATCCAAATTAAACTAAACAAAATAGCATTCGAGTACTGCGCTGTGTGCGTATAGAGCCGTCTACACTTTGTGCATTATCAAATTTATTCTGTGATTATTCCCGGTTCTTATTGCTAACTATTTCACTCGTACGATAATCACACACGATCGGCTATTTCTGTCACTCATTTATTGGCCCGTAAAATGTTGACATTGATATGTGGAATTCCACATCCGTGCATGGATTGATTTCTTAATAATATACGTATACTAAAATCAACAGTGTATGGATTTAGTGGTCGTTATTTTTATTTATAAATATAATATTGTCGTATTGCCGGGATGGCTAAAATACTGTTATCTTATTTATATTGTACAATAAGATTAAAAATTAAAATGATTATAGGATTACTCATTAAGTAGAATGCGAACGTACATTTTCAAGATTAAAATTTTTCAAAATCTATTTAAGAAATACTATAGGCCAAAATGTATTAGATTAATTGTTATTGAATATCGTGAAAGATGTTCTCAAAAAAATTATGAAGAAAACATAGATGGATTGGGTAAAATGTAATTATCTTTAAGTTCAAAATAAATTAATGATTTTATGAAAACTGCTGTGTTTGTTCTATTTTAATACAATGCATGTAATAATGTAGTTGCGAGCGAAGCGATCACCTATTTTTCAGGTAGGTGCCCTTTTTAAAATTTTCCTCTAGGCCAAGAATGTGCTATCCACCCATGATACCCTTATACATTATACATATTCGTACCTACGTTGTTGTCACTCGAAGTATACGAATTCTATAGGCCAGTATAGGGCATAATTATAACTTATAAATTTGGTTCAATAAGCGCTTATAATATAGCACTGCAGTAGACTGTTTAACGAAAAATATTCATAATAACAAACAGCATATTGTTTATTATTTATTTCCCTGTAAATTTGTTTTGATGAAACAACTCTGTGTTCCTATATTTTGTATTTATTTACCGTTTTCACTAAGACGGACACAGTATAGATATATGTATTATAATTTACTTGGATACCGTTTTGGATTTATCCATTATACCAAAATACCATTATTGTCTCGATAATATGAGAAACATTGTTCTAATGCTTGTAAATTCACCGATTCGTTGGTTTCACGAAGTTTAGGGTTTTTTTCTTTTTAATACTCGCGTGTCAAAAAATATAAATGCAATGCGATTTGTCCGTATCCTGATATAATATTATAGTGCGTTTAAGCCTATCATGTCCTGTTGAAATAATATGTCCAGCGGTATGCCGCCATGCATTTGCCATTTGCGCATATTACAATAATTACCATATACAATTTACCTATTATTATTTTACTAAACAAAATGTTCTACAATGGTTAATATGCCTACAAACTGTTTGTTGTTCAGAATTGGTGCACACGCGTTTTCTCTGCTGGAAAAAGAAAACATCAATCCTAACGGACTTATATTAGAGGCTCCGTACAACAAAATGAGCGAAGCAATCCGAGAATATTCAACCACCCAGGTAATATTATATTTTACACGCACGGATAAAACACCTGTAACTACAAGTAACGAGCTGGATCAGCTTTCCTAGAAAAGCGGTGCCGTTATCTAGCGGCCGTAATGTAGCGTTGAGTGACGTCACCAAAACGTTGTCTATACAAAGTATCGTAGTAGGTTTCCTATAAAACGTTGAGCGTCACCGTACCGTCAAATAGCGGTGCCGTCAGTTTCCGAACGTTTTATAACGGCTGCTAGATAACGGCACCGCTTTTCTAGGAAACCGTAGCTTAATCGTTTGGTACAATACATTTGTAACATTTAACTCATTATGGCGTACCAATGTTATAATAATTCAAGTTTTTAAATGTAGATTCTCCGTTATTTACCGTGGTTTGATTATTTCATAATCGACCCGGTTATTGAAAACGGCATTGTTTTCGACACGGAACAAAATTTGAAAAATACGAAATTTCCCGTGTTGATCTTGCACGCAAGAGACGATATCATACTTCCGTACCAACTCAGTGAAAAGGTAAGCAATACTATAACAATGTTTACGTCATAATATGTATTGAGAAATGTTGACTTTTACCTATCGTATTATAAGAAACGTTACGAGTTGATAATAAAAATATAATATTATAATTATTATTTGGATGAGAATAAAAAAACGATTTTATTTATTCAATGACATGCACACATTATCAACATATAGTACTACTCGATTGCCATAAGAATAATGTTATTAGTTATTACTAGGGCTGAGGACTTCTAGTTTTTTCATATTTTTGCATATTTTGTCATTATTGCATATAAATGCATATTTGAGTATATTAGAAAAATTAAGATCATATTTGGCAATTTTCGAATTAAGTTCTTAAATTAGCTTAGACGAAGTGGTAAATTTTCGATTTAAAAATAATATTTTTACTATCGGTTAAGTAATTTACTATCTGACCGATAGGCGATAAATTATAAATCGATAAAACCGAAACACGTATAGGTACTAGGTAGTGAAGTTAGTTGTCCGTCAATCGTCATATTTCGTCGTGTACTCGTATTATTGTGCACACTGCGTGAAATATTTTCGTCGAGTAATTATTTCGTCTCTTTTAAATTTTTTTAGTAATATTTATTTATTTTTATCAAATATGCCAAAGGAAAAACAATCATTGGCTTCTCGCTTAAATAGTTATGTGTCGGAATTTAGTGAATGTAGTGGTCCAGTATTTACAGCTGACGGCAAAATATTGTATTGTAAATTGTGCGATTCAAAAGTCGGTAGTGATAGAAAATTCAACGTTCAACAATTTTAAATACTTTTTAATAAACTAACCATAATGTAATTTTTACTAATTTTTTTAAAATAAATATTATAATAACTTATAAGATAAAATAATAAAATAAAATCATTTTTAGAGCATATTTTAAGTGCATATTTCTTGATTTTTTAGTGCATAAATGCATGCATATTATTAGATTTTTAAGTAATAGAAGTCCTCAGTTCTAGTTATTACTTATTAATGTACAAAACGTAATAAGTTATTACGTTTTGTACATTTAATATGTATGTACGAGTAAGTAAAATATTAAAAATTAATGCTCGTCGATAAGATGTAATTTCTGAATCTAAATAATTTATTATTACATACTTTCTATTATTACTGTTTACCTAAAATAAAACATAAATACGCAAAATTAATTATTATATTTAATGAAACATTAGTTGACTAATATTGAGACTATCAATAGGAGAAACAATAAAAATTAAGTGATGTTTCAATATTAATACCACACCCTATGCCAGAGATTCCCAACCAAGGTGCCGCGAACTTTATTTAGGGTTCCGCGAAATTATTTGAAATACATATTTTTATAAAAACCATTTTATGAAAAATAAAATATAGCATTGTGTGTATCTTAATGAAGTTAATGTTCAATGTAATAATTTATTTTATAAAATATAATATTTGTATATACCCTATACCTACGTCTGTCTGCTTTTGTTTATACTTATGCACTGCTAAATAAAACCTAATTAGTCTATAGGGTGCCCCGGATTTTTAGAAAATGATTAAGGGTGCCGTGAGTCAAAAAAGGTTGGGAACCTCTGCCCTATGCACAGTGCTTACCTATACGAGTATACTCGTATATTTTAGATTATATCAATGCCCGAGCACCGATAATACTTAATATCTAATGTTTATTCGTTCTTTTTTGCAGTTGTACAATTATATCTCGATTTATCGGAAAAGTACACAAACCAAACTCGTTTTATACGACGCCAAGTACGGGTTTAACCATCAGTTCATTTGCCGAAGTAAAGACTTAGAAGAGACGATCATGTGAGTGCCAACTGATTAATTTGGATTTCCGTCGGGTCGCGGAAACTCGAATTTTAGGTCCTCTGGAATGAATTTGAATATTTATTTATTTCGATAAGACGATAATGGTTTTATCCTACCATTCGGGAAAGGTTATACGTTAGTTGTAGTTATACCTAACTCGAGTTGTAAATATTATCAAACTATCACAGCGTTAAAAAATTGTAGATAATTATTCAAAACTGTTCATCTTTCAACGAGAGGTACCTACCATAATATGCATTATTTTCAATAAAATTAAGTTTGAAAATCATGGAAATTATTTTTCCAACTTATAATATTTCATAAATTTATGTCTAAAATGTTATAAAGATATTTTTAACGTCAAGGGCTTATTTTAAGTAGGCATAAGTGTGTCGTGTAAGTTATATTTTGTTAGGCAAAAAGTTACTCCGATAAAGTATGAGTACATGGATTGGATATAGAGTGAGTTTTTTTGTGTGTATGTAATTATATTTAAATCACTTTAATATGGCCTATAGGTTAGTAATTACATTTTAACATTAGTATTAAATTATAATTTACCAACATCATATTAGTGCAATAGTGCTATTAGTTTGGCATAGTTAGGTATTTCACTATTTCAGTATTTGTCGCTGAGGGCATAGACATAACATCTTTTTTGATGAGGGAGAGTTATGAAAGGGTGGCTAACATAGTTGACTGATTTAAGCACAAGACTACTAGAAAATGCATTTTTCGTAAAACAAGTTTAAAAGGAGTAGATAGTAGAGACCCACTTTGCAATACTATACAGTAGAAAGGGATTGTTTAATTAATAAAAAAGAAAAACATGTTATTGAAAGCAGATAACGAGATATTGGTGTGTGTAAGGTTATAATTTACATGTACTACGAGTACCTAATTGGTTATCTGGATATTTGACATTTTAATAATTATTTTTTAAAAAAATGTATAGTGCCTATCTATGTATATACTCGTATAGTATCTTTTTGGAAGTGTTAAATGTATCTTAAGTTGAAAACTGATGTCTCTAGATACTTTTTTAAAGTACCTATCTTGCCCATCCCTAGGCAGTACCTACGCACTAGACGTCGCATCAATTATTATTGCATCGTTTCAACTCGTCGCCGTTGTGTTCTAATTGCTTGCGTTTTTTTGTGTTTTTAGAAAGTTTATGGAACAATCTCTGGAAACTACTGCTGCGGCGAGGGCGTCATAATCATGATCGGAACGCATCCTAAACTCGTCGTTATTATCACCACACGCATGCTATGAATAAGACACAATAAAATAATGTATATAGTACATCACCCACGTTATATTATAATATATGTAGCTATAGCTTAGTTTTTATAATAGTTATTACGTACGTATATGTATTAAGAACTCAGCGGTTCTTCCTGGACCGTAAATCAGGTGCCTTCAACTGTTTTATGTAGCCCGCCACGTACCTATTATTCTCTAAAAATCTCGCGGAAACATGTATTTTATATAAAAAAATTTTCGAAACTTCAAGCTTAAATGATGGCTTATAGCCGTTCTAATAAAGATATATTATATGCAGTATGCTGTACATAAAATGTGCTCGCGAGCCGCAAATGATGACAAACAAAACTATTCGACATTGTGGTACCTATTATTGTTTGTATTATAATTTTGTAAAATAAAACAAAGCCAAGTACATCGTATTTATGGTTATACAAAATTATTGATTTCAATTTCATCATTTTTCTTATGAATCAGTAGTCGCGATGCTATGAAGGGACAGTTAAAATCGTGATGACCGGTAATGTTAACATATCGTTGACTGTATAATACAACATATCATGAGCAACCATGATTATTAAAATTTGGCCAATGTTAACATTAGTCGGATGTTATAACGCCAGGGACCTTTGGATAATGTCTAAACAACCATGAGAATGCATATCATTTAATTTAGGTAAATTCTTTGAAACATTTATTTCAACACAATTTAAATGTTATCAATCCGAAAATTATTTATTTTCACACGACAAGCTTCCATAACATTTAGAACAATACAAAATTTTACTTAACTTACACTCACAATGATAAGTATCACATTTCACCGTACAAGATCATATTTACCGCCACAGTCTGACATTTGATTTGCAATTCTCCTTGAAAATATTCACAAACGAGATGCAACTTAGCATACAGAGCAACTAACAAAACTTTTACTAAATTTTTAATGTACCTATAACTTTTAATATTATCCACTGTTGACTGGCTAATGTTAACATTATTTGAATTATGTTGATATTAATTATAAGTGAAGAATTACACATTTGTCAGAATGCATGGCTAATGTTGACATTATCCATTTAATGTCGACATTACCAAACGTTAACTTTATCCGTAACTTACATATACATATTTAATACTGAAAATTTAATAATACATTATGTATGTAAAACAAATTAACATTCACCAGATGTTTTTTTTTTTTCGGCTGTTACAATAAAGACTAATAAGCTTAATTGATAAATAGTCACAATAATAACAGGAAGAACAAATTGAAGAAACATCCCAGAGGACTGTGGAGGTATTTTGTCGGGACTGTTTCACCAGATTTAATTGATAAATAGTAGCACGCTATCTATTGATACAGTGATTCTTTAATTTTTACCCAATTGAAAATTAAAAAGTGAACTTAAGTTCAATTTTAAACTTTAGAATTCCCAAAGTTTTTAAGTAAATATTTCTTAATTTTCCAATACATTTTTAGTTATGAAAGTTACACAGTTAAAAATAATATTCTTTGTATGATTATATTTTGTTTAAATGATAAGTTATATATATATATATATATATATCAATATATGTTAGGTAATGCAATATAAGCATAACTAAATATAGAAGAACATAATATTAAATAATAAGTTAAATGTATACATGGATTACATTCTTTTATATACCAAACTTGTGATGGTGTACTTAAATATACCAACAGTTCTACCTAAACTTATAAAATCAGAAGACTAAGCAGTTGCTGTTTGTTTATCAAGAGTGTAAAGGTAAAATTAAATCAAATAATTTGTATGTACAAAAAAATGTTTTATACTAAAAACAAACACGATTAGTGCGTCTCTAGGGTTGTCATACATATACATATTTCAGACCTGACACTGACAATCACCCTGGTCGCTTTAAATATAATTACGAAATGCTACAGCTCAGCTCATTTGCTTTATTGGCCTATATTGTACAATTTAAATATTCTAGTTAACTATAAAGTATTTTTGTGTAGGAATTTATAAGTATATAAAGATGCCTTAAAGGCAGAAATATTTATGCTCATGTTTGAATGGTTTTCATAATAGATAAATATAAAATGTTTATGTAATACATTATTATTTTCTATACAGAGTATTAAATAATTTTAGTGAAACTAACTTTTATTTTTAATAATTCTAACAATTATTTTATCAATAAATAATAAATATATATTATAAATTCAGATAATTTTTGAAATGCTAGTAAGATCTAATTGGTACAACAGTAATATAAAAATGTAATTAAATTGAAATATCTGTATTCTGTACAGTATCTAAAATAATTTACGTTCTTAGTATTATGCATAAATATAAAAAAAATTAAGATTATAACAGTGGGCTGTGGCACTTCTAAGAAATTATATAGTTAACTAAACTTTTTAAGAGAGTTAATCAGGTATTTGGGTTTTAGATATTCAAGCTGGGTTCCCAACCAAGGCAACTCCAATTTGAATTGAGTGAGCTTTAAAATTATTTAAATTTAAAAAATAATTTTTTTTTAAATTTAAATAGCCTTTAGTAAAAAACTATTTGGCTCAACATTTACATGATTTATACAATTTTAAGATTTTTTACAACATAGTTTATATACAGGTTCATATTTACAGAGTGCTATTTATATCGTAAAATCAGTCTCCAAAACAAATTTAATTATGTGGTGAACAGTAACGGACCGGGTATTGAGCAAGGAGGGGAGGTCGTAATGAATGTCTAAGGATTTGACGCATTTAATAAGGGCCACACGCCCAGACCACAATGAAGGACAGTTGAAAAGCAGATGTGAGATATCACACACACTTTCGGTCATGTGGAAGGTGCACAGTGGAGAGTTGTTGAGTACAAGTTTAAAAGAATGGTCTAGCACTCTAGCAGAAGCGTATGGCTTACACGGAGGAGGTTAAAGCGAATAATGGCAGACCTTGGTGGGTAAAAAGTAATTATACCTACAAATATTCAGTTTAGAAAAATAATTTGCAATTGATTTTAATCTTTAAATGTAATAATACATATGTATAAAACCTATTGTGTTTTAAACAATCTGTGGTCATACTGTAATAATCATTTTACTTAAATTTGTTTTCAAATGGTTTCGTTAAAAGTATTTGATTGTTTATAAAATTTAATAATATGTGTGTATAATTCATTAATATATTTAGTTATACCTAGCTAAAGAAAATAATAAAATATAAAGTGTGAATATACGATAAACTATTATAATAGGTACCTTCAACATTTAGAAAATAGTTTAGGGTGAGCCAAAAAAGGTTGGGAATCTCTGCATTTATAGTACGATAACACAATACAATTTGTTAGTACTTGAATATTAATAAAATAACTAAAAGTTAGTACTTAGTAAAATTACTAAATGTTTACCTTTTAAAATTCATAATTTTAAAACTATGTACTTAAAAGTAAATACTTAGTACTGATACCTGAAGCAAATATTAATTTTAACAAGAATAATTCAATAAAACTTATAATATAAGAGGTATATTAATTCATAGTAATTACTAATAAATTATATTCTACAATCAATTTATTTTCAAAAAACATTGAAAATTAATAATTACATTTACTAATATAACTTATATTTTAAGGTATATCTGAACTCTCAATTAATATACAATATACGGGTAGTAAATACACAGATAATGAATACATGGATTATAATTACCGGGGTAAAAGAAGACTGATATTAATAATTAATAACACAGGCTTTAATACATTTTTACCTGAGTCTGTGTATTCTAAAACTTTTTTACGACTGCAACCTCTAATAATTATAGTTAACACACTTAGCTCAAATTATAAAATTATATAAAGTTAAATATAAAATAAAATGTAAAATTAATAGTAGAATTAATGTTATACTCCAAAAATTTAAAGTGTAAATCATAAGAATACACAAAATACTTTTTAATACATAAGGAATGCTCTCATATTTTCAACGGCGGGATGATCCACCTCTACCTCCACGTCCACGACCACCACCATCTCGAGGTCCGCCTCGACTTCCTCGTCCTCTTGGACCTCCACGTCCGCGGCCTCTTCCTAATCCTAAAATATAAATAAAAATTATCATACAGATATATTTTACACTATTTAGAAATTTTATTTAAAAATGTATATCATTGAAACCTTTATACCATAAGTAAACAGCTATATAAATGATAAATTAATTGAATTCAAACATTAAAATAATTCAAATATTTTAGTTAACTTTAATAAATAATGTGACAAACCTCCCCGATGTCCTCGTCCACTGCAATTTGAGCGTGATTTAGGTGCATCATCAATTAGTAATGTTTCCAGGGTGAGTGAATCTGGTAAAATGAAGTATCGAATATTGTTACCACGAATGCTAAGTGTATCATAAAGTGTTGGCTGTTGGTTTTTTACAGTCATCTTAACAGCCTTAAGATGGGTGTTCATTGCTACATCAACACCTAAAATTTTAAAATAGTTTATTTAATACATACCACTAGGAGACCTAACACTTAAGTTATGAATCTAGACTTTTTAAGAAGTTGACAACTTTAAGATTGAAAAGTCTTAGAATACATAATCAATTTGAAATTAATATCAAATAACTAGTTTATTAGTAACTTAGTAAGATAAAAGTATTATTTAATTTTTAATTTTAAAAGTTACTTTAGAAATTATTTTATTCCATCAAATCATTATATTATTAAAGTTGTTAATTTAAATTAGATTTTTAAAAGGAACGTCTCCAATCTTACAACTTGAATTAAACCTATATTGCAATGACATTAAATAGATTAATAAGTATTGAAATTTTTTTTAAAAATTTTCCTTCATAAATATATTTTTGATTTACTAATTTATGATATAAAACTGGTCGTTAATAATACTAACTAGTAATAACCAACAGCTATTACAGTAGACAACTATTTTGATGTAAACATAATCATATATAATTTGTAATAACAAGATTAAGAATGATATTTCATCATAAAGTTTAAAGACATAACTAACAGATAATTTAATAATTTAATTTTTTAAGATACAATATTCAAATTTTCTAACTAATTTGTGTATTGAATTTTTGTGTGTTGAATTTAACACATTCATTAATGAAATATGTAAATAATTCATAAAATAATATTATTCAACTCCAACTATAACATGTTTATACTGTTAATAGGTATACATAAATATTGTACCACATTTAATAAAATACATAATTTAACTAAATTTTTATACCTGTTATGGTTCCATGGACACTAGTACCATTTTTCAGCTCTAATGTTACAGTTTCGTGACTGAGTTTCATCAAAAACCTGAAATATACAATACAAATAATTATCTACATAAGTTAACAATGGAAAGTAAAAATTATTCACAGTTTAACATAAGTATTAAAACATTTAGGTATGACATGTTACTCACTTCAGTATCAGAGTATCTCAAAAAGAAGCAAAATGCACTGATGAAACTACTAAAAATAGTATGAAGACTATCTTGGGTAGTTTTACAAGACATTATATATAGTTAAGATAATCACATTTTATTGAAGACAAAAATCCTTTTTCTTGTTACAAAAAACTGACATAAGACAAATAGTCTAAACTTATCATAGCTATACAAGGTCAACTCAAACAGAATGGTTGCCCATATTATCCAATATAGCCCCTCCAGATCTTAGAAGGCTAGCCCATACAAAAAATATGATAGAAAAAATTAACAGACTACCTAATCTACCACTTAAAAAGGACATGCTTGAGCACCAACCATTACGCTTAAAGTCCAGAGCCCCCATATGGCAGACAGTAATAAATAATGAGATTACAGAGTGCCTATGGAAAAGAAGATGGAGTTAAACAGAAACTCGTAACCAAGACCTGATTAAAGAACCTGATTAACAGACTACCTAATCTACCACTTAAAAAGGACATGCTTGAGCACCAACCATTACGCTTAAAGTCCAGAGCCCCCATATGGCAGACAGTAATAAATAATGAGATTACAGAGTGCCTATGGAAAAGAAGATGGAGTTAAACAGAAACTCGTAACCAAGACCTGATTAAAGAACCGTTCATAAAAGTCCCTGGCTGGGATTTTAAAAGGGCACAGTGGACAACACTCAATCATATCAGAACCGGGCAGGGAAGATGCAACTACCTAATGCATAAATGGGGCATGGTTGACTCACCACTGTGCGAATGTGGTGAGATACAGAATATCACACACATCGTGGAGACGTGCCCGTTCACAAAGTTTGAATATGGGCTGGTAAAACTGCACGAGTGTGGCCCGGCCACAGCGAAATGGATTGAAGAACTTGTTGTGAAATTATAACTTTTAATTTATTATTATTAAATCTTTTACTGTGTTAAAAATAAATGTACCTTATAAATCTATTATATATTCTAATAATTGTGTTATCTACCTATTTATCTATACTAATAATTTACCTATTGTTATTATATACTTAATTTTGTTACCATAAGCCGGTATGTCATATGCATAAATAAATAGCTATACAAAACATAATATATTTTAATACATATACAGTGGCGGATCCAGGATTTAATTTTGGGGGGGGCCCTATAGTCCAAAATGCAGTGATCATTTTGAGGAGTTATTTCCTTATTCACAGTGATAATACTTGTACAATTTAAACTTTGGTTATAGTTTTTATGTTGTTTTCAAAAACCTTTAAGCCTATATCATTTGGATCAAAAGTAATCTCCCTACTCAAATCCACTCTTATTCTTATAATAGTGATCAGGCAGCCAACTTCAATTTTTTCAGTAATTAATAAATACAAACAAATGGACAATAATTTTAAATGTGTATTTTTTATTTATTAAAGATTATATTAATTAAATTATAATAATTTTGTAAAAATGTATTTATAAAGGTAAAGATAACTCTAATCTCCTAGGATTAGATTTTGAAAATATAAAATTGAATATGATAATACCACACAATAATACCAATATTAAAATATGGATTAAATCTATATTATAAAAGTGTGACATAAGTTAAGTTAGCGATGACTGGTAGGAAACCATTTCAGATAAGCTATAAATTCTGGTTTTGAGAAATTACCCATGGTTACAAGATAGGAATATAATTTTGCAATACACTCAATTATTTATTAGTTATTAGTTTATTACTTATTTACTATTGAATTAATAAAACTTATCTTAGGCCAATGGGAGGGGGGCAAGGCCCCTTGGTCTCCCTTAAATCTGCCACTGTACATGTACATTATACATACATACATACATATTATTATTATACACATATAATATTTTATATACCTATATATAATGCAGCCTTTATAAAATGTACAACAGATTATACAAATCATAATATTGGAGCTAAACATACCAATAGTTGATAGGACATTTTAGGTTCAATGTAAAAATGGAGTTTTATATGCCAATTGACAAATTAAAAAAAAAATATAGATAGTTAGGAGTGAGTGTTGTATAAGAGAAATAAAAAAAAAAAGCAATAGATTATATCCACCGAGTGTACGGCCGTACAATAGACGATGCAATTTTCTAAGAACATTGAGACACAGCGAAAACGAGGTGAAGTGACCAAAAAGGCCGTATCAATAGCAATCTAAACGTAAAAGGTATCTACTAGATCGCACGCCGATGCCCAAACAACATTGTTCAAAGCCGAACTCGTTGGCTTCTGATCTTAAAGGCGTTACGTTAAAGAGCGACGGACTGTGTGAGGTTCGGAAATGCGAACAATGCGCGCGCGGCAGTGGTTGAAAATGAGTTTAAGGCTACTTACTTGACCAACTTCATGACTACTTAGCACCACCGCAGACCGTTGTGAACAAAACAACGTGATCTGGTTCGATACGACGAGATCGGGAAACGTCAACGACAACGCGGATCGCACGAACGGTTTGTCGTCGGTCTCACGGCTGACGGTGCGAAAATTCAAAGTCGAAGCAAACGCGGAGGCGGATGGGTTATTTCCACGACGAGAACGTTCGTCAATTTGTTTATGGAGACAAGGAACGCGATCCAAACACAACGCGGTCTTATCACTTATCAGAGCACCGGCCGCGAGTCTTATCATGATCCGACTAATTTACAAATTTGTATAAATCGTAACATTATAGTAAATTCATTAAATAAAATCCAAATCAAAGTGTGAAGGTATTTGTTTATAACGTTTATAATGTACACATAGTTAGCATATTTTAGAAGTGATCTTTTATTAAGATCCAAAATTTGTAGTTTTTGATTTAAACTTTTGGAAGTGTTTATCATATAATAGTAGTTCGTGAGATTATACATATCTCAAATGACGAACATTTAAAAAAAAGGATTGGTCCGAAATGTATTTCTTTTAGATACAATTTCAGATAGAACGATAAATTACGTAGGCGGTAGGTACGGTAAACATTGTATTACAATGTTAAGTGCTTAAGATTGAAAATTATAACTATCGTATTCACCAAAGTTTGAAAAATCAATTAATTATAAATGATAACATAAATTATCAGTAAAATAATAAATTTTTAATATTACTAACATTTGAAGTCAATTAGATACGAATAGGTTAACGTTTTTATGTATTGGTATAAAATATTTTATTTTTTAGATATGTTGGGTATCGGCCTATTGCTGTACGAGTATGAGCCATGTATATTTCTGAAAAAGGAAATATTGTCACTGAGATAATTAAATAATAGGAAAAATAAGTGCAAAATATATTTTTTTAGGATAAATATAAAAATCTTTTTGTAGCTCTCATATGAACAATTTTTTTGACTAAAAAATTAATATTTCATAATGAGCTAATGATTTATTTACTCCATTTAAATTTTAAAGTAAGAACATTTTTTTTGCAAAGAGTCATAATTTCAAAACTATATTATATACAAAATCAATGATAATTACTTAGTGGCATAGTATTATGTGTACACTGTACACCTTTACTGGAATTACTTATAAGTAAAGTATAAGTACACCATAATATAGCTCTTATATGATATTGTAACACCAACACTCCTAAGTATAAGAATACATTAAATATTTATGCTATTAAAAAATATTATTTGATTTACTTTAAGAGATCAAAGTTGAATAATTGACAGTTTTAATGTCACAAATCACAATATAATATTCAAATCAGAACTGTCTACTGTTTAACAGATCAACAAATCATTGCATTAATAGGGATTAAGGACTGTGGTTATAGTGTAATATGATAAGAAAAAGAGTGAGAAAGCAAAGAAAATTATGTTT
Source organism: Periphyllus acericola (assembly GCA_949715065.1). NCBI lineage: Eukaryota > Metazoa > Arthropoda > Insecta > Hemiptera > Aphididae > Periphyllus > Periphyllus acericola. The sequence goes on from OX454264.1 coordinate 61,420,658, forward strand.
AAAAAAAGTGATATTATAAAATCAAAATTATCAATGATCGCTTAAATATTGATATTATGTTGTAAATTATTTTATTAATACTTACCAATTGAAAATAACTATAGTTTATTTAATGAAATACTAAGTTTTACTCTTTATTATATTTCTGTATTATTGTATCCTAATTTTATAATTGCTTAAACTTATATAATTGAATTTGCCATTTGTATTTAAGACAGTAGTAAGTACTATTATGGTTGGATATTAGCTAGAGTAGTGCAAATACTAAATGTTGACATATGCCACTGGCATCACTTAATCACGAATCTATTAGTTTTATTTCATAAAAATCAATGCTGTAAACAAATTTTAAATTTTAAAAAAATGTTATTTGTATAAAAATATTTATTAAATGTGTACTGCTCATTATATAAATGAATCTATGAAATAGTATACAATGAATTCATGATAATTTGATTCTAAAAAGGGGGAAAATGATAATTACTTAATTAATATTGCAATGCAATGCAATTACAGGTACCTCATACTTTATAAGGGTACCTAGTCAAGTATTCAGTCATCAAAATGGTTTAAATTATCATGACTCAATTTGATCTAATATCAGATAATACAAAAATTAGCAGTGTACATTTTTATTTTTTTGAATTGCACAGTTGTAAATTGACTACTAGGTAAATATATATATATATATATATAATTAAATCTTTTCAGTAGGTATAATAAAACAAATAAGTGTAAAAAAAACACATATTATAGCTAATAAATATATACTATTACACAAATCTTGTTCGACAAAATTGAACAATCTTACCAACAGTCCCAATGAAGAAACTTCAACGTGTATTAATTAATCATTAATAGCTTGGCAAGATGTTTATACTGTTTAATTTTATCCTCAAAACGTATGCATTTCAACTTTAAGACTCTAAATCAAATTATTGTCATTATATATTTTATGTTTAAGCTACCTTATGAACTATTATTATAAGACAATATTATACATATACTTGTCCTTTGCATATTTATATGAAGGTCACATAATTTTAAGTAAAATGTGGGTATTATTAAGAATTATTATTTATATTTAAATAATTAACACGCATATTGATTAAATTCCAATAACTTGGTTTTCCCGATAAAGCGAAAATCGGTAAATTTGTTAGGTATACATGTTATAATCAAGTATTTTGTACCACATTATGTTTGAATTGTTATATTAAAAGTAGATACCTTGAAGACTTTGGTCTCTATAAATTTGAAAATTTGACTGCTAATTTTAACACTTACCATATTTATTATATGATATAATTTTTAACACATTTCAACAATAAAAAATTAGGAAGTCAAAAATATTTATATTATTATTAAATACAATTTTCTACACATGTTTTTATATATTCAATTATTAATTTAACAGATCTCAAGCTCAATAATACAAATTACTAAAATACATTTTAATTTATAAAAAAAAATTAACACAATAGATTAGATAATTAAAAACAAAATACAATCAAGCGTGAACTTTTAACACATTTTAAAGACAATGATTTAAATTACATTCTTAGTGGCAAGTATGCAGTAAAAATTATTATTGCCTACAATAGTCAAATATTAAAAAACTATATTTAAGTAAGGTAAAATTTGCTCAATGCCCGTTTGAAAAAATAACTTGATTTTTATATTTATTTATGCGACGATGAGTCATGAAAGCTCCTACAGTTGGATGGTTTGATAATTTAATCAGCACATCTACATATGTTTGAATTCCTTCTGTTGTGTTCAGTTTGAATACCCTATAAATACTGTATAACCACTGACATGAAGCAAGAATTTCCAAACAGCTAGTCAATCTTAGTACACGTATTATTAAGCGTACCATCATAATAGATTTTGGTTTCAACTTCTGCAATTACATTCTCAGAAGACCTTGGTTCCTCATCAGGTTTCGGTAAGTCCAGGTTCTTTGTTTTCAGGTTCTCATTTTCAGGTTGTTTTGCCATTTTAACTAAAAAATTATGATATAAAAAAAATTGATTTAGTAGAAAATAACTTAACTTAAAATGAACTGAAAAATGTAAGATTATAACACAATTATACATGGCACATTAAAATGTGTCAGGATCTTTTGACTACTAAATACCTACCTACCTAATTGATAAATTTCCTCAGATATTTTAAATTTTTTTGTACCATAACAATATAATTATATCTTTAGAAATCAAACATTAGTTGTTTAAGTATATTACTTACTTTTGAAAAGTTAGTCTTACAGCAATATCACACAACTTCAACCAATTCTCCACCTGCAACAACACGTATGCGAAAACACAAATTAAATAGCAATTATAAACGTAAATCGTTAATTTACGGTGAAGTTTGATAGATGTAATTGTGATCAGATGATCATCTATGACAGTGTTTCCCAAACTGGGGGGCATGTATTCATTTCTGGGGAGGCGTAAGCAGTCATTACAAAATACAGTTTTTATTTATAAAATTATTATTATTTTAAAATGTAGGGAAAATATGAAAAATTAATAACGACGGGTTATTGAGTATTGATAAAGAGACATAAATATAATCAATAAATATATTGATAAAGTATTGATAAACAAACATTGAGCCAAACATAAAAAAATTGTCTAAAGAAAAGTGTTGCCAGCCTACACATTAATAAATCGAAAATTGCATTATATTATATTTCTTACTATTTTACTATGATTTATATTTTATAATTATTATCATCAATAAGATTGAATTCACCTCGGATATTTTATAATTTTTTTGTCAAGTACACAAAAAAGTGATATATTTTTCATGTTATAGAAGTGGGGGAGGGGGGGGGGCGAGATTTTCGAAAATCTACAAAGGGGGCGTGGAATAAAAATCTATGACTTGAAAAATACTAAAATAATAATTATCCAGTGTTCAAACAGCACAAGACACAACTGTATGTCTAATGAATATTATAAAATTCAAATGCGCGTGTCAGACTTTGGTGTTGTTGGTGGTTGGTTATGACTCCAACCTATAAATCCGTGGTACCTATATGGTAAGATATCAGTAGTTGTTGATGAGCGTTAACGTCAATAAATATAATAATATGCAATCACCACCACCACCAGACGCTGTATAAACGAACGATGGGAAATTTCCAAAAATATGATTGTTGATTACTGTAGCAAATATTCAATATGAAAAATTACAATATTGACCGTTATGAAAAATGATATGAATCGTAAACTGTTTGTAATCTTATACCCACGAGGCACGAATGCCATCACTCACGCACACACACACCGGTAAATATACACGCCAGTGTGTGCACATGGAGCAAACAACATGGCAATGAAAATTATGTGCAGGGAGATTCTAAATATTTTTGTTTATACAAAAAAAAGACAACAATATGCCGATACGTGGAAGAGCCCGTCAGTTATCAATACAGCTCGACGCATTTACGCCCGTGATTGTGCAATCATTACGACTCGTCGCTATTACGGTACGCCAAGTTTGTGTTCGTATTGTATTCCGGTATTCTTGTTAATTATTATTGTTGCATGCGCCCCGCCGCCGTCCGTCTACAAGTTGGACCCGTCGCCCGCATGCACCGACCATATCGTAGTGCCTGTTGACTGCCCACGTCCGAATCGTTCAATTCGCCGCGTACTCGCTGTTCCGCAGTCTCGTTCCGGTCGTCGCTGTACCCGCGCGCGCTCGCTCCTCGTACCCGCGCGCGCTCGCTCCTCGTACCCGCGCGCGCTCGCTCCTCGTACCCGCGCGCGCTCGCTCCTCGTATCCGCGCGCGCTCGCTCCTCGTATCCGCGCGCGCTCGCTCCTCGTATCCGCGCGCGCTCGCTCCTCATATCCGCGCGCGCTCGCTCCTCATATCCGCGCGCGCTCGCTCGCCAAAGCCGCACGCGGCTTGAAAGGCACGCACGACACGCAAGACGACGCTTTTTCGACGCGCCCGTGCTAAGAGCGCACTAATTTCACGTTCGTTTCGTCAGCCCGCCCGGCGGGACCACGCGGTTATCGGTCGGTTAGTAGGACCGTTTTCGTCGGCTAGCACACTCGGTGTCGCCGTTTACCCGTCACGGTGCGTCCGTGTACGCTTGACGGAGCACGTGAGCGGCCGTCGGCCGTCAAGTGATCGTTGTTGTGCCATCACGCGTTCGCACTAGCTGTTCTCGCGCGTCATTTGACTGCGCCGCGTTTCCCCCACCGCACGTTGATCGCGGCCGTCAGCCTAATTGTTTACAAGTGCCATATCATAATTTGCCGTTCAACTTCGGACGAGTTACCTTCTCGTATTCGCGTGCTCGTTACACGTGCCGTGTGCTATTATTGTTAGACTTTACAGTCTAATTATTCTTTCATTTACTTTATCCGTCATGGAATGCGTTTCGTCTGAAGACAACTTCATTTCGGAAGGTAATCATCGGATACCATTGGACTAACTGATGGAAAAAAACTAGAAAAAAAAAAAAAACATTAATTTTTTTTACAGGTGAAGTTACTAACACTGCGTTTGACAACCTAAGGAGTCGCTTACCGTTTTTAAAAAAAGTCCTTGATCGCCAAGATTTGGGAATTGATGAAGTGAAAATACAGAAGTTGCAGTCACTGTATGAAATAATCGACTTAAAAAGGTTGGCATTCATTTTTCTACCTACCTACTTTTATTGTTCACTACGATATACTAAATCCCAAAATATGGCTTTGTGGCAAATCTAGCTGAGTCTAATTTTGTAGTTTTTACCAACAATTATACTAAGCATTAGCAGCAGCTATTTACATATTTTTCTAGATACATCTTTGCTAGAAAATTGAAGATGAAACAAATGTTAGAAAATATTTAAAATTGTTATTTGGAGTTTTTATGATGTGCATATGCATAAATTATTTAAACAAATGTTAGAAAATATTTAAAATTATTATTTGGAGTTTTTATGATGTGCATATGCATAAATTATTTAAACAGAGTTAAGTATAATATATGTGTCCATTGTTTGAAAATGTACAGTTTAATGGTTAATTACACTTTTTTTTATATATTATTAGGTACAACCTACCTATGATATATTAGTAGACCATTTATGAAAACCTACATCAATTAACATTTTCTTTATAGTATTCCTTCCCGAGTGCATTTGATGATTATTATTATGCTTTGAGGTTTAGTAAATGTTTTAAATTATATATATTTATATATATATAAATACAATGCAACTTGGGCTATATATTAATGCATTTTTCATAATTATATTGTAAATATTTTGTAGAAAGTTTATTTTAATATATCAAAAAACCACCATGCCTTTTCATCAGGTCCATCTCTTATTGAAACAACTATTTTTTGAAATGTAGTTATCTACTTTCTTTTAAAAATGAATAAAAAAAGCTTCTTTGAGGAATTCTTTTAATTTCTATGTTAGGTCCTACACAAAACTGTATTTTAATATTTCTCTTGATTGGATTGTTTAAAGATACAATTTGATAATCATACTATCACATGTCAAGTGATATTTAATAGTTAACCTAACATCTTTATTCAATGGTAAAGTTTTCATCCATACGTATTATGCTGTTTAGGTATCTGAGTATTTCATCAGTGCCATTTTGTCTTATGAATATACTCAATAGGTCACTAATAATAATGATCATAAATTTATTATTTTAAAACCTCATATCCTTCTTATCTTAACAAATTTTTATTATTTTTTTTTACACCTTTACAAGCAGTTTTTGAACAGTTAACAGTGGAAAAATGTAATTACTAACGGATGATAAAATATTTTAAAACAATGAATCAAATTATGTTAACTTAACAGTAGGAAGGAGATATTGTACAATGGAAAACAATTTTTATAACTATTCACTACTAAGTTCAATATAAGCTTATGACGGAACTAGTTTTTATTTATTCTTCAGATTAAGAGTATATCTCAAACATATGATTGTGATTGAAGAACAGAGTGAATTGGGAAAAGTCACAGGGAATTAGTGGTGGGCATATCCCGATTTAGCGCTAAGCTGTAATAAAAACAATTACTTAAGTATGTAAATGGTTTTATTAAAATTGTTAAGCACATTTTTATTTGTAAAAATTAATTATTATTTTTTTATACTAAAAAAAATGTCAAATAATGTAACATAACATTTTATTTAATAATTTTTAATTAAAAAAAATAAATATCAAAATAACAAAATAAATACTTGATAACACAGCAAAAATTATTTTTATAAACATATTAAAAAATTATATTTAATCTTACTAAATAAAAAATATATATTAATAATACAACAATAATTCATACAAAACAGTTAACATATTCATGCATATTACTTAATTTATTTTATTTTAATTAAAAATTATTATTTTGTTTTAAAAAAACTAAGGCTGACAAATTCTATTACGTTTTGGGGATAATATATTACCGGCTGTTAAAAAAAACTCTTTCTGATGAAGCAGAAGATGCTGGTATACATAATATTTGTTTAGATAATACGGCTAACATTAGGAAAATGTTTTTATGTTCTTTCCCCCATGTACATGGATCTGCATTATGTTTTATTTGAAATTCCGCCATATACCTTGAAAACTCATCAGCAGGGCTCATAACTTATAGCTCTAAAAAAGGTTGTTATAAGCGCAATAATATGCTCTTAAAAATATTCATATAAGCGCTTAAATATGCACTAAAAATACTAAAATATGCAAAAAAAAAACATTTGTATAAAAAAAATTATCAAGCTTTTATTATTAATAAAAAAATTGAATAATATTACATCGGAATTATTGTGGTAAACGACTTGTGTTACTCATTTATTCTGCGATTGTTCTGTTATAAAAATGATTATAAATTATAATTAATAATGATATATATTTTAAATATTTTTAAACATATAGTTACCTTGAAAGTTACATTGAATAATTAGATGTTTGTACAAGTTTTCAAAGTGAAATGATCTTCGATTGTTACTGAGTAGAGTCTTGTACATTGAAAACGATCGCTCAATGTCCACTGACGTAATTGGTGCAAACTTAAAGTACACGAGATCATCTGTTGAGAAGTCTTCAGGAAGTCCAGGTTCAAGTGCTGTGTTCATAGTTATACCAGATAATATATTTGAAATATTTTTTAAAATTTTAAGACCAACATTTTTGTGGGTGACGTTATTGAGTTTATTAAAAACAGCTTTTCCAATTGGTCCTTGAAGAGTTTCAAATGCTTTTTCAACATTTTCAAACACATTTATAGCTTCAGCTAATGGTAGTCCTTGTTCTTGCAACTTGGTAATGGAAACTGTTAAAATTGTAAAATTGGACTTTATGTAGGCCAAATCTCTTTCAATACCAGCTTTGGAAATATATTTTTTGGCCTCTTTGATACTAACAGCATCATCGGCGTCTAGTTTTTCAAGAATTTTACGTATGATTTCAATATTTTCACAATAGTAATTCGAGGCAATGATCCACGTACTCCAACGTGTTATAATAGGCTCCGGTGGCAAATTTAAATAAGGAGCTTCATCTTTGAACAATTGAACACGGTTTGGTGCTTTTCGAAATATTTTTTTAACACTAGAAATAAGTTTGTCGACATTACTAAATTTTCCCCTTACTTCCTTTGCTACTCGGTGGAGTCCATGAGCTGTAATATGAATCATTTTGGAATAAAATGCTTTCAATGTATTACCAGCTTTTATCATATAGGGAGCGGCGTCGGATGTAAACAATAAAACATCCTCGTGTTGAATACCAATGATTCCAATAGATTTGTCAAATACTCTGCAAATAGTCGAATAATTTGTTTTTTCTAATTGTTCTGAATGAACTAAATATTGTTTACCCGGGTAATCGGCTTCAAGTATACCAACAATTACATTAGCAACAAACCTACCTTCAACGTCGGTAGTTTCGTCAATACTGACCCAAACTTTTTTACCAGACAGTTTAATTTTACTCATTGTTTCGTCAAAAATGTCATCTATGTATCCAAGTCTCAAGTTTGTTTCTGTAGGAACATTATTTCCGGTATAAATTTCCAAAAATGTACGAAAGCTTTGATTTGAAACTTTATTCAGTGGTATATTTGCTGATAACAACGCAAAACACAAGTCTTTACTGAATGAGGACTTTTTGGTAGAGTTGGTAACCAATTGTTGTTTTTTTTTTCACCTTGATTTTCTGCACGTTTAACGGCCTTAATATGTTTTTCGGTTTTTAAATGTTGTGTGATATTAAATTTTTTTTCGTGGTTAATTTTAATATTACAAAACTTACATAGTAATACACTAGCGTCGGTTGCAAATGTATTTTCACCAAATTCGCGAACAATATTTTTAAGACGACTAGAAACAGATTGTTTTTCTTTACGCATTTTAAAATAAATTATGTATGAACAAAACTATAGAATTTAGATTGTGAATTCACGAAATGAACTAGCATGCATACAATACGAACAATCGGAAACGACTGCAAAATATTACTGAGTATTGAGTAATAATCTGTAAATAATCTGAAAATAATGATATCGGAATATCTAGATAATGATATCGGAATACCTAGAAACTATAAAATAAAATACTAGTGCATATTATGCTACAATTTCTTTAACGATGGGATTACCAAGTATCGGGCATACACTCTCTCTAGGTCGCACGTCATCTAAACTCGTATATATATAGTTTTTTTCTTATAATTATAAGAACAAATTATTAATTGACACGAATTAATTATTAATATAAATAATTAATACGACTATAATTACTTTTTATTATTAAGAAAAAATGTTTTAAAAGCTACGGACTGAAAAAAAAATAATAAATATTATGCAATAATAATGTTGGAAAATAGAAAAAAAGGAAAATAGCACTTATACTTCGAAATATGCAAAAATATGCAACATAAAATTTCGTATTTAGCTTCTTAGTTATCTGAAACAAATTTATAGCTCACTTAGGTATCTCTAGGACCTCTCAAAAAAAATATGCAAATGCTAGAAGTTATGAGCCCTGCTCATCAGTATCATTATTTGGTTCTTCAAGTAATTCATCAAGTGCTGTGCGTTTTTCTGTAGGTATACGTACATCAGTATTTCTGCTTAACAAAACCATTTTTGAACGTACTATTTGTTTAATTCGATTTTTAATATTTTCAGAAGATTCAAATGACATATTTTTGTAACTAGGATCGAGTATGCTAGCTATTTGAGTAATACTAATTTCTCTTTCGCTATCGTTGTCAACATCAATTTGTACAGAAAAACCTGTTGATAATTCATGAATTATGGTCTCCTTGAAAAGAGTTGAAAATCTACTATCTACATTATTGGGTTTATAATGCTTTACAATAAGACTTTTTACAATTGGTAAAACCTGAAAATAAACACAACAATTTTATGATATTTACAAAATAATAATTATTGTTGAATATTAATTATACTTAAAATTTTTAATCATCCTACCATTGATATAGTGACATTTTGATCAGCATATAAAACTGTTGTTGATGTTTTTAATGGTTTCAATAAAGTAACAAGTATTTCTATTTTTTCCCAGTCCTCTTCAAGTAATTCTTGATCTTTTGTGATCTTACTATTAAAAAGTGTCCGATCACACATAATGACAACTACAGCTGAACGAAGTTCCAACAATCGTTCTAACATATCTAGAGTAGAATTCCAACATGTAGGGCAACTTTATACAAGATTAAGTTTTTTGCACTCATTCTCAACTAAATTATTTTCTAAGGCATATGTTTTTTTAGAAGGTTGTCGAAAACTAGCAACAATTGTTGACACAGTTTTTAATAAAGGACGACATATATTTAAATCTAAACATTTTTTCACAGCTAATTGTAGTGTATGAGCAGCACAACGATTTGAGTAAATGTCTTGATCGTAAAATAGTTTTACAGCATTTGAAATGTTTGCAGCATTATCATGACTAATTCCCGTTATTTTACTATTTAAATTCCAAGACTCTATAACATTCATAATACTGTCTTTTAAATTTTCAGCCGTATGACTTTCTTGTATTTCTTCAATTGAAAGAGTTACACTATACAATTTCCAATTATCATCAAAATAATGAGCAGTATAAAGACCATTATAAAGAAATGGCGGCCTTTTTCCAGACTCTCCTTAAAACAATTGATGAAAAATAAATATGTATTAATTAAATTGAAAGTAACTTTTGTATTAATTTTAGTAAAATATTTAATTGGAAATACTACTATTTAGATAATTAGGATAAATTTGGCTTAATCATTTCCTCTATTCTAGTAATTATTTTAGATAGTGAAGTTATTTTGCTATTTTAACTTGAATTAGTGTATAATATTTTAATATTTTATGATGACACTGTTACGACCTTGTAATTATTAACTACAATGATTTAATTTATGTATGTAGAGGGATATAATAGTAGTAAATCGAGAATAGAGGAAAATAAGAGATATCGAAAGAAACATTGATTTGTGACAAATATTGTGGCTGATTACTAAAACGTATTAGAGAAGTTTAGTGAAAGACAAAACTGATGACCTAAGTTAAGTCATGAAAAACAAACAATAGTGAAAAGGGGAGATTCAGACCTCGGACCAGGAAAAGTTGAGAATGAAATATTGTGAAAATTGTAAGAAGAGTCTTCCTTATGACCTGTCTTCCTTATGACCAGTCTTCTATCATATAATGTGTTTTATTTTCAATTTACTTCTATTTCAAAACTTTTAAACAGGTTGGAGATAATAATATGAATGATTCTAAAGAAGTTGTCCAATCATACAAAGAAGAAGATAAAACTAAGTACTTAATAATTTATTAGTAATATATTAGTTATTTTTATTAAATGCATATTATGCAAACAAATGATGAGTTTTTTTTTAAATAAAAATATTTCATTTATAGATCTTCGGATGTAAGAATGGCAAAAAACAAAAGTGATCAAAACTTAAATTGTGAGCACAAACTTTCAAATAAAATATTTGTAACAAGTACAAGAGATAATCCATCAAATTCAGTGGAACATCTTATGACAGACAAAGTACCAAAAGTACCCGTCATTGAAAAATGTCATGAAAATAGTGATAATGATGAGTCCACTAGTATAAGAAATTTAAATCATGTTTTGCTTAATCAAAATGATCTACCAGAGTTCTCCGATAGTCGTCTGAGACTCAATAAGGTTATTGGTTTGGCTGCTATTGCATCTATTGAGAAACTTAATACTTCTGATACTTCTATACCAAATTCCGAACTTGCTAAACAAATTTTTGATGAAATCACTAAAAAAAATAAGCATAACATTTTGTGTGCACAGATGTTAAAAGGCATTAACATGAATGATATTGATTTGAGCCATGTTAAAAAAGTCATAGAAAATATAAAAAACTCAAATGTTGAGCCTATCGAACTACCTCCACCACCACCAGCAGATCTAAAGGAGTTTAAAAATGATAGTGTCAAATTTATCTCATTAAGTGAACCAAATGATCCTAAAACGCATGATAATGCAATATCATTACTGCCTGAACCACTACCTAGTTCTAGTTTAATATCTAAAAAGTCAACAAATATTCGTGAAAAATTAAACAATGAAATAAATATATTACATAAAATTGGTTCTCCATATGATTCCAAACCAAAGTTTATTTCTTCATTAAAACCAGGCACATTAATTGACCTTGAAAATTCTAAAATTACTCGTTCTTCATTGCATATAGAATCTCTTCGACCAGTTATTAAATCAATTGATGTACCAATAACTCCTGATAAGGTAGTTTCCCGTGATCCAAGAATTAAAAAAAATAAAAAAGTAATGAATTCTGAAAGCATTAATTTATTACAAGCAAATAGACAACTGTTGACTCCTACTAGTATAATATCTTACACAAAAAATCATCCTTCAAGTACTGTTACTTCATCTGTTTTGCATTTCAATATGAATCATTCAACGTCTAATTTACAAGAAATGTCTCAACAAGAATCATTGGGATGTCATGAGCCAAATTTTGTAAATTCATCAAATTCATCTAGTCAAAAAAATTTACAAGCATTTAATAAACCTAAAGATCATAAAGGAAATCCAAATAAACCTCAATTTATAAATTCTAGAATATCTACTCATAATCGATACAAAAAAAATGACTATACTTGTGATAAAAATAATTTGAGTCAAATGCAAGTTAATTCAACATACCGTAATGAAACAATTGTTAAATGTGAGCCTGCATCCGACAGTGATACAACTTCAATGAGAAATCAAAGGTTAAAACACAAACAAAGCAAACAGTTTCATAGTTTTAAAGAATTTAGGGAAGCCAAGTATGGTAAAGTAAAAAATTCTAAACAAGAATCTACCAAAAACAAAAAACATGATTATCAACAAAGCTTTAAAAATGATGAATTATTTAAAAAAATGTTTAATTATGAAAGTAAAAAGTCTTGTTCTCATATGAGTACTGTTAATGATCCGGGGATTATTAAGAGCTTTAAAATACCCAAGATTAAGCAAAAAGAAGAATTGGTTAAAAGTGTTAAAGATAATAGTACAGATATCAATTTAACAACGAGTGAAATAATAGAGAATAGCCGGAGAACTGATCCAATTAAAGATAATGATTCAGAAGAACATATGATAGTAACAAAAAGCATAAATATCAAAACAACTAAGGATAGTATAGATAAAGATATGAAAACTTGCAAAATCCAAGATAATAATACTAGTAGAGATCTGAAATCTGATACAGTTAAAGACAATAATAAAAAACAAATCAAGACATCTGAAATAAATAAAGATAATAATAAAAATAATGATTTGAAAACGGATGCGGATAACGATGATTTTATAGAAACTGATAAAGATCAAGATTTGAATCTTGAAATTTTAACTGAAAGTGATACAGTGGATATTAAAAAAAATGATCATATTATTAAATCTGAACTGTCTTGTAAGGTTAAAAAACAAAAAAAGTATTCTTATGAAAAAAAATTTGAAAAATATGTAAAAGAAGCAGTTGAAAGTTTAAATGATGAATATTACCCAAGAATAAGAACAAGAAGTTCTTTAAAAAAAAATGAAGAAAGTCTGATTAAATCAAATATAAAAAAAGCAAAAAAAGTGGATATAAATGATGAACAGTTAGTACTAAAAGAAAATTGTAAAGAACTTGATAAACAATCAGGAGAATGTAGTAAGAATCTTGGTAGTGAATCTGTTCAGATTTCTAACTCTGATACTAGTGAATCAATTGAAATTGAACAAAATATTATATCATCCACTTCTAAAGAGCTACTTGAAGCTGATTATTCAACAAAATATAACATTTCTAATGAAAATATTGTTTCTTCTAGTGAAATTGATTGTACTGTTGATAATAAGAATCCAAAAATTAATGAAAAAGTTATATTTAACATTTTAGCACACCCTGAACTAATGGATATTTTACAAGACAAAGGAAAATTAACAAAACTTACTAAGTTGATAGAAACCTCGGACATTAATACCATTGAGGAAAACAATTTGAATACAGAACATGACCATTCTAATAATGATGAATTAAAAAAAGTAAATAAATGTCACAAAAGAAGAAGAAATATAAATATAAATGATGATTCGTTGAATACTGAAGGAAACGTAGCTGAGAGTTCCTTTAAGAATTCAAATGATAGAAATTTGGAAACTGAATATTCATCAGTTGATGAAGTAAATAAAAAAAAGAATAAAATTAAAACTACTGATATTTCGAAAATTAATCCTCAATCAACAGCCAATATGTTAATAGAACCAAATGTTGTATTACATCCTAATGAATGTACTTTTAGTGGATCTAATGATACTTTCCAAAGTGAACTACCTGTAGCTGAGCAAAATTCAATTTCAACAACTTCAGTTCAACCAAACATTACTTTTGTTAAATCTAAAAAGCGTAGACCTAAAATGACTGAATTAGACAAACTTCATGCTGATATTAATCAAAACTGTGCAGCTGTATTACCTATTTCTAATGTTCGACATTGTAGACTAAAAAAATCAATTGACTATACCTATGGTGATACTATTGTTTCGCCAAAGAAAAAGAAAATGCCAAGCATAGATTTGACTGGTGATGATGACGATTATTTAGAAACTCTCAAAAAAAGGAAAATTAAAAAATTGTCTCGTACTTCAGTAAAAACTACAATCTCTGATAAAAGGCCAAACATTTTACATCCAGAAAATTTAAATAAAAAAAAGTTAAAAAAATCAAAAAAAAATCAAAACAAACAATGTAATTTTAATAAGAAATCTTCAGGTAATAATTTGTTAAATGATGAAGTTTCTAATGAAATGAAATTAAAAGTAGCATCGGATAAAGAATTTATTGACAAATTTTATTTTCATTCAGCAGATAATTTATTAGAATGTACATTTTGTCAGTATATTGATACAGGATTAAATATTGTTCGCCATTATAAAGAAAATCATAAGAATGAAGAAGTATTCCCATCCAGATTATCAAAAAATTGTGCTGAAGTATTAATCAGCGAATCTTTAAAGGAAAATTTTGGATTTTTAACTAGTGAAGAAGTTGAAAATTCTAAATTTACAAGATTTATGACTGTAAATATTTGTTTTACTTGTATTTTTTGTGGATACATTTTTAATGATTTTATTAAGTTTTATGATCATATAACTTCTCACACTGGAGAATATAGATATAAATGTAAAATATGTGAACAAGTTTATTCAAATGAATATGTGCTAGATAAACATATTTTGAAACATTCAGACTATGATAAAACTGGTGGAATTTCATATTTATTACGTCCTAATCCTATTCAGAATACCAGAATGTTTGGATACCTATGTTCATTTTGTTATTTTATACAACTTGATTACAATAATGTAGTAAACCATATGATATTAAGACATTCAGATGAAGATAAACAATGTAATGGTAATTGGAGTATCATACGTGTTAGTTTATCAGCTGAAAATGAGAATACTACAACCTCTGAAATTGATTATAAGAATTTAGTTGGATGTTTACCTCCTGTGTTAAATAAACCAATTCAAATTACTAAATTGATAGTTAAAGATCCAAAAGATGAAATATCACATCTTACAGTATCGGAACTTATTGCTCAAACCCTAAAGAAATTACAAGTTGATTCAGCATCTATTATGAAAGAAATTCAAGATCTACCAGAATCAAGTATTCAGTCATCGCCCGAAAAAATAGATACATGTAAGTCAAAAGTTAATATTTATATTAATATAGGAAATATAGGAATATTATGAATTTAATTAATGTGGTAATTTTTTAAATAGCTTATGAAAACAAAAATAGATTTAGTGGAATTGACCCTGAGATTTTCAATTCTGAGTTCACTTTAAAAGAAAAGTCTACAAAATGCATGGTAGCTGGTTTAAGTTGTGAAATAAATAATTCATCAGTTGATGAAGTAAATAAAAAAAAGAAACGTAAGAAATCTAAAGAAAAATATGCACATTTTGAAATTCAAGATAAAAATTCATGTGAAGACTTAAAAATAGTAATTTCAAAGTTCGATAAAAATATTAAAAAAAGTGAACACTTAAATTTAAATGTTTCAAGTAATGATTTACGAACCGGTCTTCAACCAGCAAATGATGAAAAAAATATATCCTTAAAACCGAAAAAACCCTTTTTAGGTCCGTTTAGTGTTAAACTAGCTAGACAGAAAATGGAATCAAAGTTGAATAATACACAAAATGAATTGTATGAAAATACTAAGTATAAAATTAAAACTACTGATAATATTTCAAAAATTAATCCTCAATCAACAGCCAATATGTTAATAGAACCAAATGTTGTATTACATCCTAATGAATGTACTTTTAGTGGATCTAATGATATTTTCCAAAGTAAACTACCTGTAGCTGAGCAAAATTCAATTTCAACAACTTCAGTTCAACCAAACATTACTTTTGTTAAATCTAAAAAGCGTAGACCTAAAATGACTGAATTAGACAAACTTCATGCTGATATTAATCAAAACTGTGCAGCTGTATTACCTATTTCTAATGTTCGACATTGTAGACTAAAAAAATCAATTGACTATACCTATGGTGATACTATTGTTTCGCCAAAGAAAAAGAAAATGCCAAGTATAGATTTGACTGTTGATGATGACGATTATTTAGAAACTCTCAAAAAAAGGAAAATTAAAAAATTGTCTCGTACTTCAGTAAAAACTACAATCTCTGATAAAAGGCCAAACATTTTACATCCAGAAAATAAACCAATTCAAAATACTAAATTGATAGTTAAAGATCCAAAAGATGAAATATCACATCTTACAGTATCGGAACCTATTGCTCAAAACCTAAAGAAAGTACAAGTTGATTCAGCATCTATTATGAAAGAATTTCAAGATCTACCAGAATCAAGTATTCAGTCATCGCCCGAAAAAATAGATACATGTAAGTCAAAAATTAATATTTATGATAATATAGGAATATTATAAATTTAATTAATGTGGTAATTTTTTAAATAGCTTATGAAAACAAAAATAGATTTAGTGGAATTGACCCTGAGATTTTCAATTCTGAGTTCACTTTAAAAGAAAAGTCTACAAAATGCATGGTAGCTGGTTTAAGTTGTGAAATAAATAATTCAGAATTACTGTTTAAATGTTCAGTATTTAAATGCCAACAAAATGCATTTTCTACTGTAGTTTTGGCTGATTTTTTTAAGCACATTGAACTAAATCATCTATCCTTAAATTGGAACAGAATGTGTGATTCGTGTGGCCATAGAGTTCAGAAAAATGTTGATCAATATTACTTAAAAGATGCTTTAGAACATTTAATTTCTTATCATTTGGTTATAAAGAAAGATGGTAAACCCACCATAAGTAAGTACATATTTAAATATATTATTGGTGAATCAAATTAACATAAGCCAACTTATTTATGTTTTAACATACATTTTAGATTTAAATGACAAATTACCTTCACCTATTGATCATCAAGGTTCTATTGAAAATTCAACTACAGAAGAGAAACTTAAATCCTTGATGTCTTTAAGAGTTCGTTGTTTGCCTGGGGATAGACTATCTACACGTAAGTTAAAATTTGAAAATTTATGACTGTGGTGGTGGTTAATGAGTATTGAGAAAGTTGGATCAAATTTGTATGAATTGTATTGTATTTCTGATTGAGAATAAATGTATTTCACTAACATTTATTTTTTATTTAAGATAATTGTAAATAATATTTATGTAGAACTTTGATAATCTTAATACCAAAATTTATCTTATTAAATATTAATATTTCAAGCTGGATATATACATTTTACTTTGACCTAAACATAAATTAAAGGAAAATATGTTTGATACAAATTATGGGTCCGAAGAAGTAGAAAGATGAATTGATTTTGCACAGGTAAAAGAGTTTGAAGATATGAATATAACTGGAGTACGATTATAAAAATAAAGAAGGAAACATGATATGATTAGATGGAATAAAGTAAAGTGTTGGGAGCTGATATAAGTGTAGGATGACTGTCTAGTTTTTTGAAGAGAGAATATTTATTTCGGTACTCGTATTGAAAGGCAAGAGTATGATAAGCAATAATATAAATAGTACAATGATTTAAAACCTGTGAGTCCGAGTATAAAGATTTGGAGAAATATTAGAGAAAACCCAAGGAGTGAGTCCCTGTTGTTAATTCTTAATTATTATTTATTAGTTAATATATGAATTTATGAAAGACACTTATGGTACAGGATTAGGTACCATGATTAATGTAGTTGACAGATAATTAAGTGTTGAAGAGAAACACCTTGGAAGAAGTAAAAGAGAAAAAGAATATAGATTAGAAAGATTAAAGCACAGTTAATAATGTATGATTTAAGAGAAAGTAAACTAGGAATTTATGAGACAATTCTTGTGAAGAGTGTATAGCAGATTAGTATTTATATGTTAAAGTACTTATTATGGTTAGAACAATGGAATTGTAGTTTTAAAAAGGATGTGAGAATAAGACAGAGTAAGTAAGACTTACTTACTCTATGGAATAGGACTAAGTGTGGAGCGATGGAGTAGACAAAAAGAAGGAGTATTGTAAGATTAAGGGATTAAGGTGAGATTGTAAGGAAATAATAACAGTTATATGGATTAGAATAATAATCAATTAATAAAAAAACAGAAGATTGTAGTAGAGATGAGAATTCCAAGATTGATGTGTTGAATTAGCTGATATAGGGTTAGGAATGAACACAAAGTAGTTTAGGAGTGGTAGATGGTACCAATCATGGAAAAATAAGAGAGAATAAGTTGAAATGGTTTGGGTACTTACTGGGAAATTACTATGGGTAAATTATGAGAAATGATGAGATAAGGGTATAGTGGAATTTAATCTTGATGGAGAGAAAGAGAAAATTGGATAAAATTGAAGGTGACTAATCCCATATAGTCGAGAGAAAAGGGTAAATTAAAAAAAACATTTATTATAAATCATTTGTTTTTATTTTTACTTGTTTTCAAGTATGAATTATCTGAAAATTTAAATTATGTGAATACACATAGCCTTTGATTAGTTTGTTAGTTGATGTTCTACTGTATATAAAACTATAAAATCTCTTGAATATCATACTAAAATAACAGTTATAAATGCAACTCTAAAGATACTTGTTGGCCACTTTAGGTATTAAGTATAATATTTAACCATGCTTTTTAAAATTTAAATTAATAATTACACATACTAAGCATAAATATTACACACAGTTTTAGAGCTTTTTTTTTTTGCGTTTTTTCTAAGCTTATACTTGTACCATTGTTTTAACGTATAATATCAAAATATAATGCAATCTGAGTATTATTTTTTGAATGGTTCAAAATGTGTTCTGTCACTAATATTATTTTTTAAAAATTATATCAAATAATAAAAAAAGTTCCAATAATTTAATTTTAATTTTGGGAGGTTGCATTGAAATACTTCTATCTAAATAAACAATAACCTATGAAATTAAATAAATAATTTATTATTAAGTAATGGTTTTCTTTTTATCTAAAGTGCAAATATTTTTACTTAAAGACTTAAAATTATAGATACATATAAAAAGCATTAATATTAATTTTGATTTTAATTTATTAATTTTTTCTGTCCAGATTAATTGTCAAAGGTGATTCAAGAATAGTATTCTCAAATATAAATTTTAAAATAGAATCAATAATTTCTCAGATTCAAGGACAAGTATCTCATTAAATGATTTGTCATTAAATAATTTTAAAAATTATAAAATTATTGATAATATTTTGTTAATTAAATTTTTTTATTGTATTTATTAGTTTTATTAATTAATTTAAGAATTACACATTTCTTTTTGTTGAAGTATAATTTATTTTTATTTTTAAATGCTTATTGCTATTTATTTAGCTTAATTTATTCACATATAATATTTGATAAATCAATGATTTGTTATTAGGACAGTAATTCATAATTTGAAGGTAAGAAATTATAACATTTGACTGTAATTAGTATTAACATTAAAAATGGTATAATTCATATTTATTGGTGTGTATTAAGTAATTACTCTATACATATTTAAATAAGAATCTGATGTTAAAAATTCAAAAAAGTCAAAATCAGTTAAAATATATTATAAAAATATAATGTTCTTTTTTATTTTTAAGTACTCGTATAAACTAATTGTTTAAATTGTATCTTGGTATATAATATTTAACTACTAATTGTCTTACCTTGAATTATTATAAATGTTTAAACAATCTTACAATAATTAATCTTTTCTACGTACCTCTGAACTATAAATAATAGGAAACTATGTAATGTCATTAAAGGTGATGAAACAATGATAGAAGAAAAAAGAAATTTGAATGAAAATTTACGTATATTTGTCTTAAAAGATGACAGTAAAGATGGAACAGTAGGAAGCATTAAGTGTGAACAATTAAATAATAAATTGTTGTTCAAATGTTTCGATAAGTTATGTCCAAATAATTTTTCAACTCTATCCTATGAGGAACTTCTTAAGCATATAGAATTGCATCATAAAATTACCAGATGGGATAGCATGTGCAATATTTGTGGATATGGTCTGTGGAGAAATTTGAATCACCTGTACATGAAAAATGCTCTAGAACATTTGGTTTCACATCATTTAGTTGACTGTCAAATAACAAATATCGATACACCTTGTAAGTAATAATTATAATAATAATAACCTTGAAAAATAAATTGAACAAAAATATATAGCAATTGCAAAAACATGATTGTTGAAAGAAAGTTCAATGACATTTGTACAATTTATAACAGTTCTAACTGATCAATATTGTAAATACATTTTTAAATTAAGTTTTTAAGTTACAATTATCTATTAAGGTAATTTGGTTTATTTGTAATTTCTGTATATAGTAATTAAAACAACCATTCACACCTGCTAGCATTTTTACATCTTGCACATTCCTTAAAAAAATTATTTACTGGCATGTTGGTGTATTTTATTAATCATTATGGAATAATTGTATGCATGTATTATATTAATAATTAATGTTATTAAAAAAAACCTAATTAATTATAATATTCAAATTTACTTCAAAATTATAGATGTATAATATATTTTTTTAATATTTTATACAGCTAAAACTGATACTTCAATCACCGATGATGGTCTGCCTGTTAGCAACACGCTTGAAAGTACAATTTCTGATAAAGAAAAAGGTAATAATTTCTATTATTACTTTGCATTTTATTGTTTTAATAAATAATAATTTTTATTTAAATGAGTATTCAGAGTTCTTATCATTTTACCTGGCTTTAGTGATAATCAGTGTTGTAATTAATTATTAATACTATTTTAAATTTAAAAGGATAAATCGTATGCAAATTTTATTTTAGCTCAATTGTTGTTTTCATATATACTTTAATTTTTTATTTTTATTAGCTCCTAGTATGATAACTATGATAGTTTCACAATTACATATATGCAAAAAGAAAATATAACTTTTAACTACTCGTACATATAAAATATCTAACATAATATATAGTATTAAATAATAATAAAGTAAACATATATGAATATTAATATTTTATATAGTGATATACTGATACAGAAACAAAATTAGTATATTTTAGACATAAATGAAGATATTTTGAATGGATAAGATTATAATGAAGAATGAATAACTACTGAGAGATCCTTTAGCTATTAGTGTATTAAGAACTGAAGAGGGAAGTGTTATTAATGGACTGATTACTGAGTTTAGATAAGTAATGAAATTTGAGATGAAAAATAACAGAAATATGATTAGAGGAAGAGTTATGATTTCTGGTAGCTTCTGAATAATTATTCATTCTGGATTGATTTTACGAAGGGGGTACTTTTGGGGAGATTTTTTTTATTTAGAGCTCTCTTGAAACCTGGGCAACCCCCTGAACTTGGTGGTGTGGTCTATGGAGCGGAGGCACATTTGTTTTGGCTGTTCTGGTCTTTGGTATACTTGTTTCATGATGGTTTTCTCTTAATTTAACGTAACGAGAGTCGTACTGCAATAGTTTTGCGTGTGGCCGAAAAATTGGCACTTATAACATTATGGTATGATTCTTTTTGTAAGGTTTTTGAATGACTATTAACTATTATGAATATCTTCATTATTTTCATTCTGAAGGTCTCCATAAAAAATAGTGGGAGGGGATATTTAATTAAATTGGCATTAGTTTCACTTAAAAATGTTCAAAAATGTTATTGAATTTGCTACGACTTATATGTTGAATGATGAACTGCCACAGGAGAACGATAGTTTTCAACCATCCGTCATTTCAAAACTTATTTGAGAAATTCTTCTGGGCAACTATTTTTAAATGGTTTAGCTTATTGTATATTTATCGTGATGTTAACCAAAAATAATGAAAAAGATATGTTACCTCATAATGATGATGTTATTATTATTATTGATGATGAAGATGACGTATTAGATAATGATATATCCAAGAAAGCAGAAAATAAAGTTCCTACCAAAAGAAAATGTTCAACTGATGAATCAGTTGATCAATCAAATAAGGTTAAAAGATTAGCTTCTTCAACAGTTGAATTGAGTACATTATTTAGCTGTAATAAATGCGGTTAGTATTAAATAGACTTTAATTGATATTTTATATTAATCCCAAATTTATTTATTTGTGTTCCAGTTCAACATTTCTCAAATAGCAGTGATTATCAAATTCATTTAAATTCGTGTCCATTTTGGCAGGCAGAGGGTTATAAATGTATTTTTTGCCCCAAAATGTTTAAGACTTCATTTTATATGACTGAACACTTAAAAGATCATGGACCTACTCGTTTCAGATGTTTTGTATGCAACTATAAAACGCCAACTTTTCGTTCTATTTCATCCCATATGAAAAAAAACCACAACCTTTTAAAGTTAGACTTTTTGCCTGAAGACCCTAAATTTCATAACTTTGATAAAGATGCATTTATTGTACAAGAAAGAAAAAATTTGGTACCAAAAGAACTCACAGATAATCAATGCGTTGATAGTTTTAATTGTGGTGAGTGTTCATATAAAGGCAACACTCAAAAAATTGTTGTTTTGCACATGAAGAATGTTCATAATATTGATGAATATAATGTAACTCCAGTGGATTCGTCATCAAAAAATAATCGAGAATATTTAGTTCAAAGAAATAAATCTGTCTTGATACCCCGACTACGTTCAAGCGTGAAAAGTGAATGTAAAGTAAGTGATATGTTAATTGTTTAATATATAATTTAAATGTAATGTTCACAATCAATGTGTTACATTTTCGAATTTCAATCAGTATACATATATTAATCTGAATGTGTTGTTTATAATTAGAATGGTAGCAACAAAAAAGGATCTCCAAAAGCAAAAATTAATATCCAAGACAATAAAAAAAGTTTGTTTTTT
Organism: Periphyllus acericola; assembly: GCA_949715065.1. Classification (NCBI taxonomy): domain Eukaryota; kingdom Metazoa; phylum Arthropoda; class Insecta; order Hemiptera; family Aphididae; genus Periphyllus; species Periphyllus acericola. The sequence goes on from OX454264.1 coordinate 61,443,584, forward strand.
AACCCCAATACTATCGACGATATACCAAAGTCACATATTTTCACTGAACCAGTTGGCTGTTCATTATGTACTTATAATACAAAAGTGCGATCTAATCTAATCATACATTTAAATGGACATACAATAGGAGAAGATAATATTACTAAAGATATTGTTAACCCTGTACCTTCCATGGGAAAATCAGAACTTGCATTTGATAAGATGATTAATCTATCTGCCAGCTCATTTGATGCCATGAATACTATTAAGGTAGACATAGTGTTTCAAAATTGAAATATTTGACTTAATCTTTTTTAAATGTAAGGTTTTAAAGTGTTGCATAATTTTTTATGAACATTTTTGACATTTTTTATTTAAATTTGGCTTTAATATTACAGATAAGTACCTAGTTTTGTATATTATAAGACTGATTTCAAATCTGAGGTATAACGTGATACATTTATTTATATTGTATAATATCTGTCCTTTGTGTAAAATAGGTGCTTTTGAATGTACTGATATTTTATTCAGATTTATATTGATAATATGATTAAATATAAAACCTTTCATCTGAGCCTTACCATTTTTTTATGATCTAGGTTATTGATGATGAAAAACTAAACAAACAACCGGTGATAGCAGCAAACATGCTTAAACAACAAGCTTTAGAAAGTATTGAACCATCACTTGTGCCTCCCACATGCCGAGGAATTCCTATTGAATCGATTCCTACAATTAAAGCTTCAAATAGATCCACGTCTATAAGTCATAAAAAAACAGCTAAAAGTTCTCTTCCAGTGCACAAATCGAAAATGTTTATAGACAATTTCAAGGAAGATGATAGTTTAGGGTCTATATCTTTAAGTGGATACTTTGTATGTCCGAGGTGCAACAAATTTGAAACCTGGAATATAGATCATTTTCGCGAGCATTTATATAAAGATGTCAATTATAAAACGTAAACTAAATATTTTTTATATAATGTATATCAATTAAAACATATGTATTTTATAGATGGAAATGTATGAATTGTTTTGAAATATCTGATTCTCCAAAGAAAATGGCATGGCATGTCAAAAAACATGGAATTGGTATCAAGTATGAAAAATTTGAAGATAATGAAAAATTTAATTGGGTAATATATATGAATATTCTTTTATACATTAACATTTTTTTGAGAAGAAAATGCATATGAATATAAATTTAATATAAAATATTTGGATAGGTTGAAAGGGTAATTGAACATCAAACTAAATTAATATTTGACTTCAAAATTCAACGTGCAAAAGGTCCTGAACAAAATAAAAAAACATTAAATTCTCCATCAAAGAAAGTAATGATGAAATCAATAATTATTTTACTCATGTATATTAATACAGTTTTAACTTCTAGAAAAACATTGTAAATGACAAGAAGGTATTAAACCCTCGAATTACTGATGGCATTATCATTAATCTGCTGGATGATTCTGATGATGAATAATTTGGTATATATATGTTATATTTTTCTTGATTAAATTATGTTTTCCTTATACAATGTCATATTATATAGAATAAAATATTAACGCTATAATACTAATTATATTTTTTCAGGTGAACAAAAATTGTCATATTTGTAAGACTGACAAAATGGCTGTTTTTATTCTATAATAATTATAACTCATTCCTAAATAGTAGGCGACAATGTAAATATTCATTATTAATTTTTTTGTGTTTACTAAATACTGAAGTTATTTTTTTTTATTGACTTCAATCTGTTAAACATTATAATTATAAATAAATTTGTGAAAGACTTACATTTATAATTTCTGATTATTTATTTCATTGGCTAAAATGTATTATTATTATTTGTAAATAATTATTATAAATTATAATATTTTTAAATACTGATTTTTAATTTTATATAAATATACTTATGGTATTTATGACCATTTATTTTGAAAGTTTTTATATTATTAATTTTTTTTATAGATAAAACACTACATTTTCAATGTTTTTTACCTAATGTTTTAAGTATTAAGCTCCAATTTTGGTGTAAAAATATTAAGACATATATTTGAGGTAGTAATAAGAAGCTGCAATTCTCGATTTAAATTCTTCTGGCTCCTTCAGAATCCGTTTCGGCCAAGTCACCGTTAAAAAAAAATTAACTCATAACAAAGCATAAACTTGTAATTATTTTATCATAGTAATTAATTGTATTGATATATTTTAATCATAAGTATTTACATATAATTTTAATAATAATGTCAATATTTAATTATTGTATAAAGATAATTTCAAAGATATATTCTGAGAAATTCCTCACAAAAATGATATTAAACTAACATTATTATAGTTACTAACAATTTTAATAAATCTTTTATCGACGTCTAAATACTTTTTTTAATTTTTTTGGTGGACTTGTCCCCGCTTCCAACTGTGCATAGTATGTATCACAACCAGATTGGATTTTACATAGACTTGAAATAAACGACCACAATGTTGGATGGCTGACACCCATTTCAGTATTTAATCTAAAGAAAATTATGATTAAAAATATATTTTTGTGATTGTAATTAATTGTTTATTATTTTTAAATAATAATAAGAAATGGCGTCAACGAAATGGTTTTACGGTGAAGTGGCGACGGCAAAACGGCGACGGCGATTTGTCCGTGTTCGTTATACAACATATAGCAAGCAAGAATTTTTTAAAATTCAATCTCTAAAAGGGGTTCAAATTTTTATGCATCAACAATGTAAAAAGCCATATAAATACCGCTGAGTATTGTAAAACCTCTAGTGAAGTGGAATTTCAATGGATTGTAGTAAAAAATGTAATGAGTTCATTGGTGGGTATAAAGGGGGGGCAATAGGTGGATCGCCCCCCCCCTGGTCCGTAAATCTATGTAAATCTAGATTGAAGATATGGTTAAGGTCAGCAATGGGCGAAGAAAGGTTTCTTTATCAATTTTAACTTCATTAGTTTCAAGAAAATCATTTAGGACTGGAAATGCATCGAAGGAATCTTGTTCTACATCTAGAGCCTATCGTTGAAGCTTGATTATCATTGCATCAACTTTGTCTTGCACAAAAAACTTATGAATGTCTTTGCCTTGCAGAGTTAAATTAAGAACGTTGAGGTCACCAAAAATATCCGCCAAATACGCCAATCGTTTCAACCAGTTTTCATCAGTCACCAATTCTAAGTAGGAACTTGCAAGTTTTCCATCATAGTCCCCTTCATAAGGAAAACCCTAAGTTCATCATGGAGCTCAAACAAGCTTGATAACATTTTACCTCTTGACAGCCAACGAACTTCACAGTCAAGTAGAAGCTATTTGTATTCACTTCCCATTTCATCACACAAAACACCAAACAGTTGGGAGTTTTTATTCCTTGCTATAATAAAGTTGACGATTTTAACTGCATCATCAAGAGTTTTTTTGAGACACTCGTCCAAACCTTCATACATTCGTTGGATAGTGTTTCGAAACAAATCACACTCTGCGGCATAGGCTCCTCCTCAGTACCAAAAAATACATACCCGATTTTTAAAAAGTCAGATTTATACTTACGAAAATATATTTTAGTTTTCTTTGTTATATTCAAACTTGACACATCAACAATCTCACTACTACTAGTTCCTTCATCATTTGACAGCTTCGTCTTACGACAAGACCCAGTTCGAAATCAAGTATCCATATTTACACGTAGCGTAATTAATAATATGTACTATGACACTATGTAATACTATGTAGTAACTCACAACAGACACAACGACTAAACACACAACCACTGTCGCAAAATAACTAGTTTACCAATTTACGAAATCGAAAGACCTATTAAGTTTATCGCAACCCGCACGTTAAACACAGTGCACGTTAAATACGATAAAAATGACAAATAACAAGAACCTATTAATAATCAACGAACTATATAATGCCGGCCATACGCGTTTCAGTCTACCGGAGAGGTATACCTGCGCAGGCATGCCTGCACAGGTCAACCGGAGCGTGTGTGGGAATAGACCTGTGCAGTTTTAACAACCTGTACTGGCGACCGGTACAAGATCGAAAATCAATTATTTCGAGTGACACCGTACGATGTACCTGTGCGTGTGTGCATGTACTCCGGTCGCCTACGCAGGTCGCGTCAGTTGTCATAACGTTGTCGCCGTCCGTTGTCTCCGCGTCGTGTAGTGATACCGAATTGTCATGTGTATCAAAAATTCAATACGCAAAAATGGCACCAACAGATTTTACTAAAAAAGTCCTTGAAGATTTTATTGAAATATATAAAATGAATCCATGCTTTTGGCAAGTCAAAAACAAAGAGTACCATGATCGAGACAAAAAAGAAGCTGCTTATAAATTGCTCGTAGAAAAACTCAGAGAAATTGAGCCGGATGCGAACAAATCAGTAGTTGTGCGCAAAATTAATAATTTGAGAAGCAATGTTAGAAAGGAAAAGAAGAGATATGAACAATCTGTAAAGTCTGGGGCGTCTGCTGATGAAGTGTATCATGTAAAATTGTGGTACTACGATTTATTTGATTTCTTACATGATCAATGCACTCCCAGGGAATTTTCATCCAACTTGGATAGTGACGAAGATTGTTGTGAGGTTAGTAAATTTTTTTTCATAAAAGTTTTTATTTAAGCAAATCTACAAAGTATAAAACCAAAATAAAAACTAAATATTTAATTAAAAAATATATAATATTTTTAATTTTAATTTTAATTTTATATATGGTAAATTATAAAGTATATATAAAGTATATAAAATACTGTAAATAGGAAATATGTAATAGGCATACTTGTTAAATACAGTGAGTTCCGCTTAATGTGATCACTTTGGTGCTGGTCATTTTGATTTTATTAACCGGTTGATTCTATATAACATTTTTTTCATAATTCAATCTTTTAATACGATTACATTTTTATTTAAATTAACTTACATATTTGTAGGGTTACACTTTCCTGATCTTGGTTTAAATAACACAAACGAAACGTAGTAGACTTTTAAGTAATATTTATTTGGGTACAATCCGTCAGACGACCACAACCAAAACAGACACTCTCTTTTTCGCGTCCCGCCGCCGTCGGCATCGCCGTCGTCATATGAGACGACACTGCCCCACGAGAGTGGCGAGGTGGTGCCGCTTGGTGTTGTTCCGCCATCTGAAACATGTTATGGTTAGTTATGATTCGATGGTTCTACAGCTCGCTTCATCGCTGAGACGTGTATGATTGTTACCCTCCGTCATTAACACTCCAGTTCCCAGGTGTTTACCCAATCTAACCGGACCTAACCATTTCGGGGCGAACCCTGCATGAAATTGCTTCTCAGCACTTGACAGCGGATGCGATTTGTAATATACCCAATCTCCTAATGTTAAACCGGTTTTTTCCGGGGATTCTGGGGTTTCTCGGGCCGGGTGGTTTTGTGGTCGGACGCCGACGTATAACCCCCCCGGTACCCCGGGAGCATCGTCCGGTTTTACCAGAGTACCGTCGGGTTTTACCGACTGGTTCCGGTCTGCTTCGGATAACTCTTGACCAACTATCCCGGCACCCGGAAATTCCTCGGCCAAGATCAGCTGCCAATCTCCAGGGGCCTTGATCTCCCGGCCGAACATCATTTTGGACGGTGTTCGTCCGGTATTTCGGTTCTTCCGGTTCCTAATCGTGAACAAGACGTGTGGCAGGTAGACATCCCACAGATGATGAGGCTTATTAACGAGTAAGGTTCGCAACCCTTTCTTCAACTCCTGATTTTGCCTTTCTACCGGATTGGCACGTGGGTGATATATGGGAGTTGTCCATCCTTCCGTCCCCCACCTATTGAGTGCTTCTCTCATTGCCTTGGACACAAATTGCGGACCGTTGTCGAATAGCACTGCTCTAGGGTAACCGAACCGTGGGAACAACTCCCGTTCGAACGTATACACGATCGATTTGGTAGTCGCCTTTCCAAAATGGTAGGCCTCTACCCAACGACCGTAACAATCCGTTATAACCAAAATCGTCTTCTTACCTCGCTGCGTGCGTGGGTACGGACCCATTAGGTCGATGCTGAGTACCTCCCACGGTTGACGTGGAATTCGGGTACACAATGGTCTTCTGGTTTGCAATTCAGTGGCTTCACGCTCGCAAAAGAAAAGACTCTTAATGCTTTGGTACGTTTCTTTCCACCCGGGGTGATTCGCTGCTTCGTGGTCGTGAAACCTCCATAGTAGGATCTGGGCCTTGTCCGCCGGGACAACCACCCATTCTACTCCATTCTCAATTGACTGAGGGTGACGGTGTAAAACCTTGTCCCGGACTATATACAATTTCCGGAGACGACCGAACATCGCACCGTCACCGGAGAGTTTATCAACAATCTCCCGTATGTTCGGGTCATTTTGTTGCCACTCTCGGATATCTTCCACGGTGATGATTCCGTCGTCCCTCTTCGGCTGGATCGCTCCACACTGGATGGTCCCTGGTCCGGGCCGAGTCACCGAAGGATCGTGGATCTTGTTATCCAACGACTACTCGTCTACGGTATTCGGTCCCACCGGACAACGGGACAGTGCGTCGGCTGCTTCGTTCTCTACTCCGCGCACGTGCCGGATTTCGAAGTTGTAGCGCCCAACGCGTCAGTTTGCTGTTAATACGGTGGGCCTGTTGCAACCAACGGAGTGCCGCGTTATCGGTGAACAGCATAAACTTACCAGACTCAAGGTACGGTCTGAAGCGGTTTACCGCCCATACTATGGCCAAACACTCCCGTTCTACTGCAGAGTATCGTCCCTGAGCTGGATTTAGTTTTCGGCTGGCATAGGAAATTATTTTCCTCTCGCCGTTCTCCCCCCGCTGGAAGAGCACGGCACCAACGCCGACTTCGCTTGCGTCCGTCTGTAAATTGAATTGGTCACCCGTACGAGGGGGACAGAGTCGTGGTGCTGACACCAAAGCCTCCTTCCATTTCCGGAACGCCTCTTGTTCATTTTGCGACCACCGCTATTTAGTCCCTTTGACCAATAGACTTGTGAGTGGTGCCGTGATCTCGGCGTAACGTGGTACGAACTGACTATACCAACCGCACACGCCCAACACTCGCATCACGTCCCTCGGTTTCTTGGGGACCTGCCATTCCTGAATCGACGTCAGTTTTTCTGATTCCCGGTCTATTCCTTCACCGTCCACGACGTGTCCTAGGAACTTGATTTGTGTCACACCAAATGTACATTTCTTTGGTTTGCACGTCAGACTGTTTGACTGGAGTCGCTCCAAGACTCTCTGTAGGTGGTTTAGATGTTGATCGGAACTCTCCGAGTAAACCACAATGTCGTATAAATAAACCAAAACAAATTTATCAACAAGACCACGGAAAACTTCACTTATCAAGCGACAGAAAGTGGCAGGGGCGTTTTTCAGTCCAAAAGACATTACTCTAAACTGGAATAATCCTCTTTGGGTTCTAAACGCCGTCAGTGGACGTGTCTCTGGGGAGAGACCCACCTGCCAATACCCCGATTTCAAGTCCATGGTGCTGTAAATTTTTGCTCCACCCATTCCTCGGACCATTTCATGGAGGTCCGGCATTGGATGAGCGTCCGATTCCGTCTGCATGTTGAGACGGCGATAGTCCACACAAAACCTGCGTGAGCCATCCATTTTCTTCACAAGTACTACCGGTGCGGCCCATGGAGATATACTCGGTTCAACAAAACCCTGTTCTTCCATGTCTCGCACCATTTCGGCAATTACTTCATATTTTTCTCGGGAATACCCGTACGCGTTTAAAGCCACCGGTTTTGGATCCTTGACATGGATCTGGTGCTCTATCACTCGCGTTCTGCCTACTTCTCCGGAGAAAACCTCCGGATATCGGCTTAGAACCTGTTTCAACCGCTTACTGTACTCGCCTTCAGATAATCCAGCGGTTGATAGGTCTATTTTTCCGCTGACCGGAGTTACTGGATTTCTCCAATTCACGGACACGCGTCTTTCTTTTCCCAAATGGATTATGCAACCGCTATAGTCCCAAGCGACTTGTTGCTCCACGAGGAAATCATGGCCCAGGAAGACATCCCCGATGAGATCGTCGAACACTGCAGCCTTGAAATTGACTTCCAGATCCATTATTCGGGCCCGAAATTCGGAAAACTCCGTAATTTTCCGGGTCCGACCGTCCGCCATCCGGACAACCTCAGGTTTTCCGGTAAAACTTTGGCCAAACTTCTTTGCCACCCACGTACGAGTCCGTATCTGAGTCCCTCCTCTTGCAATTTTCCGGTGAATTAATAATAAACTCCTCGGAAAAATTTTCGGATGTGACCGGACAACTTAACAACTGCTGTGTTAACTTCTCTTGTTCCACATCACCTGAAATTCTGTCCGCGACTTTGTTATTGGGAAGATAGCTTACCTCGGTAACACTTTTGTCTGGAACAATTTCAGTCTTACACGCTTTTTCCGATTCGTTGTCCAGGAGGTCAGACCCCCTCTTCGTCAATCCGCTTATCACCCGGTTCATTGTTACGAACTGTGGTTCTTTTCCCAGATCGTCGCTTTCAATGGGTGTCCTCGGGTGATTTCGGCGTTTTCTTCGGTATTTCTCCGGAGGATCGACGGTTTTTTCCGGATAACTCCGAACTCTGGAACTTTTCTTCGAGCAAACCAGGTTTTTCTCCGGAGAGTTACCCGTTTTCCTCAGTGCCCACGCAAGTCCAATGATCGCAATCTGCTCCACCATGTTCCTGCTTTCTTCTTCAGTTGAGGTGCTAACACGGTTACCCATCGAGCCCTGTTGATGCCCGTTTCCTCGAGTATATCCTCGGCCTGAAGTTAAAACCGCTCCGGGTCTTCATCCTTCTTGCCTGCAAACTCGGGTATACTCGAACGCGCTACCATCGACTCGTGCTGGGGAATGAGTAAGCTATCGGCGAAATGTACCCGTTTTCCATCGGAAACTCCAGGCACTCCGGACCGGTTACCCAATACTCCGGATATTTCACCGGAGACTCCGGACTGGTTACCGGAAACTTCGGATAAAAATTGTTTTGTCGGGCTTCCTCCGGACAGCCTGTTCCGAACGTTCGCCCACCTGTCCTCAGCACTCACCTGGTGAGTTTTCTCCGGTTGATTTACGTTTTCGTCCGGACAATTTGCCTTTGCTCCGGACCTCTCGCCGCTGGATTTTCGAGGGTAGTTTTTGCAGGTTTTTACGCTTCCCCGCACCACCCTTTCGGTCGACTTCCGCTTTTCTTCAGCCAAATCTCGCTTCAGTTGTTCTACGGTCTCGCTGAGACTGGCGATTGTCCGCTGCTGGCTGTCGACGGTCGTTTCCAACCCCTCCATCGGTCTAACATCTGTTCCATGCACGTGTTCATTAGGTTATTATCGATGTTAACCGCACCCGTATCGTACATAGCCTGCGATGTTTCTTCATTCGTTTCATGTGACAACGACTCGTCATTTGAACCGAAACGTACCGACCCCTGGCTCGATCAATTCTTTCGTACGAATATATTCTTCCAATACCAATATTATATCCGCCTTGGATCCCCCCCGTCTCGATGCCGCGTTGTGATAACTCCCGGTTTAGCTGAAAAATATTCAACTCGCTAATGCTCTTACCAGCCATTGCGCAATTAAATATTGTCGTCGTCGCTATCTTACCTAATTAAGTTTTTTGCGATGCGATAGCGTAACTCGATTGGGATACCGATGGCCGAGATGTATTTTCCAATCTCTTTATAGCCTAAACCACGTTTAGCTCTTTAGGATTTTAATTAAAATATCGCAATTTGCGCAAATTTTCACCTTAGATTGGAATAATACGTAATATTTTACATTCAAATTCTAAACCAAATATTTTGGGGAACCGGTATGATCAGGTATCACCCTTTTTGTAGGTTCTTGCCCGCTAAGTACTAATTTATTTTAATTTTGTAACGGTAATTTGTAATTTAATTTTAAAATTAGCACTTACCTTAACTACTTACCGACTGCACCAATGTAGGGTTACACTTTCCTGATCTTGGTTTAAATAACACAAACGAAAGGTAATAGACTTTTAAGTAATATTTATTTGGGTACAATCCGTCAGACGACCACAACCAAAACAGACGCTCTCTTTTTTCGCGTCCCGCCGCCGGCGCGACCGGTTTCTCGATCGCGATATCGCGGACGTTGGGAGATAGCCGCCGCGGTGGTAATTTCAACCAAAGCAATTGGGTTGACACTGGTAAGGTTAATATCTCGAGAATTGATTTGATTGGCCAAAGAGATCAAAATGGGAATATGGTCACTACCATATGAGTCGTCTAGAGTGGACCAAGAGGAAGTCCAAATGAGGTCAGGAGAGCAAAAAGACAAGTCAATGGCAGAATCCGAAAACCCCGGCCGCTCTATGTGAGTGGGACTGCCATTATTCAGTATACAAAGACCAAGGAAACAAATATTATCGTAAATGAAATTACCGCGGCGAGAAATCGAATGAGAGCCCCTGACAGGATGGAAGGCGTTAAAATCGCCACCAAGAATAGAATTACGTCGAACGAAATCTAACCAAATCTATGTGGACGAAGAAGAATTAGGTTAGAAAACCTCAGCACCGACAATATCGATTTTAAGGTTGGAAAAAGTATTGCGGGTGAACCAATCAATCGGAATAGGCCTCGATTTTAGAGAGTTATGAATTAAAATTGCTGCGCCTCCATAGCCGTCTTGACGATCAGATATAAGGCAGGAAAAATCTGGGATATTAAATAAGCGAGTCGATAATAACCATGTTTCCGAAAGGAGAGCTATAGAGCATTTATTGTACGAAAGTAAATATTGTAAATTAGGAAGACGAGCTATCAAGCTTCTAACATTCCACTGAAGAATATTAGTGGTATTGACTGGATTTAAAACACTATTGGCGGTTACCATCTTAGTGAGGTAAACTATTTATCGCTCGGATTCGGAACGAGAAGTAGAGAATGAAGAGAAGATTCGATTAAGGATTGAAGAGCGGAGGAGGAAAAAGGAAAGGAAAGCGTAGGTGACTTTATGAGAACATCTGCTAAAATATTAGATAAATTATGAACCCAGGATAAATCATTACTCTTATTACTATCGATCTGTCCCTGATCTGTACATTGCTTCCAATAACTACCATTGGGAGTGGAGTATGTCGAACGGGTGGGCAGAAAGGAGTCGATTTTTGAAGGAGAAGAGGAACGAACTTTAGGCTTAGGTTTTTTAGAGTTAAAAAAATGATGGTAATCATTTATAGGCAAGCTCAGAAAGTCCGCTGATTGAGGAGGAAATTTAGTTGACATATAATTAGAAACATGAGGCTGTCTTTTAACTTTATCAGAATATTTAAAACCAGTGGTGTAACAATTATTTTTCTTAAAAATTACTGCATCTTGATAAGAAATATTTTCACTAGCCATTATTTTTTTGATCTCTGTTTGTGCTAACCATTCTTGACAACTACGATCTGTTGCAACGTGAGGCCCTTTACAGTATAGACAAGAAGGAACGGAAGTTAGAACAGCAGTTAGACAACGGTTACATTGTACCGGGGAGCGGACACTCGGGCTTACTTCGAAAAACATGTTGAAAACTGAAATGTTTTAAGGCAATTTTGGAGTTACAAACTTCAATTCGACGATGCGCGTGGGTGTCAAAACACCGTCCTTGTTCACTGAAATACGTCTAAAGCTTTCGATTGGAAAAGGCGAACGAACGCCTTCCCAAAAATCGCATTCATTAAACTCATTATCGAGTTTGATAACACCAAAAGAATACAGAAGATTTGTAGGAATAGAGGCTAAAAACCCATAATCACTTAAAGACGCGGATTTTAAACATAAATTTGCATTAATAATTGAGTCAAATGTAATCTTGATTTTTTAAAGCCAGCGGGTTTAATATTAATAATGCCGGTATAATTGGTGGAGAACAACTTGGCCGCCTTTATTGGGTGCCAACGACCCAAGTTATTATCTACATCTATACATTCAACGAGAATCGAAATAGAATCGTTATAATCCGATGGAAAGATGTGTTGATTATTCTGAACCGTATTATGAATAGTATTGGAACCCATGGCATCCATATCGGTAGCAACACTAGTCGTAGATAGATTATTTTTCGATGCAACAAAGTTAGAATAATTTGGCTCATTAAAATTATCATTGGTAATGACCGACGACGTACCAATTGACGATAACGAATTGTCATATTTGAACGCTGAATTAGACGCCGATAAGATCGGCGTATTGTGCACGATTTGTTGGAATTCAGGAGATGGCGGGTTATGCGTAGAATTAATAGACTTACGGACATTTTTCCTGCTGGTTACAATCGTGGAGTCGGAGTCAGGACCTCGAGGCAAGTTTTTTTGAGTTTTAATTTTTGAAGGTGCGGGTGATTTGTCCGCACGTGAATCGCCGCCCGAAGACGACGACATAATTAAGAGAACACTGGCAATCAAAAAGTTTAAAGAACACCGCGATATCGATTTACAGAAAATGGGACTGTACACTACGACTGTTGGGCCGAGAATGAAAATGAAATTGTTAAATCAATAAATAATTTAAATTGTTAAATGTTTTCGCTTGGTCGACATTTCAAAAAATACGTCTGATCATGAACTGAATAAACTAAATGACACAAGTACACGACGCACAAATTGAATGATATAATTCAACGTACAACGATATACTGCCATACTGATAAGTTCAAAAATAAAATGGGTTTTATAAATTAATCAGTTTGAAATACCATAAAAACGTTAAGATTGTTCATAAAAGTGATTCAATTATCCGGTACCTAGTGATTCTAATAAAAGGTCAATTTAACATTAGTAACATACAATTTGGTTTGGGATTTTCATTTTTGATTCTAGTAAACCAGTGATCACATTAAGCGGAACCCACAGTAATTAAATATTAGTATTTACTCCACTCATTCAATAATAATAATAATTAAAACAAAAAAATAAAAATAAAAATAATTACAATAATTATAACCATAATTTAAGTAATATAATTATCTTGCCATGGTACTGTTCCCTCTTGATTAAAATAATTCATAACATTTTCTCGGACAATCTTCGCGGTGTTCAAAGTATTTCCTGGGTTTCTTCTTTCTAAGTTTTCCATTGTACTATTCTGTGTATTATATCCTTCAGAAATTATATTCCCGTTCTCAGAATTTTCTCAATAGAAACATTCTTGAGATGCATAAGACCTTTTTGAGCGTTCAATTAAAAAGTTATGTAATACACAAGAAGCTTTAACTACTTTATCGATATTTTCGGGTTCTACATTTATATGAGTATAAAATACCCGAAATCGTGATGCCATTATTCAAAAGCGTTTTCTACTACGCGTCTGGCGCGAGATAATCTGTAATTCAGAATTTTTCTTTCGTGCGATGTTAAATTGGCCTGCCGAAACGGTTTTATCATTTCTAGGCGTAATGGAAACGCATCGTCTGCCACAAATACATATGGCAAATTTCGGTTGGTTCCTGTTAACGTTTCACTGCTTGGTATATGTAATTCACCATTTTCTAATTTTTCAAAAAATTTAGTATTTTGTAGTACCCCTCCATCAGACATTCTACCATTCATGCCAACATCGATGTACATAAATTGATATTTTGCATTAACAATTGCCATGAGAACTAGACTATGATGTCCCTTGTAATTAAAATAAAACGATCCACTATTAGCCGGTGGAACAATCGATATGTGTTTCGCATCTATTGCACCCAGACAATGAGGGAAGTTCCACCGTTCTTCGTACATCTTTACTTCATCTTTCCATTCTTCTTCAGATGTAGGAAACTGAAATAAGAGAAAACAACATTATCTTATTTTTCCTAGCATATAAACTAGCTTATAAAATAAATTAACACGTAGTTTGTTTTGACAACACTCAGGAACCTTTTAATTTAGATCAAACAGTTAACAGTGAAACAACTAACAATAACGAGGTCCAATAAAGATCATCAAATAATAATTCATCGCGCTCACCAAAACCCCTGGAGGGGGGGGCGTGTAATAATTTCTGGGGAGGCGTAATTAGTCATTACAAAATACAGTTTTTATTTATTAAATTATTATTATTTTAAAATGTAGGGAAAATATGAAAAGCTGATAACGACGGGTTATTGAGTATTGATAAAGATATATAAATATAATCAATAAATATATTGATAAAGTATTGATAAACATAAAACAAACATTGAGCCAAACATAAAAAAATTGTCTAAAGAAAAGTGTTGCCAGCCTACACATTAATAAATCGTATATTGCATTATATTATATTTCTTACTATTTTACTATGATTTATATTTTATAATTATTATCATCAATAAGATTGAATTCATCTCGGATATTTTATATTTTTTTTGTAAAGTACACAAAAAAGTGATATATTTTTCATGTTATATAAGTGGTGGTGAGGGGGGGGGCGAGAGTTTCGAAAATCTACAAAGGGGGCGTGGAATAAAAATCTATGACTTGAAAAATACTAAAATAATAATTATCCAGTGTTCAAACAGCACAAGACACAACTGTATGTCTAATGAATATTATAAAATTCAAATGCGCGTGTCAGACGTTGGTGTTGTTGGTGGTTGGTTATGAGTTGGTATATATTGGTTATGGAGCGAACAACATGGCAATGAAAATTATGTGCAGGGAGATTCTAAATATTTTTGTTTATACAAAAAAAAGACAACAATATGCCGATACGTGGAATAGCCCGTCAGTTATCAATACAGCTCGACGCATTTACGCCCGTGATTGTGCAATCATTACGACTCGTCGCAATTACGGTACGCCAAGTTTGTGTTCGTATTGTATTCCGGTATTCTTGTTAATTATTATTGTTGCATGCGCCCCGCCGCCGTCCGTCTACAAGTTGGACCCGTCGCCCGCATGCACCGACCATATCGTAGTGCCTGTTGACTGCCCACGTTCGAATCGTTCAATTCGCCGCGTACTCGCCGTTCCGCAGTCTCGTTCCGGTCGTCGTCGTATCCGCGGTCGCTCGCTCGCCAAAGCCGCACGCGGCACGAAAGGCACGCACGACGACGCTTTTTCTCGCTGTTCCGCAGTCTCGTTCCGGTCGTCGTCGTATCCGCGGTCGCTCGCTCGCCAAAGCCGCACGCGGCACGAAAGGCACGCACGACGACGCTTTTTCTCGCTGTTCCGCAGTCTCGTTCCGGTCGTCGTCGTATCCGCGGTCGCTCGCTCGCCAAAGCCGCACGCGGCACGAAAGGCACGCACGACACGCAAGACGACGCTTTTTCGACGCGCCCGTGCTAAGAGCGCACTAATTTCACGTGCGTTTCGTCAGCCCGCCCGGCGGGACCACGCGGTTATCGGTCGGTTAGTAGGACCGTTTTCGTCGGCTAGCACACTCGGTGTCGCCGTTTACCCGTCACGGTGCGTCCGTCGGCCGTCAAGTGATCGTTGTTGTGCCATCACGCGTTCGCATTAGCTGTTCTCGCGCTTTATTTGACTGCGCCGCGTTTCCCCCACCGCACGTTGATCGCGGCCGTCAGCCTAATTGTTTACAAGTGCCATTTCATAATTTTCCGTTCAACTTCGGACGAGTGCTTACCTTCTCGTATTCGCGTGCTCGTTACACGTGCCGTGTGCTATTATTGTTAGATTTTACAGTCTAATTATTCTTTCATTTACTTTATCCATCATGGAATGCGTTTCGTCTGAAGGCAACTTCATTTCGGAAGGTAATCATCGGGTACCATTGGACTAACTGATGGAAAAAAACTAGAAAAAAAAAAAAAACATTAATTTTTTTTACAGATGAAGATACTAACACTGCGTTTGACAACCTAAGGAGTCGCTTACCGTTTTTAAAAAAAGTCCTTGATCGCCAAGATTTGGGAATTGATGAAGTGAAAATGCAGAAGTTGCAGTCTCTGTATGAAATAATCGACTTAAAAAGGTTGGCATTCATTTTTCTACCTACCTACTTTTATTGTTCACTACGATATACTAAATCCCAAAATATGGCTTTGTGGCAAATCTAGCTGAGTCTAATTTTGTAGTTTTTACCAACAATTATACAAAGCATTAGTAGCATCTATTTACATATTTTTCTAGATACATTATTGCTAGAAAATTGAAGATGAAACAAATGTTAGAAAATATTTAAAATTATTATTTGGAGTTTTTATGATGTGCATATGCATAAATTATTTAAACAGAGTTAAGTATAATATATGTGTCCATTATTTGAAAATGTACAGTTTAATGGTTAATTACACTTTTTTTTTATATATTATTAGGTACAACCTACCTATGATATATTAGTAGACCATTTATGAAAACCTACATCAATTAACATTTTCTTTATAGTATACCTTCCCGAGTGCATTTGATGATTATTATTATGCTTTGAGGTTTAGTTAATGTTTTAAATTATATATATTTATATATATATATAAATACAATGCAACTTGGGCTATATATTAATGCATTTTTCATAATTATATTGTAAAGATTTTGTAGAAAGTTTATTTTAATATATCAAAAAACCACCATGCCTTTTCATTAGGTCCATATCTTATTGAAACAACTATTTTTTGAAATGTAATTATCTACTTTCTTTTAAAAATGAATAAAAAAAGCTTCTTTGAGGAATTCTTTTAATTTCTATGTAAGGTCCTACACAAAACTATATTTTAATATTTCTCTTGATTGGATTGTTTAAAGATACCATTTGATAATCATACTATCACATGTCAAGTGATATTTAATAGTTAACCTAACATCTTTATTCAATGGTAAAGTTTTCATCCATACGTATTATGCTGTTTAGGTATCTGATTATTTCATCAGTGCCATTTCGTCTTGTGAATATACTCAATAGGTCACTAATAATAATGATCATAAATTTATTATTTTAAAATCTCATATCCTTCTTATCTTAACAAATTTTTATTATTTTTTATTTACACCTTAACAAGCAGTTTTTGAACAGTTAACAGTGGAAAAATGTAATTACTAACGGATGATAAAATATTTTATAACAATGAATCAAATGATGTTAACTTAACAGTAGGAAGGAGATATTGTACAATGGAAAACAATTTTTATAACTATTCACTACTAAGTTCAATATAAGCTTATGATGGAACTAGTTTTTATTTGTTCTTCAGATTAAGAGTATATCTCAAACAGAATGATTGTGATTGAAGAAGTGAAGAGTGAAGTGAAGAGTGAATCGGGAAAAGTCACAGGGAATTAGTGGTGGGCATATCCCGATTTAGCGCTTAGCTGTAATAAAAACAATTACTTAAGTATGTAAATGGTTTTATTAAAATTGTTAAGCACATTTTTATTTGTAAAAATTAATTATTATTTTTTTATACTAAAAAAAAATGTCAAATAATGTAACATAACATTTTATTTAATAATTTTTAATTAAAAAAAATAAATATCAAAATAACAAAATAAATACTTGATAACATACCAAAAATTATTTTTATAAACATATTAAAAAATTATATTTAATCTTACTAAATAAAAAATATATATTAATAATACAACAATAATTCATACAAAACAGTTAACATATTCATGCATATTACTTAATTTATTTTATTTTAATAAAAAATTCTTAATTTGTTTTAAAAAAACTAAGGCTGACAAATTCTATTACGTTTTGGGGATAATATATTACCGGCTGTTAAAAAAAACTCTTTCTGATTAAGCAGAAGATGCTGGTATACATAATATTTGTTTAGCTAATACGGCTAACGTTGGGAAAATGTTTTCATGTTCCTTCCCCCATGTACTAATTTCTCCTTCGCAATCGTTGTCAACATCAATTTGTACAGAAAAACCTGTTGATATTTCATGAATTATGGTCTCCTTGAAAAGAGTTGAAAATCTACTATCTACATTATTGGGTTATAATGCTTTACCATAAGACTTTTTACAATTGGTAAAACCTGAAAATAAACACAACAATTTTATGATTTTTACAAAATAATAATTATTGTTGAATATTAATTATACTTAAAATTTTTAATCATCCTACCATTGATATAGTGACATTTTGATCAGCATATAAAACTGTTGTTGCTGTTTTTAATGGTTTCAATAGAGTAACAAGTATTTCTATTTTTTCCCAGTCCTCTTCAAGTAATTCTTGATCTTTTGTGATCTTACTATTAAAAAGTGTCCGATCACACACAATGACAACTACAGCTGAACGAAGTTCCAACAATCGTTCTAACATATCTAGAGTAGAATTCCAACATGTAGGGCAACTTTATACAAGATTAAGTTTTTTGCACTCATTCTCAACTAAATTATTTTCTAAGGCATATGTTTTTTTAGAAGGTTGTCGAAAACTAGCAACAATTGTTGACACGGTTTTTAATAAAGGACGACATATATTTAAATCTAAACATTTTTTCACAGCTTATTGTAGTGTATGAGCAGCACAACGATTTGAGTAAATGTCTTGATCGTAAAATAGTTTTACAGCATTTGAAATGTTTGCAGCATTATCATGACTAATTCCCGTTATTTTACTATTTAAATTCCAAGACTCTATAACATTCATAATACTGTCTTTTAAATTTTCAGCCGTATGACTTTCTTGTATTTCTTCAATTGAATGAGTTACACTATACAATTTCCAATTATCATCAAAAAAATGAGCAGTAAATGTTAAATATGAATCAATTGCTGTTGATGTCCAACCATCAGTTGTTAAAGAAATATAATTAATGTTTTGTATGATATTTTTGATACTTTGTGTATTAATGCTTTTTCGCGATGGAATAGTATAAAGTGGCTCAATTGTTGAAATGAATAAACGAAAACCTTTATTTTCCACTGTACTAAATGGTAACATATCAACAATTATCATTTTGCAAATACTTTGCGTAATAATTTCACATTGATGTTTATCTAATGGAATTGAATTTCTTTCACTAATGTTATGGTGGTGCTTTTTACGTTTCAAAGCATTGCTGATTGATGACGAGGAAGTTGACTGAGAACAAATGAAAGTTGAAGATGTTGAAGCTATTTGTAAATTATCGCTATTGTTCTCATTTCTATAAATTTCTCTACAAAAAAATATTTTGGGATTTTTAATCTAGTAGGATGCTTACCCTGTATGTTCTTTAGCGTGCTGTTCTTCATTAATTTTGTTTGCAGTGGGCTTATGCCACCGATTATAATGTGTCCACAAAATAGATGTAGATCCCATATTTGTGAAAACGTCGTTGCATACAGAACATATAGCAGTTTTATTTGATTCGCCACGCGTAAAAAAATTCTAAATTTTACTTGGAGGCATTATAGTAAAATTATTCAATGTTAACATGTTTTATACAACAGAAATACTATTCTTACAAATACTCCACTTGATATTTTTCGATAATTTTTATTTGATAATTGTAAGAGAACATGTCTGAGTAAGAAATAATATAGATAACAATTACTGTTGTGATATAAATTTAACTTATCTTCAAAAAAACTTTTTCAATAACCATTCGAAGGTCATGCAGTAAAGATTAATTAATTGGGTATACACTATACTTATCTATTTGAAACGTATACATTTCTAACAATTTTTATGATACAAACTTTGATATAATATAACAATTGCAAACGTCATATAGTTATAAAATTAACTCAACAATTTAATAACTTTTTGTTTTGATTTTTTTTTTAATGTAAACGTATGTTATGTTTGAAATAAAGTTAAATAAAATAATTTTAACCTGTTGTGTACTATTTCAATATTCTTCAGAATTTTTTTTTTGTTTATGACGGAACATCACTAATATCATTGGTTCAAATTATAATATTATAAACAAAATTTATGTCATAACTGCATTCTACCAATCAATGTTTCATGGATGTTTTATACTGTATACATATAAAGCCTATTTTTAGTTGATATTAAAAACAAATAGTACATACCTTCTAATTTATTTATAATTCATATACATTTTATATTTACAAGGTATGTATATTAATATAATACTATGTTTTTAATTTAAGTATTCACTTAATTAGATGTGTAACTGCTGTTGTGTGTACTGTTAAAAATAGAGTATATACTGCAAGGTAGGTTTAAAAAATGAAGGACCCTTTCAGAAATATATTGAATGTATCCATTATTACTAAGTATAATGATTTCGGTATTTCATATTTACTTAATAAAAACCATATTATAGCATGTTACAACTAAATTGCTTTATTTTAAAATTGTGTATAACTTGATTTGTAATTATATTATTTAGTGTTTATATACATAAGACTAAATAATTATATTTACTACTATAATACCTATTTTAATGATTCTTGTTTTTGTTGTTGTCAATAATATTGTTTTTAATATTTAAATTTTACCGTAGTATAGCTTAGAACTGAAAAATAATTGAGATTACAATTTTTATTTGAATGATTGAAAATATATACATTTATAATTTTATTATATTTTTTGTTTTCATAGGTTGTCAGTTGATGATATTGAAATTTGCCAAAAATTTATTAATTCTTTGTTCTCAAAATACAATAAAAAGATAACAAAAGTAAGTTATTTTAATTAGTAAAATTTACTAATAATCACAGTAGACAATGTGTCTAGTTATTACAAACATTAAAATCTGTATGAATAATTATAAAATTGGGTGGGGGGTGGGTGCTATGGACGAGCAGAATAAGACAGCTATTTCTAATCAGACAGTCACTGGTTTGAGCCAGGTCCCCGACAGTTACGCTTACTGAACGGATGACCGCTCAATGAAAATAAATAACCAATACCCCACAACGTGTATCACACAAAAACAAACCATTATAAAGAAATGGCGGCCTTTTTCCAGACTCTCCTTAAAACAATTGATGAAAAATAAATATGTATTAATTAAATTGAAAGTAACTTTTGAATAAATTTTAGTAAACTATTTAATTGGAAATACTACTATTTAGATAATTAGGATAAATTTGGCTTAATCATTTCCTCTATTCTAGTAATTATTTTAGATAGTGAAGTTATTTTGCTATTTTGACTTGAATTAGTGTATAATATTTTAATATTTTATGATGACACTGTTACGACCTTGTAATTATTAACTACAATGATTTAATTTATGTATGTAGAGGGATATAATAGTAGTAAATCGAGAATAGAGGAAAATAAGAGATATTGAAAGAAACATTGATTTGTGACAAATATTGTGGCTGATTACTAAAACGTATTAGAGAAGTTTAGTGAAAGACAAAACTGATGACCTAAGTTAAGTCATGAAAAACAAACAATAGTGAAAAGGGGAGATTCAGACCTCGGACCAGGAAAAGTTGAGAATGAAATATTGTGAAAATTGTAAGAAGAGTCTTCCTTATGACCTGTCTTCCTTATGACCAGTCTTCTATCATATAATGTGTTTTATTTTCAATTTACTTCTATTTCAAAACTTTTAAACAGGTTGGAGATAATAATATGAATGATTCTAAAGAAGTTGTCCAATCATACAAAGAAGAAGATAAAACTAAGTACTTAATAATTTATTAGTAATATATTAGTTATTTTTATTAAATGCATATTATGCAAACAAATGATGAGTTTTTTTTTAAATAAAAATATTTCATTTATAGATCCTCGGATGTAAGAATGGCAAAAAATAAAAGTGATCAAAACTTAAATTGTGAGCAATTCAATCACAGGTTAAAACACGAACAAAGCAAACAGTTTCATAGTTTTAAAGAATTTAGGGAAGCCAAGTATGGTAAAGTAAAAAATTCTAAACAAGAATCAACCAAAAACAAAAAACATGATTATCAACAAAGCTTTAAAAATGATGAATTATTTAAAAAAATGTTTAATTATGAAAGTAAAAAGTCTTGTTCTCATATGAGTACTGTTAATGATCCGGGGATTATTAAGAGCTTTAAAATACCCAAGATTAAGCAAAAAGAAGAATTGGTTAAAAGTGTTAAAGATAATAGTACAGATATCAATTTAACAACGAGTGAAATAATAGAGAATAGCCGGAGAACTGATCCAATTAAAGATAATGATTCAGAAGAACATATGATAGTAACAAAAAGCATAAATATCAAAACAACTAAGGATAGTATAGATAAAGATATGAAAACTTGCAAAATTCAAGATAATAATACTAGTAGAGATCTGAAATCTGATACAGTTAAAGACAATAATAAAAAACAAATCAAGACATCTGAAGCTGATTATTCAACAAAATATAACATTTCTAATGAAAATATTGTTTCTTCTAGTGAAATTGATTGTACTGTTGATAATAAGAATCCAAAAATTAATGAAAAAGTTATATTTAACATTTTAGCACACCCTGAACTAATGGATATTTTACAAGACAAAGGAAAATTAACAAAACTTACTAAGTTGATAGAAACCTCGGACATTAATACCATTGAGGAAAACAATTTGAATAAAGAACATGACCATTCTAATAATGATGAATTAAAAAAAGTAAATAAATGTCACAAAAGAAGAAGAAATATAAATATAAATGATGATTCGTTGAATACTGAAGGAAACGTAGCTGAGAGTTCCTTTAAGGATTCAAATGATAGAAATTTGGAAACTGAATATTCATCAGTTGATGAAGTAAATAAAAAAAAGAATAAAATTAAAACTACTGATATTTCGAAAATTAATCCTCAATCAACAGCCAATATGTTAATAGAACCAAATGTTGTATTACATCCTAATGAATGTACTTTTAGTGGATCTAATGATACTTTCCAAAGTGAACTACCTGTAGCTGAGCAAAATTCAATTTCAACAACTTCAGTTCAACCAAACATTACTTTTGTTAAATCTAAAAAGCGTAGACCTAAAATGACTGAATTAGACAAACTTCATGCTGATATTAATCAAAACTGTGCAGCTGTATTACCTATTTCTAATGTTCGACATTGTAGACTAAAAAAATCAATTGACTATACCTATGGTGATACTATTGTTTCGCCAAAGAAAAAGAAAATGCCAAGCATAGATTTGACTGGTGATGATGACGATTATTTAGAAACTCTCAAAAAAAGGAAAATTAAAAAATTGTCTCGTACTTCAGTAAAAACTACAATCTCTGATAAAAGGCCAAACATTTTACATCCAGAAAATAAACCAATTCAAAATACTAAATTGATAGTTAAAGATCCAAAAGATGAAATATCACATCTTACAGTATCGGAACTTATTGCTCAAACCCTAAAGAAATTACAAGTTGATTCAGCATCTATTATGAAAGAAATTCAAGATCTACCAGAATCAAGTATTCAGTCATCGCCCGAAAAAATAGATACATGTAAGTCAAAAGTTAATATTTATGATAATATAGGAATATTATGAATTTAATTAATGTGGTAATTTTTTAAATAGCTTATGAAAACAAAAATAGATTTAGTGGAATTGACCCTGAGATTTTCAATTCTGAGTTCACTTTAAAAGAAAAGTCTACAAAATGCATGGTAGTTGGTTTAAGTTGTGAAATAAATAATTCAGAATTACTGTTTAAATGCCAACAAAATGCATTTTCTACTGTAGTCTTGGCTGATTTTTTTAAGCACATTGAACTAAATCATCTATCCTTAAATTGGAACAGAATGTGTGATTCGTGTGGCCATAGAGTTCAGAAAAATGTTGATCAATATTACTTGAAAGATGCATTAGAACATTTAATTTCATATCATTTGGTTATAAAGATCAAAGCACAGTTAATAATGTATGATTTAAGAGAAAGTAAACTAGGAATTTATGAGACAATTCTTGTGAAGAGTGTATAGCAGATTAGTATTTATATGTTAAAGTACTTATTATGGTTAGAACAATGGAATTGTAGTTTTAAAAAGGATGTGAGAATAAGACAGAGTAAGTAAGACTTACTTACTCTATGGAATAGGACTAAGTGTGGAGCGATGGAGTAGACAAAAAGAAGGAGTATTGTAAGATTAAGGGATTAAGGTAAGATTGTAAGGAACATTTTATATAACAGTTATATGGATTAGAATAATAATCAATTAATAAAAAAACAGAAGATTGTAGTAGAGATGAGAATTCCAAGATTGATGTGTTGAATTAGCTGATATAGGGTTAGGAATGAACACAAAGTAGTTTAGGAGTGGTAGATGGTACCAATCATGGAAAAATAAGAGAGAATAAGTTGAAATGGTTTGGGTACTTACTGGGAAATTACTATGGGTAAATTATGAGAAATGATGAGATAAGGGTATAGTGGAATTTAATCTTGATGGAGAGAAAGAGAAAATTGGATAAAATTGAAGGTGACTAATCCCATATAGTCGAGAGAAAAGGGTAAATTAAAGAAAACATTTATTATAAATCATTTGTTTTTATTTTTACTTGTTTTCAAGTATGAATTATCTGAAAATTTAAATTATGTGAATACACATAGCCTTTGATTAGTTTGTTAGTTGATGTTCTACTGTATATAAAACTATAAAATCTCTTGAATATCATACTAAAATAACAGTTATAAATGCAACTCTAAAGATACTTGTTGGCCACTTTAGGTATTAAGTATAATATTTAACCATGCTTTTTAAAATTTTAATTAATAATTACACATACTAAGCATAAATATTACACACAGTTTTAGAGCTTTTTTTTTTTGCGTTTTTTCTAAGCTTATACTTGTACCATTGTTTTAACGTATAATATCAAAATATAATGCAATCTGAGTATTATTTTTTGAATGGTTCAAAATGTGTTCTGTCACTAATATTATTTTTTAAAAATTATATCAAATAATAAAAAAAGTTCCAATTATTTAATTTTAATTTTGGGAGGTTGCATTGAAATACTTCTATCTAAATAAACAATAACCTATGAAATTAAATAAATAATTTATTATTAAGTAATGGTTTTCTTTTTATCTAAAGTGCAAATATTTTTACTTAAAGACTTAAAATTATAGATACATATAAAAAGCATTAATATTAATTTTGATTAATATTTTGGGCTGAAATTAGAAAAAGAGCTTCTAAGTAAAATTATTGTATAAACTTTGTATACCTTATATTACTTTACTTTGCATTAATATCACAATATATCACGTTTTTTTCTTGTGAGTTGGTACAGTTTGTAAAAAACATTATAACAACTTTTCTTAGATTTTTTATAATACATATATCTTATATCTTTACTCCACTTCTTACTATTGTTGACACTGGTGGTGCGCAACTTGGGGGTTGCTAATAATTTTTGAATAATATTATGAATACTAAGTTAAAATTAATTTATGTTTAATTTATATTACGTAAAATTATTTTTACTGTCACAACATAAATGTAAGACATTTATAAAATAAGCGTGGAACTTAGATCTGTTATCATATGAAAGTCTACATCTAAGATTTAAAAAAATATACATGTATTTAATTTTGAATTTCCATCAAATCTATCTAATCTAGATGTCCAAAATTATCACAACAACCTATATCAATTTTACTCTTTTTGTTACAACTTATTTATGCAAATCAGCATTTTCGTCTGTGATAATAAAAAAAAATATCTGTCCAGATTAATTGTCAAAGGTGATTCAAGAATAGTATTCTCAAATATAAATTTTAAAATAGAATCAATAATTTCTCAGATTCAAGGACAAGTATCTCATTAAATGATTTGTCATTAAATAATTTTAAAAATTATAAAATTATTGATAATATTTTGTTAATTTAATTTTTTTATTGTATTTATTAGTTTTATTAATTAATTTAAGAATTACACATTTCTTTTTGTTGAAGTATAATTTATTTTTATTTTTAAATGCTTATTGCTATTTATTTAGCTTAATCTATTCACATATAATATTTGATAAATCAATGATATGTTATTAGGACAGTAATTCATAATTTAAAGGTAAGAAATTATAACATTTGTCTGTAATTAGTATTAACATTAAAAATGTTATAATTCATATTTATTGGTGTGTATTTAGTAATTACTCTATACATATTTAAATAAGAATCTGATGTTAAAAATTCCAAAAAGTCAAAATCAGTTAAAATATATTATAAAAATATAATGTTCTTTTTTATTTTTAAGTACTCGTATAAACTAATTGTTTAAATTGTATCTTGGTATATAATATTTAACTACTAATTGTCTTACCTTGAATTATTATAAATGTTTAAACAATCTTACAATAATTAATCTTTTCTACGTACCTCTGAACTATAAATAATAGGAAACTATGTAATGTCATTAAAGGTGATGAAACAATGATAGAAAAAAAAGAAATTTGAATGAAAATTTACGTATATTTGTCTTAAAAGATGACAGTAAAGATGGAACAGTAGGAAGCATTAAGTGTGAACAATTAAATAATAAATTGTTGTTCAAATGTTTGGATAAGTTATGTCCAAATAATTTTTCAACTCTATGATTTAAAAGTTTTTTTTAAATGATTTGAAAGTTCAATGACATTTGTACAATTTATAACAGTTCTAACTGATCAATATTGTAAATACATTTTTAAATTAAGTTTTTAAGTTACAATTATCTATTAAGGTAATTTGGTTTATTTGTAATTTCTGTATATAGTAATTAAAACAACCATTCACACCTGCTAGCATTTTTACATCTTGCACATTCCTTAAAAAAATTATTTACTGGCATGTTGGTGTATTTTATTAATCATTATGGAATAATTGTATGCATGTATTATATTAATAATTAATGTTATTAAAAAAAACCTAATTAATTATAATATTCAAATTTACTTCAAAATTATAGATGTATAATATATTTTTTTAATTTTATTTTTGTGTTCCAGTTCAACATTTCTCAAATAGCAGTGATTATCAAATTCATTTAAATTCGTGTCCATTTTGGCAGGCAGAGGGTTATAAATGTATTTTTTGCCCCAAAATGTTTAAGACTTCAATTTATATGACTGAACACTTAAAAGATCATGGACCTACTCGTTTCAGATGTTTTGTATGCAACTATAAAACGCCAACTTTTCGTTCTATTTCATCCCATATGAAAAAAAACCACAACCTTTTAAAGTTAGACTTTTTGCCTGAAGACCCTAAATTTCATAACTTGGATAAAGATGCATTTATTGTACAAGAAAGAAAAAATTTGGTACCAAAAGAACTCACAGATAATCAATGCGTTGATAGTTTTAATTGTGGTGAGTGTTCATATAAAGGCAACACTCAAAAAATTGTTGTTTTGCACATGAAGAATTTTCATAATATTGATGAATATAATGTAACTCCAGTGGATTCGTCATCAAAAAATAATCGAGAATATTTAGTTCAAAGAAATAAATCTGTCTTGATACCCCGACTACGTTCAAGCGTGAAAAGTGAATGTAAAGTAAGTGATATGTTAATTGTTTAATATATAATTTAAATGTAATGTTCACAATCAATGTGTTACATTTTCGAATTTCAATCAGTATACATATATTAATCTGAATGTGTTGTTTATAATTAGAATGGTAGCAACAAAAAAGGATCTCCAAAAGCAAAAATTAATATCCAAGACAATAAAAAAAGTTTGTTTTTTAACCCCAATACTATCGACGATATACCAAAGTCACATATTTTCACTGAACCAGTTGGCTGTTCATTATGTACTTATAATACAAAAGTGCGATCTAATCTAATCATACATTTAAATGGACATACAATAGGAGAAGATAATATTACTAAAGATATTGTTAACCCTGTACCTTCCATGGGAAAATCAGAACTTGCATTTGATAAGATGATTAATCTATCTGCCAGCTCATTTGATGCCATGAATACTATTAAGGTAGACATAGTGTTTCAAAATTGAAATATTTGACTTAATCTTTTTTAAATGTAAGGTTTTAAAGTGTTGCATAATTTTTCATGAACATTTTTGACATTTTTTATTTAAATTTGGCTTTAATATTACAGATAAGTACCTAGTTTTGTATATTATAAGACTGATTTCAAATCTGAGGTATAACGTGATACATTTATTTATAGTGTATAATATCTGTCCTTTGTGTAAAATAGGTGCTTTTGAATGTACTGATATTTTATTCAGATTTATATTGATAATATGATTAAATATAAAATCTTTCATCTGAGCCTTACCATTTTTTTATGATCTAGGTTATTGATGATGAAAAACTAAACAAACAACCGGTGATAGCAGCAAACATGCTTAAACAACAAGCTTTAGAAAGTATTGAACCATCACTTGTGCCTCCCACATGCCGAGGAATTCCTATTGAATCGATTCCTACAATTAAAGCTTCAAATAGATCCACGTCTATAAGTCATAAAAAAACAGCTAAAAGTTCTCTTCCAGTGCACAAATCGAAAATGTTTATAGACAATTTCAAGGAAGATGATAGTTTAGGGTCTATATCTTTAAGTGGATACTTTGTATGTCCGAGGTGCAACAAATTTGAAACCTGGAATATAGATCATTTTCGCGAGCATTTATATAAAGATGTCAATTATAAAACGTAAACTAAATATTTTTTATATAATGTTTATCAATTAAAACATATGTATTTTATAGATGGAAATGTATGAATTGTTTTGAAATATCTGATTCTCCAAAGAAAATGGCATGGCATGTCAAAAAACATGGAATTGGTATCAAGTATGAAAAATTTGAAGATAATGAAAAATTTAATTGGGTAATATATATGAATATTCTTTTATACATTAACATTTTTTTGAGAAGAAAATGCATATGAATATAAATTTAATATAAAATATTTGGATAGGTTGAAAGGGTAATTGAACATCAAACTAAATTAATATTTGACTTCAAAATTCAACGTGCAAAAGGTCCTGAACAAAATAAAAAAACATTAAATTCTCCATCAAAGAAAGTAATGATGAAATCAATAATTATTTTACTCATGTATATTAATACAGTTTTAACTTCTAGAAAAACATTGTAAATGACAAGAAGGTATTAAACCCTCGAATTACTGATGGCATTATCATTAATCTGCTGGATGATTCTGATGATGAATAATTTGGTATATATATGTTATATTTTTCTTGATTAAATTATGTTTTCCTTATACAATGTCATATTATATAGAATAAAATATTAACGCTATAATACTAATTATATTTTTTCAGGTGAACAAAAATTGTCATATTTGTAAGACTGACAAAATGGCTGTTTTTATTCTATAATAATTATAACTCATTCCTAAATAGTAGGCGACAATGTAAATATTCATTATTAATTTTTTTGTGTTTACTAAATACTGAAGTTATTTTTTTTTATTGACTTCAATCTGTTAAACATTATAATTATAAATAAATTTGTGAAAGACTTACATTTATAATTTCTGATTATTTATTTCATTGGCTAAAATGTATTATTATTATTTGTAAATAATTATTATAAATTATAATATTTTTAAATACTGATTTTTAATTTTATATAAATATACTTATGGTATTTATGACCATTTATTTTGAAAGTTTTTATATTATTAATTTTTTTTATAGATAAAACACTACATTTTCAATGTTTTTTACCTAATGTTTTAAGTATTAAGCTCCAATTTTGGTGTAAAAATATTAAGACATATATTTGAGGTAGTAATAAGAAGCTGCAATTCTCGATTTAAATTCTTCTGGCTCCTTCAGAATCCGTTTCGGCCAAGTCACCGTTAAAAAAAAATTAACTCATAACAAAGCATAAACTTGTAATTATTTTATCATAGTAATTAATTGTATTGATATATTTTAATCATAAGTATTTACATATAATTTTAATAATAATGTCAATATTTAATTATTGTATAAAGATAATTTCAAAGATATATTCTGAGAAATTCCTCACAAAAATGATATTAAACTAACATTATTATAGTTACTAACAATTTTAATAAATCTTTTATCGACGTCTAAATACTTTTTTTAATTTTTTTGGTGGACTTGTCCCCGCTTCCAACTGTGCATAGTATGTATCACAACCAGATTGGATTTTACATAGACTTGAAATAAACGACCACAATGTTGGATGGCTGACACCCATTTCAGTATTTAATCTAAAGAAAATTATGATTAAAAATATATTTTTGTGATTGTAATTAATTGTTTATTATTTTTAAATAATAATAAGAAATGGCGTCAACGAAATGGTTTTACGGTGAAGTGGCGACGGCAAAACGGCGACGGCGATTTGTCCGTGTTCGTTATACAACATTTAGCAAGCAAGAATTTTTTAAAATTCAATCTCTAAAAGGGGTTCAAATTTTTATGCATCAACAATGTAAAAAGCCATATAAATACCGCTGAGTATTGTAAAACCTCTAGTGAAGTGGAATTTCAATGGATTGTAGTAAAAAATGTAATGAGTTCATTGGTGGGTATAAAGGGGGGGCAATAGGTGGATCGCCCCCCCCCTGGTCCGTAAATCTATGTAAATCTAGATTGAAGATATGGTTAAGGTCAGCAATGGGCGAAGAAAGGTTTCTTTATCAATTTTAACTTCATTAGTTTCAAGAAAATCATTTAGGACTGGAAATGCATCGAAGGAATCTTGTTCTACATCTAGAGCCTATCGTTGAAGCTTGATTATCATTGCATCAACTTTGTCTTGCACAAAAAACTTATGAATGTCTTTGCCTTGCAGAGTTAAATTAAGAACGTTGAGGTCACCAAAAATATCCGCCAAATACGCCAATCGTTTCAACCAGTTTTCATCAGTCACCAATTCTAAGTAGGAACTTGCAAGTTTTCCATCATAGTCCCCTTCATAAGGAAAACCCTAAGTTCATCATGGAGCTCAAACAAGCTTGATAACATTTTACCTCTTGACAGCCAACGAACTTCACAGTCAAGTAGAAGCTATTTGTATTCACTTCCCATTTCATCACACAAAACACCAAACAGTTGGGAGTTTTTATTCCTTGCTATAATAAAGTTGACGATTTTAACTGCATCATCAAGAGTTTTTTTGAGACACTCGTCCAAACCTTCATACATTCGTTGGATAGTGTTTCGAAACAAATCACACTCTGCGGCATAGGCTCCTCCTCAGTACCAAAAAATACATACCCGATTTTTAAAAAGTCAGATTTATACTTACGAAAATATATTTTAGTTTTCTTTGTTATATTCAAACTTGACACATCAACAATCTCACTACTACTAGTTCCTTCATCATTTGACAGCTTCGTCTTACGACAAGACCCAGTTCGAAATCAAGTATCCATATTTACACGTAGCGTAATTAATAATATGTACTATGACACTATGTAATACTATGTAGTAACTCACAACAGACACAACGACTAAACACACAACCACTGTCGCAAAATAACTAGTTTACCAATTTACGAAATCGAAAGACCTATTAAGTTTATCGCAACCCGCACGTTAAACACAGTGCACGTTAAATACGATAAAAATGACAAATAACAAGAACCTATTAATAATCAACGAACTATATAATGCCGGCCATACGCGTTTCAGTCTACCGGAGAGGTATACCTGCGCAGGCATGCCTGCACAGGTCAACCGGAGCGTGTGTGGGAATAGACCTGTGCAGTTTTAACAACCTGTACTGGCGACCGGTACAAGATCGAAAATCAATTATTTCGAGTGACACCGTACGATGTACCTGTGCGTGTGTGCATGTACTCCGGTCGCCTACGCAGGTCGCGTCAGTTGTCATAACGTTGTCGCCGTCCGTTGTCTCCGCGTCGTGTAGTGATACCGAATTGTCATGTGTATCAAAAATTCAATACGCAAAAATGGCACCAACAGATTTTACTAAAAAAGTCCTTGAAGATTTTATTGAAATATATAAAATGAATCCATGCTTTTGGCAAGTCAAAAACAAAGAGTACCATGATCGAGACAAAAAAGAAGCTGCTTATAAATTGCTCGTAGAAAAACTCAGAGAAATTGAGCCGGATGCGAACAAATCAGTAGTTGTGCGCAAAATTAATAATTTGAGAAGCAATGTTAGAAAGGAAAAGAAGAGATATGAACAATCTGTAAAGTCTGGGGCGTCTGCTGATGAAGTGTATCATGTAAAATTGTGGTACTACGATTTATTTGATTTCTTACATGATCAATGCACTCCCAGGGAATTTTCATCCAACTTGGATAGTGACGAAGATTGTTGTGAGGTTAGTAAATTTTTTTTCATAAAAGTTTTTATTTAAGCAAATCTACAAAGTATAAAACCAAAATAAAAACTAAATATTTAATTAAAAAATATATAATATTTTTAATTTTAATTTTAATTTTATATATGGTACTGTAAATAGGAAATATGTAATAGGCATACTTGTTAAATACAGTGAGTTCCGCTTAATGTGATCACTTTGGTGCTGGTCATTTTGATTTTATTAACCGGTTGATTCTATATAACATTTTTTTCATAATTCAATCTTTTAATACGATTACATTTTTATTTAAATTAACTTACATATTTGTAGGGTTACACTTTCCTGATCTTGGTTTAAATAACACAAACGAAACGTAGTAGACTTTTAAGTAATATTTATTTGGGTACAATCCGTCAGACGACCACAACCAAAACAGACACTCTCTTTTTCGCGTCCCGCCGCCGTCGGCATCGCCGTCGTCATATGAGACGACACTGCCCCACGAGAGTGGCGAGGTGGTGCCGCTTGGTGTTGTTCCGCCATCTGAAACATGTTATGGTTAGTTATGATTCGATGGTTCTACAGCTCGCTTCATCGCTGAGACGTGTATGATTGTTACCCTCCGTCATTAACACTCCAGTTCCCAGGTGTTTACCCAATCTAACCGGACCTAACCATTTCGGGGCGAACCCTGCATGAAATTGCTTCTCAGCACTTGATAGCGGATGCGATTTGTAATATACCCAATCTCCTAATGTTAAACCGGTTTTTTCCGGGGATTCTGGGGTTTCTCGGGCCGGGTGGTTTTGTGGTCG
Source organism: Periphyllus acericola (assembly GCA_949715065.1). Lineage (NCBI taxonomy): Eukaryota > Metazoa > Arthropoda > Insecta > Hemiptera > Aphididae > Periphyllus > Periphyllus acericola. Next base: position 61,476,510 of record OX454264.1, read on the forward strand.
GACGCCGACGTATAACCCCCCCGGTACCCCGGGAGCATCGTCCGGTTTTACCAGAGTACCGTCGGGTTTTACCGACTGGTTCCGGTCTGCTTCGGATAACTCTTGACCAACTATCCCGGCACCCGGAAATTCCTCGGCCAAGATCAGCTGCCAATCTCCAGGGGCCTTGATCTCCCGGCCGAACATCATTTTGGACGGTGTTCGTCCGGTATTTCGGTTCTTCCGGTTCCTAATCGTGAACAAGACGTGTGGCAGGTAGACATCCCACAGATGATGAGGATGAACTCTCCGAGTAAACCACAATGTCGTATAAATAAACCAAAACAAATTTATCAACAAGACCACGGAAAACTTCACTTATCAAGCGACAGAAAGTGGCAGGGGCGTTTTTCAGTCCAAAAGACATTACTCTAAACTGGAATAATCCTCTTTGGGTTCTAAACGCCGTCAGTGGACGTGTCTCTGGGGAGAGACCCACCTGCCAATACCCCGATTTCAAGTCCATGGTGCTGTAAATTTTTGCTCCACCCATTCCTCGGACCATTTCATGGAGGTCCGGCATTGGATGAGCGTCCGATTCCGTCTGCATGTTGAGACGGCGATAGTCCACACAAAACCTGCGTGAGCCATCCATTTTCTTCACAAGTACTACCGGTGCGGCCCATGGAGATATACTCGGTTCAACAAAACCCTGTTCTTCCATGTCTCGCACCATTTCGGCAATTACTTCATATTTTTCTCGGGAATACCCGTACGCGTTTAAAGCCACCGGTTTTGGATCCTTGACATGGATCTGGTGCTCTATCACTCGCGTTCTGCCTACTTCTCCGGAGAAAACCTCCGGATATCGGCTTAGAACCTGTTTCAACCGCTTACTGTACTCGCCTTCAGATAATCCAGCGGTTGATAGGTCTATTTTTCCGCTGACCGGAGTTACTGGATTTCTCCAATTCACGGACACGCGTCTTTCTTTTCCCAAATGGATTATGCAACCGCTATAGTCCCAAGCGACTTGTTGCTCCACGAGGAAATCATGGCCCAGGAAGACATCCCCGATGAGATCGTCGAACACTGCAGCCTTGAAATTGACTTCCAGATCCATTATTCGGGCCCGAAATTCGGAAAACTCCGTAATTTTCCGGGTCCGACCGTCCGCCATCCGGACAACCTCAGGTTTTCCGGTAAAACTTTGGCCAAACTTCTTTGCCACCCACTTACGAGTCCGTATCTGAGTCCCTCCTCTTGCAATTTTCCGGTGAATTAATAATAAACTCCTCGGAAAAATTTTCGGATGTGACCGGACAACTTAACAACTGCTGTGTTAACTTCTCTTGTTCCACATCACCTGAAATTCTGTCCGCGACTTTGTTATTGGGAAGATAGCTTACCTCGGTAACACTTTTGTCCGGAACAATTTCAGTCTTACACGCTTTTTCCGATGTGTTGTCCAGGAGGTCAGACCCCCTCTTCGTCAATCCGCTTATCACCCGGTTCATTGTTACGAACTGTGGTTCTTTTCCCAGATCGTCGCTTTCAATGGGTGTCCTCGGGTGATTTCGGCGTTTTCTTCGGTATTTCTCCGGAGGATCGACGGTTTTTTCCGGATAACTCCGAACTCTGGAACTTTTCTTCGAGCAAACCAGGTTTTTCTCCGGAGAGTTACCCGTTTTCCTCAGTGCCCACGCAAGTCCAATGATCGCAATCTGCTCCACCATGTTCCTGCTTTCTTCTTCAGTTGAGGTGCTAACACGGTTACCCATCGAGCCCTGTTGATGCCCGTTTCCTCGAGTATTTCCTCGGCCTGAAGTAAAAACCGCTCCGGGTCTTCATCCTTCTTGCCTGCAAACTCGGGTATACTCGAACGCGCTACCATCGACTCGTGCTGGGGAATGAGTAAGCTATCGGCGAAATGTACCCGTCTAACTGTAGACCAATTACCATTCATCCTCACCTGGCTAGGCTTAGGTTTTTTAGAGTTAAAAAAATGATGGTTATCATTTATAGGCAAGCTCGGAAAGTCCGCTGATTGAGGAGGAAATTTAGTTGACATAAAATTAGAAACAGGAGGCTGTCTTTTAACTTTATCAGAATATTTAAAACCAGTGGTGTAACAATTATTTTTCTTAAAAATTACTGCATCTTGATATGAAATATTTTCACTAGCCATTATTTTTTTGATCTCTGTTTGTGCTAACCATTCTTGACAACTACGATCTGTTGCAACGTGAGGCCCTTTACAGTATAGACAAGAAGGAACGGAAGTTAGAACAGCGGGACACTCGGAGATAGAATGCTTGACGTCTCCACAGTGACTGCACCTGGGGTCGCTGCGACAATATTTTTGAGTATGCCCATACCGGAGACAACGGTTACATTGTACCGGGGAGCGGACACTCGGGCTTACTTCGAAAAACATGTTGAAAACTGAAATGTTTTAAGGCAATTTTGGAGTTACAAACTTCAATTCGACGATGCGCGTGGGTGTCAAAACACCGTCCTTGTTCACTGAAATACGTCTAAAGCTTTCGATTGGAAAAGGCGAACGAACGCCTTCCCAAAAATCGCATTCATTAATCTCATTATCGAGTTTGATAACACCAAAAGAATACAGAAGATTTGTAGGAATAGAGGCTAAAAACCCATAATCACTTAAAGACCCGGATTTTAAACATAAATTTGCATTAATAATTGAGTCAAATGTAATCTTGATTTTTTAAAGCCAGCGGGTTTAATATTAATAATGCCGGTATAATTGGTGGAGAACAACTTGGCCGCCTTTACTGGGTGCCAACGACCCAAGTTTTTATCTACATCAATACATTCAACGAGAATCGAAATAGAACCGTTATAATCCGATGGAAAGATGTGTTGATTATTCTGAACCGATAAGATCGGCGTATTGTGCACGATTTGTTGGAATTCATGAGATGGCGGGTTATGCGTAGAATTAATAGTGTTCCTTAGATTGTGGACTGTATAATTTTTTGGTGAGACTAAGAGGTTAGGACTTGGGTCTAGGAAAACTTCAATAATTCGACTCAGCTATTATGATGGTGTTGACTACTATTAAAAAAAACGATAACAATACAATAGAAAATAATAGTTAACCACGACACGACAAACGACAATTTAGTTAACGGTGATACGGTCGGTATGTGTTCACGGTCGTAATACACGGCGAGAAGTGACTTATCACGGGGATTCGTCGCTGGTCTCCAATGTTCACGGACCGGTCACAATTAATATAAATACGATAATAATACAAAAATACAAATATGATAATACAATTATGGTGATAATTATAATATTACAAACAAATAGACTTACGGACATTTTTCCTGCTGGTTACAATCGTGAAGTCGGAGTCAGGACCTCGAGGCAAGTTTTTTTGAGTTTTAATTTTTGAAGGTGCGGGTGATTTGTCCGCACGTGAATCGCCGCCCGAAGACGACGACATAATTAAGAGAACACTGGCAATCAAAAAGTTTAAAGTACACCGCGATATCGATTTACAGAAAATGGGACTGTACACTACGACTGTTGGGCCGAGAATGAAAATGAAATTGTTAAATCAATAAATAATTTAAATTGTTAAATGTTTTCGCTTGGTCGACATTTCAAAAAATACGTCTGATCATGAACTGAATAAACTAAATGACACAAGTACACGACGCACAAATTGAATGATATAATTCAACGTACAACGATATACTGCCATACTGATAAGTTCAAAAATAAAATGGGTTTTATAAATTAATCAGTTTGAAATACCATAAAAACGTTAAGATTGTTCATAAAAGTGATTCAATTATCCGGTACCTAGTGATTCTAATAAAAGGTCAATTTAACATTAGTAACATACAATTTGGTTTGGGATTTTCATTTTTGATTCTAGTAAACCAGTGATCACATTAAGCGGAACCCACAGTAATTAAATATTAGTATTTACTCCACTCATTCAATAATAATAATAATTAAAACAAAAAAATAAAAATAATTACAATCATTATAACCATAATTTAAGTAATATAATTATCTTGCCATGGTACTGTTCCCTCTTGATAAAAATAATTCATAACATTTTCTCGGACAATCTTCGCGGTGTTCAAAGTATTTCCTGGGTTTCTTCTTTCTAAGTTTTCCATTGTACTATTCTGTGTATTATATCCTTCAGAAATTATATTCCCGTTCTCAGAATTTTCTCAATAGAAACATTCTTGAGATGCATAAGACCTTTTTGAGCGTTCAATTAAAAAGTTATGTAATACACAAGAAGCTTTAACTACTTTATCGATATTTTCGGGTTCTACATTTATATGAGTATAAAATACCCGAAATCGTGATGCCATTATTCAAAAGCGTTTTCTACTACGCGTCTGGCGCGAGATAATCTGTAATTCAGAATTTTTCTTTCGTGCGATGTTAAATTGGCCTGCCGAAACGGTTTTATCATTTCTAGGCGTAATGGAAACGCATCGTCTGCCACAAATACATATGGCAAATTTCGGTTGGTTCCTGTTAACGTTTCACTGCTTGGTATATGTAATTCACCATTTTCTAATTTTTCAAAAAATTTAGTATTTTGTAGTACCCCTCCATCAGACATTCTACCATTCATGCCAACATCGATGTACATAAATTGATATTTTGCATTAACAATTGCCATGAGAACTAGACTATGATGTCCCTTGTAATTAAAATAAAACGATCCACTATTAGCCGGTGGAACAATCGATATGTGTTTCGCATCTATTGCACCCAGACAATGAGGGAAGTTCCACCGTTCTTCGTACATCTTTACTTCATCTTTCCATTCTTCTTCAGATGTAGGAAACTGAAATAAGAGAAAACAACATTATCTTATTTTTCCTAGCATATAAACTAGCTTATAAAATAAATTAACACGTAGTTTGTTTTGACAACACTCAGGAACCTTTTAATTTAGATCAAACAGTTAACAGTGAAACAACTAACAATAACGAGGTCCAATAAAGATCATCAAATAATAATTCATCGCGCTCACCAAAACCCCTGGAGGGGGGGGCGTGTAATAATTTCTGGGGAGGCGTAATTAGTCATTACAAAATACAGTTTTTATTTATTAAATTATTATTATTTTAAAATGTAGGGAAAATATGAAAATCTGATAACGACGGGTTATTGAGTATTGATAAAGATACATAAATATAATCAATAAATATATTGATAAAGTATTGATAAACATAAAACAAACATTGAGCCAAACATAAAAAAATTGTCTAAAGAAAAGTGTTGCCAGCCTACACATTAATAAATCGTATATTGCATTATATTATATTTCTTACTATTTTACTATGATTTATATTTTATAATTATTATCATCAATAAGATTGAATTCATCTCGGATATTTTATAATTTTTTTGTAAAGTACACAAAAAAGTGATATATTTTTCATGTTATATAAGTGGTGGGGAGGGGGGGGGGGCGAGAGTTTCGAAAATCTACAAAGGGGGCGTGGAATAAAAATCTATGACTTGAAAAATACTAAAATAATAATTATCCAGTGTTCAAACAGCACAAGACACAACTGTATGTCTAATGAATATTATAAAATTCAAATGCGCGTGTCAGACTTTGGTGTTGTTGGTGGTTGGTTATGACTCCAACCTATAAATCCGTGGTACCTATATGGTAAGATATCAGTAGTTGTTGATGAGCGTTAACGTCAATAAATATAATAATATGCAATCACCACCACCACCAGACGCTGTATAAACGAACGATGGGAAATTTCCAAAAATATGATTGTTGATTACTGTAGCAAATATTCAATATGAAAAATTACAATATTGGCCGTTATGAAAAATTATATGAATCGTAAACTGTTTGTAATCTTATACCCACGAGGCACGAATGCCATCACTCACGCACACACACACCGGTAAATATACACGCCAGTGTGTGCACATGGAGCGAACAACATGGCAATGAAAATTATGTGCAGGGAGATTCTAAATATTTTTGTTTATACAAAAAAAAGACAACAATATGCCGATACGTGGAATAGCCCGTCAGTTATCAATACAGCTCGACGCATTTACGCCGTGATTGTGCAATCATTACGACTCGTCGCAATTACGGTACGCCAAGTTTGTGTTCGTATTGTATTCCGGTATTCTTGTTAATTATTATTGTTGCATGCGCCCCGCCGCCGTCCGTCTACAAGTTGGACCCGTCGCCCGCATGCACCGACCATATCGTAGTGCCTGTTGACTGCCCACGTTCGAATCGTTCAATTCGCCGCGTACTCGCCGTTCCGCAGTCTCGTTCCGGTCGTCGTCGTATCCGCGGTCGCTCGCTCGCCAAAGCCGCACGCGGCACGAAAGGCACGCACGACGACGCTTTTTCTCGCTGTTCCGCAGTCTCGTTCCGGTCGTCGTCGTATCCGCGGTCGCTCGCTCGCCAAAGCCGCACGCGGCACGAAAGGCACGCACGACGACGCTTTTTCTCGCTGTTCCGCAGACTCGTTCCGGTCGTCGTCGTATCCGCGCGCGCTCGCTCGCCAAAGCCGCACGCGGCTCGAAAGGCACGCACGACACGCAAGACGACGCTTTTTCGACGCGCCCGTGCTAAGAGCGCACTAATTTCACGTGCGTTTCGTCAGCCCGCCCGGCGGGACCACGCGGTTATCGGTCGGTTAGTAGGACCGTTTTCGTCGGCTAGCACACTCGGTGTCGCCGTTTACCCGTCACGGTGCGTCCGTCGGCCGTCAAGTGATCGTTGTTGTGCCATCACGCGTTCGCATTAGCTGTTCTCGCGCTTCATTTGACTGCGCCGCGTTTCCCCCACCGCACGTTGATCGCGGCCGTCAGCCTAATTGTTTACAAGTGCCACATCATAATTTTCCGTTCAACTTCGGACGAGTGCTTACCTTCTCGTATTCGCGTGCTCGTTACACGTGCCGTGTGCTATTATTGTTAGATTTTACAGTCTAATTATTCTTTCATTTACTTTATCCATCATGGAATGCGTTTCGTCTGAAGGCAACTTCATTTCGGAAGGTAATCATCGGGTACCATTGGACTAACTGATGGAAAAAAACTAGAAAAAAAAAAAAACATTAATTTTTTTTACAGATGAAGATACTAACACTGCGTTTGACAACCTAAGGAGTCGCTTACCGTTTTTAAAAAAAGTCCTTGATCGCCAAGATTTGGGAATTGATGAAGTGAAAATGCAGAAGTTGCAGTCTCTGTATGAAATAATCGACTTAAAAAGGTTGGCATTCATTTTTCTACCTACCTACTTTTATTGTTCACTACGATATACTAAATCCCAAAATATGGCTTTGTGGCAAATCTAGCTGAGTCTAATTTTGTAGTTTTTACCAACAATTATACAAAGCATTAGTAGCATCTATTTACATATTTTTCTAGATACATTTTTGCTAGAAAATTGAAGATGAAACAAATGTTAGAAAATATTTAAAATTATTATTTGGAGTTTTTATGATGTGCATATGCATAAATTATTTAAACAGAGTTAAGTATAATATATGTGTCCATTATTTGAAAATGTACAGTTTAATGGTTAATTACACTTTTTTTTTATATATTATTAGGTACAACCTACCTATGATATATTAGTAGACCATTTATGAAAACCTACATCAATTAACATTTTCTTTATAGTATACCTTCCCGAGTGCATTTGATGATTATTATTATGCTTTGAGGTTTAGTTAATGTTTTAAATTATATATATTTATATATATATATATAAATACAATGCAACTTGGGCTATATATTAATGCATTTTTCATAATTATATTGTAAAGATTTTGTAGAAAGTTTATTTTAATATATCAAAAAACCACCATGCCTTTTCATTAGGTCCATATCTTATTGAAACAACTATTTTTTGAAATGTAATTATCTACTTTCTTTTAAAAATGAATAAAAAAAGCTTCTTTGAGGAATTCTTTTAATTTCTATGTAAGGTCATACACAAAACTATATTTTATATTTCTCTTGATTGGATTGTTTAAAGATACAGTTTGATAATCATACCATCTTATGTCAAGTGATATTTAATAGTTAACCTAACATCTTTATTCAATGGTAATTATTTTAATTTCTATGTAAAGTCTTTAATCTTACTAAATAAAAAATATATATTAATAATACAACAATAATTCATACAAAACAGTTAACATATTCATGCATATTACTTAATTTATTTTATTTTAATAAAAAATTCTTAATTTGTTTTAAAAAAACTAAGGCTGACAAATTCTATTACGTTTTGGGGATAATATATTACCGGCTGTTAAAAAAAACTCTTTCTGATTAAGCAGAAGATGCTGGTATACATAATATTTGTTTAGCTAATACGGCTAACGTTGGGAAAATGTTTTCATGTTCCTTCCCCCATGTACTAATTTCTCCTTCGCAATCGTTGTCAACATCAATTTGTACAGAAAAACCTGTTGATATTTCATGAATTATGGTCTCCTTGAAAAGAGTTGAAAATCTACTATCTACATTATTGGGTTTATAATGCTTTACCATAAGACTTTTTACAATTGGTAAAACCTGAAAATAAACACAACAATTTTATGATATTTACAAAATAATAATTATTGTTGAATATTAATTATACTTAAAATTTTTAATCATCCTACCATTGATATAGTGACATTTTGATCAGCATATAAAACTGTTGTTGCTGTTTTTAATGGTTTCAATAGAGTAACAAGTATTTCTATTTTTTCCCAGTCCTCTTCAAGTAATTCTTGATCTTTTGTGATCTTACTATTAAAAAGTGTCCGATCACACATAATGACAACTACAGCTGAACGAAGTTCCAACAATCGTTCTAACATATCTAGAGTAGAATTCCAACATGTAGGGCAACTTTATACAAGATTAAGTTTTTTGCACTCATTCTCAACTAAATTATTTTCTAAGGCATATGTTTTTTTAGAAGGTTGTCGAAAACTAGCAACAATTGTTGACACGGTTTTTAATAAAGGACGACATATATTTAAATCTAAACATTTTTTCACAGCTTATTGTAGTGTATGAGCAGCACAACGATTTGAGTAAATGTCTTGATCGTAAAATAGTTTTACAGCATTTGAAATGTTTGCAGCATTATCATGACTAATTCCCGTTATTTTACTATTTAAATTCCAAGACTCTATAACATTCATAATACTGTCTTTTAAATTTTCAGCCGTATGACTTTCTTGTATTTCTTCAATTGAATGAGTTACACTATACAATTTCCAATTATCATCAAAAAAATGAGCAGTAAATGTTAAATATGAATCAATTGCTGTTGATGTCCAACCATCAGTTGTTAAAGAAATATAATTAATGTTTTGTATGATATTTTTGATACTTTGTGTATTAATGCTTTTTCGCGATGGAATAGTATAAAGTGGCTCAATTGTTGAAATGAATAAACGAAAACCTTTATTTTCCACTGTACTAAATGGTAACATATCAACAATTATCATTTTGCAAATACTTTGCGTAATAATTTCACATTGATGTTTATCTAATGGAATTGAATTTCTTTCACTAATGTTATGGTGGTGCTTTTTACGTTTCAAAGCATTGCTGATTGATGACGAGGAAGTTGACTGAGAACAAATGAAAGTTGAAGATGTTGAAGCTATTTGTAAATTATCGCTATTGTTCTCATTTCTATAAATTTCTCTACAAAAAAATATTTTGGGATTTTTAATCTAGTAGGATGCTTACCCTGTATGTTCTTTAGCGTGCTGTTCTTCATTAATTTTGTTTGCAGTGGGCTTATGCCACCGATTATAATGTGTCCACAAAATAGATGTAGATCCCATATTTGTGAAAACGTCGTTGCATACAGAACATATAGCAGTTTTATTTGATTCGCCACGCGTAAAAAAATTCTAAATTTTACTTGGAGGCATTATAGTAAAATTATTCAATGTTAACATGTTTTATACAACAGAAATACTATTCTTACAAATACTCCACTTGATATTTTTCGATAATTTTTATTTGATAATTGTAAGAGAACATGTCTGAGTAAGAAATAATATAGATAACAATTACTGTTGTGATATAAATTTAACTTATCTTCAAAAAAACTTTTTCAATAACCATTCGAAGGTCATGCAGTAAAGATTAATTAATTGGGTATACACTATACTTATCTATTTGAAACGTATACATTTCGAACAATTTTTATGATACAAACTTTGATATAATATAACAATTGAAAACGTCATATAGTTATAAAATTAACTCAACAATTTAATAACTTTTTGTTTTGATTTTTTTTTTAATGTAAACGTATGTTATGTTTGAAATTAAAGTTAAATAAAATAATTTTAACCTGTTGTGTACTATTTCAATATTCTTCAGAATTTTTTTTTGTTTATGACGGAACATCACTAATATCATTGGTTCAAATTATAATATTATAAACAAAATTTATGTCATAACTGCATTCTACCAATCAATGTTTCATGGATGTTTTATACTGTATACATATAAAGCCTATTTTTAGTTGATATTAAAAACAAATAGTACATACCTTCTAATTTATTTATAATTCATATACATTTTATATTTACAAGGTATGTATATTAATATAATACTATGTTTTTAATTTAAGTATTCACTTAATTAGATGTGTAACTGCTGTTGTGTGTACTGTTAAAAATAGAGTATATACTGCAAGGTAGGTTTAAAAAATGAAGGACCCTTTCAGAAATATATTGAATGTATCCATTATTACTAAGTATAATGATTTCGGTATTTCATATTTACTTAATAAAAACCATATTATAGCATGTTACAACTAAATTGCTTTATTTTAAAATTGTGTATAACTTGATTTGTAATTATATTATTTAGTGTTTATATACATAAGACTAAATAATTATATTTACTACTATAATACCTATTTTAATGATTCTTGTTTTTGTTGTTGTCAATAATATTGTTTTTAATATTTAAATTTTACCGTAGTATAGCTTAGAACTGAAAAATAATTGAGATTACAATTTTTATTTGAATGATTGAAAATATATACATTTATAATTTTATTATATTTTTTGTTTTCATAGGTTGTCAGTTGATGATATTGAAATTTGCCAAAAATTTATTAATTCTTTGTTCTCAAAATACAATAAAAAGATAACAAAAGTAAGTTATTTTAATTAGTAAAATTTACTAATAATCACAGTAGACAATGTGTCTAGTTATTACAAACATTAAAATCTGTATGAATAATTATAAAATTGGGTGGGGGGTGGGTGCTATGGACGAGCAGAATAAGACAGCTATTTCTAATCAGACAGTCACTGGTTTGAGCCAGGTCCCCGACAGTTACGTTTACTGAACGGATGACCGCTCAATGAAAATAAATAACCAATACCCCACAACGTGTATCACACAAAAACTAACCATTATAAAGAAATGGCGGCCTTTTTCCAGACTCTCCTTAAAACAATTGATGAAAAATAAATATGTATTAATTAAATTGAAAGTAACTTTTGAATAAATTTTAGTAAACTATTTAATTGGAAATACTACTATTTAGATAATTAGGATAAATTTGGCTTAATCATTTCCTCTATTCTAGTAATTATTTTAGATAGTGAAGTTATTTTGCTATTTTGACTTGAATTAGTGTATAATATTTTAATATTTTATGATGACACTGTTACGACCTTGTAATTATTAACTACAATGATTTAATTTATGTATGTAGAGGGATATAATAGTAGTAAATCGAGAATAGAGGAAAATAAGAGATATTGAAAGAAACATTGATTTGTGACAAATATTGTGGCTGATTACTAAAATGTATTAGAGAAGTTTAGTGAAAGACAAAACTGATGACCTAAGTTAAGTCATGAAAAACAAACAATAGTGAAAAGGGGAGATTCAGACCTCGGACCAGGAAAAGTTGAGAATGAAATATTGTGAAAATTGTAAGAAGAGTCTTCCTTATGACCTGTCTTCCTTATGACCAGTCTTCTATCATATAATGTGTTTTATTTTCAATTTACTTCTATTTCAAAACTTTTAAACAGGTTGGAGATAATAATATGAATGATTCTAAAGAAGTTGTCCAATCATACAAAGAAGAAGATAAAACTAAGTACTTAATAATTTATTAGTAATATATTAGTTATTTTTATTAAATGCATTTTATGCAAACAAATGATGAGTTTTTTTTTAAATAAAAATATTTCATTTATAGATCCTCGGATGTAAGAATGGCAAAAAATAAAAGTGATCAAAACTTAAATTGTGAGCAATTCAATCACAGGTTAAAACACGTACAAAGCAAACAGTTTCATAGTTTTAAAGAATTTAGGGAAGCCAAGTATGGTAAAGTAAAAAATTCTAAACAAGAATCAACCAAAAACAAAAAACATGATTATCAACAAAGCTTTAAAAATGATGAATTATTTAAAAAAATGTTTAATTATGAAAGTAAAAAGTCTTGTTCTCATATGAGTACTGTTAATGATCCGGGGATTATTAAGAGCTTTAAAATACCCAAGATTAAGCAAAAAGAAGAATTGGTTAAAAGTGTTAAAGATAATAGTACAGATATCAATTTAACAACGAGTGAAATAATAGAGAATAGCCGGAGAACTGATCCAATTAAAGATAATGATTCAGAAGAACATATGATAGTAACAAAAAGCATAAATATCAAAACAACTAAGGATAGTATAGATAAAGATATGAAAACTTGCAAAATCCAAGATAATAATACTAGTAGAGATCTGAAATCTGATACAGTTAAAGACAATAATAAAAAACAAATCAAGACATCTGAAGCTGATTATTCAACAAAATATAACATTTCTAATGAAAATATTGTTTCTTCTAGTGAAATTGATTGTACTGTTGATAATAAGAATCCAAAAATTAATGAAAAAGTTATATTTAACATTTTAGCACACCCTGAACTAATGGATATTTTACAAGACAAAGGAAAATTAACAAAACTTACTAAGTTGATAGAAACCTCGGACATTAATACCATTGAGGAAAACAATTTGAATAAAGAACATGACCATTCTAATAATGATGAATTAAAAAAAGTAAATAAATGTCACAAAAGAAGAAGAAATATAAATATAAATGATGATTCGTTGAATACTGAAGGAAACGTAGCTGAGAGTTCCTTTAAGAATTCAAATGATAGAAATTTGGAAACTGAATATTCATCAGTTGATGAAGTAAATAAAAAAAAGAATAAAATTAAAACTACTGATATTTCGAAAATTAATCCTCAATCAACAGCCAATATGTTAATAGAACCAAATGTTGTATTACATCCTAATGAATGTACTTTTAGTGGATCTAATGATACTTTCCAAAGTGAACTACCTGTAGCTGAGCAAAATTCAATTTCAACAACTTCAGTTCAACCAAACATTACTTTTGTTAAATCTAAAAAGCGTAGACCTAAAATGACTGAATTAGACAAACTTCATGCTGATATTAATCAAAACTGTGCAGCTGTATTACCTATTTCTAATGTTCGACATTGTAGACTTAATAAATCAATTGACTATACCTATGGTGATACTATTGTTTCGCCAAAGAAAAAGAAAATGCCAAGCATAGATTTGACTGGTGATGATGACGATTATTTAGAAACTCTCAAAAAAAGGAAAATTAAAAAATTGTCTCGTACTTCAGTAAAAACTACAATCTCTGATAAAAGGCCAAACATTTTACATCCAGAAAATAAACCAATTCAAAATACTAAATTGATAGCTAAAGATCCAAAAGATGAAATATCACATCTTACAGTATCGGAACTTATTGCTCAAACCCTAAAGAAATTACAAGTTGATTCAGCATCTATTATGAAAGAAATTCAAGATCTACCAGAATCAAGTATTCAGTCATCGCCCGAAAAAATAGATACATGTAAGTCAAAAGTTAATATTTATGATAATATAGGAATATTATGAATTTAATTAATGTGGTAATTTTTTAAATAGCTTATGAAAACAAAAATAGATTTAGTGGAATTGACCCTGAGATTTTCAATTCTGAGTTCACTTTAAAAGAAAAGTCTACAAAATGCATGGTAGTTGGTTTAAGTTGTGAAATAAATAATTCAGAATTACTGTTTAAATGTTCAGTATTTAAATGCCAACAAAATGCATTTTCTACTGTAGTCTTGGCTGATTTTTTTAAGCACATTGAACTAAATCATCTATCCTTAAATTGGAACAGAATGTGTGATTCGTGTGGCAATAGAGTTCAGAAAAATGTTGATCAATATTACTTGAAAGATGCTTTAGAACATTTAATTTCATATCATTTGGTTATAAAGATCAAAGCACAGTTAATAATGTATGATTTAAGAGAAAGTAAACTAGGAATTTATGAGACAATTCTTGTGAAGAGTGTATAGCAGATTAGTATTTATATGTTAAAGTACTTATTATGGTTAGAACAATGGAATTGTAGTTTTAAAAAGGATGTGAGAATAAGACAGAGTAAGTAAGACTTACTTACTCTATGGAATAGGACTAAGTGTGGAGCGATGGAGTAGACAAAAAGAAGGAGTATTGTAAGATTAAGGGATTAAGGTGAGATTGTAAGGAAATAATAACAGTTATATGGATTAGAATAATAATCAATTAATAAAAAAACAGAAGATTGTAGTAGAGATGAGAATTCCAAGATTGATGTGTTGAATTAGCTGATATAGGGTTAGGAATGAACACAAAGTAGTTTAGGAGTGGTAGATGGTACCAATCATGGAAAAATAAGAGAGAATAAGTTGAAATGGTTTGGGTACTTACTGGGAAATTACTATGGGTAAATTATGAGAAATGATGAGATAAGGGTATAGTGGAATTTAATCTTGATGGAGAGAAAGAGAAAATTGGATAAAATTGAAGGTGACTAATCCCATATAGTCGAGAGAAAAGGGTAAATTAAAAAAAACATTTATTATAAATCATTTGTTTTTATTTTTACTTGTTTTCAAGTATGAATTATCTGAAAATTTAAATTATGTGAATACACATAGCCTTTGATTAGTTTGTTAGTTGATGTTCTACTGTATATAAAACTATAAAATCTCTTGAATATCATACTAAAATAACAGTTATAAATGCAACTCTAAAGATACTTGTTGGCCACTTTAGGTATTAAGTATAATATTTAACCATGCTTTTTAAAATTTTAATTAATAATTACACATACTAAGCATAAATATTACACACAGTTTTAGAGCTTTTTTTTTTGCGTTTTTTCGAAGCTTATACCATTGTTTTAACGTATAATATCAAAATATAATGCAATCTGAGTATTATTTTTTGAATGGTTCAATGAATTGTTCTGTAATTAATATTATTTTTTAAAAATTATATCAAATAATAAAAAAAGTTCCAATAATTTAATTTTAATTTTGGGAGGTTGCATTGAAATACTTCTATCTAAATAAACAATAACCTATGAAATTAAATAAATAATTTATTATTAAGTAATGGTTTTCTTTTTATCTAAAGTGCAAATATTTTTACTTAAAGACTTAAAATTATAGATACATATAAAAAGCATTAATATTAATTTTGATTAATATTTTGGGCTGAAATTAGAAAAAGAGCTTCTAAGTAAAATTATTGTATAAACTTTGTATACCTTATATTACTTTATTTTGCATTAATATCACAATATATCACGTTTTTTTCTTGTGAGTTGGTACAGTTTGTAAAAAACATTATAACAACTTTTCTTAGATTTTTTATAATACATATATCTTATATCTTTACTCCACTTCTTACTATTGTTGACACTGGTGGTGCGCAACTTGGGGGTTGCTAATAATTTTTGAATAATATTATGAATACTAAGTTAAAATTAATTTATGTTTAATTTATATTACGTAAAATTATTTTTACTGTCACAACATAAATGTAAGACATTTATAAAATAAGCGTGGAACTTAGATCTGTTATCATATGAAAGTCTACATCTAAGATTTAAAAAAATATACATGTATTTAATTTTGAATTTCCATCAAATCTATCTAATCTAGATGTCCAAAATTATCACATCAACCTATATCAATTTTACTCTTTTTGTTACAACTTATTTATGCAAATCAGCATTTTCGTCTGTGATAATAAAAAAAAATATCTGTCCAGATTAATTGTCAAAGGTGATTCAAGAATAGTATTCTCAAATATAAATTTTAAAATAGAATCAATAATTTCTCAGATTCAAGGACAAGTATCTCATTAAATGATTTGTCATTAAATAATTTTAAAAATTATAAAATTATTGATAATATTTTGTTAATTTAATTTTTTTATTGTATTTATTAGTTTTATTAATTAATTTAAGAATTACACATTTCTTTTTGTTGAAGTATAATTTATTTTTATTTTTAAATGCTTATTGCTATTTATTTAGCTTAATCTATTCACATATAATATTTGATAAATCAATGATATGTTATTAGGACAGTAATTCATAATTTGAAGGTAAGAAATTATAACATTTGTCTGTAATTAGTATTAACATTAAAAATGTTATAATTCATATTTATTGGTGTGTATTTAGTAATTACTCTATACATATTTAAATAAGAATCTGATGTTAAAAATTCCAAAAAGTCAAAATCAGTTAAAATATATTATAAAAATATAATGTTCTTTTTTATTTTTAAGTACTCGTATAAACTAATTGTTTAAATTGTATCTTGGTATATAATATTTAACTACTAATTGTCTTACCTTGAATTATTATAAATGTTTAAACAATCTTACAATAATTAATCTTTTCTACGTACCTCTGAACTATAAATAATAGGAAACTATGTAATGTCATTAAAGTTGATGAAACAATGATAGAAGAAAAAAGAAATTTGAATGAAAATTTACGTATATTTGTCTTAAAAGATGACAGTAAAGATGGAACAGTAGGAAGCATTAAGTGTGAACAATTAAATAATAAATTGTTGTTCAAATGTTTGGATAAGTTATGTCCAAATAATTTTTCAACTCTATGATTTAAAAGTTTTTTTTAAATGATTTGAAAGTTCAATGACATTTGTACAATTTATAACAGTTCTAACTGTTCAATATTGTAAATACATTTTTAAATTAAGTTTTTAAGTTACAATTATCTATTTAGGTAATTTGGTTTTTTTGTAATTTCTGTATATAGTAATTAAAACAACCATTCACACCTGCTAGCATTTTTACATCTTGCACATTCCTTAAAAAAATTATTTACTAGCATGTTGGTGTATTTTATTAATCATTATGGAATAATTGTAGGCATGTATTATATTAATAATTAATGTTATTAAAAAAAACCCTAATTAATTATAATATTCAAATTTACTTCAAAATTATAGATGTATAATATATTTTTTTAATATTTTATACAGCTAAAACTGATACTTCAATCACCAATGATGGTCTGCCTGTTAGCAACACGCTTGAAAGTACAATTTCTGATAAAGAAAAAGGTAATAATTTCTATTATTACTTTGCATTTTAATGTTTTAATAAATAATAATTTTTATTTAAATGAGTATTCAGAGTTCTTATCATTTTACCTGGCTTTAGTGATAATCAGTGTTGTAATTAATTATTAATACTATTTCAAATTTAAAAGGATAAATCGTATGCAAATTTTATTTTAGCTCAATTGTTGTTTTCATATATACTTTAATTTTTTATTTTTATTAGCTCCTAGTATGACAACTATGATAGTTTCACAATTACATATATGCAAAAAGAAAATATAACTTTTAACTACTCGTACATATAAAATATCTAACATAATATATATAGTATTAAATAATAATAAAGTAAACATATATGAATATTAATATTTTATATAGTGATATACTGATACAGAAACAAAATTAGTATATTTTAGACATAAATGAAGATATTTTGAATGGATAAGATTATAATGAAGAATGAATAACTACTGAGAGATCCTTTAGCTATTAGTGTATTAAGAACTGAAGAGGGAAGTGTTATTAATGGACTGATTACTGAGTTTAGATAAGTAATGAAATGTGAGATGAAAAATAACAGAAATATGATTAGAGGAAGAGTTATGATTTCTGGTAGCTTCTGAATAATTATTCATTCTGGATTGATTTTACGAAGGGGGTACTTTTGGGGAGATTTTTTTTATTTAGAGCTCTCTTGAAACCTAGGCAACCCCCTGAACTTGGTGGTGTGGTCTATTGAGCAGAGGCACATTTGTTTTGGCTGTTCTGGTCTTTGGTATACATGTTTGCATGATGGTTTTCTCTTAATTTAACGTAATGATAGTCGTACTGCAATAGTTTTGCATGTGGCCGAAAAATTGGCACTTATAACATTATGGTATGATTCTTTTTGTAAGGTTTTTGAATGACTATTAACTATTATGAATATCTTCATTATTTTCATTCTGGAAGGTCTCCATAAAAAATAGTGGGAGGGGATATTTAATTAAATTGGCATTAGTTTCACTTAAAAATGTTCAAAAATGTTATTGAATTTGCTACGACTTATATGTTGAACGATGAACTGCCACAGGAGAACAATAGTTTTCAACTATCCGTCATTTCAAAACTTATTTGAGAAATTCTTCTCGGCAAATATTTTTAAATGGTTTAGCTTATTGTATATTTATTGTGATGTTAACCAAAAATAATGAAAAAGATATGTTACCTCATAATGATGATGTTATTATTATTATTGATGATGAAGATGACGTATTAGATAATGATACATCCAAGAAAGCAGAAAATAAAGTTCCTACCAAAAGAAAATGTTCAACTGATGAATCAGTTGATCAATCAAATAAGGTTAAAAGATTAGCTTCTTCAACAGTTGAATTGAGTACATTATTTAGCTGTAATAAATGCGGTTAGTATTAAATAGACTTCAATTGATATTTTATATTAATCCCAAATTTATTTATTTGTGTTCCAGTTCAACATTTCTCAAATAGCAGTGATTATCAAATTCATTTAAATTCGTGTCCATTTTGGCAGGCAGACGGTTATAAATGTATTTTTTGCCCCAAAATGTTTAAGACTTCATTTTATATGACTGAACACTTAAAAGATCATGGACCTACTCGTTTCAGATGTTTTGTATGCAACTATAAAACGCCAACTTTTCGTTCTATTTCATCCCATATGAAAAAAAACCACAACCTTTTAAAGTTAGACTTTTTGCCTGAAGACCCTAAATTTCATAACTTGGATAAAGATGCATTTATTGTAAAAGAAAGAAAAAATTTGGTACCAAAAGAACTCACAGATAATCAATGCGTTGATAGTTTTAATTGTGGTGAGTGTTCATATAAAGGCAACACTCAAAAAATTGTTGTTTTGCACATGAAGAATGTTCATAATATTGATGAATATAATGTAACTCCAGTGGATTCGTCATCAAAAAATAATCGAGAATATTTAGTTCAAAGAAATAAATCTGTCTTGATACCCCGACTACGTTCAAGCGTGAAAAGTGAATGTAAAGTAAGTGATATGTTAATTGTTTAATATATAATTTAAATGTAATGTTCACAATCAATGTGTTACATTTTCGAATTTCAATCAGTATACATATATTAATCTGAATGTGTTGTTTATAATTAGAATGGTAGCAACAAAAAAGGATCTCCAAAAGCAAAAATTAATATCCAAGACAATAAAAAAAGTTTGTTTTTTAACCCCAATACTATCGACGATATACCAAAGTCACATATTTTCACTGAACCAGTTGGCTGTTCATTATGTACTTATAATACAAAAGTGCGATCTAATCTAATCATACATTTAAATGGACATACAATAGGAGAAGATAATATTACTAAAGATATTGTTAATCCTGTACCTTCCATGGGAAAATCAGAACTTGCATTTGATAAGATGATTAATCTATCTGCCAGCTCATTTGATGCCATAAATACTATTAAGGTAGACATAGTGTTTCAAAATTGAAATATTTGACTTAATCTTTTTTAAATGTAAGGTTTTAAAGTGTTGCATAATTTTTCATGAACATTTTTGACATTTTTTATTTAAATTTGGCTTTAAGATTACAGATAAGTACCTAGTTTTGTATATTATAAGACTGATTTCAAATCTGAGGTATAATGTGATACATTTATTTATATTGTATAATATCTGTCCTTTGTGTAAAATAGGTGCTTTTGAATGTACTGATATTTTATTCAGATTTATATTGATAATATGATTAAATATAAAACCTTTCATCTGAGCCTTACCATTTTTTTATGATCTAGGTTATTGATGATGAAAAACTAAACAAACAACCGGTGATGGCAGCAAACATGCTTAAACAACAAGCTTTAGATAGTATTGAACCATCACTTGTGCCTCCCACATGCCGAGGAATTCCTATTGAATCGATTCCTACAATTAAAGCTTCAAATATATCCACGTCTAAAACTCATAACAAAGCATAAACATGTAATTATTTTATCATAGTAATTAATTGTATTGATATATTTTAATCATTTTTACATATAATTTTAATAATAATGTCAATATTTAATTATTGTAAAAAGATTATTTCAAAGATATATTCTGAGAAATTCCTCACAAAAATTATATTAAACTAACATTATTATAGTTACTAACAATTTTAATAAATCTTTTATCGACGTCTAAATACTTTTTTTAATTTTTTTGGTGGACTTGTCCCCGCTTCCAACTGTGCATAGTATGTATCACAACCAGATTGGATTTTACATAGACTTGAAATAAACGACCACAATGTTGGATGGCTGACACCCATTTCAGTATTTAATCTAAAGAAAATTATGATTAAAAATATATTTTTGTGATTGTAATTAATTGTTTATTATTTTTAAATAATAATAAGAAATGGCGTCGGCGAAATGGTTTTACGGTGAAGTGGCGACGGCAAAACGGCGACGACGATTTGTCCGTGTTCGTTATACAACATATAGCAAGCAAGAATTTTTTATAATTCAATCTCTAAAAGGGGTTCAAATTTTTATTCATCAACAATGTAAAAAGCCATATAAATACCGCTGAGTATTGTAAAACCTCTAGTGAAGTGGAATTTCAATGGATTGTAGTAAAAAATATGAACAATCTGTAAAGTCTGGGGCGTCTTCTGATGAAGTGTATCATGTAAAATTGTGGTACTACGATTTATTTGATTTCTTACATGATCAATGCACTACCAGGGAATCTTCATCCTACTTGGATAGTGACGAAGATTGTTGTGAGGTTAGTAAATTTTTTTTCATAAAAGTTTTTATTTAAGCAAATCTACAAAGTATAAAACCAAAATAAAAGCTAAATATTTAATTAAAAAATATATATTTTTAAATTTAATTTTAATTTTATATATGGTACTGTAAATAGGAAATATGTAATAGGCATACTTGTTAAATACAGTGAGTTCCGCTTAATGTGATCACTTTGGTGCAGGTCATTTTGATTTTATTAACCGGTTGATTCTATATAACATTTTTTTCATAATTCAATCTTTTAATACGATTACATTTTTATTTAAATTAACTTACATATTTGTAGGGTTACACTTTCCTGATCTTGGTTTAAATAACACAAACGAAACGTAGTAGACTTTTAAGTAATATTTATTTGGGTACAATCCGTCAGACGACCACAACCAAAACAGACACTCTCTTTTTTCGCGTCCCGCCGCCGTCGGCATCGCCGTCGTCATATGAGACGACACTGCCTCACGAGACGGACGGTGGTGGCGAGGTGGTGCCGCTTGGTGTTGTTCCGCCATCTGAAACATGTTATGGTTAGTTATGATTCGACGGTTCTACAGCTCGCTTCATCGCTGAGACGTGTAGCTTTGTAGGGTTTTTACCCTCCGTCATGAACACTCCGGTTCCCAGGTGTTTACCCAATCTAACCGGACCTAACCATTTCGGGGCGAACCCTGCATGAAATTGCTTCTCCGCACTTGACAGCGGATGCGATTTGTAATATACCCAATCAAATATAAAAAAAGCAAAAAAAGTTTATATAAATGATGAACAGTTAGTACTAAAAGAAAATTGTAAAGAACTTGATAAACAATCAGGAGAATGTAGTAAGAATCTTGGTAGTGAATCTGTTCAGATTTCTAACTCTGATACTAGTGAATCAATTGAAATTGTACAAAATATTATATCATCCACTTCTAAAGAGCTACTTGAAGCTGATTATTCAACAAAATATAACATTTCTAATGAAAATATTGTTTCTTCTAGTGAAATTGATTGTACTGTTGATAATAAGAATCCAAAAATTAATGAAAAAGTTATATTTAACATTTTAGCACACCCTGAACTAATGGATATTTTACAAGACAAAGGAAAATTAACAAAACTTACTAAGTTGATAGAAACCTCGGACATTAATACCATTGAGGAAAACAATTTCAATAAAGAACATGACCATTCTAATAATGATGAATTAAAAAAAGTAAATAAATGTCACAAAAGAAGAAGAAATATAAATATAAATGATGATTCGTTGAATACTGAAGGAAACGTAGCTGAGAGTTCCTTTAAGGATTCAAATGATAGAAATTTGGAAACTGAATATTCATCAGTTGATCAAGCAAATAAAAAAAAGAAACGTAAGAAATCTAAAGAAAAATATGCACATTTTGAAATTCAAGATAAAAATTCATGTGAAGACTTAAAAATAGTAAAAATAATTTCAAAGTTATCAACACAAAATGAATTGTTTGAAAATACTAAGTATAAAATTAAAACTACTGATAATATTTCGAAAATTAATCCTCAATCAACAGCCAATATGTTAATAGAACCAAATGTTGTATTACATCCTAATGAATGTACTTTTAGTGGATCTAATGATACTTTCCAAAGTGAACTACCTGTAGCTGAGCAAAATTCAATTTCAACAACTTCAGTTCAACCAAACATTACTTTTGTTAAATCTAAAAAGCGTAGACCTAAAATGACTGAATTAGACAAACTTCATGCTGATATTAATCAAAA
Organism: Periphyllus acericola; assembly: GCA_949715065.1. Taxonomy (NCBI): domain Eukaryota; kingdom Metazoa; phylum Arthropoda; class Insecta; order Hemiptera; family Aphididae; genus Periphyllus; species Periphyllus acericola. The sequence continues at coordinate 61,499,544 of OX454264.1, forward strand.
CTGTGCAGCTGTATTACCTATTTCTAATGTTCGACATTGTAGACTAAATAAATCAATTGACTATACCTATAGTGATACTATTGTTTCGCCAAAGAAAAAGAAAATGCCAAGTATAGATTTGACTGGTGATGATGACGATTATTTAGAAACTCTCAAAAAAAGGAAAATTAAAAAATTGTCTCGTACTTCAGTAAAAACTACAATCTCTGATAAAAGGCCAAACGTTTTACATCCAGAAAACTTAAATAAAAAAAAGTTAAAAAAATCAAAAAAAAATCAAAACAAACAATGTAATTTTAATAAGAAATCTTCAGGTTATAATTTGTTAAATGATGAAGTTTCTAATGAAATGAAATTAAAAGTAGCATTGAATAAAGAATTTATTGACAAGTTTTATTTTCATTCAGCAGATAATTTATTAGAATGTACATTTTGTCATTATATTGATACAGGATTAAATATTGTTCGCCATTATAAAGAAAATCATAAGAATGAAGAAGTATTCCCATCCAGATTATCGAAAAATTGTGCTGAAGTATTAATCAGCGAATCTTTAAAGGAAAATTTTGGATTTTTAACTAGTGAAGAAGTTGAAAATTCTAAATTTACAAGATTTATGACTGTAAATATTTGTTTTATTTGTATTTTTTGTGGATACATTTTTAATGATTTTATTAAGTTTTATGATCATATAACTTCTCACACTGGAGAATATAGATATAAATGTAAAATATGTGAACAATTTTATTCAAATGAAGATGTGCTAGATAAACATATTTTGGAACATTCAGACTATGATAAAACTGGTGGAATTTCATATTTATTACGTCCTAATCCTATTAAGAATACCAGAATGTTTGGATACCTATGTTCATTTTGTTATTTTATACAACTTGATTACAATAATGTAGTAAACCATATGATATTAAGACATTCAGATGAAGATAAACAATGTAATGGTAATTGGAGTATCATACGTGTTAGTTTATCAGCTGAAAATGAGAATACTACAACCTCTGAAATTGATTATAAGAATTTAGTAGGATGTTTACCTCCCGTGTTAAATAAACCAATTCAAAATACTAAATTGATAGTTAAAGATCCAAAAGATGAAATATCACATCTTACAGTATCGGAACTTATTGCTCAAACCCTAAAGAAATTACAAGTTGATTCAGCATCTATTATGAAAGAACTTCAAGATCTACCAGAATCAAGTATTAGAATAGTCATCGCCCGAAAAAATAGATACATGTAAGTCAAAAGTTAATATTTATGATAATATATGAATATTATGAATTTAATTAATGTGGTAATTTTTTAAATAGCTTATGAAAACAAAAATAGATTTAGTGGAATTGACCCTGAGATTTTCAATTCTGAGTTCACTTTAAAAGAAAAGTCTACAAAATGCATGGTAGCTGGTTTAAGTTGTGAAATAAATAATTCAGAATTACTGTTTAAATGTTCAGTATTTAAATGCCAACAAAATGCATTTTCTACTGTAGTTTTGGCTGATTTTTTTAAGCACATTGAACTAAATCATCTATCCTTAAATTGGAACAGAATGTGTGATTCGTGTGGCCATAGAGTTCAGAAAAATGTTGATCAATATTACTTAAAAGATGCTTTAGAACATTTAATTTCATATCATTTGGTTATAAAGAAATATGGAAAACCCACCATAAGTAAGTACATATTTAAATATATTATTGGTGAATCAAATTAACATAAGCCAACTTATTTATGTTTTAACATACATTTTAGATTTAAATGACAAATAACCTTCACCTATTGATCATCAAGGTTCTATTGAAAATTCAACTACAGAAGAGAAACCTAAACCCTTGATGTCTTTAAGAGTTCGTTGTTTGCCTGGGGATAGACTATCTACACGTAAGTTAAAATTTGAAAATTTATGACTGTGGTGGTGGTTAATGAGTATTGAGAAAGTTGGATCAAATTTGTATGAATTGTATTGTATTTCTGATTGAGAATAAATGTATTTCACTAACATTTATTTTTTATTTAAGATAATTGTAAATAATACTTATGTAGAACTTTGATAATCTTAATACCAAAAATTATCTTATTAAATATTAATATTTCAAGCTGGATATATACATTTTACTTTGACCTAAACATAAATTAAAGGAAAATATGTTTGATACAAATTATGGGTCCGAAGAAGTAGAAAGATGAATTGATTTTGCACAGGTAAAAGAGTTTGAAGATATGAATATAACTGGAGTACGATTATAAAAATAAAGAAGGAAACATGATATGATTAGATGGAATAAAGTAAAGTGTTGGGAGCTGATATAAGTGTAGAATGACTGTCTAGTTTTTTGAAGAGAGAATATTTATTTCGGTACTCGTATTGAAAGGCAAGAGTATGATAAGCAATAATATAAATAGTACAATGATTTAAAACCTGTGAGTCCGAGTATAAAGATTTGGAGAAATATTAGAGAAAACCCAAGGAGTGAGTCCCTGTTGTTAATTCTTAATTATTATTTATTAGTTAATATATGAAATTATGAAAGACACTTATGGTACAGGATTAGGTACCATGATTAATGTAGTTGACAGATAATTAAGTGTTGAAGAGAAACACCTTGGAAGAAGTAAAAGAGAAAAAGAATATAGATTAGAAAGATTAAAGCACAGTTAATAATATATGATTTAAGAGAAAGTATTCTAGGAATTTATGAGACAATTCTTGTGAAGAGTGTATAGCAGATTAGTATTTATATGTTAAAGTACTTATTATGGTTAGAACAATGGAATTGTAGTTTTAAAAAGGATGTGAGAATAAGACAGAGTAAGTAAGACTTACTTACTCTATGGAATAGGACTAAGTGTGGAGCGATGGAGTAGACAAAAAGAAGGAGTATTGTAAGATTAAGGGATTAAGGTGAGATTGTAAGGAAATAATAACAGTTATATGGATTAGAATAATAATCAATTAATAAAAAAACAGAAGATTGTAGTAGAGATGAGAATTCCAAGATTGATGTGTTGAATTAGCTGATATAGGGTTAGGAATGAACACAAAGTAGTTTAGGAGTGGTAGATGGTACCAATCATGGAAAAATAAGAGAGAATAAGTTGAAATGGTTTGGGTACTTACTGGGAAATTACTATGGGTAAATTATGAGAAATGATGAGATAAGGGTATAGTGGAATTTAATCTTGATGGAGAGAAAGAGAAAATTGGATAAAATTGAAGGTGACTAATCCCATATAGTCGAGAGAAAAGGGTAAATTAAAAAAAACATTTATTATAAATCATTTGTTTTTATTTTTACTTGTTTTCAAGTATGAATTATCTGAAAATTTAAATTATGTGAATACACATAGCCTTTGATTAGTTTGTTAGTTGATGTTCTACTGTATATAAAACTATAAAATCTCTTGAATATCATACTAAAATAACAGTTATAAATGCAACTCTAAAGATACTTGTTGGCCACTTTAGGTATTAAGTATAATATTTAACCATGCTTTTTAAAATTTTAATTAATAATTACACATACTAAGCATAAATATTACACACAGTTTTAGAGCTTTTTTTTTTGCGTTTTTTCGAAGCTTATACCATTGTTTTAACGTATAATATCAAAATATAATGCAATCTGAGTATTATTTTTTGAATGGTTCAATGAATTGTTCTGTAATTAATATTATTTTTTAAAAATTATATCAAATAATAAAAAAAGTTCCAATAATTTAATTTTAATTTTGGGAGGTTGCATTATCAAAACAACCTATATCAATTTTACTCTTTTTGTTTCAACTTATTTATGCAAATCAGCATTTTCGTCTGTGATAATAAAAAAAAATATCTGTCCAGATTAATTGTCAAAGGTGATTCAAGAATAGTATTCTCAAATATAAATTTTAAAATAGAATCAATAATTTCTCAGATTCAAGGACAAGTATCTCATTAAATGATTTGTCATTAAATAATTTTAAAAATTATAAAATTATTGATAATATTTTGTTAATTTAATTTTTTTATTGTATTTATTAGTTTTATTAATTAATTTAAGAATTACACATTTCTTTTTGTTGAAGTATAATTTATTTTTATTTTTCAATGCTTATTGCTATTTATTTAGCTTAATCTATTCACATATAATATTTGATAAATCAATGATATGTTATTAGGACAGTAATTCATAATTTGAAGGTAAGAAATTATAACATTTGTCTGTAATTAGTATTAACATTAAAAATGTTATAATTCATATTTATTGGTGTGTATTTAGTAATTACTCTATACATATTTAATAATTAATCTTTTCTACGTACCTCTGAACTATAAATAATAGGAAACTATGTAATGTCATTAAAGTTGATGAAACAATGATAGAAGAAAAAAGAAATTTGAATGAAAATTTACGTATATTTGTCTTAAAAGATGACAGTAAAGATGGAACAGTAGGAAGCATTAAGTATGAACAATTAAATAATAAATTGTTGTTCAAATGTTTGGATAAGTTATGTCCAAATAATTTTTCAACTCTATCCTATGAGGAACTTCTTAAGCATATAGAATTGCATCATAAAATGACCAGATGGGATAGCATGTGCAATATTTGTGGATATGGTCTGTGGAGAAATTTGAATCTCCTGTACATGAAAAATGCTCTAGAACATTTGGTTTCACATCATTTAGTTGAATGTCAAATAACAAATATCGATACACCTTGTAAGTAATAATTATAATAATTATAACCTTGAAAAATAAATTGAACAAAAATATATAGCAATTGCAAAAACATGATTGTTGAAAGAAAGTTCAATGACATTTGTACAATTTATAACAGTTCTAACTGATCAATATTGTAAATACATTTTTAAATTAAGTTTTTAAGTTACAATTATCTATTAAGGTAATTTGGTTTTTTTGTAATTTCTGTATATAGTAATTAAAACAACCATTCACACCTGCTAGCATTTTTACATCTTGCACATTCCTTAAAAAAATTATTTACTAGCATGTTGGTGTATTTTATTAATCATTATGGAATAATTGTAGGCATGTATTATATTAATAATTAATGTTATTAAAAAAAAACCTAATTAATTATAATATTCAAATTTACTTCAAAATTATAGATGTATAATATATTTTTTTAATATTTTATACAGCTAAAACTGATACTTCAATCACCGATGATGGTCTGCCTGTTAGCAACACGCTTGAAAGTACAATTTCTGATAAAGAAAAAGGTAATAATTTCTATTATTACTTTGCATTTTAATGTTTTAATAAATAATAATTTTTATTTAAATGAGTATTCAGAGTTCTTATCATTTTACCTGGCTTTAGTGATAATCAGTGTTGTAATTAATTATTAATACTATTTTAAATTTAAAAGGATAAATCGTATGCAAATTTTATTTTAGCTCAATTGTTGTTTTCATATATACTTTAATTTTTTATTTTTATTAGCTCCTAGTATGACAACTATGATAGTTTCACAATTACATATATGCAAAAAGAAAATATAACTTTTAACTACTCGTACATATAAAATATCTAACATAATATATAGTATTAAATAATAATAAAGTAAACATATATGAATATTAATATTTTATATAGTGATATACTGATACAGAAACAAAATTAGTATATTTTAGACATAAATGAAGATATTTTGAATGGATAAGATTATAATGAAGAATGAATAACTACTGAGAGATCCTTTAGCTATTAGTGTATTAAGAACTGAAGAGGGAAGTGTTATTAATGGACTGATTACTGAGTTTAGATAAGTAATGAAATGTGAGATGAAAAATAACAGAAATATGATTAGAGGAAGAGTTATGATTTCTGGTAGCTTCTGAATAATTATTCATTCTGGATTGATATTACGAAGGGGGGTACTTTTGAGGAGATTTTTTTTATTTAGAGCTCTCTTGAAACCTGGGCAACCCCCTGAACTTGGTGGTGTGGTCTATGGAGCGGAGGCACATTTGTTTTGGCTGTTCTGGTCTTTGGTATACTTGTTTGCATGATGGTTTTCTATTAATTTAACGTAACGATAGTCGTACTGCAATAGTTTTGCGTGTGGCCGAAAAATTGGCACTTATAACATTATGGTGTGATTCTTTTTGTAAGGTTTTTCAATGACTATGAACTATTATGAATATCTTCATTATTTTCATTCTGGAAGGTCTCCATAAAAAATAGTGGGAGGGGATATTTAATTAAATTGGCATTAGTTTCACTTAAAAATGTTCAAAAATGTTATTGAATTTGCTACGACTTATATGTTGAATGATGAACTGCCACAGGAGAACGATAGTTTTCAACCATCCGTCATTTCAAAACTTATTTGAGAAATTCTTCTGGGCAAATATTTTTAAATGGTTTAGCTTATTGTATATTTATCGTGATGTTAACGTTGATATCTATAATAGCATAGGTGAACTCGCAAAAATATCAAAATAAAAAATGAAATTACGTTAATAGTTAAAAAAAAATACAAATATTTTTAAATTTTTTTTGTATAAGGTTATCTATTCATACTTGGAACAATGAGTAAATGTGAGAAAAGGGAGTTACATTTGAAACTATTGAGGGAAGAAGCCACCATAAGTGACACTAACTGTTATCTATGTTGAATTGAAATTTATATATGTTGAATGATCTTTTAGAAGATTGCGAAACCATCTTCTCTTTAGCTGTCTTGCGAGATTTCTTGGAATGGATAATTAGGCTGATAAATTCTGTATGAGAGGTTATGAAAGGAAAGGTAGTTTGTTATGCAATCTTTTGTAGAAACATTTTGCTTCATCGAGTACTGTAGTTATTTTTAAGTCATTATAGAGTTTAATATTAGAAACAGAGGGAGGGGCATTAGTTATTTTTCTTAGGGTTATTCAGACAATATTTTGATAAGTTAGAATTTTTAACATTTATTTAATTATATACGTTATATTGAATTTATTATTTTATACATTTTGAACAAAAAAGTAATTATATTTATGATTACAATAAAAACTACATAAAATTCTAAAATAATTAGTTAAATTGTTTTAACACCTACTGCCCAAAAAAATTCTGGATACGCGACAATTTTCCCTTTGTGTAGTAAAATAATAAATGACTGAAACTTTTATTTCATTAAGTTATGTGTACTTTATGAGTATTTTGACCATTGAGCTAAAATATTTAAGTCCTAAAACTATTGGTGGAAAGGGATGTGATTAAATATAATTTTAGTTAATGTGGCAAAGAAATTAAAAATACCACAATTTTTTTTGTTTTTATGTTTTGGGAATTAGCTTTTAAGTTTTTTATTTCCAACTAGTTGCCCACTTTTTAATTCAGTTATGTATTTCTTTATGTTTAATTTCTCCCTAGTCAAGCTTGTATTTTTCTCATGTGCAAAGTGATGAGAACTTATATAATAGTTATTATTTGTTATTGCCTGATAATTTGATTTGCTTAAATCTAAAAAAAATGTTATTTTATTTCATGATTTTGCCTATAGGTAAAACCGTATTTGAAAATCTCTGTGAAGAAATTACTATGAATAATTCTGAGCAACTTAGTCAGATTGTAATCAATAATCCCTTTGAAGCATCAGGTAATATTTTTTTTTTTCCAATATTTGAACTTATTTTTCAAGTATATAATGTATTAGTAAAATTGATAAGTGTATTGTTTTAAAACCATTAATAAACTTAGCTTTTTAAGACCTAACTCATTTTTTTTTAAAATTTTTAATCTCAAATTTATTTTAAACATTACTTTTTAATAATATGTTTAAGATAAATGAATATATGAAATGGATTCTTAATATTATGTTATATTTTTTATTTGAATTGTAATCCTTTTTGTAATGTTAAATTTAAATAATTATTTCCATAACCTTATTGTCATAAGCTCATATGTCTTAATGCATAACACTTGAAATCAAAAATTATATTGATTATTTTTTCATATGCGAAACTTAATGATTACGTTCAAAGTTAGAAAAATGGAGATAACTGAGGACTAAAAATCAGAAATGGTGTTTTACTAATGGTGAATGTTCCTATATTACTTTAATATTATTATTCATCAATCAATAATAGGATTTAGATGCAATTATTGTATTTCTACAATTATTAACTCTGTTACTGGTTATAATGTATATCTTGACTAACTCTGTATTATATTAATTATTTTTTAGCTGATCAAGCACACAGTGATCAAAATATCATTAATAAAAAGTTAACATTATCGTATCCAACAGTTATTTGCGTAAGTTAAAAAAAGTTTTATAATTTATAAACTTCAGTGTAGAATTTGATGGAAACCCATTATTTATTACATTTTTTTTTTTTTTATTTAGAGAGAAGTAAAAGTCAAGTCCCCTAAAATCAATCCTAGTGAACCATCTAATAATGGTAATCTTTGTACACCGAGAAAAATGAAAGTAGTATGTGAAAATATACCACCAGATCCTATTATATATCTTGAACCGGGTCAACAAATTGTTAACAATGGAGAACCTATACATGGAACTTATTGTTTAATTGACACCGATTATAAAAAATCTTACTTAAAAAAATTAAAGGAAACCCCATTTATTGTAATGAAAACACGACAAGCATTTAATTACATGATTGAATTTCCAAGAATTTTGGGTCTTTATAAATGTTTTGACAGAACCTGCTCGAAGATTTTCTCTGATAAAATGTTATTTATATTACATATGAAATTACATTATTCAAATATGGTGGGAAAAAAAAGTAATTTTTATATAACTTATTATTATTTTATTATTATTCTTTTATAAAATATTTGTTATATTAAAAATTGTTGTGATTTTAGAAAACCAAATTTATAATACTGAACAATTTAAAAAGTGTGCCTACTGTTTTAAATCATTTGATGATGCAGAATCATTAGCTAACCATATTGCTGAAAAATATACTTATTGTAAATATTTTTGCTCTTATTGTTTTTATTGTGCATACGAAGCTTCTCATGTATTCATGCACCAGGTAATTGCTATCTTTTGTTTGTGCTTATGATTATAATAATTATTTTTATATATTTTTGTATATTTTTGTTTTATCCAGTTGATAATTCATTTTGATTCATTCCCTTCAATATTACATCTCGAATGCGAAAAGGGTTTTATTGATAATTCTAAAGAAAAACTTATGGCAGTTGACTATAATGAATTTATATTGCCCTATCGTTGCAATGTTGGTAAGTCATTTATTTATTAAATTTGAATCTTAATGTTAATATGATTTTGGACGACTTAACAATGACTTAAATTGTACTGTATTATGCGTTTATTAGAGATTATATTGTACAGGTATAAAATCAGGAGATAGATCTGAACATTTTGAACTCATAGTCAGTATTTTATTTTAAACATTCTATATACATAATATTCATTGATATCAAAATACAATTCTACATTATAAATTATAATATGAAGTATGATGAATTTAATTGGTTTACATATAATAAAAAATAATTTCTAAATCAAACCATAATTTAAAATGCAGAACCTATTCTAGATACATCAGAATATTAATATATAAATATTTTTCAGCTTTTTCTTACTGTTTGTAAATCTGTTCTATCTTTAATACTTATTACTATTAGAACTAAGTTCTAAAATGTTTATTAGTTTTTTAGACATTCTTAAAAACTAATTGTTTCTGATTAAATTTTAACTGTGAATTATATAATATAAATTATTAATTATTCCCATAATTTGAATATTTTAAATTAATTATTATTTTTACTATCAAAAGTTATGTGTTAGGATTACTCTGAAAAGAAACATAAAATGTTTATTAATTTTATAATGATATGTAATAGCTATTAATATGTAAACACTTCCAAGTTATCTATTATATTGTACAACAACGGAAACGTAGGAATTCGTGCACTCGAAATAAAATAAATCGAATAAATAATAAGTAATACATATTTTTTTAATTTAACTAAAACATGTGTTTTTTTTACAAATTTATGCTTTATGAATTTAAAAAATGTATCCCCTCTGAATAACGGACAAAATATTGGTGACCGAGAGTGTCCGCTATTCAGAGGTTTCACTGTATATATTTTTTTTTAAATATGATAATTTAAAAATTATTGCCTAAATGCAAAAAGCAAATTTGATATGAGAAATATTTACAATATGCCATGATTATATATTATATGAATCCTCGAAGTACAGATTTTAACATGAGAATAGAGTTAATCTATTCTTATTTCATGGTTTAAATCATGGACCAAGATTTAAAGCCTTTAGTTTTTTACATCTGGAAGTACTGTGGTTTTTGATAATTACTGTCGAACATTGATATTTGATATTGAAACTCAAATAGTAGAATTTATGCCAGGGTTTTAGAAGATCATCCAAGACCGTGATTAATGCTTTTGTTTAATTTTCCTTATCGTGGCGTTCAAGAGATTCTCGTTTCACTTATTTTATGTTTTAAACTTTTCACATCTATGATTATATTACCTAATTGTGATACTGATGTTAAAAGAAAAACTGGTGGTAAAAATGCTTAGACTGTCAAAACTGCCTGTACACATCATACTGTATATATTTATTTTTTAATATCATTAGATTCGAGAGTCGAGAGACTTGAATCAGATAATTTATAAATCATTTTTAACCTTTTTCAGGGGGTTGTCATTATCAATGTTATTTACAGGACGATTTCTTAAAACATTTAAACCAAAAGCATAAACAATGCGATACATTTTGTTGTTACATTTGTGCTAGTCAAGATGAAGGCGAGGGATTTATTGCACTCCGGCCAAGATTAATGATTTCAGTAAGCTAATTGAATATACTAAGAATTTTTTTTTTCTTATAGGATTTACAAAATTGCCTCATGTGTTGTCATCTGTATCCTTATGTTCTATTTTTATAATCATAAATATAGGTCTCATTTATTTATGTGGTGGTACATAACATTATTTAAATTATATCTTACTATATTCATTTGTTAGATATGAGTAATTTTGTAAATCATCTAAATGAAAAATAAAATTTCAATAGTATTTATTATGTTCTCTAATTAAATTCAATGCTATTATTTTTTTTTATCTAGCATTTTAAGCTGCACAGCATTAATATGTACCAATGTATTTTTTGCTTGTATGGTAATGAAACTATTAATTCAATGTTAAATCATTTAGCGCTGGAACATTTTGAATATAAACCTTTATGCTTAGAGCGTTCTCCAGTATCTGAGACTAGTGTATGCATATTTTATATTAAAAATTTATTAATCTTTCATACTGAATTAATTATAACTCAAACATTTACAGGATGCTTCTAAAATAGAAAATTTGAAAATTATCAAAATAAGTAAAATTATTGAAAATAGCTGGGTTAAAAAAGTAAAAATATCCCCAGATACAATTTCTACACCAGAAATCTTGAAAAAAAGAATCAGAAAGAAGAGACGTTTAGATAGCCCTGATGTCTTGTTGGCAGCTATAAAGTCCTCTGGTATTGATGAAATTGCTCAACAGTCAGATGCAATTATTATAACAGTTCCTGATAGAGCTCAAATGACTGAAGATAGTTCATCAATAGCCTTACATAATGATAATGAATTTATAATTCTTGATGATGTAAACCAAAATGATATGAAAGATCCACTAAAACTTAATACTATTTGTTCGGCAACCAAAAATAATGAAAAAGATATGTTACCTCATAATGATGATGTTATTATTATTATTGATGATGAAGATGACGTATTAGATAATGATACATCCAAGAAAGCAGAAATTAAAGTTCCTACCAAAAGAAAATGTTCAACTGATGATATGAAAGATCCACTAAAACTTAATACTATTTGTTCGGCAACCAAAAATAATGAAAAAGATATGTTACCTCATAATGATGATGTTATTATTATTATTGATGATGAAGATGACGTATTAGATAATGATACATCCAAGAAAGCAGAAAATAAAGTTCCTACCAAAAGAAAATGTTCAACTGATGAATCAGTTGATCAATCAAATAAGGTTAAAAGATTAGCTTCTTCAACAGTTGAATTGAGTACATTATTTAGCTGTAATAAATGCGGTTAGTATTAAATAGACTTCAATTGATATTTTATATTAATCCCAAATTTATTTATTTGTGTTCCAGTTCAACATTTCTCAAATAGCAGTGATTATCAAATTCATTTAAATTCGTGTCCATTTTGGCAGGCAGAGGGTTATAAATGTATTTTTTGCCCTAAAATGTTTGACTTCATTTTATATGACTGAACACTTAAAAGATCATGGACCTACTCGTTTCAGATGTTTTGTATGCAACTATAAAACGCCAACTTTTCGTTCTATTTCATCCCATATGAAAAAAAACCACAACCTTTTAAAGTTAGACTTTTTGCCTGAAGACCCTAAATTTCATAACTTGGATAAAGATGCATTTATTGTAAAAGAAAGAAAAAATTTGGTACCAAAAGAACTCACAGATAATCAATGCGTTGATAGTTTTAATTGTGGTGAGTGTTCATATAAAGGCAACACTCAAAAAATTGTTGTTTTGCACATGAAGAATGTTCATAATATTGATGAATATAATGTAACTCCAGTGGATTCGTCATCAAAAAATAATCGAGAATATTTAGTTCAAAGAAATAAATCTGTCTTGATACCCCGACTACGTTCAAGCGTGAAAAGTGAATGTAAAGTAAGTGATATGTTAATTGTTTAATATATAATTTAAATGTAATGTTCACAATCAATGTGTTACATTTTCGAATTTCAATCAGTATACATATATTAATCTGAATGTGTTGTTTATAATTAGAATGGTAGCAACAAAAAAGGATCTCCAAAAGCAAAAATTAATATCCAAGACAATAAAAAAAGTTTGTTTTTTAACCCCAATACTATCGACGATATACCAAAGTCACATATTTTCACTGAACCAGTTGGCTGTTCATTATGTACTTATAATACAAAAGTGCGATCTAATCTAATCATACATTTAAATGGACATACAATAGGAGAAGATAATATTACTAAAGATATTGTTAATCCTGTACCTTCCATGGGAAAATCAGAACTTGCATTTGATAAGATGATTAATCTATCTGCCAGCTCATTTGATGCCATGAATACTATTAAGGTAGACATAGTGTTTCAAAATTGAAATATTTGACTTAATCTTTTTTAAATGTAAGGTTTTAAAGTGTTGCATAATTTTTCATGAACATTTTTGACATTTTTTATTTAAATTTGGCTTTAAGATTACAGATAAGTACCTAGTTTTGTATATTATAAGACTGATTTCAAATCTGAGGTATAATGTGATACATTTATTTATATTGTATAATATCTGTCCTGTGTGAAAAATAGGTGTTTTTGAATGTACTGATATTTTATTCAGATTTATATTGATAATATGATTAAATATAAAACCTTTCATCTGAGCCTTACCATTTTTTTATGATCTAGGTTATTGATGATGAAAAACTAAACAAACAACCGGTGATAGCAGCAAACATGCTTAAACAACAAGCTTTAGAAAGTATTGAACCATCACTTGTGCCTCCCACATGCCGAGGAATTCCTATTGAATCGATTCCTACAATTAAAGCTTCAAATATATCCACGTCTAAAACTCATAACAAAGCATAAACTTGTAATTATTTTATCATAGTAATTAATTGTATTGATATATTTTAATCATTTTTACATATAATTTTAATAATAATGTCAATATTTAATTATTGTAAAAAGATAATTTCAAAGATATATTCTGAGAAATTCCTCACAAAAATGATATTAAACTAACATTATTATAGTTACTAACAATTTTAATAAATCTTTTATCGACGTCTAAATACTTTTTTTAATTTTTTTGGTGGACTTGTCCCCGCTTCCAACTGTGCATAATATTATATAAGTAATTGTTGTTGGCGATAATATTCATTGTTATCACAAAAATATAGACAATAGTTTAATCTACCCAATAACGAGTTAGTCGACCAACGCGCCTTGTTTATAAAGTAGATTCTCGTTATGTCGAATATAAAAATCGGGAAGACTGTACCCGTCCCTGATCAAACGTAGATATTATCTAATTTTTGTTTTCGGAGAAAATCGACTGATGGGATTTGGAAATAACTGTTAGTTGTAATAATAATCTACGATAATATAAGCAAGACTTAATAACTTATCATAAAATTGTAAGAAAGATTAATTATGATGAAATTATAAAATATTTCGCTGCAAAAAAGGCGAAAAGTAGAAAAGTAAACATTTAGATATTAAAATGTTATTTGTTAAATTAGAACAACCAAGTAATATATAAATTATGTTTGTTTTCTATGTTTTTATACGTGTAACATTTTAAAATATGATATTTTATAAATGAACATTGTATATTAAATGTTATTAATTTATATTAAAATACCCCCTCTTTCCCTCACTGCGGGGCCCTCGTAGCTCCACATATGGAGTGCTTAGTTAAGGGCGCTGCATTTTTACTACCCCCGGGCGTCAAATGTCCTAGATCCGGCACTGATGTGAAGAAGAAGCCCGGCCTGTTATTACCATCAACGTCATCATTCATACTTATTGTTTTTACGTTGGTTTGCTTAAAGTGTTAAACAATGTTTAGTTTGTTTGGTTTTGAAGTTTTTATACAGCGTATTTAATTACATGTCGTCTTACACGTTACAAACAAAACAATCATGTTACCATATAAGAGACCGCCACCATGACAGTTCCGAATTCTTCCGTAGTAAAATTGTGTTTTTTCATCACGATATCGATATTTTATTTGCATTGTGGTTTTTATCGAGACTTGCCTGACCTTTTAATTTTAATTCTAAGACCATGCGTGCACTAATCAACACATATTTTATCAGTTATCATCTATTACACGAAATAATACTATTAAAATGGACGGGCGACTTTAAATTACTTTTACGCCTTTAAAATCTGGTTGGCCAAAAAATTACAACTTCAACCGAATACGACCCGAAAGGATACAACACTCGATATACAAACATAATGTTATATTTTGACATTTATCATTAAATATAGGATATAGATGAAAGTTTTCTCAATATTCTCTCAAGCAAATTTTGATTCAAAACTTGTTTAAATTAAAGAGTGTTCGACTTTAAAAAGCAACGTGGACCACATCAAAAAAACCATAGAGGAGTAAAACTTTTTACTTTAAACCGGTATGCTTGGTTATAATACGTTAAGGTAAATAATAATACGTTATTATATTTCTAAGCGTTGCCATAGATTATTTAATATATATATATATAAATATATAACATTAAATTTATTTATATAATGTATATTTAATCCATATATAAGTAATGTCATTCATGTTCTAGAAATCTAGAACAGTAATTGATTACGAACACAAAGAAATATTCGTCTTTTGATGTTTTTTTTTTCGCGTATCAAACATTACTCATACCATTTTTTTTTTAAATTTAAATTCAAGTGCATCGAATCCACATTATTATGGACAACAACTGTCGGTAATATTATCATGCTCATTGTAATACAATTATATTTGAAGCCATAGGTGGGTAAAACATGTATTAGACGTTAGTTGTTCTTGTTTTTCAGTACCAAACATCGTTGCTCATCAGACTCAGCGGCGAAAACAAAATTGCCGGTGAACTGTTCGATATGCTCTCGCCGCCGTATGTGTCCGAAGAAAATTGTCAGGTGTACTTGTACGCATTATATAATAAATCTATCTCGCCGTGCATAATATTATAATAATAAATTGACAGTAAATCCTCGTTTTCGCCGATTTAGTATTGATTCCGCCGGCTGCTGTTCATAGAAATCATGTATCGACTTCGCCAGAAATTGAAGATTCCGTACACTCTATTGCCATATGATAGTCGGCAGCGGAATATCATATTATTCTACAACTTTGTTTGTTTTACTTAAAATAGTTAAGGAGTAGTGTGGTAACAGCTGATTACGACGCGCGTAGTCATCAGTTCAAACCCGGCTCAGTAAAAAAAAAATTATGTAGAATTAATTCTGTTATCTCTACCTCTGCCATCGTTCTGGTTGTTCAACTTATTTTTAGAAATACATAAACAGTATGAGAGATATTAGTATAATTCTTTTTTTCCGTGTTTACAGACTGTTTAAAGACACTTTTAAAGTTTTTATTTACTACGTTTTAAAAATCATATCATAAAGAAAGGGAGAGGGGGCTCTATAATTCTCGTCAATGCATTGAGATAGTCGAGTTTTGAACTTTCTCTTCACAGTTTCCAGCATATCTATGGGTACATGGTCGATATAGCAGCTTGAGTATTGTTCAGTCGGTGGAGCCTTGAGTCCCGCAGGGATAGTCGGTGTGAACAGGTATGTCAGAATATGGCCCAACAAAATAAAATCACATTGGGTTAAGTCGGACGGGAGCCCTGACCACCGAAGATCGCACCGAAAGGAGATGATACATCCGTGAAGTGTTCTCACAAGATATTCATCAACGTTCGCGCGCTATTTTAAATTAGCGCCATCCTACCCTTCTCGGAACAACTGTCGTAATAGAGGGTGCGCCTTTCAAGTAGGTAAGCTTATTTCTGGCGCACCCTATAGTTGTTTTTTATACGTTCAGTAACCGGCGGAGTCGACAAGACCCCCCCACCACCCACTAAAGCGTATACCTATGGGTAATGTTTCGTATGCATATACACTACTCTAGTCCTGCGGTGTTGCGGAGGCGGCGGCGGTAACGGCACGAAGTTCGACGAATGGTCGGACAAACCAGTGACGGACCGGGATCTGCCGCGGATAAACCGGAAAAAGTACCGGCACATCAAGAGCCGGTACATGGATGGATGGGACCGAACGACGAAGAGACCGGCACCGACGGAATGGCGCGACGTACACGACTGCCGGGAACTTCTGGGGGAAAGCTCGGAGGAAGAACAGTCGACGGGGATGTGGTCGGCGTGCGATCTCGCGTACTTGGAATTCGTCGAGGCGGACGGGCGGCTGGACGGGGCGGCCTCGGCGCTCGGCTGTCTGCTGGCCGTGGTGGGCGAGTGGCCGGCCGAACGCGGACCGCCGCCGCACACGACCACGTTCGACCGCGTGAAACGAGCGTTGGCCGCGGGCGACGGGTCGCCGCTGGCACTGGTGCGGGCCGCGCTCGCGTTCGTCCGCGAGAACGCGGGCCCGTGGTGGCTAAGCGCCGCCCGGCTGTGTCTGCTGGTGGCCGCGTCGTGGGTGGACGGCCACGGCGGACCGGACGACGCGACGTGCCTGTACGCGGCCGGCTGGTTTTACGCGCGCTACGGCCGGCCGCACGTGTCGCTGCGGTTCCTGAACGGCGCGCTGCGTGCGGCCGTCCGCCGGGGCCACCGGTGTCTGCCGGAGGACGTGGCGCGCGACACCGGTTTGGTTGCGGACGCGAGTAGCGGCGGCCGCGGTTGCGCGTGGTCGGCCGCGTGTGCCGTCAGCATCGACGTGCTGATGGCGGTCGCCCGCGGGCTGGACGAGGCCCGCGGGCTGCGAGCCGTGCGGGCCGCGTGTAGGCTGTCCGATCGGCTCGGCATGGACGCCGGACGCCGCGCGCCGATCCTGTACGAGCTGGGCGTCCGGTACGCGGCGGTCGGTGCGGCCGGCCGCGCGATCAAGTGCTTCAAGGAGTGCGCGGCGATCGCGGCCGGACTGCCGACGGGCCTGGACCTGGACGCTCGGCTTCGCGTGATGGTCACCGCGCGCCTGGGACCGGACGCGGACCGCGCGCTACAGCGCATGGCCGACGAGGCGCTGCACAGACGTTGCGGCCGGGCACTGGCGAGCATGATCGCGGCCCGCGGCCATGCGTCCGCGCGCCGCGGCTGGTCGAACGTGGCGTGCCGGCAGTTCGGGCTGGCCCACCGGGTGGCCATCGGCTGCGCGGACTCGGTGGACGCGGACGTGGCGCTCTCGGCCCGGTTGAATGCGGCCGTGTGCCGGACGTCCGCGTACTTGCAGTCCAACTATCAACATCTAAGCAGCCTGGGGTTCGACCTGATGGCCACCGAGCCGCCGCGCCGTTGGACGGGCACCCGGTCGCTGCTTGTCCAGCGCGACTCGAAAGGCCGAATGTACTTGGACGTGGAACGTGCTCAAGACGCGATCGTGGAATCCCAAGCCCGGAACATTCTCCGTCGACTCAAGTCAACGAACGACTACGCATCTCATTGCGAAGAAAATGTTAACCCTCCCCGTACAAATTCAGTGTGCGAGTTAACAAGTTGATAACTGTTCAAAACGAATGAGGCCATACAATATGATAAAATGAACGGAGAGAAAAATCAATGATTATAATTTTAAAGATGTTCCATAAAAATAATCTTATATATATTATACACAGGGTATCCCACCGAGATTCACATACAGTTATGTCTCCCGTGTTAATAGAAATAATACAATTCTGTTTTTTTTTATGAGCATAGCTGGTCAAAGGCAATTTTGTTGACAATACTTCGGTTTAATAATACAAATTAAAAAATTTAAAACTTTCTATTTTATAATTTTTATGAAATTTGAAGACGGTCATTTTATAGAATATAAATGCTTTTTTTCTAAACATTTCGACGGTTCAACTTTCAGTTTTCTCTGTCTATGGTTTTTAATATTTTTTTTAGTTTACAAAGAAATAATGTAAATTTTTACCACCTCGTCATTTTTCCAATAAGGATTGCTTATAACAGGGGTCACCAATTAATATTTTTAGAGGGCCGAATCGGAAATTTTGAAAATTTTCGAGGGCCGTCAAAAAAGCCAAACAAATATTTTATGTAATGAAGCAAAAGTATAACACAAATAAAAAATAATAAATTGAAAAAAATAAAAATAAAATAAAATACAAATTAACAGCAATATTATTATATAAATAGTAAGTCAGGGTAAAATTAGTGGGAAAAATGGCAAGTAAGTTTGCGATCGAAGTTTATTCGTATTTTATTATCGGTTTTTACTTTTTTTCCTTGTCTGCGGGCCAGATAAAGTGTGTTCACGGGCCGGATGTGGCCCGCGGGCCGCCATTTGGTGACCACTGGCTTATAATGTTATTATTATTTAAAATTGTAGTGTAAACAATACACTTTTTTCTTGTCAACTGGAAAAATGATAAAAATCAATAAGATAATGAAAATTGAAAGTTCAACCGTCAAAACTTTCAAAGTCCTGTAAAATAGGTAAAATAGATACCCAATCTTCGAAATTTATAAAAAAAAATTAATTTTCAACATCTTTATTAATACACTAATTCTTACTAAACTATTGTTAGCAAAATAGCCTTTTCTCAGGGATGCTTATAAAAAAAAACAGAACTTTATTATCTCTATTAACACAGTACATATCGCTCTGTGAAATTCCAGTGAGACATCGTGTATATTATCTCATAGGTCAAAGTAGATGTATGGTTAATATCGGTTGAATGTTAAAAATTATTTGTTGTTGGATAGGATCCGTAGTTGTTGGTTGTATTAGGATATATGGTATGGTGCATAGTATTGGTTTGTTAGAGTTGAGGGTTGCAAATAAGGGGCAGACCATGACTTGAGATATGTATGGTGTATTTTGGGTTGCATGAGGGAGTATTCAAGGGGTAGTAAACGCAGTAATACAATAATAAAGTAATTCAAACTAAAATCTTGCAATTAAAATTATTAAATAAAAAAACGTGTGAGATATAGGGACGGATGAATGAATATTGCTGGGCTGGTTTTTGAAATTTGAAACCAATTGCTATTGAATAAACGATTCCGAGTGAAACAGGTCCACCGTCGTCCATTTTGTACATTATCTAAAGATGGTTGATATAGTTATAGAATCCGATTGATTTATTCAAAAATATCGAGCCCTTTTACTGTAAAAACCGCACAGATTTCATTAAGATATTTCGAAAATATATGAAATGTCTATAATATGATGCTTATATAAATACTCTGAAAATGTTTGTAGTCGTCATCATTAATATGTGCTAATATTTGGTGGAAAGGCATAAAATAATGGACGTTTTTAGCCATAATTACATAAACTTGCACAAAAATACGAAGGACAATCTAAATCATCGCAATGTTTTCGATTTACCTAAAATATCCATACTTATTGTCCCTTGATCAGCATACTATTAAAATTCGATCTAATCCGGTGCCAGAATCATCGAATAAAAAATGTTCACGTATACAGATGGAGAATAATTTTTATATGATTAAGGGATTATCAATGACATCAACAATCAAGTACACCCAAATCGGATTGTAGAACATGAAGACTAAGTTGAATATTGTAGGCATAGTACCAGTGGCGTAGCGTGTGCGTATGCTGTGTATGCACAGCATACACTTCACAAATTGAAAAAATAATTTTTTTTTATATTAATAATGTAATATTTTTATAAAAAATGTTTGATTCTATTAATTTAATATTTTGTATATTTTCTTCTAAGTTCATTAGGATTGATTAATCCGCAACATTACGGCCTCGTCGCGGTCGCGCTATTGTCCGCTATATTTATATCTAATGGCTAGTACCTATCATGTAACATGTTCATTATGTACGCAGTATGCACGTTGTCGATTGCATACGGGTACAGACATTCAGCGACAGCTATTTATATTTCTTATCGATAATATCAATCACAAAACATACAATGCTCGCGGTCGTGTTTTCGTCACTCGTGTATGCAGGTTCAGTATTGCATACGCTATCGCATAGAGCCGTCTATCGTATATTTTGCCGGCTATAATGCTATATTAAACAATTATTATTTTAAAGTTGTAAAGTGCGTATTATTAATTGTATATTATAAGTGTGACGTATCGTTTTTAAATTAAAACTATTTAAACTAAATAAACAATAATGAATATTTTGAAATAATTGACGTTATAATTAATAACACAAAAGAACGGTTTTCAAATCTTAATCAATTACATTTTTTCGCATTATTAGACTTTAAAAAATTTAGTCTATATACTATTTTCCTATAAACTTATTCAATTCGTTGAAACAATTATACGGTAAATATTTTGATTTACCCAAATTGAGAAGTGAACTTTCGGTTGTCTACTCGACCGAAGAATTTCAAAAACCTAATGTTCACGATATATTAATTTATTTAAAAACCACAAATTTAGACGAAAACTTACCACAAGCAACAAAATTGATTTCATTGATACTAACTATTCCAGCTACTAGTGCATCAGCAGAACGTTCATTCTCAGCCCTTAAAAGGATTAAGAATTCATCAAGAAATTCCCAAGAACAAAATCGTCTTTCATCATTATCTATGTTGTCAATTGAAAAAAAATTATTGGTAGAGTTGAAAAAAAAATCTACGTTTCATGATGAAGTAATAAAAGCTTTCCTTACTAAAAATAGAAGAATTGATTTAATATATAAGTAATTTTGTAGTTAACAAGTTTATTATTTTTAAAAAGTTATTTATTTTTTTTGTTTATTAAATATAATATTGTGATATGTACTAAGGTAATATATATTCAAAATTACGTAAAACTTTGTATGTTTCAAGTTATATTTTAAGGTAAGTATAGGGGGGTGTGGGGGGCATAGCCCCCCGTGATTTTATTAACTTACAACTTCAATGCATACACTAAGCTGAAACGCACGCTACGCCACTGCATAGTACCTATTGATATAATAAATTGATTAATTTTTTTAACGGTCTAAACAACGACGGGGAATTAGTTTCACGGTGAGACGATGACGCTCGACAACTATATCGCCATAATGATACAATACATAGATCAGTAGCTGCGCACAGTAGAAAAAAATGTAATTTGTTAAGTTGGAAAATACTTTTAAATAATTTACCCGTTAAGAAACTTAACTTTTTAACTCGTCAAAGGACAACTTTTATAGTATTGTATGTATTGTCAAATATATAGCAAAGATTAAATGGATCAAATATTTGATTTCTTATTGCATGTGAAGTCGATGATATGTCTATCAGACAAGTAACTGAAAGTGTATGTATTGAATAATCAGGCAATATATGTTATTGAGCAACATGGTTCGACAAGAACATTACGGCCAAACTGCAATACGACGATTCTAATTTAAAATTATATTATACACTTTATGAATTAACATAATATATATTATTGTATTTAGTGTGTGATAGAAAACCGTCGCCGTCACACCGAGCGAGTCGAAAAACAACATAATAAAAATGGCTTGTAAAATGTATATAAATAACATAATTTTGTAACTATGATCCTCATTAAAAACAACGTTTGGGCGGTGATAATAATTATACGGGAATATTCAAAAAACCAGTTTACTTTACCGTCTTAACACGTGCGGGTTCCTTACCGAATCAGGAGAGTACACAATATTATATTAGCGAAAAACAAAGCCAAAAAAAAGTGAAAGTAATTGTTTCTAATATTATATAAATGGGCACGTCTATAATATAGTCGTGTGGGAAGGTCATGGTAAGCTACAGGTAATTACAGTTCTCAAATTCGTACCCATAGTACATTCCTAAATCCTAATCTCGGACTAGACTAGGCGATTCTTTTAGTATCTGCCACGGGTCGAAAAATAAAAATAAAATTTAATTTTTTATCTATTTGAGTATAAATAATAATTTAAATAAATTAAGAACTCCGTTCCGCCTTTTCTTTTCCCCTCCAAAACTCCAAGAAGACACGAGACTTATAAACTATAAACCCTCTCAGAATAGGACACACCTTTATCACACATTCCCATTTAATGAAGAAAGAAGATACCCTATTTGTACATGTTGTGGGACATATACACAGGTTAAGCACATATAAACCGATTGCAGAATTTACAATAAAGAAAGAGAAAAGTTCCAAATCTCAGATCACCTAGTGGAAATATTCAATCCAGAAACCATCAATGTTTTCAAACTCATTAAATTTCTGTTAGAAACGCAACTTATAAATAAAGTGTAAATCATATATTATAATACCAAATACGTAAATTCACTGTTTACCTTTTTTTTCTCTTTGTTCCCTTTCTGTTATATTTCAAAACGTAATTTTATGTATTACCATATCATTAAATGTGCAATGTATTAAAGTATTTGAAATGTAATATGTCTAATGGCTCCCGATGTCGCGGGAAGTTTATTTAATAATAAAAAACACCTTAAATATACGCACATCAAAATCAACCGTACAGTAGTACTGTATAGTGTTATATTTAAACTTTAAATAATTTAATATCACATATACATATTTTATGTGACTACATAAATCTATATGATATTTGAAAAATTATATAATTTATAGAAATATTTTCAATTAAAATTATGATGGCTTGTCTTATGTTCGTCATCCCTGGACGGCTGGACTCGATGCACACGATTTGTGTCCCGAAATAAAGAATCCAACGATCAGGTACACGAGTTGCGTCCGTATTACCTAAAATATTTAAGTAACACGCTCAAAGTTGCTTAGCGGGTTGTCATGTACCGATAAAAGTACACGAGTGTAACGACAATAGAGTCTGAGGATAATCGTCTTTAACCGTTATCAAATATTATCGGAAAATTCATCGACTGATTTATGCGGTTATTAAGCCAACATTAACAACCAATATGATTTAACTTAAGATTGTAATCCGTAACCATACACATCACGCCCGATCGGGTGCACTCCTAACACCGCCAGTAAATGTACACGATTTGCATAATGTTTTATTTGAAATAAAATGGAGATTATTTTTGGGACGCAATTCATGCGGGAAATATATTTCTGGGCGCTACTCGTACACCTGGACCACACGCTTTGTGTGGGGGTTGACTGAAAAATAGGGGTAGTTACGATAATCCTTCGTAATTATATAGGGTGTTTCATAAACATGGACGGAGCTGATATTAGTGTGGTATTGTTTTCTGTTTTTATGGCAGCACCAATTTTTTTATTTTTGTTATCTGTCGCCCTTCCGATTTGAGATTTTTAATGGCTTGTGAGATTTTGTGTATAATTTTATTGTAAATCATGGTGCGTCTTTATATCGAGTGACGAACTTTAGTAATCAAAACACGTTATAAACACGGCGAGAGAGCCGCAGACAGATGGGCCGCAATGAGTGACTAACAGAAAGCGCGGTGCGTGAAATAGTGAAAAAATTCGAAACTATACTGGTTCAGTTCGTTTGTGATCTGAAACGGCCAGAACTTCCACGAAGCAGATGATCACTTTTCAACCAACAGGTGGCCTGTTTCTGACAACGAGGGTGCGCATAAAGTATGTATATATATTGTGTTTCACACTTAAATCGGTGTACGTAATATATACAATAGATATTGATATATTATATATTTTTGTAAGAAAAAAAAACTTCTTTAAGAGGGCGCCATACCCGCATGCGTTGTTTCCGTCCGACAAAAGTACAACAATCTGCGTTCGGCAGAACCGATCTTGTGTTGCAGCTTTAATGTTAGAGTAAATATACTTATTATTAAAACTTGAAGGAAAGAAAATTATCGTTGCGACGACACAGGTTTATTACGATATTTCAAATTTGAAGCGAGTTATGAGCATTTTTAAACTCACTTAAAGAATAAAATATCGTAAAAATCGCATGACATAACAATCTAATGTTATTCCCTTCAATAGTATTTCCTCTTTATAAAGTTATCTCTAAATAATGTCGTCCATGTTCAGAGGCGGTTTTAGGACATTTTTCTGGGGAGGGTCCTTCAATATTATTTTATAATATATTTGGTATTAAACAATTATTTACCCATTAAATATTTACTAGTTCAATTCTTACACTAAGTAAAATTTAATACAATGAAAAATAACATTACAAAGTCCGCTTTTCGTTTTTTTTTTGACTCAATTCGTCCAAAACTTATTTTGGTATCTTAATGAACACACATCTTACCTAAGACCATTTAATCTTTTCTGAAATATTTAATCAGCAAATTATAGTTAACATCGCAAAGAATTTTTTCTCAACAATCACCTACTTCACCAATGATAAATATTTGTCAAGTTTGATTATACTCTATACTCTATAGAATATAGATGATCAATTTTAATAAAATGAACTAAATCAAACTAGAAGCATTGATTGAATTCTAGAAGTCGGAAAACATACGTCCATACATATATATACATCTATAATATTGCAAAGTCTGTGCTTATAAAATCAACGATGAAAGTCTTGAAACGCGGTCCAGAACGCCACACACAGGTGGATCTTCCACACACAGATAAAATGATTGGTATAATTACAAAATATACTGTAAATATAGTGATGGACATTAAATTACTTTAACGTGCGTTTGTCGACCACTTTAGTTTCATATCAATAAAGATACTAATTTTGCAGCCTGAACTTATAACCCGTGGTGGGTGTACAGACCCCCTGCACCCAGGGCCGGGCCGAGGGCCTGGCAGGGTGGGCGCCTGCCAGGGGCGCAACATATTGAGAAAGTGGAGAAGCGCAAAATTTAATATTCACGAAAAATTATGTAGGTATACCTACTTAACAAGTAACAACGTACGGTCGACATCAGTTATTCGATTTATTGACCGGACGTATTTTCGGCGTGGTTATCTTTGTGAAAATTGAATACAAAGGTCGGTAGGTTGCAGAGACATTGAACGTGTAAAACGTGTAAAAGTGTAAATTGTAAAATTAATTAAACACGCTTGTTTTTATCTGTGTATATACGGACATGTTAATACGTGTGTTCTATTTAGAGCGATTTTTCGGAGCGTTTATAAACGCTCTTGCGCTCGATTGGAAATTCCTAGTGTGTAATCCACACAATTACACAATTAACGGTGTATATACTCGTATGTGTCAAATGGACAATTATTATCTCTGTTTTATATCGACTAAACCGCGATACCATCAAAGTTGAATTCAATTATCTACAGGACATAAATGCTAATATTTTTCATTTCACTATCGGCAATCACGCAGTACGGAATTGAACAGTTCTAAATACAGGTATCTAATTTAAATTTAATTATTTGTCATTTTAGAAAATAAGAGTTGAAGTACTTAAATCTTTAATAATAAAAATGTTAGTAATTTTTTTGTTTTATTTGTACAATAATAAATATCGTTTATGTTCCGATATCATAATTTGAATATTGCTTTGGCATATTAAACTTTATATTAATCATTTTTAAGGGGTTTTGTTCAGGTAGGGTATTTCAAATTTTTTAGAATTTAATTATGACAGACTAAATATTTTAAAAGTATTTGAATCAACATTTTACAATGTTTAAAATTAGTTCAATGGTAATTGTTACTTTGCTTTGCAACTCGTAATTGATGTCATAAAATGGTCATTATTTCGATAATTTTCCAAATAATTTTTAATCCTTTTTCCTTCAAAAAAAAATTAGTATCTATTTTTAGAAAAATGTATAAAAAAACGTCGAATATGGTATGCTAAGTTTGGGTTATGACTTTTACAGGTTATTTTTTTAATATGGCACCCCCCCAAAAAAAACCGTCAGGAGCTTGGTTTGAGAAAAAAAGGCGAGAGAGAGAAAAAGACAATGCTACATCCTCTATGATGTTAAGCAGTTGGATAAAGAAAAAGGAGGAAATAAATGACATTGAAGTTGTACAAAAAGAGGAAGAGGAAAAGACTAGTTTATTAATCCAGAGTGACGGTGAAAATAAAATCGAACATAATTTAAAAGAAACTATAATTGAAACTGATTTAAGCTTAATTGATATTGAAAATGAAAATGAGATTAAAGTTGAGAATACAATGGAAACTAGCAGTAATTTAAATGAAGGCAATGCCAACAATGTAATGCCTTACGAGTATAGCGAATCAATGATGAAGGAAGTCGTAGAAAATGACATCTATATTAATTATAAAGACCCTGGTTCTTGGCCAATAATGACATCTAAGTTCAGAGATTTTTGTGTAGAAAAAGGACCTTACCTTATGGATCAAAATAATTATTTTCCAATAAATGGTAATGATGGTAGACGCTTTGATGGCAAATGGTTTTATAAGACCCTGAATAATGGAGAGAAAGTTCGAAGACAGTGGTTATTATATAGTACATCAAAAAACGCAATCTTCTGTTTTCCGTGTCTTCTTTTTTCAAAACATGACATTAGAAAATCTCCATTTTCCAAAGACGGGTTTCAAAATTGGAAACATTTAAATCCCTGTGTTGCTGAACATGAGAACTCTAAGAATCATAAACTCAATGTTTTGGATTGGAAGGAGTTAGAAAAAAGATTACGGGATGGTAAAACAATTGATCAAGAACATCAATATGTTATCAAAAAAGAAAAAGAAAAATGGTTTTGCATTCTTAAAGTTGTTGTCGATGGAATTTTATTCTGTGCTAAAAATAATCTTGCCTTAAGAGGTGTATCGGACAATATTCAAGCTGCCAATTGTGGTATTTTTTTAAGCTTAATGGAAGTAATTAGTCATTATAACCCTATATTATTGGATCACGTAAAACACATTAAAGAAAGTAACAAACCAACCATTAGTTATTTCTCTCACAAAATTCAGAATGAAATTATATGTATAATGGGTCAAAAAGTAAGGCAAACTGTATTTGAAAATATTAAAAAAGCAAAATACTATTCAATTCTTTTTGATTGTACTCCTGATAAATCTCACCAAGAACAGATGACAGAAATCATTAGGTATGTCCTCATTTCAAACGGAGAAATTTTAATTAAGGAATCATTTATTGACTTTTTATGTACCAATACAAAATCAGGATTAGGATTATCCGATCTAATATTAAATACAATAAAAGATAACGGACTTAATATAATGGATTGTAGAGGACAAGGGTACGACAATGGGGCAAATATGGCAGGGGTTAACAACGGAGTACAGGCGCATATTTTACGTCTAAACAAATTAGCTACATTTGTTCCTTGTACAGCACATAGTCTTAACTTAGTGGGTGTTCATGCAGCAGAAATATCACCCTTAATGATTACATTTTTTGGTACAATTCAAAAGATTTACTCATTTTTCTCTGGTTCCACAAGTAGATGGGAGTTATTAATGAAAACTATAAAAATCACCTTAAAATCTCACTGCGAAACTCGCTGGAGTACAAAGAAAAAAGCTGTCAGTGCACTTAAATGCAATTTTAAAGAAATTTTTGATGTACTTGGCAATATATGTACTAATAATAATGATTATAACAAGGACACAACTAAATCTGCTCAAGATATTCTAAAACAAATAAATTTTAAGTTTTTGTGTCTTCTTCAATTTTGGGATTCTATACTTGGACAAATTGATAAGGTAAATTTAGCATTACAATATCAAAATCAAACTATTGACGTTGCGACTAAAATGTTGGAAGGATTAATTGAATGTATTAAAAACATTAGAGACAGCGGATTTGAGAATTCATTGAACGAAGCTAAAAAAATGGCATTTATATTAAACATTCCATCTGATTTTCCAGCTAAGCGGAAATTAAAATACAAAAGTCATGACTTTAAACCAAACGAAGAAGAAACGTTTGAATCGATGGAAGCTCGAATAAGAACCCAGTGCTTTGAATCCCTTGATTCAATAATAACAAGCTTGAAATGGAGATTTGAGAAACTGTCTCATGTATCTACAAACTTTGGATTTTTATCAGGTCCGATATTGTCTACTATGGAAAACGACGATATTAGAAAATGGTCAGATGATTTAGCTTTATTATATAGTGATGATTTAAATGGCGGTGAGTTGTACAGTGAAGTTCAAAGTTTCAAGTTTCAAGCGTCAAAGTTATTAACATCATTTAGTACTGCAACTTCTTATGATTTTTTAAATCTTATACATAAATATTCTTTGCAAGATGTGTATCCAAATATGGAAGTGGCATTAAGAATTTTTTTAACTATGCCTGTTTCAACAGCTACATGTGAGAGAAGTTTTAGCAAACTCAAGATTATCAAAAACTATCTTCGTTCCAGTATGTATCAAGAACGTTTATCAAATTTGGCTATTCTTTCGATTGAACACGAAATCGCATCCAAAATAGACTATACTTCTATTATTGAAGAGTTTGCCAACAAAAAAGCCAGAAAAGTTAATATTATGTAATTAATACGTAATTTTTTTTAAATTTTATTGTTAAGAGTATAAATAAAATAAATTACCTAATTAAATAAAAATGAATAAATTACAAATGTATTTTAACTATTCTTATATTTAGTAATTTGTTTATATGCAATACATATTTTTACTTTTCAAGTGATAATATAGTTACACAAATTGTATTCTCAAGGCTTAACATTTTTTAGCCATAAAGATCAAGGGCACCCGCAGGATTAAATTCCACCCGGGGCAAGATTAAAATGTTAAGACACAGATTATATTATATTATTTACTATAAGATTATATCAAATTTACAACATTTTAAAAATCCCAGGGGGGTCATGGCCCCCCTTGCCCCCCCCTCCCTGCGGGCTCCCATGATACAGAGTATTTAACATATTTTGAAAAAATAAAGGGCGCAAAATTTGTATTGTGCCAGGAGCGCCACTTTTGCTCGGCCCGGCCCTGCCTGCACCACACAATTGCGTTGCTGTGTAATATTATTGCTCGCGGAATATATATATTAGTCCGGACACGCGCATTTCGAAGACGCATTTGACGACTAGGATTTTCGGTCGGAACGTCGTTGTTTATGTTGTACACGCGGAGAGGTGTGCTAGTTTACATTCGATTTGCCCCCCGTCGTAATGTACAGCGATAATGTGCGCGCTTCGTGACGGGGCGGGAGAGGGGAATCGTGTGGTTCATCTATACGGACGGAACCGCTCGCGCGGGCCGTCGGGATATTAATTATGGAAGTACACACGTACAGCGTGGCGTACAATAATATAGCGGCGGCATATGCATAATGTACACGCACTCGGTCCAACCTCGCGTGTACACTAATAGTGCGTACGCGCGTCCGACACGTCTTTAGAGAAAAATTCGTCGCTCCTCCCCTTCCCCCTTCGTGTGCCGTTCGGCGCTCGCGCACAATGCGTCCTTGTTTTATCTTATTTTTTTATTTTCACATACGTGTTTATTTTATATTTGGTCGTCGTCGCCGCAGATAACGCGTACAACGACCGCCGCCGCCGCCCATTTAAATATATTCCTTTGTATAATATTATCAAACTATGCGCTGTGTACACACGTATAGGTGGTGCCCACCGAGTCTCTGTCACCGGCCAGTGCGTTCATTACATTCAACTAAACTCTAAAGGACGTTATTATTATTATTATTATTATTATTACTATTATTATTATAATACGTACGGTACACGTATATGTATAATATTACGTACACACGCCGCGCGGTAACTAGCACGCGCCCGTCCGTGTAGATTAATCAGATAAAAAACGTATCGGACAAATTACCGATGCGACGACGACGACGGTGCTAGTGACGTTATAGATGGTACCTGCTTCTTAGCGGGTCGTGAACGTATAACGCACTGCACGGCGTAGTGTTTTATGTACGTCATATATTTTATATTACGTGTTCACGTGTACGCAGCGCTCGGCGATCGCCGTGAAAACGCTATTTTTAAACGTCCGGCGTGACGATTTCTTTCGTTTCGAGTAAATCAGCCGAAACCGCGTACCACACACGCGCCTGCAACGAAATAGGTAAAAAAAAAAACCCGCGTTTAAAGTTTACACCTGTCCATACATCAGCGTGGACCGCATTAATGTTGAAAATGTCTATTACTCGTATAATATTTAATACCGCGCTATCAGAGTATCATATCCGATACCGTTTTTTTTAAAACCACACCAACTCTGAACAAATGTTCGGCGAGATAGCAGTGAGACACTCGAAGGGCTATCTGTGAGAACAAGCTTGTTAATAAACGTAGATATAAATTTAATGTCGATAGTGCTTTGAGGCTAAAACTGCGGGGGACAAGCAATGTCAAAAATCTCATTAAGTTGTTTTCAACTTGTCAATACGAGCAATTAAGATTTTTTATTTATAAAATACTGTATTGTAATTCTTCTTGTACAGTACGACCAGTAAATTTTCCTAATAACTGACGTATATGCACATTCTGTAATATATATAAATATGTAGGTATGCTATTACTTAAAATGGGCAACAAAGTTTTGTCTTACAAAATCGGTGGTTCGCACAACTAAAAAGGTTAGGAACCGCTGCTCTATATAATTGTATTATTGTACTACTGCAGGATCTAAGAATTTCGACTTTTTGAGCAATCGATATCATTTAGGTACTAACCGGCCACAAGATCCAAAGTTTTTCCGCGAGGCGAAGACCATTCATTACGTTCGTAAACTTGTAAACTTATGTATAATCAATGGTAAAGACGTATACGTATACCTATTTATAAGCCTGCATATGTCGACATAAATTACTATAAGAGAAATTCTGGTTGGTGTAATTCGACTTATGTCGAGAAAATTATGTATCCCACAAATTCTATATTGAAACGCGTTTTTTTAGAGTTATCAAAAATTTCACTTATAGACGTTCGAGTTATCGAGGTTCCACTGTATATGATATTATAGGTACATAATATAGGAATACTTATGACTTAATGCCGTTAAAACTTGTCGTACAACTTTGAAAAAATCCGGCAGCTGACCCGATATCAACTGGCCATCGAGATTATCTCGAAAGCTCACGTAGGTTCCAACCTTACAGTATATCCTGTACGTGCTCGAAGGTATCCGCGAATGGGCTTGCCGGCATTAGTTAAATTATGTCAGTATCTGATATCTTAACCCGAACTGTGTATGTCTCCTGAATACATATAGTTTTAATATTCAAGACCACTTTATTAATGTTGTACAAAGACGAGCATTGTGAAGGTGAATCTCAAAGGTATTTACATATTATATAGGTAAATGATAATATAAAATAACATAATACATATTGAAGATCACGGGTGGCGTATGCTTTCCGCTTGAGCGCCTCGGGTCGATCTCGTAGGTAGACTAACGATATGAATTTGGAACAAGTAGATCGATGTTTTAACTCGTTTCCGTGAAAACCTTGTACATTTGAAGGCAGGAAAAAATGTGTTCGAACCAACTCATTGTTTGAAAAAATAGAACAACCCACATAGGTAATAAATAAATATGTGGTCTGAATATTGAGGATCGGTTCTGAATTCGGAAAATAAAAAGGTGGAACTTTCAATTTTTTGCAAATCTTACCTTTATTCAAATAAAAAACATTCGTTTTTTCTGTTTACTTTTTCATAATGAACTGACTCTGTAATAATAATATGTAAATATTATATATATAATATGTAATGAATAATACTATACAATATACGTACACATTCATTATTCATATATGTTCAGTATACTCGTACCTAACACACATGCTTATACTGATAATGTAAGACGCATAAATTACGTACGTAAAAGAATCGAGAATAATTATTTTGTAGATCATAATTTATTATAATAATGTAATATAATTAATATTGTTATAAATACGTCTTATGTATATGGGTGTGTGTTTTGTGTTTCGGAAATCAGTGTTGGGGCTGCAGCGATACGTGCAGTTTACCCACAAGAATGTGTCCGGATTTAAATACGAACACCGGCCTGTACGCGATATGTACGGTTCGTTTATAGTATTATGTAGGTAGGTACTATATAATAATATTATTATAACGTTTTCGATCATCACTTGTTCGACGAAAGCGGGTTTCCACCGATTTTGAATACACGCCGCGGTACAGATTATAATCAAACATTATTACGTGTACCTACCTAAAACACACACACAAAACACACCCATACTTATACATAGGCACTCGAACTTATATCGGAGTCGAACTTGGCGGTCTTGAGTTTTTTTTTTTAAAAAAAAAATATGGGACGTACCGTTTTTAATTACTTTTGTTTGTTGCTAAAACGTTTTTAAATACAAATAAACAATTTATACCTATATACCCGCTTTAATGGTGAAATCAGTAACCCAATTGCAAAAAAGAAATGTTATTGAATATTAAGTTATACATTAGCAGTAAAGAAGAAATGGGATGATACGGGATGGACTTGAAAAAACGGGACACAAAATGCGTCCGGTACAACTTTCGGGGCGAGCGTACATGATATCATGTATACACCAAGTACGGTCATCCTAGGAACCAATAATCGCAATTACAGGTCTACGACGATAAGTATGTTTGTATATGTTTTAGTCGGAGCGATATTTACACGAGGACAATACGGTAATCATTGTCTTAGGCCCTACAGGTACGATTGGTTTTTACTACTTTTGATTATATATTTTTTCTTCCAGATTTTTCTTCTTCAACGCGTTTGTACAATCTGAGGTAATATACTGCACATGTAGATGTTTACTGGCGGCTATACACTGTACGCATACGTAAGTTGTGTGCTGCAAGTTGTGTTATTCATCAGTAATAATCACGGTCATCTAAACATAGATATGGATAATATATATAGACGTAGATTGTAGATATGCACATTATATACACGGATTTACTCGTCGTGGTGATACTTCGGTTATTTTACTTATTTTACTATTTTCAGGCAGTGGAACCAACGTAGTTAGAGTCACCTAAGGGTATCACTGCCGAAGGATACGTTTTCTGTTAGCATTCTGTTGTTAGTAGATTTGCCGGATCCGGGCACTTAAGGAGTTAGGAGTATAAGTGTTTGCCGTGCGTGCTCCTTCCGTACACCGGGAACGAGTGCGGAACGTTGAGGTCATTGTGTAAGGTATAATTAGATGTGAAAACTACAAAAGGGCGCTTTTGTTATTTGACTTAGGTTTTTTAGATAAGAACGTCTGGAGGAGTTTATTAATATTGAACGGTTTGGCTGAGCCCCAAACTTGTGTAGTTTCGGTCCAAATAACTACATGGCATATGCGATTAAGAAGAAAATAATTATGTAGTTATTTATCTTTTCGTGCGTAAACATTATCTATTGTCGATTGTAGACTCTGCAGATTCTGTACCATTTATATCACGACGACAGAATCGAGTACTGACGTTGTGCACAAAAGATAATATTATAAAATAAAATTACGTTTTACACATTAAATCGATGATAGTTAATGTACTCTGAAAACCCCAATGTCCGCGTTTCGCGCGTTACGTTTGATTATTCGTTATAAAAATATTTGATCCGTGTGCAATATTTTGTTCGAGGCTCAAATTCATCATTACGAGCACGTGACTTGAGACGAAAATCTAATTTGTTGACTAAATACTGTCCGCAAGTCAGTAGTAAGGCGTTGAATAAATCACGGTATTATGATAATTATACGGTGCGCACATAACGTGTCAAATGTTTGTCCATTAACGTTGCCTATAGTATACGCAGCCAATGGCGTTCCGTGAGTCGTGACTGACGATAATAATTAATCATGGGTACTTATGAGAAGATCTCAAATCTCCTATGAGCCACAGTTTGAGTGTACTCGCGTACAACAACGCTATGATATTATTATAGTTATGACTGCACGCTCCGTCCACACGTATCTATGTATTATTATAATAATGCGGTATAGAGGTAATAGCAGAGCCCGTACCGTATATTGTACAGGGTGTCCCATGAAGATATGTGCACATATAGATATAGCCATCCGTGCACCATGTGCAGTATACCACGGGGTCGCCCGAACATAATATTCCGTAGCGCTGTATTAGTAGATATTAATTGGCAGTCAAAATAAAACTATTCGTACATTGTGTGTACAGACATCGGTTGTACCAGCGATTCTCAAACTGAGGGTCGCGACCCCCTTGGGGGGAACCAACAATTTTTTTAGGGTCACTAATATATAAAATAGATATTAAGGTGTTTTTGTAAATATCATCATGATAAATATTGTTGAGAATTACAATATTGATAAAATTTTAGGATTGCCGATAAAAACGTACGATTTATAATACGAAATGTGGGACGGAAAATTTTAATTTTAATACAATATTATTCATATAAATTTATCACTACTTTTTAATGTTATCATAATAAAAGGATCCTTAAAAACCTTGGTTACATTGTAGGGGGTTGTGGCCTTAAAAATATTGAGAACCGCTGGATTTTACGGTTTTTCGCAACCTACGTGGAAACGTTAAACTTCCAGAATGTTCGCGGAAATATTATTTGTCGAAAGACGATTCGTATTGTACTTCAACACTGATCGAGACGTGCATAAGAACAGCATAGGTGGGTCCTAACCTAACATGGGCGGGCATAGGTATGTGATATACGTCCGTGCAGCATTTAATATGTTCTCGCTAATCGAAGCGACCAGGAATGTTTGGACTAGGATCTGATGAACCCGTTTGAACCAATTTTAAATTCGTAAAATATAAACTAATAATTTGTGGTACTCTTGTGCAGTGTGTTTGTACATATTAACTGAGTAAAATATACTTCGCTAAAACGTAGTAATCATACTTTAAAACAGAATTAAAACCCACAGTTATCCAATTTTACATGTATACACCGTAATTAAAACCTAATGAAAAATAAAATTAAAAAAAAACAAGTATACATAATTTTAATCGACGAAATAATTAGATTTATTAATACAAAAAAAGACGTATATTATATTATGTTGATAGAAATATGGAGCAGCATTTTTAACCATGCAAAAAACGGTTCTAAATGGAAAGGAAAAATGCTTGTCCAAACGGGCTGTATAAAAATAATTTTAACCAGCCCAAACGGGTCTTTAAAATTGGATCAAAATGGTTGTATTTCAGAAAAGTAGGTCCAACCGGGTTTTGCCCGTTCTCGCGAGGGTCTATGACTTAAGGTCTATAATGTGATTGAAATGTCTAGTCTCACTTGTATGTCAATGGGTGGTTTTTGAACTTTTAACAAAACGCCGCCTTTCGAGGATCGTGAAAACTCATCGCTCCATTACCGTTTCGTGCAGGAAACCTGTAGGGATCAAATGAAAACTTTTTGTGCGTTTGTTTACATCAAACATTTTATTGATATTTGAGAAATATTTATTTCACGAACTAAACAAATGTTTTATGACAGTTATGTTTTAATTTCTACAATTAATGTAGTTGTTATTATTTTAATGTAGTAATATTGACGGTTGTAGTCGCAAAGTCTTTGGAAATGTAATTCTTAACGATGAAAAAAAGGACAGCATCAATATTCCATGTTTTAAACATGAACAAGTACAAGTTTCCAAAATGTACTTTTGATTTTACAATCATTAAACCATAAATTAATATAACCTATCTCTTACCACTATACACATCGCAGCTGTTTACCACAAAAATCCATAGTATATTTATTGAAAAATAAACCATCGTACCTATATATCTATACGAATATATAATTACAAAAGACGAGTTTTCACAATATCCGTTATTATTTATCAAACTAATGCAATTTTGTACAAATTATACTAAGCGGTGAACTACTTAGAGAAAACGCTTGCATCATTATTCCGCATAATATAATAATATACGTATTGTACATCATTATATTTTTGATTGACGCGTCGAACATTTGCTTTAATTGTACCGAGAAATATTACGAAAATTAAACAAAATACGTATTTTTAATAACAAATGAACCGTTTGGCCACACAATGGAACCAGCATTTAGCGAACAGACTGCGGTAATATCGCAACTCGATTATTTATAATAAGGTAACCCGAGTTGAAAATGAAAAAAAAAAATTCGACTCGTTGTACCCACTATTTTAATACGTTTTTAATTTGCGTAATTTAAAATCCGCACCGATCGTTTACGGTAGTATCAGCTGCACGCTAGCGTAAGGCAGACGTCTCGATTTCGATTATCAAACTTTCGGAAAATGATTCCCCGTCATCGATGGACTCGCGGGCGCGCACTTATCGTCACCGGAAGTCCGTACGGCGAAGAGGCTGTCGCTTTCAGTTCGAGCTCACGCGACGTCACACGTAAATGTTTGTGTACACATGTGTGAATCACGTGTACGTGTGAGTGTACCGAAAACTTACGTCTCCTTACGTTGATCGCGGCGCGTGCAACATTGTTCGTACTATATAATAATGGTATTATCAAAGTATCGCTATAATTTTGTTCGCGTCTTCTGTTGATAGTGGATCGCTGACGTGGCTCATTACCGGGTACACGATATGTTACACGGAAATTATAATATTAACGGCCCCGGCAACGCCGCGATGATACGAGACGGACGCACGCCCGTCAATCCCCCGTGGGGGACATGACTCAAAACGTACATATATGTGCATGTATAATCCGATCCTGCGTCTCTTATCTGATCCGTAGAGTTCCTTAAACATTGTGGACCCCCCACCCCTCACTCCCCCTGCATACCCCTGCGTACCCCGGCACCCCCACCCCCGAAACCTGTTATAATATAACACTACACTCGTATGTATGTATGTATGTACATTGTACACATATGTATTATTATTAATATTATGTACCCGTTTGGAAACGACGAGCGAGAGAAAAAGCGTATTTGTATTATATACTATTATCATCACGAAGACGACCATCAACTGTAAAAGGACGACGACAACGACGACGATGGATATACAATGGTGTTGCGCGCGCCACCGCCGGGTCACAGGTCAACGAGGTTCAACATTCCTCGCATTTCTGGTCTGGCCCCGCGACGTCGAGCCGCCGCCGTTAAAGCCTTGGCACGGGCTAAATAATTAACGTACGATTATTATTATTTTTATCATTGCGCGCGGTTGTAGAACGTGTACCGCAACACAATACGCGGTCCAGGACCATACGCGTGATATACCGTCTTCTTTTCCCCGCCTCCGCCGGTTACCGCGGTCTACCGGGTGACCAATAATATTTCTTGAAACATATTTTTTCGATTGAATTTTTTTTTAACACGCGTCCCGCATAACTTTCGTCCGGACAATCGGGCACCAAAAATGACTGTTCAACGTACTCGTGATGCATTTCACCGTCCCCCAACACTTGCC
This sequence comes from Periphyllus acericola, assembly GCA_949715065.1. Taxonomy (NCBI): domain Eukaryota; kingdom Metazoa; phylum Arthropoda; class Insecta; order Hemiptera; family Aphididae; genus Periphyllus; species Periphyllus acericola. The sequence goes on from OX454264.1 coordinate 61,537,510, forward strand.
GAACGTACGAAATGTAATTGTTTCGAAATAAAAAAAATGTGATAAATTACAACTACGATACAAAAAAAAAAAAAAAACAATAAAACCCCAGACTGGTAGACGGTGCGAAACCGATCGCTAATATTCTGCTCTGACGTGCGTCAGTCGGTCGTCGTACGCCTAACCCATCGACTGTCGATTATAACATCACGAACGTCTACGTACTCAAGTGGACTGCATCGCCGCCGAAGCCTCTTATCCGTCACCGTCAACGCAATTATACTCATCGCTCGTCGGCCATCGACAATTATTATTATACCGCAGGACCGTTGTGGACCCGACGAGTGATTTTATTAAATTATATCAAATTTTATTAAACATTCGAAGTCTTATATATTAATCCATTTCAAGTACCTTTTTATAAATATAGAACGATTCATAACTGGAAAAAAGAAAGTTTAATTTTTTTCATCACTAATCAGGCGTTCTAATAAATACGACATGTTTATTTTTTCTTTGTACACTTAATTCTATAGATTAGTGGCGCTGACGCAAGTGGATTAAATTCTAAACTAAACTAGAATTACATGCCGAAACTATTTAACATTTAACCAATACAACAAAATGGGTTTCTTACACTGAAAGTACTACATGGATATTTCTTGTAGACTTTAAAATGAGCATATACATGTCTACTCACCGTTTACAGTAATAAAATAAAAAAGTTTAATTTGTATACCAATTGTATTGGATTAGTAAGGTATTTGGTTTATACTGCTGAGTAATGCGAGTGACGTATACTTAAATTATCATGTGTTATACTTTTACCATAATTCCATAAGTTACTACAAGAAGTTAGGGGGCGATGACCTGTCCAAAATAATCTTTCAAATTGCACCTATGCATATAGATGCAGAACGATCTTCAGCAGAACGATTTCAAAGATCACTGAAACAGGTTAAATATAAATGTAAAAATCTAATCAGCTATTACTAAGTAAGTCTTATGAGTTATGATAAGCAGACGGATAAAAAGAATAGGTACTGATGCTGACGTACTGTGAAATTGGTCAACTTAGAATGAAGAATAATAAGATTTCATAGTTATAAAAACAAAAAAACAAACCTGTCTCAGGTATACATGTTGGAATCGGTAATAGAAATATGACGTCAAAATTGAAAGATTCGGTAATCAATTGCATTTATAGTGACTTGAATATCATCAAATTGAATACATTTTAAGTATTTACGTAAATGTTGTCTTTTGGGATTTCTGCTATATTGTCGAAAAGAATATTACTCATTACTCATTAGTCATTAATAATGACTCATTATATTATCTTGCAAGGTAAAATCTATACCCAAAAATCTAGGTATAGATTTATATTTTCCAATCGGTCTTGTCGTACACTGTATACTGTACATTTGGCTTACGTTCTACTGTTCAAAAATACTAAATTAACGAAAATGTTTACATGTCAAGCTTAATACACATTTTTCCACTAATATAATACTTTTGTTTTATATTCATAATAGATACGTAGTACACGCTGTGACTTGGACAAAAAAGTGCCAATCTGTTAATTGGTCAAAAATAGGATCACCGCGCTTTCGAAATAGTTAGTGAGTTTTTTCTAGTTCAACATGAGGCCACGTATTTATAATTTAATTTATATACGAATTCAGAAAAATGGATTTTGTACGAGAGTTTTAAGTTCAAACTTGTTTTTTGACTAATCGAATTTTTTCCGTATTATTATTAAGTCGATACCTATTATAATTCGTGAGATGATTGTTTGTTAATACTAAGAGGTAGATACTGTACATTAGTGCATATTTCCGTATGTCACGTTTGCCGTTCACTGTTCAGTGTTTGGATTTTTTAAACGTAAATAACGAGACGTAAGAATGCAAGCGTCTAATATAAACAAATTTATATAAGTTCACAAGGTCTGATGAGTTACGATTGGCTTTAAAAAAAAATGGATGAAATTCCAGAGAAACAACCATCGGTTGTTGATGCATTTCAATATTCGTTTCGTTTATTTTCAATATACTGAAAAACTAGTCAGGAATGACAATAAATAATTAATCAATTGGAACTATTGCGTTATTTCAGAACTTTATTTTTTTCCATATCCATTGAGTTTGTTTTCAAAGCTGTTACGAACTTACGACCGGATATACGTGTTAAGTTCATGTGTAATATTGACCTAAATGTTTTATGGTAAGCTCCATCAGAATTCTTATGTAAATATAAATATTTTTTTTTGTTTTTCGCTTCGATATTTTCTAGACATTTCACCCGCGTAAAAAACGGGTGACAGGTCAGATATCTTCGAAATAAAACATTTTTTATCAAAATAATTTAAAACTTATTGTCTATTTAGTTGTTTTTTTTTGTAATCATTCAATACCAAACAATACTTATACAAAACATAAAATAGATTCTTTATCAAGTACCGGCGAAGGTTGAATATTGGGAAAAACGATTATAAAGAGAAAATAAAGTCCGCCAAGTCAGGGGAAAATATGAAAATCATGGTGTACGTAAACATAAAAAAAATCGTACGAAAATTGCTTCGGAACAACATTTCTTTTATGTTCAATAGGTTCATCATGTACTATATATATATAAGTTCAAAACTAATTTGTACTTATTTTTTCATAAAAACGTCCGGGAAAGATATTAAAAACAATTATTGCTCAAAAGACATTTCGATACCGCTGCAGGTGCTGCAGAAATTTTGACCGAGGACTTGGTCTCGAAGATATATCATGACTATTACGACCTGGTACCGAGCCCGGAAGACGTATTACGTTTCACAGCCGACGTACACGCGCCATACGGTGTATAATGATACAGTATAGTAACGTATATAGTCGCACGACGAAATCCGAACGGAACAATTTGCCGATGTCGAACGAGAGCCAATTTTTTCCTTCCACTCTCCGCGTGCGCGCGTTTGGACCGCTGCAGATGATGACGACGATGACGATGATGATGATGAGCCCGGTCGGATTACATTCTAACGGCTATTTATAAACCCCGAAATATTGTACGCGCCGCCTGCACATGTATACATTTCCGCGGCGGTGCGCGAGCGCGCGCGTGTACATACGATCTAAAAAAAATATAGGACACATTTTGTACAATATGTATATGTGGAAGCGCACCCGCGGAGCGCGATTGCCAAATGTGCGACCAGCGGCGAAGACGGGGTCTAAAGTCACGTCGTCAAAGACCGCGCGCACCTACACTACGCGTTATAATGTATTGTATTATCTTAGCGAGTAAGAAATTAAAAAAAACCTGTAAGCCACGAAAAAGGTCGAATCATTGGAGGAGCAAGCTTTTTCGCGTAAAATTGTTTTCAATCATTTCATCTTTATCTTCCTCTAGCGCTCTTGAATTATTAACATTAACAAGCCGACTCGCTGCTACGGATGTCGATTGTTCCAAAGCAGATGAGGTTATTAATATTGGGAATTATGTTGCGATGTGTGCAAGGTACCCCCCCCCCCCCAACAAAAATTTCACCACTGCAAAAAATAAAATTTTTATAAAATATCCGTAATATTTGTAGATTTGTATAATCGGATGTAACTACTTAATTAGTTAGTTGCATTCATAAATTATCTTGTATCTTGATTTGAGTTAGGTATCATTGGCCGGTATAGATATTAGTTGGCACCAATTGTAACTAGTCTAATGGACATATACATATACTATATATACACATAATACCATATACAGCATGCTAGTGCACCAATTTTTTATTATCACATTAAACAATCTAATATTATATTATAGTATCATTAATATTATGTTTTATATATTTTGTATAAGTAAAAAGAAGTTATAATAACAATTAACAAATAACTAGGTATAGGAATTTTCATGTTTTGTACAGATTGTTACGAATAATTCAGAATATAATTTTTATATATTTGTATAAGCAATCGCGGTCGTTGAGTAAATTTCGAGAAACAAACCAGCTTATCTGTGTTTTTCTAATAATAATAATCATAATGCATTGTAACCGAACGACAACAACCGTCTGCGTCGGATAGACCGATTTTTTTGGCGTACTGATTTACTTGTGTCTTGTATAATATTAACAGGTTTTATGCTGTTGAGTGAGTGTAGCACACTAGCACGTATGTCTGACACAAGTAAGACACATATTCGTATACGTATTAATATTTTCTTTCATAAACCTAGTCACCAAGGTGGCTAGGTATTTTGTGGCAAGGGGACCACCCACCCACCAAAAATGTTGAAGGAGCAATTGCTCCAAAATAATACCTTCGCCACGCCACTGGCTACTAGAAACTGTTTCTAATATTTTTATCGTCAATAATCGTCAAGAAACTAATGCGTCTTACACAACATTCAACAGACAGTCTTATTGTTAGGGCTTGAACGCGCCACGTCAAAATACTATAATACTATTTTACTATTTTGTATGGATTACCAGCATTGTTTTTACATTTTTAAAACATCCATTGGTGCCTTCAAACCAAAAAAATAATAATTCGTGGCACTTTTAAAGGCGCTCCGCGAGTGAGAGGCCAGGGGAGGACCACCCACCCCTCCCTAACGACGCCAGTGCGGGCGCCCAGGCTGTGAAACCAGACACCGCGCGTGTATTATCCTCAAACGTTACCGTATTATAGTACAATATTATTATGTAATTATCATTGCTCTTTTGAACGCGTACCGTAAGAACAGCGTACGTCCGTGCGGTTTACAGCAATAGTGACGGCTGTACCCCGGCTGCGGACCATCGTCTTTGGTTGGCCGATGGGGGGTAATGCGATACGCTATTTGTTTATCTTATCGTGCGAAATTGATTTATTAATCGCACTAATTTCGCTCGTATGCGTCATAAAGAGTCGAACTGCAAGAGACGTATACGAGTGTCGCATACGCGTATGATTATTGTAATGCAGGTAGTACTACACGACGTGTATACCGTGGTACCGGTACAGGCTTATAAGTGCGCTCGCGATACTTACGCTCCGATGACCTATAGACGTGGGGGGGAGTGGAGGACCGTCCTTTACTGCTCCACGAAACGACCCGTGTTCGCGTACAACTTTCGCGTAATATATCCGCTTGAAACGTCTCCCGGGTACGTGTTCAGCTAATCCCGCCACCGCCGCAATGTGCGTGATGATAGCAGCTGTATAAAAGGATGTTAACCCATTGAGCAAACAGTGCACCGTTCAACTTTGTACAGTTCTTAATTTAAATGGACTTTGTTTAAAAAATATTTTGTTAAACTATTATTATTAACTTCAACAGCTGTACAGCACGAACATAATACTGCAGGATCCAAACAACTGACCAATTAAATTATTAATTTAGATATTTTGTAGAATGTAAGAAGAAAAAAAGTGGACTTATAAATTATTGGTACAAACTACTCGATCATTTGATTGTTAACTCCGAACTTTTGTCCATGATTAATTTTGTGAATAATTTATGTAATTTTAAGAGAAATGTAAATTCAGTCATTGAGTGATATATATTATTATTGTAAATAATTACCTATATTGGACTCAACATCCGTGTTTAATTAAACTGCACTGGTCAACAAATTATGTATTAATTTTTTTAGAACTGCTTTGGGTAGAAAATTGAGTATTGTGTATAAATCATCTTAAATCATTCCAAAATATTAATTCGTTTTTCATGCAGCTTAGGCTTAATAATATTAACACAACATATCATTATAGTATTATGGTTATGTATACCATTGATTTACTACTTCATTTGAGAAATGTTATTTAGAAAACTCATATACTTGTATTTTTTTGTATGTACACGATTATATTATAGTATTATGTTGTTATTTTTATTTTCTTCTTGATAACTTACTCGAAGTTTAAATTATTTTTATGACCTAGTTTTGAACTCATTATCCTCTGTCCCTAGCTATACTATTATATTATGGAAGTGTCATTCGTTCTATTTCAAATTTATTGTAATATTTTTATTATATTTTATACACGATGCATCGAACGGGTTTCTGTACCCACCCAACCAATACTCTAAACGTTGATTGCTTTCGTCCGTGACTTTGAAACCGTACAAACGTCATTTGCATCGAACCGTACGGCCAAAAGTGTTACGAATAACCGTTAATGTGCTTTCCATAATACCCCACATGTTGTATCGTTTGAAATCTTAACCACCATTCGTCAATATTTTGGACTTCAGGACCAAGGGCTCATTAAGGGTCAGTTTGAGAGAATGCAAAAAATGTGACACCTCTTGGTAAATGGCTAAATATATCATAATATATAAGAATAAATAGTTCAAGACAATTTCACTCGTTGTTCTCGCTAAAAGCACTTTATGTAGGACTCAGAGTAATCAAATTTTTCAAGCCAAATATGAAACGAACATTTTTATCGATATCTATATAGGATAAACTTTATTTCTTTCGTTTCAATTTGAACATAATGTATCAATAATCACATAAAAAATATTTTTAAATTTTTTCCAATATGAACGGTATTAGTATAGTATTAAAGTCATCAAAAAATGCTATTCTTTTTTTTCTTCTTGATTCTTCCCAAGAAAATTAAATCTTTTCACTAAGTTCTTGAAATTCTGTTAAAAAGTTTCTGAATAGCTCACGAAGATCTTGTACATAGTTTTCAAAAGAATCATATAAAATAACTACAACAGATATATCAATATTGATAGACAGTTACAATGTTTTATTCGTAACATCGAATCTAATCAGTATTGATGACCACATTTTTAACATAAAAACAAATTCTAGTTTTTCCATATTTTTTTTTCTTATTGACTTATCCTCATGACTTTTTGATGGTTGTTGCATTTGGTCTTCTAAAAAAACTTGAAAAATTTCTTTGTATCCCAATTAAAAAAAAGGGCTTTACATACTTCATAACTAAGTGATGTTCATATCGTTGGGCATACATTCTTGACCACAGATTTGGTTGATTTTTCTAACAGAACCCATACATATGTGGACGAAGAGAGAAAAGTGTAAACCATTTGGCAGTCATAGAAAAACTGAGTTCCTTCTATTGTAATCTCAGCAGCATTTGACCCAATTAGATTAAGCGAGTGTGCCATTGGAACAAAATTAACATTTTTAGAATACTTTTTAATACGTGCTTGTAATCCATTTTATTTCCCACGTTGAAATTAATTTATTTAAAGATTCAACAAATGTACCGCCTCCTTAAATCTAACACCCGAAGCAAATTCCCCTCTCCCACATTTAATGCGACCCTACTCAGGACGCACCGTAAGATCCATAACTCTACATTTCTACAGACCTCTTACTATGGATACTTTTAGTTTAAAGTTGATACTATAATTTGCCGGTGCTTACCCGGCGATTTAGAGTTGACCGTAATTTGTTTCGTGAATGAAACCAATAACCACACGGCGACATCATAGAGTACACTTTTTCCGTTGGAAATGTACGAAAAAAAAATTTTAAAGAACGTGATGGACTTTCAAAATGTTCTCGCAGGCCACCGGTTGGCGATCGCTGCTTTAAACTCGTTGTGTTTGAATCGGAATAACGCGATAATAATAAACAACCACGAGCGATTACGACTTACGAGTGATTACGACCGCCGCGATGGTGCCTGTATACTTGCTGCTGCCGCGTACTGCGTGTATTCGGTTTTCGTACGGTTCGACAGAAAAACGCTGGTATACATCGCTACGCCGCAGCACGTGTACGTCCATAGGAATATAATAATAAATAATATATTATTATTATCTATTACCATATCGAGTTTACCTCGGTGCACCTTCACCATTGCTGTCATAAACAATCACTGTTTCTCTTTATTATTGTTTTCGAATATTACTAAGAAACAGCTTTATATTTTTAAATGCATACTTAATGAATTGTAGTAAGATCATTGATGTCCGATTGGATACATTGTGTGCACGATTTAAATCATTCTTATCGAAATGACACAGATCTTTTTTTTTTGCATATTTTCAACAAAAATTTGTGTAGGTATATCTGTACTTTAGTAGTGAAATTTAAACGTGTGGGTTAATATTTCGCAGACCGACTGAATTATGATCATGTCATTGGCAAAAGTTGAGACCGTTAATGTTGAAGACGACGGAGATAACAACGAGAGTTATGAATAATTATTAAGAGTTCACAGGCTCATACACCTATTACACCGTATAATCATATCCGATAAAAATAAACTTTTTCCAGTTATATTACATTTGAAACGGCATATTTTGCAGCACATCAAAAACGTTTTTATATGCATATGTCGATGGTTTTTTTGTGCGCCCAAGTCCGCCTAACATAATTAATCGTCACCATCGTTTCAAACATTCCTCTCCGGCAGACGTCGTGATGTCTCGCGGTACACATTGTATAGGTACTCAGGACAATGCGCGTGGACACACGGTCGCGGACGCAGGAGATCGGACGTGGAAAGTCGAATATCAAAAAACTGTATGACAAAGGTGTATAATATGTAGGTACCGTTGAAAAACCTGTCCGTACGCGCACGAGACCGTGGGGATAGTGCAGCGGTACCCACATACTCGTATGTGTTATATACGTGCGCCCGTAAATTATCGTTTTACCTTTTATTTTTTATTTTGTTTATTTATTATTATTTTATTTCCACGGAATAATACGGCATGGCGTATTAACGAAGTGGTGCGCCGGACAGGTTAGCAGATAATTCAATATGACAAGTCGGTAGGACTGGTAAATTTGTTTCGGACACACAGTCGTTAACCATGCGCGATATTTATCTCGAGACCGCTCTCGTGTGCCGACGACATCTATTAATCGCCCGTAAAATATAAAATATAAAATAATAATAATAATAATAATAATAATAGTTATACGGTATTATAATATTATAACGTAGTAACGGTTGTGTGAATAAACCTGTCAATAATATTACGAACCATAAAGTCCGTCGGCGCACGCGCGTGTATGCACGAATTCCGACGGTTTGTATTACTACGCGTGCACGGTATTATCACATATACTATATTACCTACGTAATATTATTGTTAGAGATGTTCAGGTGTTGATGACTCGTGAATTTTTTTTTTCTTCTACCCTATGTACAACGCTCTCCAAGGGAAAAATAAGTTCCACGCCTCTCCCATTCACAACATATAAATATTTAGTTTTGCATTGTTTTAGCATTTTTAAATAGTTATAAATGCACTGTTTTTTTTTTAACGTAATCTCATTATTTTCTTCATGTTATCGGCAATTGTTTGTGATTTTTATAAAATGTAAGTCATTTTTCCGATAAATTTTAGATTTCAAAGAAAATGTTTACATTGTTCAAAACAAAATCGTATTCATACTACAATATTAGAGGGCTTTTGTTGTGATTGATTAGATGTATACGCTTATCGAGTATTATTCTTATAAAGTGCATCGAATAATTCCGATAATATCTTGATATTTATTTTTCAATTTTGTCACTCAACCTACATGATGTGTCTGTACACGTTCGAAACGTCTTTTAAGTTACTGTCATATATATGAAAATGTTAAGGTCATTAAGGCATTTTTTTTTCTTTGCCTTTTTCGGGACTTTTTAGGCTATCAAAATCCTATCTCTAATTATTAACGTGTTCTGGGTGAATCGGACGTGTACATGATGTATGGGCTATGGCTGTGTACGCCGCGCGCGGTCCGTGCCATGTATGCGTTATGCATATTTGGAATTTATACGTGCGCGATAAGTTATTATGGTATCCGGCCAATAAAGTGAAAAAATAACCACGAGTGTAAGAATTGCAAATTAATAGTGGTGAAAATAGAAATAGCGAATTTTAAAAAAGATCGAAAATATATAGTTACGAAAAAGTAGTTTATAAAGATAATAATCATTAATAAAAATAATTTGAACCAATAAGTTATGTAAATTCTCCGTGCCATCCTTCAACAGCGTTATTTGTGTTTGAAAGCCATTTTTTTTGCACAATAGTGGCAATTCCAAATATCAATATGATGTCTTGGTTGTCGTCGATTTTTTTGTCTTTATGTCATTTTTCCTACCCATTTATTCTCAAACTAATCCAGTATTGGAATTGACAGTTCTTCATTTTCAACATAAGACTATGTTCCTAAAATTACTTCATATGCAATAATAACGTTGTCTGGTAGTGGAACATAGCCAATGCAGCTAATTTACGAATATGAAGAGTAAAATTGAAATTGTCATTACATTTTTCTACTAGATGATAACTGATAAGTAATTTATACATTTTGGCTATTATTCATGATCGTTTATTTAAAAATGACATATTTTTATTTTTTCTATTTTTAATAAATTAGCGATTTTTACATTAGCTCTTATTTGATTCGCTATTTTGGCCTAGATCCGTTATTATACGTAAATGGTTGTAATATATACTTCTTGTTTTTCTTTTTAAAGTTAAACGACCTATCTCGTTTGTTAAACCCTATTTATACGTTTTACAGTGTACGCTGCAATAACCACCGAACGTGATTAAACGAAAATTAAGAGCATGAATGCGCGTGTATTATGTTTTATATTATAATATTTAAAAAAAAAACTCTTTTGTATAAAAAATAATGATAAACATCGTAGCAAATAATCAGGTACACGAAGTATTTTAAGCGTAACAAGTTATATACTATAACAAACTCATACATTTTTGTTTATAAAATTATGTTATGCAAATAAAACTTTGGTGGGTGCCGCACAGGGAAAATAAAAAAATACCATGCGAATAAATAAAAAAATCATAGAATGTTTTCGTTTGGTGACCGTACAAAGTAACCGTCGAACGTTACAAAAAACTTAAGGACACGTAATTAAAATAAATAAAACGGTTTGGACACAGTTATTTTACATATATGATGTGTATATGTAATACATATATGTATTACAACTGTTTTATGAGAAACGTCAATGGCAAAAATGTTCATCTGGAAATCGAAATTCTGTCGTAGTTCTGTGCGTAATAATAATACTATTAACGTATATTACATATCATAGTTTTACGCGTTTTCCAAACGATTCGCGCTGCAGGTGCATGTGCATTGTGCACTGCAACGTGATTAGAAAGCGATCATATAGCATAGTATTTTGTGTACACTGCTGACATCGATAAATATGCGGTTTGCACGTAGCGATTATGATAAAAGAAAAACAAATTAAAACACCGGTGGTAATAATAATAATTGGATAACAGGATTTGTGCGCGATCACGTTCCACCACGGTACATTATGTTATACTCCTATACGGTAATTTAAATATTATTTTAATACATTACGCTTCGCGCGTTATTTCACATTATATACGGTCTCGGCGCGATCGCAGCGCGTTAATCCTCTATTTAAGCAAACCTAGTATTAACCCGTAGGGCCGGGGGGGGAGTGCTTATACACAAGTGCACATTGTAATGGTCTATACTCTATAGACTATAAGAATAATAATAGTAATAATAGCGTATGTGCGCGTTGAGCCTCGGTGTTCGTGACAACAAAATACTAGTCACGAGTGTTGTTTTACGCATAATATAATACGTTTCGGTCGTCGGGGGGATGGGTAGGTCCTGCGATTAGACGAAAACGATTACGCGCCGCGATGTAAACAATATTATTATCGTATTCCGCGGAGCGCTGTTCGGCTGTTATAGTACAATATAATTCATTTATTCATATTCATACATAGATGGGCCTAATTATACCGGTTAACGAAAAATACGGTAATTCGACTAATTGGTATGTAGTGGAGCTACGAATACATCGCGAATATATTCACACGTGTTGTATGCGTGTGCTAGGGGAGAAACACGCTACAACGACGAGAGATCTTCGTTAACCATATTCATAACAGCGGACTTTTTTCCAAGCTGTGCGAAAACGATCCCAGAAAGGGTGTAATACAGATGATAGGCGTCGACGTTGAAAAATAAAACTATTTTAGAATTTCTGTCCTTGTTAGAGAACTGCGTACAAACGGTGAATCGACACACTGAAATGTTTCATTCGCACTAATAGTGCGACTTTTTAAAAAATAAATCGACAGTAGACGAATACATTTTTTTCACGACCACTTATATGTACGGACTAGTGCGTCGCCAGATCCGTTGTTGGTTATTCTAAACTCTACTAGTAAGCTTATCATATTTAGTAACCATATCGGGTAACTAACTATTCAGTTGGTCAATGGTCATGGGAGTCTCGAGAAAAACGTACACTTTAACCTCTCTAGACTTGTAATAATCTCGGTCTATATTATTTTTGTGTTTTTCCTTAGCATACAACCCTGAGGTTGATTTTACATGCGTCTTACATATACGTAAGTTATCTACAATCGATATATTACTAAAAAGGTATATCGGAAAAAGTTATCTACACCAGGAACAACAATTCGTTCAGTGCATACTGCATAGGTACATCACTGCAAAATAATAATAATTCACCAAACTGTTAACCACAGCAAGAACTTCATAAATCCACATACTTGTGCTCCAGCACAGACAATCGGGTGTTTAAGGATAGACACGTAAAATTATAGTATAATGTATAAGGTCATATGGAGTACCAACCTACCCGAAAGGCAATCACCGAAAGAATGGTCGCGTTCGGTCAATCCGACCAATGTTTTTGAAAGTTGTTTGATGTATGCTCATACACTCTTCTCTGTTAGTATCTCCAGATGCATATAGCTTCTCAGTCCATCATCTTAAATGCATTTTTTGATTAGCGTTGTTAGTATTTATTATTATAATGAAAAAATCATTTGAAGACTTTAGTGTTAAATAATCCATCAAATAAATTCAAACTTTTTCGCTATTAGATCCGATGCCGAGATTAAACCATTTACCTTTCAATACCGTGTAGCTTATGTTGTGCGTGCTTGCGTGCGTGCGTGCGTGTGTGTGTGTGTGTGTGTGTGTGTGTGTGTGTGTGTTTACGCATGTAAGTGTTGACATCGCGTGTATAGTTGATCGAGTCAGGTTAAAAAATGATCAAAATAATGAATATCACTGAACTGTGTTGTCCGTTACCACTCGAGTCGGTCCGTATGACTTGGTTATTACGATACGGCGATTTCAAATTCGGCACAAATACGCTATGGAATAAAAAACAATAGTCTCCGTGCGGCGCATTCGGTGGCAGTAGGTTATGATGTTTTAGACGGCGCACGATGAGACGGGAAGAGTGAAAATAATAATAATAATAAAAAACCCAACATTAAAATGAGCGGACGAAGTACAACGTCACTACCGATCATGAACGATATATGCGTGCGGTATATATACCTGTACACAACCGCGCGCGCGTGTATATCAAACATCGTGTCCTCTCGGTCTTCCGTGTCAGCGGTATACTTATTAATGTTTATTTATTTACTTTTTTTTTTTTTATCAAATATTTCGTTTCTGTTTTGCCGACAAACCCGGTCGTCATCATTGCCGTCGCGTCGTCGCCGCCGAAGATCGTACGTAGTACGTGTGTGTGTTTGTACCGTAGACATAATAACATTATTATTTATAATATTATACGGTATAAGCCGTTTTTTTTTATCCGCCGTCGCCAACGACGCAAACGCATAATACGATAATAGTTATATTAACAAAATTAATATTGTAGACTACAACTTGTAGTACCTACGTCTGGTGCAATCGTCATTATCGTAATAAATTTTGATTAGATTACATTATAATGTACGCGGGTATAATAATATTAGGTTAAGTTAATACTTTTTATCGGTGTACTACCGAAAACTCCTCCTTTGTATCGCACCGTATTGTCCGTAGCGCAATTTAGTGCCTTTTCAACTATGCCTACTGTTTTATGGTCACGTATTATTGTAATCATCGTTCTGGGCACAACCGTTTTGGGTAAAATCGATATATTTTCACATGGAATCTGACGGCACGTTCAGGTAATGTTCTCGACAAAGTCGATGGGTAGTCCGTTTGGGTAGATTTAATAACAATATATACGAATTCTATACACGCATTGTACAACATAATCAATATATAATGTTAATGTACAAAACATACGAAACAATATATTATGTATTATATATTTTCGTTTGTTCATTCGTATAATACGTTTAGCGTTTAAAACACTATTACACTACAGTTTCACGTTTACTGCATACTTTCGATTGACACACCGGAATCGTGTTTTATTTTTTTTTTAATAATTCGACTGAACTTAAAGAGTTTGAATAGTAGTGCACGTTATGCACGTATTAATCTTTTTGTAGCCGTAATTTTTTAAATTTTCAAATCCATAGTTAATTATAATAAAACTCTAAATAATACTAATGCACATGGTCACATAGGTATGTACGAACACGGAACACGCTGCTCGCACTAATCGTGCTAAATGTATTAGATTATAATTAATTCAAGTGTCGATGGTCTGCAGTTGTCGATTCCCTTCAACTGAAAAACATGATTATTTTTAATATGACAGCATGATGGCATTATACTCTGTTAACATTATAATTCGTACCCGAACGGGCAACCGAGTTCTTACCCAAAAAGGCTATGAATCGTTACCCAAGCGCGCTACGGGAAAAAAGTGGAATTCACCCAAACGTTTTCCTACTACAATATAGTATAATTTTACGACTAAGAATTTTTATTAAAAAAAATAATAAATTTACGACTTTTGTTTGTTGAGTTTTTGCGCACCTGCATGTTAAATTGGAATAATTGCTTGCGCCATCTCAACTCGTATACTGCTACCTATTAATTCTCTATTCTGTTTTTACCTGTATTCCTTTGTAAATTGCCGGCAGTCATTAGTAAATACAAATTCATAATTCATCGCGTGCAGTGCGGTACCCAGACAGTTTCCCTCGAGTGGGGGCAGCTGGGCTTCTTGTACTAATTCAGTTTAGGTGAGTATACAGTTTAATTTTTAATATCGGTAAAATAACAGTAAACATATGCGTAAAAAAATGCATATAAGCTCGCATCGGACAGTAACACGTTTTCCGGTTGAATATTTTCTGGGATATCATTTTCGTAGAAATTTATTTGACGTGTATGATGCGCGAGTTGTATTTTATCGTTTGTACGGTTTTGACATGCATGTATCGTAAAAATATGATTTTATTTTCGAAAGGCGTCGACTGACGTTTGCGTTCCAGTGACGTGAACTGAGCAATTTCAAAAGATATAACAGAACGAAAAATGCTTATTAAACGTGTAATGCGTAAGCCGAATGTGTATTGTTACTCATCTAAGACTTATCGAAAATCGAAAAAATGCATAGATGTTATTCGTTGCCGTTTTTAAATATATATAATAATAATACGAACAACTTAAATGTGTTAGCCAAGGCATATGAATATCAGGTTAGGTTAATTTTGTATTTAAATACCACTGTGCGAACATGTTCTGCACCGATCCGGTGGTGGTCGCCACGTCCAGTGCTTTGCCATCAAGTAAATTATCTTTCTCTCTCTCTATATATATATACACACATTATCTGTGAAAAATGTAAAGAACGTTAACGTTTGATCGAACTATAAAGTAATTTTAACCGCGAATCTCGGCAGTATAATCTATGCTATACAAACATATACATGTGGAAAACCTCAATTTTAAGTCACCTCCCTTCCGGTGACATATATACGTCATCTGTTATAACTCGCGATTTCAAATCAACCGAGTAAAAATGTGTAACGCGACACGTGCGCCGCATTTCTCGCCGTCTCATGACGTACGCTGTATATACGTACCTATGCACGCGTGTTAATTGTATCGCAACCTGCAGTAGCGGAGAGACCTGCATATTATTAACTCGTATATTGTGCTTACGTTTTATCTTCCAACGGTGAAAATCTTTCCGCCACAGGTCTTTTTGAATATTCCACTCACATACAGAGCGATCCGTGTCACTGCAGTACTATTGTATTACTACACCGAACGTATGTCTCTAAACGGATATTGGAAAAATCGAAATCGTATAATACAATTACCGCGAACGATCGGTTTTTTTCTCAACTCAGTATACAAAACACGAGTGTTTACAAATGAAGTCATCTGTATTTTCTTGACATATCACTGATACTATAAATGCGAATACTTTTTACTGTACATTTAAGTCACGATTTAGTGACATTTTATAACATATACTATACACGCATATAATAATATATATATTTATTTATATGATAGAGTTTTTTTTTTGGTTTTCCTGTCGTAGCGGTCTACCAATCATTTCACCATCTACCGTCTTTTGTAGAGAAAAAATTGAAAAACGAATTTTCAAGTTTCAAATTTTCAGCAATTTGGAAGATAATATTTTTGCCACACATTTTACATCGTTTTTCAAAACCTGCTACTGAAATATCACGACATAAATCCATCCAATCACATATTTTATGATTGCCACACCCTTTTAATATTGTAATCTGGGGTTTGAATCGAAAAACCAATTGTACGTTAGCTCAAGAATTTGCGATACAGACACCCATTTGTATCCTTATTTGTAAAAAAAATAATATCTCTTCCGGACGGACTGTTTATTGGTAACCTTTCCTTTTGCAACGTGTACATTTTCGATCTTTCCTTGTTTCTGTGAATATAGTTTCATATCCACAACCTGCACTGGTTCAATACTGTCGGTTATAATTCCATTGTCATTTATTTATTTTTTTCAACATAATTATCATGATTCACACGTTTACATTTGACCGAAAAAAAGGTGCACCGTGTACGAAAAGAATACGTTTCTTTTTCAACATTTTTCACATGACGACCGTCTCTTGAACGTCGCTTCGTAAACGGTTTCTACCGGAGTTATGTGTTGCGATACGCATGTGGTCAGAGCGCTTTACACGCGGTTGGCGTTCATGGACCGTCTATAACCTTTGCGCGGGGCGTTCGCGCACGAGTACGTATTACCATGCGGTGTATCCACTGCAAGACAAAAACGATTTCGGACCTCAACAGATGCAGAGCAGTGTGTGGGCACAGGCCGAAATGATTCTGCGCCGGTCTTCCGGTTCTCGCGTTAACCGTTATTACGCGTATCACATGCACACAGGTATACGAGGCGTACGTATATATATATATATATGTATAATATATAATATACCTTACGTATACACTACGACGACGACGACGATGACGACGACAGCGGCGGTATGCACACATACATTATACAATGGAGACCGATGTTGGCTGAAATAAAAGGAACCCCCTCTTCGCCCCCCGACCCGTCCGGCTTGCCTACACTCGCAGCGCACACACGCAAATGTGTGCGCGCCACCCCATTCGGGACGGAGAACAACACAATCGGGCGTCTGATGGGTCGTCTGCAGTACGCGCGCCCGCACACACACGCGCACACGTTTTACTACGTATTCGCGCGTATACACGAAGGATAGACAGGCGCCAGGATCCCTCATCCGAGGATAAATATATATACGTATATGTATGTGTGCGTGTGTATGAATAAAACGAGAGGTCCACACGGACCGACGTTTGTGTAATATACGATCGCGAGGAGAGATAGAAAGAGACGGATGGAAAAGTTTGCGAGTGCGTGTGAGCGCATGTGAAGGAGAGTATGCGCATACGCGCGTCTCTTAAACAAACAAACAGCGCGCGGTAGTTGATGGTGGATATGTAGGGAGGAAAAAAAAAAAAAAAACGGGGCACACACTTTTATACACGTATGATGTATGCGCACAGGGACCGGTGGGTAGATGGAAATTTCGGGTTCGCTTATGCAGTGTTTGTGTTTGTTCGACCACAATGCTCCTTTTCTCCTTTTTTCCCCTCTTTTTTTTTTTTTTCTATTTATCTTTTCTCTTTTTGCCATCACCGCGCGCGCTAGCGCCCGGGATCCACACACATATATATTATATTATAATATAGTTTTACGCCCGCACGCACAAGCACACTCCCACGCACGCACGCACCTTATTCCTTCGCACGGACGTCCCTCTCGTCGTACGATAAGCGCACGTTACGTGTTACGATAACAATAATATCCATATGTACAATATACCTACTCTGTTGCGGCAACACCGCAAATACGATTACCGCAATGTTTTCGATCCGCAGTGTTTCCGAACGCGCACGAACAAACGCGTTTTCAAAACGGCGAAATGAGAATAAATTGTTTGTTGTTTGCGCTCACCGTTTCGAGAAATAACCGTGGTCGGGATCCAACCGCATCGCTTTGTGCGTATAACGAATATTATAATAATAGCAGTGAAATATCCAACAACGGGTTCCTTTATAAAGCCGACTTCTTCGTCGTTTTAATCGAAAAATACGTATGGCTAAGGAGGAAATTAAGTATTAAGAAAACAGACTTTCCTCTGTTGAGCATCGTCTAGATTAATTATCTTCTATAAAGATAATGCTTGTTTTCATTTAAATCTATTTATGTATCATAAATTATTAGGGCCGGGTTTTCAATCGATTTTATTCGTCAGATATGTTATACATGTATATTTTTCCGTTTTTCATTGTTGAATTAGGTTTTGATTAATGAAAAAATGACTCGGATCTTACGAATTATGTACACATTTTTCTAAAGACATTCTACCCGCTTCTAGATACATTTTAAGTTATCCCTGAGCTATATTGCATGTTTCCCTAGGTACTTTCGTGCAAGCTCATTTTCCGATTTACTTTTGTTGATAGGTCAATCAGCACTAAATCGAAATGTTAACAGTTGATACGTGGTTGGTTAACGTGTGATAAACGATAATCTTTTACATTTTGTGATCATCGCACGATTTGCACTTATACGCTTCATGTTTGAAGTATTATTTGAAAGTTTTTGAAATAGATTTTTCAATCATGCTAGCGTAAAATGCTTGTTATTTTTCTCATCAAATAAAAATTCAGGATTTGTTAAATTAGCTAGTCATTCTTTGTAGCTTGTTAGTTGTTGATAATCATAATTAACAACTGCATTTAAAATGTTTACATATTTATATATGCACTAACATATGTACGGAACACTCCTAATTTCGGACTACACGCACTATGTATCGTTGTTCACTAAAAAATAGGACTAAAAAATGTGTGAACTTAGATAATATACAGGGCGATATTTTTCATGAAAACTTGACAAAATACTAACCCGTGGTGTATTATAATAATTACATATTATTATCTTTAATGTGACGACATAACACCACTATTATTCTGCCCTTCATCTGTATGCACGCATGTGTAACGGTTGAGCACATTCGAATGCTTTTCAAATATTGTATTTTAATTATTAACACCGATTTTTGAACAATTTATTTTTGTGCGTCTCGTAAAACACGACCTTATGTTCTGTAACGAGGGTAAGTGTATCATGTAATACATGCATGTAAAACTCAAAGTATTAACTGGGGCAAATATATTGAACAATTTACTATCGCATATAAAAATGTACCAAAAGAAAAAAAATACCAATATTTTCTAATACGAACACAATATATAAAAAGGCTTACGGGTATAATTATCTATTGTTTAAATAACAAAAAAATTAAATTAATTATTTATGAGATGGGCATTGATTAAGTACTACTGAACAAAGAAATAATTTTACACGCAAATCTACGAGTTTCTATAAATATCGTAATTGCACGTACTTGTAAAAATCAGGTAAACAAACCTCATTGAATTTGATTTTTAAATTTGAATAGTTTTGGATTTCGATCAGTTCCATTAGTATAAGTGCTGAAACTCTTACTGTGTCTATAGAAAAAAGAGAAGTGAACAAGCAAAATAATTTTATAAATATTTAAAAACTTATAACCCATTTTCGAATTAAGTCTTCAAACATAACATTTTTTCCGAATATTTTTTGTAGAAACTGGTTCATTTTTACTCGTTATATACGGTACGCGACAAATTTTCATTTTAAAATTGTGTTTTTAATAAATCTAATTTACATTTGAAATTCTTATTATGGTGATTAGGGGCTGTTATAATTTGATATTTTCTTTGTAATTTCAAATTTAAATTCGATAAGTGCTTTGTTATATCGACCATGAAGGATACGTCTTGTAACCACACAAGTGCTGATATTTTGTTCTTTAGACTCTAAAAATATTTGTAAGGCATCTTTTAACTTCCAGAGTGTGTCTAATACATTGGAGCATATATTCATTGTACTTCTATAACGTATGGTAAACCCGAATACTGGCTTACTAAATCGTTTAAAAAACAGAAAATTATCTTTGATTCGAACCACGTGATCATATAAAATTTACCATTAATTACATGTCGTATTACACGTTCCATTATTGATAACTTTTGTACTGAAGACTTCTTGATCATCAGAAGATAAGATAGAAAAATAGCTTAATGTGTAATCTAATATAGTTGTGACATAAAATAAAAATTGTTTAGTTTTTTTCTTCTTACATTGTTTTAATTTTTTTTTTTTACTATTAATAGCCCATTAACATTGGTAGCTGCGGGCCATATAAAAATGAGCCGTGTTTGACAAGCCTGATTTACCTAATACTTACCTATCGTAGACGCGTGAATCGCTGCACAAAATACGACCATCCTTCACTGTTCGAATACACTATAATGTTAAATTGGTGTATTGATAATTTTCATACTATTATGTTTCGTGTTGTTGTGTTTTCAAAGTGCGTTAATGTCTCTTGAGAGTTTACATCGTCCCCGCGGAGTACTTTTTCAAAATCTCATTGTTACCATAAGTATTCCAAACATGTAACTTACGATGTATCGACAACGGCGAACCCAGAAAATGCTTATGTAGGGGGGGGGCACATTATTTATTCTTTAAGTTAATTCATTTTAAAATATATTTTAAATTAGTAGAAAATATAAATAAAAAACATATTTTAGTACCAAATAATATTTTTACAATTTATTCAACTATTACTACCAACTGATATTTTCGTTTATGTTTTTTATATAACATGTCCAATACCTCTTCTAGGGTTACATCTATATTTCTTATATATCGTTATCAATATGAAGCATTGGTAAGTCATTGAGTGTATTCTGGTGCATAGTTGTATGACTACATAACGTAAGACACGCTTTTGAAATATTATATGTATTTATAGTTAGTTTTTAAAATGTTATCTAAATAAAAAGTTTAAAAAAATTACCATTTTCAATTACATGGGAGGAGGGGATGGGGGAGCACAAGGGCACGTGTACGGACGACGTTATTTGGAGTATATAAATAGAACGTTATTCGGTGTAAAGCGTTTCCGAAGACAATGTTTCTACATAATTCGCAGTCCAATTACTCCAAACTCGTTATATTACTGTTAACAACCGGTGGTATTCTTTTATTTTTCATACGCTCCATCTACACATTGGTAATTTGATTCGATCGATCAATATTTTTTCGGCCACACTAACGCCCGATAAACCGGTTTTAATGAAATCAACCATATGTTTTCGGCCCGAATGTATTATAATAATGTATATGGTTTCCAAAAACCTATTACAGAAAAGCCTCGAAATTACACATCGTATCAAAACCGTTCGATCGTGATGTGCGCACAGCGCTACGGTGGGTTACGCGCGTATAGCTCTATATATTACACCTCACGTGTGTTATGGGAAGTTAGGGAGGCTCAGATATTCACAAAATCGAAACGTGTAAAAAGCGTACAGGAAGTTCATACGTATGGTGATGTCTTCTATTACACGGAGGACGTATTCAACGAATGATTGTCTTATAGCTCAAACGATTTAGAACTGCGCGGCGGGGGGCTTATAAAATAAATCGTGTAAAAAGTGTTGTACCTATAATTTTAACCGAATCCGACGAACGTTTTGAAACAAATGCCCATAGATGAGTGTACTGTTATCCTTAAATCCTAATATTTTAGTCAGTGTATATATTATTACAGGTAAATTTGGATATTTTAATATGTAAGCGAATCGTATAGTTGCAGTCGCCAAGTCATGTCCGGCTTGGCTCTGACAGCCGCGTCATAACGTTTCAGTTAGTAGTATTATTGTCATTGCGAGCGTTCTTTAATGAACCATTCTAGTGTGATAATGAACATAACACGTATATAACGCGATCAAGTTGAAAAGCAATACAGTCGACTACGAGAGGGGAGGCAAAAACTTTATTCGCAATATTCTAGTGAGGGACTGCAGTAATCGTATTCGTAAAGGCTCAGACACATCGATCCGCGCACTGCAGCCGTAAGCATGGTATTATAAAATAGAGTCTGTAGTTACGTTCACTATATTATAATATCGGATGGTCATGCTTTGGTAATCGAAGACGTTTCTTACGCCACCCCCGCTTTGCTTCAAAAACCGCTGCAAAAGCAACAGGTGCAATGTATAAGGAGCCTACAACAGCGTCATGTCGCTGTACGCATACAAGAATTGGACGCTTTGATCTGAAAATAACTGTGGAAAATTTTTTTAAAAAAAAATAGTATTGCGTGATTAATTTGTTAGCACTTCTTATGTAAAGTCGATTATAATATTACAATAAGTACATGTTATTTTTTTGTACAGATTTGTGATGATTTACAATACATAATATATATATATGAAAACTTTTGAATTTAATAAATCATAGATAATTTAGTTTATACTGACGTAAACTCCACGCAAATAAGGCTTTTAACGTACAAAAGAGATTCACTTAACACTACGTTAAGGCTATTAACGTTATTACTCACAGGGGTATCTTAAAAGGGAAGAGTCTTTCAATATCAATACAAACGGATTTGTAGTACAAAACAGTTGAAATATAATAAACGCTGTAAAAATCAAACACAATAATACGCAAATTAATTAAATATTATAATTTCGTCGATAACTGCTGCAGCTCGTGTCGACAAAATACACGAAAAGTACGTCGACCGTTCCTCACATAAATCACTGGCAGACAGCTCGTTGCGCTCGTCACTGCCGCTGCCTTGAGTAGGTGAGCGGATTGTGCTGTCACTGTATCTTTCAGCATCGAGTTGGCTACGCGATATGTCTCTGATATACCTACTATGCCTACACGCCACTAATGGCGGTGTGAACGTCGTGATTATGCTGACGCGTAAAATGAAATGTAAAAATCTATAGATAGTGATAACAATACAGTTTGGTCGGTATTATGTACAATCATACCTCACGTAACTTAGTCTTTAGATTATTACATCACCATGGTACCGTTGTGCTTACAACTACGTTGTTTCGCACCCGTCCCTACAACGCTCCGTACAGCCTACATACTACGTGGTATGGCAGTAGAGTATACAATCGTATTTTGCGTTCGCGGCCTCGAAAACTGCAGACTGTGCGCTTTCCCGGCGGTTTCCACTCGGGTAAAAGCGATACCAGTAACGCGTAGGCACACCGGTAGTTTTTCAACAGAACACGACGAAAAACGCGTACGCGGGGGTATACCACGGGGTGGTGGCGTCAGTGCATTATAATAATATAGTAGTATACGCGTTATTTTTTATACGCATAATTTAGACGTACATATTATAAAGAGGCTCTTATTATACGTTAATCCACCGTGCACGCGTTGTCGCGCCGATTTTCTGTTACCCGCGGTGCTCTGGTACACATGCGCGACGACGACCGTATTGTGTTCTCGCACTGTTCCTCGGAGGAGTGATGCCGTGGGGCTTAGAGAAGAAGGAAAAAAAAAAATCCTAAGAAAAAGTGGACACCGCGCGAGCGGGTAATGGTCTATATGTGTATAAGATGCGAAACAATCAACCCTATACCGGTTCGTATACATATATATATATATATATATGTGTGTATAGTATAATATATACGTGCGGGACGTGCATTGTGCAACAATAATGCTTAACGACCGTATCAAGGTTTTAATAGACTATAGCTGCTGCTGCTGCTGCTGCAGTAAATGTCAAGATTTTGGCTTGCCGAACAAACACCTGAAGGGTCTTATTCTCCCTCTCTCTTTCTCTCTCACTATATTTCTCCCGTCCGCGGTGTGCACGACGACGACGACGATGACGACGAAACGGACTGTGTGTATCTGTGTGTGTGTGTGTGTGTTATTATTATTTTTTTATCCTCCGCTGGCTCTCGAGACTAGCTCATTGTACGAGATAAGATCCCGGATTATGTTACGCGCCTTTCATCATTTTTGTAATGTTTTCTTATCGAGATCTTTCGATCTATTTTTTTTCACCTACTTTTTTTATTATTATTATTTGTTTGTTTTTTTTTCATACGCACACCCTTATCTTTTTTAGCCATTGTAACGCGCGGAGCCTCCTGCCAAGCCGCAACGACTGCGCGACGACGACGTAAGCTGTAACCTTATACAATAATGATGATATTATTTACTGATGTTCGTTTCTCTTTTCTTCTCTTCTATACACACACACACACACACATAGTACTTCAATATACCTACATATATGGGTATTTATATATATATTGGATTTTTTTTTCTTCTTTTCATTCACACG
The DNA here is from genome assembly GCA_949715065.1 of Periphyllus acericola. NCBI lineage: Eukaryota > Metazoa > Arthropoda > Insecta > Hemiptera > Aphididae > Periphyllus > Periphyllus acericola. The sequence continues at coordinate 61,561,936 of OX454264.1, forward strand.
TAAATCGTACAAGTGGAATTCACGCAATATATATATATATATATACAAACTCGTCGTCTCTATCTCTGTGTGTGTATATATATATATATATATATATATCCCTCTCTCACCGTTCTCGGCATATATACAGTTACACTCAATAATAATATCACTAATTAGCTACTGATATGTGATATACGATTTCATGTTGTACGTCGTAAGGAAACGCACGCACGGGTAAGCCGCCGTACACGGCGTAATAATAATAATCATTTATAATATGCCAATATAATACATGTACGTAGTAATGATTTGACCGGAGTAACACGTAGGTACTATACGAGTATAATCGTCGAGGAATCACAAATTACGTACGCGTAACATAATATTTCAGGAGAAAAGCATACAGGAAATGCGCGTCGTCGAGCTCCGACGATAAAAAGCTTTGGAAAATATCACAGAACTATATTCGGCGATAACATTATACCATTATATTAGGCGACCTTATTATTTTTGCTAACTCAAACAACAAAATTAGTAAATGTATAGGTAACGATTTTAAAGCACAAATCATAAATGTTTATACTCAAAAACAGTAATTATATGATACACTAACAGTGAAGAAAAAACGCGATTAATACGGGATAGACTTGAAAATACGGAATAATAAGGGTCCTGTAAAAGTTTCGTCGGAACAACGTGGCACAAAGTTGAAATTACAGTATAGATCGTGGTTTCTTAATTTTTTTATTCGAATATAACAAGAAAATAATATTTTTAAATAAATATTCAGCCACAAACAATATGTATTTTTAGTATTGACATCACGACAGTAATACTCTTTCAAATCAGCATAAAATTATTAAAATTTTAATCAAAATCGAACGTTTTTCTTTTTGAAGAGATGAGGCTGAACTTTATGTCTTAAAAGGGTCCATGAAAAAATATAAAGTGCAATATGTACAAAGTATAGATCGATATTACGCGCGAACGCAGTGAATGTTGACTGTTTAAAGTTTCACACCGAACGCATCGAAAACGAAGGACTCGGTGAAACGAAGCACGCCTATGTGTGCCTACTTTTTTTCTGAAAAGACCTAAAACTGTTCCGTTGTAATAACCAAATACTGCACGTTCAGCGGCGGGAAAACGTTGTTTCTAGTAACAAAACCGATCGCGGTAAGTTGATGTTTTGTTAGCGCCGACGGTGTTCTTCGAACGTGGACGAATCGAACAAATCGGTGAAGTGTGATATTGCAATGCGCAGAAAACCGACGGTCGGTGCAGCCTGTACCTGTACAACATTGTACCCACTCGTCGAGTTACCACCGGGGTCTCATCGAATAATAATAATAATATAATGTTTATCATGTCGATTGCAGTGTAAATAGAATAAAGAAATCGCTCTGCTCGCTCGAACTTAATATCGCCGTCGCGCGATATCACCTTACATAATTAATTTGTAAACAATATTATTAACAACAAAGATTATACGCGGCGACGTGACGGACGCGAACAAAATATTACTATCAAGTTCTGAAAACGTCGTTTGACTGAGGGGGACGAAATTAAAATATAAAAAAAGGAACGCGCGTACCAAACAGATAAATTTGTCAACCGTTTCCTTTTAAGACCTCGCGCACAAAGGTATGCCTAAAACGCGTGCGCGCATATGATATAGCCGTGAAAGCGAAAAGCGTACATTGTACAATAAACGTAATATAAAAACCCTAGAGTGTATATCACCACCGACCGAGAAAATAAAACGAGCCGCGCGCGCAGGGGTGTCATCGATCTTCGGCTCTCGGGGTTTAAATAACAGTAGCAGTTATACATTGTATCGCCATTGACAAAAGAATATAAGCGACCATTCATTACGCCTACTTGAGTACATAAAAAAAAACGCGTACGCACTGCATGTTAAAAAAAAAAAAATGAGAATATAATACCGTCGGGCACATATATAAGAACACTTATCGATAATGCGCTACGGATGAAAAAAAAGAGAAAAAAAAACATCTTAACAACGCGTTCAAAGGGACCACCGATTCTATTATTATCGCGTCGAGTGTGTGTGTGATTTATACGCTCCGTTAAGTAGAAACACTTGACTCGTGTGAGTGCGTATCACGGACGGGGTCGCCGCCGGGGGTGTCGGGACAAGGGCAATCTGGTCCATCCCACACCGTATTATGTACTGTATACACCGTTGCAGTGTCGTCTTCAAAGTCAACCCGTTTTTGTACACAATAACACGCGTTCGTGTATTATTGCTGTACGAACGTATACGTATAGATGTCCTGGCGACGCACGCGCTTGCAGACGCGGACTTGAACGAGAAAAAGTCACGGGACGGAACGTATTGTGTGCAAAGGGCGTGTTTTAAGAGTTTTTTTTGGCGCGCAAAGGTTACAATAATTCATAAGACGTACGGCGACGGTAATCGTAACAAACCATCTGCATAATATTATGTGGTCCAAAATAAGGTACTGCTGGTGTGTAGTGTGCGATCTACCACCGTTTCTGCGAAAATCTACAATTTTCCACCACTTACTCTAAGGGTCCCAAACACTGCGTAACACACTCAATAGTTGCGAGATAAACGGTGAAGTCCGTCGAAAGATTCGACTTTCGAAAACATTTTAAATGACACGAGAGCAACCTTTTGCGAGTGACCAATATGTATGTAGTAACCGCAGTTGTATCTTTTCATATTATTTGTACTTAAGGCAAAAGTTCGAATAAATAAAAATTGTTTCAGACGAAGCCCCCCGGCTGGTTTGTGAGCTCTTCGCGATTTGTGCGGCTACAAGAATATATCGGTTTATTTGCGCATAAAACGAGTGAACGGTCATAAACGTCAACACACACTTCGCGATTTCCGTGCACAAATCTGAACTCGGGTGTTGGGCTAGGTCGTACAGTTTTGCCCGCGCAACGTTATAGGCTTATTAAAATGTACGCGCATCTCGTTAGACGTTGCAAACGCGATAGGTATACATTAGTAATCGGAGACCTGTACCGTTGTCGGTTCGTTATCGATATGTAACACTCGTGAGTTAGTCACTCAATTACGATAAAACGTGTTCATAAGTCTGTTCGGAATTAACATCTATATGTACTGCGCTGTTCGTAAAATTCGCATTAAAAATGATTTCAAAACGGACGTGGAGATATCGCAAAAGTGGTTGATTCCCGAGTATATGAATAAGCTATCTGAAGTTTTTTTTTTTTTTTAACTATTCATATTCGAGGTAATCATCGACATAGCTTGCATTTTAGTTGTTGAAAGTTCACCAACAAAAAATGCTATTTAAAATCAATTGTCATTATCGATAAAATTCAACATCAGAGAATCAACTCGAACGCAGCCCGTAAAAGCATAGTAAAGGTTATTGTTATAAATGTTACGGTGAAAGACGTCAACGTGGTGAATGACGTAATTTATCGGTAAATGCCTACAATTACAACATTAAAGTTCTAATAGTTTTAAAATTATAAAATATGGAGGACCAGGAAAAATTTGATGCGATCGAAAATATTATAAACAACAAAAAAAATAATGAAACGATTTTTAATTTTGCGAAAATGTTGTGTAATTACAAGTGTTACAATCATATTAACATTTGTACCTATATTCAATATCATGTATATTCGCATAATAGGCACTTGTTTTGTTTATTGTAATGAAAATTACGAGATTAATCATAATTTACGAACAGTATTAGTTTATGACGTCGTTTACCGATGAAAATAGACAATTTGAATTTAAAATACTCTTTCTTATAACGTTTACCAACTATGGTCTTTCGCTGTAACATAGGTATGTATCGGACCGCGGGTATATTCTTATACCGAGCGCAGTTATATTTCGTTTGTACACGTCCCGCGTCTTCCGTCGAATCGGTGGTGGCGAAACGTGAGCCGGGACTTCTGTTTATACGATGTGAAGTACGAGATCGCGTGTAACCACAACTACACCACAATACGTTATTGTACGAGTTTGACCGGAGACGTGAACATACAGGACCGTAGCCACGTTCAAGTCGAGAAGTTTTTTATACCACGTGAATAAAAAAAATAAAAATAAAAATAGTGTTAATTACGTATTTAAATACATGTAAATACGTGTACACACACACACACGCACACGCACACTCACACGATTTATGCGCGCATCGTGTGTGTACCGCGGGGAAGGTAAAAGAAAATACAATAAATCGGTAAATTTATTACGTTCGAGGTGCCATTATAATTTAAACGTTCGCTGTCAGCGTGTGAAATAGGTAATAAATTACTTCTGTGTTCTAGGTGTACTCACACATACGCACGCACACACGCGCACGCACACATACACGTCTACATACACGCACACGTCTCCACATTGATATTATATATTATAATACTCTTGTTCTACGTCTGGTATTTATTAGAGCGAACGACCGGCAGCGCGTGGAGCAGGAATAAAACCGAAGGAAAAAAAAACACGCTGTAAATAACCACCGACGGAGCAGTGTACAGACCCGGGCCCGTTGATAGCGGTCGAAATTCGCTGTAGGCGGACCGCTGCGGTTCGTTGCGACGGTCTCTGCACCACCACCACCACTAAGGCCGGATTATAGGGTCATAATCTATGGGGGACTATGATTACTTTAGCCTTTAGGTGAGGTCCTTTTATCCGAGACAATTTTTATACAGATACCTATAGCGATTTGTATTAAATATTAGTTTAAATATATATTTGTATATTGCAGTGTCGTAATAATCGACAAAACAGTACTAGAGTATAAAGTGTACCTTATATTAAAATATTATACCATAATTGTATTTATTTCATTAGTATTTGTATCACGTGTCTCATCGATATGATTTGGAAAAATTGGATTTTCAGTTGGTTGTAACTTGAAAGTAATTTGACAATTCAGCAATTTTGCAACCTAACTCTTTTCTAATTTCCTGGGCTTTTCTTTTTGAAGCATCAGATTCATGTTTACGAAGTACATGATTTATATATACATTTTTTAATGGATTTTTAAATAAATAATAATAAATATGGTTCTTAAAATAAATACGAGTCAACACATTTATGGCCTGTTTCAACTTACGGCCCGAGGCTATAACCTGAGGCCCCCCCTTTTTTTACCCAGCTCTGGCCACTACAAACTCACGGGGGTGATTTGAAGTCATTACAAAACGTAGTACAAAAATTTGTAAGACTTGCTCGAGACACCCTTCAAGGTGGAATTTTACGTGTAGTTTGTCGTGTTACTGCATTGTATCATCTCTCTGTAAATTAAATTTATTACATGAAGTTAATGCTCAAGTTAATGTCCGTTTTAAAGTGTAAACGATACGTGTAAGCCTAGATAATTTACTTCTAGTCAATTCATGCAAACACACTGCACAAAAATAACGCAAATTAGTTTATGTCTTATGAATATCTATTGGTCCAAAAGGGTTGTAGTTTTATCGATGGACCACACGGGCTTCGCCTCTTCAAGGAATCAAAAACTATGCGGGAATAGGGGATAAAATCCACTAAACGAGTTTATTCGTTATACTTGTTATTATTGAACGTATAATTTATCATGCAAATGATAACACGTTATTACGTCATTTGCGAATAATTTCATAGTAATCTTACATATTATAGTGTACCTATATAGTATCTTACATATTAAAAATACAATACAAATGAAGTGAAATAAAATAAAGATACAGATACAGATTTGGTTTGATATAATTTGCAACCCTCCAACGCTGAAAGAGTTCACAGTATGTAATAATTTCTATTACTGCAGTATAATATCAGTAATTACAAAATGTCAATTAAACAGATAATACAGGCGGTTCCCTGTGTACAATATAGTTCATCAGCGATTTCCGTTGTTTTTTTTCTCCGCAACACACCCTTCATCGTTTTTTTAATTTTTGTTTCCAACGTTCATTTTGTTCTGCACCGCACTATATATCTATATTTAACAACAATTGACTACATTTTGGCGGCCGAGGAAAATTAAAACGTTAACGCTGCACACTCGGAATATATTATTGTAATATTATATACACTATACTGTTAATATCCGCCGCGGGAACGCAGTACAATATATCGAAACACCGAATGAAAATATTCCACTTCGTGTATGCGTGGTCGAGGCGTTCTTATTAAAATAATGCGTATTATATTATATACGCGTTGTCATCGGACACTGTCGGAGAAGAAACCGCAAGAATTCGTCGTCAAACGCCACAGCCGCCGTCGCCCCGTTCGGTTCTAGAACCAACTCGTATAAATAATATATATTTACAAACAGGTGGCAACAGGAAGTGTGCTATCGCGGCGTGCAGACGGTTAGGAAAACTCTCTCACGGCTCGATATACCCACCGTAAGGCCATGACCACTGCACGTATCGTCCTACATCATGTTTTACACTCGAGACTGCTCCATATATTTTATAATATATTTATATGGCTACTATATTATAAGCTCGATGTACGGATTCGGATTTGAAACTCTGGTTGGATTTTACCTGTACATCACCCCGGCCCCGCATCCATTTGGGGTTTTTGAACATTTTCTCCTCGGATATTTGAAGAGTTAATGTGTGAAAGGTGTTCTTTGTGCCGAAAAAAAACAAGTAGTTTTATTTCTTTGCTTTATGCTTTCTATGTGCCCAAGGCAACAATCCACAATGATTTACAAGTGTCAAATCGGTTTATTCCTACTTTTAACACTCGTCTATATTGATATCACCTGATCTATGTATGTGCCTCGCCAAGTGTCTCGGGCATTTATAAAAAATATTTTTTTCGGCGCAGAAAACGTTTGATACGTGTCACTCTTCGTTTATATTATACGATTTGAATGAATTTGTACGATTTTAGTGATTTTTCGTCGTCAAGAAAGAACATAGCAATATACGTATTTCGACGATGTCACCGGCAGCTCACGAAAAACTCACGAATTTTCAATAAAATAAAATGCAGTGACGCTATGACGTTTCAAGTGCATTTTGCACTTGCAGTAAACGTCCATTATAGTCTTCGCAGTGGCGTGTCCGTACGGCTAGGTACGTTTTGTTCTGCTCTGCTCAGTACTACGCATGTCTACAGCCTACACACGGATTATCCACCTACAAATCTGCTGTGAGCACCATTTTCATCACTTATGACATCTGCATGAGTAGTAAGTGTTTTAATAAATAAACAAGTGATGGAAAAAAAAAATTAGCGGTCAAATAAAAATTGTTTAGGCCCGGGCCTAGTCTGCCTATACCGTATAAGCTCTGATATCATGCGTATATTATATACGTACCTGATGGCCGCCCAGATAGCGCCTGCGAGTTGTAAACGGTTCCCGCGGACATCTCTCCACGTACGACGTAAATTATTATGATCAACAGAGCTACGATTTGAATACGCAATACACGTTTTTATTCTTCCAACGACCTTGTCAGTACATCATATCCACGATTTGTGTATCATTCCAATGCAAATGGTACGACTTTCATATTCCAATAATAATTATCATTGATTGTTTACGAAATGAGTAAACGACGGACGGGGTTCCAAACGACAGTTTTTTTTTCCAGATCTGTTGTTGCGCGCTCACGTCGTCAAACGGCTGTTACACGCACGCGCAAAAATCACGGATAACACTGTAATAATATGTTTGTTATGAGCGAGTGCGTTCCCGAGGTCGATGTTTGCAGTCCTCCACGGTTTCTATTGTACTACGGGCGCGAGAACTGCGCGGTGTTTATTATGTACACGTTATGTGTACGTCCCGCGCACGACGTGCAGCACCTTTAGAGGATAATGGTCTCGCGCGGACGAGCCGTATGCACACGGAGAGACGGAGATATTACGGGCGAGATACGGATCTGACGGACGATTTGTACGCCGCCCGGTGTGAGAAAGGATTGGCCGTCGTGCCTGTACAGGGTGTGCGTACAAAGACGGTTTTGATTGACCGGTGTCGCTCCCCGTACGGCGTGCACGTGTTCGTAGTAAATCGAGCTTATTAGCACAAAAGGATAAAACGATCAGATCTCCGTGCGCGTGTGAAAATGACCGATAGTGGGGTGTGTGAACGGATTCGGACGAAACAGGACTCTGGACAGGACACGACACTCGAACGACGCGATACTTCTTTAAGCGTGCACGTGAACGTTGTCTATACATTTTTAGCGAGAGTCATTCGTTTTTATAAAATTAACGATACGTCCCGTACGGTAAAGGTACGACAGAAATCTGCGTCAAAAGAGTGTGCGGTATATATATTCAGAAAATAATGTCTACGGTACAAAAATAATATATACAGATAATATAAGACATGATTTAGTGTGATACCGAATAGAGAATATCTATCGACAATTGGCTCATTATAAACGAACGAACGAACGAAAAAAACCGCGATAACTAATGATGAATTTCGTTCGGAAAACGATAGCATTCACCTCGATCGAGAAGTTAACTCAATATTGCTGTTAACAGTTTGAAATGCGATAAAACCGACAGTTTTCACGAATAATGACTGCTGTTGAAATGCACTATTTACTTTCGAATAGGATCAAACACTAGGATGAATGTTGTATCGGGTCGTTTTTGTCCGCGTACGTTTTTTCGCTTATGAGATGAGATTAATACAACTAAGCGGAATCTAATATTTCCTTCCAGTCCTCGCAGTTTTTTTTTTTTTTAAATATTTTAGAGATATTTACAATCTATAATCGTACAAGCACAATAAGTTAATTTGTTATCTACAAGAAAAATTATGATAATGAATTATAATATGGAATAACGTGAAGGAAGTATCCACTCATTAGAAACACCTCTGAAATATATATATATAAAATATTTTTGAAATGATTGTCACGCTCACTTAGGTATTTTACGCATCGGATCTCGAAGGAAACCAACACAAATCGAAATCCCATAGCTCAAGTATACTGTATAATTCTGGGGCGGAAATAATCACCCCCGATTTCGATGACTAGTACTAACTTAAAATTATGTATACATGAGATATTTACAGCTAGTGCACGTTCATAACGTTACGTTAGAATGATCCTGTAGACGTGTACGAACATGTTGTTCGTGTACTCTATTGACTTGGTTTTATTACTTATTAGTAGGAATTAATGAAGGCCACTCCTCCGTGAATAGACTCGGGATGCGCCGCACCCCCCGTGTTGATAAAAAATATAATAGACTTCGGCACTCCGTGTGCTGACCACTATTATCGCGTTAATGAATGCTGCAGCTTCATTATTATTTTCAACATGCAGATTTTATATGTAATTTTATAGGAATTTATTTTTCTCGCCAAAATCGATATATGTCCATCTGACTGATTTAACACGGATACTCTTGTACGGAAAATCGCCTAAGGAAAAGCAGTACGATGTATGTTCGCTAGAATCTGAGTTGTAAAATATTTTATGATATTTTTAATGGTACCGGAAGAATATAACGCCAAAAAATGTGCACGAAACCGTTACACACTTACACGCGAACGCGCGATTACAATATTTTAATATGCAGTTAAATATTTAATTCGATTCGTAATTACTTTTTAAAATTCAAAACTGATTTTTTGCGCATACATTTCACCGTCGTTACGCGCCTTACGTAGGCGTGTCATTCCAAATCAAACGAAGGATGGCGAAAAATATATATTATTTTTTAAAAGTTTTCTTTTTCACGCAAAAAGCTTTTATTCACCACACGACATCGCAGCTTAACGTCGGTACTTTAACTGTAACGGTAAAAAAAAAAAAATAAACAAAAAACAACGAGAGAACCATTCAGCACAGACATGAGTTTGGAACGAGAAATCCGATACTTTAGGAAATCCTGGAGTAGGTACAATTTAAACGTTATTCGTAGACATACATATTGTTCAGTGTTCGCGCTGTTTTATCCCGACCTATTGTTATGTTGAATACACGTAAACAGGTACAATTTTTATCGATGATTTGTGTTTCGAAAATCGGTAAAACGTACGGCTATATCAAAGGTATATTTTTATAACTATTCGTTTTTTGGATATATACGTATAGTTTGAACGAAAAGGTTCGCGACGAACGCGTTTGAAATACGAATTATATATTCTGTTCGGAGCGTTTGAGAAGAGATTTTTGTCTCATTCTAAAATATACATTTAATCATCAATTTACTGCATGTATACCTACTCGTATATACGACTGAACAAAAAGAAAGTAAATATGTATTATATTATACAATATAGGAGCCATTATAGGAACCATTATAGGAACACTCTTAAACCCAGAAATCACTACTTTCAATTAGCCGAATCTTTTTAATAGACGATTGGTTGCTGAGCAGCTAAAGTAATTATCAAATAATTATGTACATATTTATTACGTACAATTAAAAAGCCCAAATAAAAAAAAAATAGAAAGCTATACTGTGGGCAATACATTAACCCGGTATTAAATCCGTGTCAAAGCAGTGACTTAAAATTTGTATATTTTTAAACATTGAAGGTCTCCTTTATACCACCCAGGACATATGCAAGGACCTTGTCCAAATTATTAGGTCAGAGAACTCCACCGAAAAGGCGGGTATATTGGTTGAACGCTTCCGTGGAATATCTTTAGAAATGTTCGGTCCCGTTAAATAAGTGACCGAAGAAGTTATCAAACACCTTCTGATCATGTTGGTCCGGAGAATTTTTTAATTCCATCAAAGATTTCATAACGTTTTTGGTCGGATGAGTACGGTCAGTAACAGCTTAGGAAAGTGTACTAAGGAAACAGCTTAGTATACTTTCCGGTCTGTATGGTTACCAGTGCTTGTACTGTAGAGTGCAGTAGTATACATGTCTTATCCTTTACTGAACTATATTCGCTACGAGAGTGAATCATAATCCGTAATATCAGAAAAGAGACCATGACGTTGAATAACAGTCATTGTGGAGCGCAAAAAATGCACTCGCTAAGTAATTATACCAAAAAGACCATGTGAAGTTACACGTTTTTAACTTTGTGCCAACCGTTCAATAGGCACCCACGAACATTTGTCACGTTTATTTCTGATATTATTTCTTAATAGTAGTGGCAAGTATATACGTTTAAAAACTATGAGATTATTATACTTGTTTACAATTAACATATAAGTATCATAATGCCACAGATCTTATCTGATCTGCGATGATATCAACAATCGTAACTATGAACTGATAACCGACCGACGGACGGGCAGACAGACACAATAAATTGTTATAAAAACCTAACACTACAGGATAGCACGGTGAAAAATGAATATGATACACAGGCGACCATCAATGTTTTACATATTCAGCGCGGTGAACGTCCAAGTCCGACGCTTAAAGTATGGTTTCGGTATCGATGTCGGCTGCCTCGGAGGCTGGCGCCCCGGAATCGTCTTCGACCGTGGTGCCGGACAAAAAATGTTTCGGCGTCGTCAACTACCGCGTCCATAACCGTTGCCGGTTCCGTGTTCACGAGAGCCGCGGATTTTCTTGTTGCTTTTTCTCTGTTGGCCAAGAAACTCCGGTCGATCACGACTATGCTCAATGACGGCACAACGCTACTTGGTGCGGATATAATATTAATATATTGTATTATAATAAATGAACAATTAAAAAACTTTTTTTTTAAGTTAAACTAAAATAACAAAAAATCATATTTAACACTCGTGTAGTTATTTCGCGGAGTCATTTTATTCTTTTTATTCATCCATAAATTGTAAACGGGTGAAAACGCTTTAACATAAGATAGAACAAAGTCTGAATTGATACGGTTAAATCTAGATAATAGTACACTAATATTACAATAATAGAACAAAATACAATTAGATAACACACTGTAAATATTCTACTTAAAAACTTCAAGAGACATACAAAAAAAATCGACCGAGTTCACAGTTTTATTTGCTAACAATAGGACTCGAGGAAAATGTGATGCTGAGCTATAATTTGTGGTAAAGATTTGAACGTAAGACATTGTATTAGCTTTTAAAATAATTGTATTATCTACAAAGAAAATCTTTTGAAAAATCATGTGTCTATGAGATATAAAAAAATCGATTTTGATCGTGGTTGAAATTTTTCGCAATTTAATCTCTGTTTTCTCAATATTCAGAAAGCTGTTGAGAAATTAAAACAATGACTTGTTCTAAGTACCGATTGGACAAAGTTTCCTACCAAAAAAGTACCTTGTTTGTGTATATCGGAGCACTACTTCTGGTCAAATCCATGTTCGCTGACAATCTAAAAAAAAACGTCGATACCGTACGCGGTCGTATAAGATTGTTTTACGGTTTTTATTGCGGACGAGTTGTCGCGTAATTCAAACACGACGCGATAAATACGACCGTATACAAGCTAATCGCGACCGAGGGGGGGAGGTGGTGTGGATCTTTCGACTTGTGCGAATAATATTCAAACAACCGCTTAGCGTATGCAACGAACACGTTTCATATAGTTGAAAGTCAAACTGTGTGTACGTGCTGCGTGTGTTACGCACGAGGAGGGTACGATTAGTACGGAGGGTAATTGATGGCAATTCATAAAAATACGCGTAGAAGAATGGAAAACGTACGGACATTTCGTGGTGCGGATAACTATTGATGGGCGGGGGGTAATCGACGGTCCACCGTGTACAGGGTGTTATATAATATTATTGCGTGTTCACGCGTATTATAATATGATACATAACATTCGGCGTGAAGGCACTTATCGCCCGGACCGGTGTCCCGCGTCGAGTTAATCAGCATACGTGAGCAACAACGGGAGATGTAACTTTTTTCTTTCTTTTTTCCACGCAAACGAGAACGTACGATTATTATTACTATTTGAACGCACGGGTGGTAGCTGCGCGCGCGTGCGTTTTAACATTACCGTACCGTTTCGAGGTACCCACCCGTAATACATTCCGCATAATGATGTGCGTGTTGTACTATAGTACTGTTCGGACTGGTTTCGTTCGACGCGTATAATTTTATTACAGTTCCACCTCCGAGCGCGGCGTGTGTGCTGAAATTAATTTTGCCCACTCGTCACGCGCGTTCGCTATATATTATATTTACTTTTCACGTGACGCGAACAATCAAATAGAAGTTTCCGAGCGCCAAACCGCCACGAGACGGTGTGCATCGGCTACGTACAGAGCGCACATCTCACCTTCGATGTAGCAGCGACCTGTTCGCGTATTATACAACACTATGTTTTGAACTGCGCATTACCGCCATACGCAGATAGTATTGTAAGTAAAGTTTGACTTTTATGTGCGCGTGTACTACATTATTATGGCACGACCGGGAAAAATATGTATTCTTATTTTATCCCGGCGTGCGTGGTGCGCCTGCCCACCGGGTATAGGTTGTATATTACGGGCGCGTGTTGGTGGTATGCACTTCACGACGTGGTATAAAAACCGATGCACAATGAAACCTCTGGTCGGCGATAAAATAAAAAATAAATGAATAAATAAAAAAAAATACGCGTATTCATAAAGGTGAACGGCAAGCGCAACTGTGCCACTTCACGGGTATCTTCGGGCGTAGGATATCGATTTCAGTTACACGCCGAGAACATATGCGTACGCGTACATACACGTACATATACATCGTGTGCGAGTGCGTACGCGCAGTACGTGTACAGGGTGGTTGTGTTTCGACGCGGACAATTATACGAACAAGGGTATTTTAAAAACAGACGAATTCCAATCGATACCCCGTTCTCTGCACAACATGATATTTGAATTTCCCCCGTTCGAACCTTTCACCGGTCTACCGAACGGAGGCTAACTACGTGAAGTGACTAGCTCGGTGAGAAATATCGCTCTTTCAGGGGACGGTCAGTTCATCCCCTCAGGCAGTTTGAAAAAATCCACTACTACACTCGATTATTACGAGCAATTATACGACATACGGAACACCCGAACACGCGTTATCTCCGGCTCAATACGAGTTTCCGCGAAAAGAACGAAACGCGCGAGATATCGCGTTTTCTCGGCGTCCGAATGTACCACCCTGTGATCTGTATGTATTGGTATATGAATATGCGGTACAATGTGTGCGTCGGCAAACGAGAGTTTTACGTTTTCGAGAGAAAATGAAACAGATAAAAAAGTACCGGCGTCGACTCCGAGCCGAGTGCTTTTATCATTAAATATTTGACGTAGCAAAATAAACAGCCACCTATGGTGGAAAACGTTTGAAGGCGGAAAGTGTTAAATGAATCAAATCGATTTAATTCTTAACTGACCGATTTTGCAAAAGAAAAGCTCCAAAAATAAATTGTATTTGATACATTGCGAGTATAACGAGTATTTTTTTTGTTAATTATTCTGAAGCATCGGCAACTATGCGGCCAATAGGTGTAGGGTAGAGCAAAGGTTGGTTTTTGGAACGGTAGGATTTTTATTTTTGAAACACATGAGTGCATGACTTCGTCTCTATGAGCTCGGTCAGTCACCTATCCGGGAACTTGCGACGCCGGACGGTGCCTAATCGTAGCACTGATCAGCGTCTGCGGCTTACCACTGCGTCAGACCGTGCCCCCCCCCCATAACGAGCGTTGTAGTCAAATTCTTTCAATGTCAAATGTATGTATGTCATGTCATTCGTTTAATGTACAGCCTAGTCGGTCGTAAAATATATTTCTTATTTTATTTGCAATTTTTTTTTCTATAAACCCTCCCTCCGAACTACACAATTATCGAATAGGGGCGGCAAAAATTGTATTTGTCTAGGGAAAAATTAAAACCTAAGGCCGGCCCTAGCACGTTTTAATTGTTGTTTTCGTGCGCCCGTTCGAATCCCGAGGCCACGACGACGATAACGACTCGCTCGGATGCAATGACAAATACCGTTTTCATTGTTGTCGATACACTCGACGGTAATGGTTGTATTATTATAATAGTTGCAGGTCGCGCCTTCCAGTCTCAGGCCGTCGGAGGACGAACGTGAAATTAGAGATTTGTCACCGTAACACTAAGCACACGGGACACGACGACCATAATGTAATACTCTGCGGACTCGACACGTCGCGGCGTCTGACATTGTTGAAAAACTAATAATAATAATCATATAAAATATTAAAAATGATAACAATGAACAATATTTATAATAATAATAAGTAGAACAGAGCTGATCGGGTGGATCGCATGGTACTTCTAAAGATGGTCGATATAGTAGTAAGACAAAATTGCACAATAAGGTAGGTTGAACTTTTAATGTTGTAACTTTTGCAAAAAAAAGAAAAACGTTATGAAAATTGTGAAATGTATATTAAATGTTTGTATAAGTACTTGGTAAATGTATCGACTTGCTCTTAATAATATTTATAGAACAACGACCAAATAACTAATATCGCGTAATCAAAATTCATTGAATTACCCAATTTTATTTCATTTTCTAACGCTTATAAAATATGTTCGCTACTTTCCCGTAACATTTTTTTCTATTTGTTAAAAAAATAAAAATCCTATGAATATTTTGTATTTATCAAACATAAACAAGTGGATGTATAGTTCGCGATCTTGGTTGAAGTTGTTTAAAACGTTTACTCTGTTTTTCTCGATTATTCGGTAAACTGATGGGCAATTCAAAAAATTACTCTCCCTAGGTACCAACTAGACACAATTTCCCTTCAACAACCTCCCATGATCGTGATGATCGGAGCACACCTTCTGGTCAAAACCGTGCAAACAGACGCAGAAAAATATTGCTTGGAATATATATTGAATGACGGGTAAACGTAAATAATTATATAAAATATATAATATATAATATAATTATGGTGATCCCAAATACAATTTCAGTGTTCAAATCGATATTAAACTATTCGTTTTAACGTAAACGATTTTTTCCGATGTAAATTGTTCGTAGACAAAATCGGATTTCGGTCAAAACTACGCTTACATGCAATACGTCATTGAAAATTCTGTTCAATATTGATTTCTCTAGTTCCAAATAATTTCGCTGTTCCGTGGTTTTCAATATACATCTTTCGTCGTCGCCGCGTTAGGAAACGAACCCCTCCCGGAAATGTTACGCAATTTTTTACGTATCCAAATACACAGTCGTGCAGTCGACGGAGAGTGTTTCGCCAAGAGTTTTCGAATCGTCTACAATACAAGTAGAACGATTGTGACAATTTATAGCAAATATATATTTTTCCAATTTTCAGACAATGTCGAGTCTCACCTGTTGAACAACAAAGCATGTTGGAAAAAAAAACGCTCGGTCCGCTATATTTACAAACAGTTGTGCGAACTGATATTTTAAGCTAATAAAAAGCTTAAAGTCGGTGTGGAATTACCGGACATTGTGTTGTTTACAATTGCACACATTACACGGTATCACTTTATGTTGCTGCGATATTCAATTGGACAAATGAATAATATATAATTACCGACACGTTTCGAAACCGTTCGACAGGATATTTCGTTTGAACCCAGGGACAATTGACACCTAAACGAATCAACTTATTACGAATCGTCGTCGGTCTCGTATGCGCGAGGATAAATTTATATTACACTGTAATTCACGCCATTCGCACGGGCGTGTGCTTGAAACGGTTTTCACGTTTTATGCAAAAACAATTAGCGCAGTCACTTCGTCGCGTCGCAAAAAACAACTCAAATGGCTCTATTGAATATTCTCGTTGATATTGTGTACAATAGTTGAACATGTTTATTAAACACTTAATTTCGCTATAACAATGCGTATGCTATGTATATAATAAACCGCAGTCTTATATTATAGTAAACGTGGATTATTATTGAATTTATAAATCGACTTAGTATCTTCGAGACCTTTGGGAAAATTAAAGCGCCATAATTTGGTTGAAATTGTTGAGCACATTTTGTGTGTCGGCGTCGTATAATAACCATCCGGACGTAATCGAATCGCGATCTTGAGGTATTATAAGACAAAATAATAATAATAATTATAATACGTGATTCGAGTTCAAGCTCGTGGAAATTATAAGATCCATCAAAGAACGGATTAAAGACCACCTGGAATATAATTGATCGTAGTACGTTATTAATAAGATAATTCACGGGGTATTGATCGCGTTTAAGACACTGTATTATAAAAAAAAAAAAAACTATGAGTGTTAATTTATAGTGTTAATATGAGTCTAATCGAGTTTCCAGCCAGTTTTTATTGACTGTCAAGAACTGACTGCAGTTGGTGGTAAATCGTTTTAACGTTACGTGCCAAAAATGATAGGGTTTTTTTTTCCACGGGCCTTTAAATTATGAAATATATATATTTATGAACGGTAAAAATGAAAAAGCGGTTACATCTCGATCTCGTAATTTAGTATTAAAAAAAAAATATAATAAATATATAAATTTTCTGCGTGGTCCCGCCGTTTCATCGCATGTCATCTCGGGTACGTAAACAATAATTTTGGTAATTTCAGTGTAAATTGATCGAATCTCCCGCGAACTTGTAAGTTACGAAGAACGATTATAATGAACGATCGTTGGCCAGAGTTTGCAGTCGTTTTTATTTTCAACACCTTCTCAACACCGTTATAATTTCAACACGATATAATCGTATTTAATACACTGTTAAAAAGTCACTATCACGTTGAATGGTACGTCTATAGTCTGAGCTGCGTCATAACAATGTGTAGGTGTATATATACACATTAATGTGCAGTCGCGATATACCCAGTGCGTGGCTCTACACGTACGTACGTGCACCTCTACGCCGCCGTAGTGTATATTTTATTACACGACACCGTGGTAGCGTACAACGATATTCGGGTTGGAGAACAAGTGTTCTTTAATGTACCTATTTAAAAAAAAGAAATTAAAAAGTCTACACCGTGTAATGGTATTTTAAATAACTTCCGGCTGCGCTCGTATTAATAATAACAACAACAACACTGTGAACAGAATAGGCGTAGAAATCCGGTGCGGGGAACCGCATACATACGCCCCCATTAAGAAACGGTCGTATTACGCTATTCTTTTATTTCTCGTTTTCTTTTTTATAAATATCCTATATTCTTATCATCACTATTAAAATATCGTATAAAAATTAACCTTATATCATTATATTTTCAGCAAGTCAACACACAAAGTCAAATTAATAATATTATATAGGTAGGGTGTATAATATAACGTTATTATAATGCGTATACTTCTATCATTACACGGCTGGTGATGAAAAACAATTTCCGGTATATATATATTTTGTTGCGCCAGCTTTTCCTTTTCATTCGTTTTTTTTTTTTTATTCGGTTACGCGTTTCAACAATGTTTAAACGATTTTTCACTCGGCACAATATTAGTAATTTAAATACGTACGTAAATCGAACCACCTTGGTCAAGCGTTCGAGACGTTTGTCGAAACCACAGCGGTCCAATCGTCAATATGGGAACGTATCTCCTTCCACTTCGATTGCGGTGTTTTATACGCATAAGACGCAAAAATAGTAAATACAAAATGCACTTATAGTGTAATGTACTGCGTATATTACTTTAATCCTTGAAAGTTTTTTATTGTATAAATTTATATAATTTGTATAATGTATAATTTGAATAATGTATAACATTGTTAAACAAATACGCATAATTAAGCGACACGTGCAAACCACACACGGAAGTTGCAAGTGCCCTCTTAATTAAGGACTGCATAGGGTCAGATGCAATAAGAAAAAACAATAACTGATGGTTGTACGAGCAGCACGAACAGGGTATATAACAGCTCCGGATTTGCACATAAATCAGACGTATTCAGCCATCCAGTTCAGAAGCTCTGCCTGTTATCATCATTGAAAATTTAATTTGTGTTTTATGTTGTTTGATTAAATTTACAAGTGTTAATAAACGTAATACAGTACAAGTTCATGTTATCTTATTCTTTGAGTAACTAACATTTTAACACTTGAGTATTGTTACTGCTGGTTTAAAACCCGGCACGCAACAATAGATACATCCACCACATATTATAGCCACGCGAATCGATTATTTTAACATGGGTATGTTATTTTGGGCTGGATACAACTTTTTTTTTTTTTAGACCGTAATCGAATCTCGCGTGACCATAGAAACGCTAATCAATAACAAACAAGTTCTAATAATTTCTTCATATTCTATTGTAACACGTATAATTACGATGACACGCACCGATCGTGTTAGAGTTAAACATTTTAATTCGCTGGATCATCATCCAACTTGGATGGATAAATAATTAAATGAATGACAATAAATAATTTTCAACGTTTTAATTGTAATACTTACACACTGGAATTTGAATATTCCGGGGACACGGAAACTCAAATACTGTCCGGAGCCACGCAAATCCACGGGACGGCACTGACCATCCCAATTTTAACAGTTTTTTTCGTCTTTTATTCTCGTCATTTGTTCTTCGTGGTCGAACTTCTCGATGCCCAGCTCGTGTTGGTTCCACGGGCTTAAACTTATCAATTTTTTGATAGAACTTATTTTCATCACGGTTACAATACAAGTCGTGAGGACTTACAATGTCATTCGGTAAACGCTTTACGTTTAAAAAAATACCTTCTCACGTGTCGGACATAGAAAGTTGTAAAATTTCACTGTACATACCATATTATATACCTATACATGACGCGTTTATGGTTAACAGTATATATTTTTAGCGTAAAAACAAATTACATATTATAACTCGTAAACATTTCTATAATAATATGTTATTCTGCTTAAATGAAAAAATGCGGATTCTTCAGTATATTATTATTGAATATTTTTAAACTTTGAATATTGCGTTTTAGTACGTCAGAATGCATTTATTATTGGTATTATTAACTATATTGTTACAAGTTCAATCATGTTTCCTTTTCGTTTGCTTTCGACAACGTTTTACGCAGTCTAGAAGTCACATTTGTTTTAGAGCATATCAATAACAACACGAGATGTAAATTTGAAATTTCTCTGTGTATATTTAACATTTTTTCGTGCATAGGCATTTTACAATATTTTCTTGGATGTTTTGTCTTTTTTAAATCCTATTCCGATCCATAACTATTATTATTGCTTTTAATTCATTTTTAATTCAATAAAAGATCACGTTGGAGTTAATAAAATATGAATCATACACTCATTATATTATTTGTATTTTGTTCATAAAGTTAGGGTCCTCGGGTTTGGATGTTACATAATTACATATGTTACTGCGTATTGTAATCTTAAATAGAAATCGGTTTCATGATTTCTATATCGTAAGTACCAACTTTGAAATAATTTTCCGTAGTACACTTGCGTGTTTTTCGGTTTTTGTTTCTGTTCGCGGGGTTTCGTACACGACGGATTTCGATACAAAATATCGATAGAAAAAAAACAAAAAAATTACAACTTTGTACACTGCTAACCGATTCTGAAGTTGATTATATGCATATTAAATTGCAGAGACCGTGTACAAATGATCGCTTGTACTTACCGTCGGGAATTCGATATAATTATTTTAATTCAACCAAGCTCGTGTAGGAGTTGACACTATGCCGTGTGTAGGAGATTAACCTATATACTCGTGTAGGAGTTACAGACTATCTCGTGTCGGAGTTGACGCAATGATATGTCCCTTGCACAGGAGATTACTCACTTATAATTTGTGGGAGTCGTGGCACTGCACCGCACATAACGTTATGTGTAACATTCATGTGCCGCGCAGGTACGTACCATTATTAAATATCTAGTCCGGGACCGACCGACAGACAGCGTGTATTGTTTTGATTCGGCATTGATTCGTGCCCACAACCGATGCGATGGTTGACGTGATGCGACGCGATGGGAGAGCGATGCGTATTTTTGTTGGTTTTACGTTGTTTTTTTTATTTTTATTTATTTATGTTTTTTTTTTTTATTCATTTCACTCCACAATGATGGCTGGTGCGCGTAGGTACGTCGTCGCGTATAAAAGATCCCGGTTCCCCCTATTGTTATAATAGTGCAAACGGTTATTTTAGTCTTATCGATTTATCGTCACGGTTTTGTCCGTGAACACGGGGGCGCTATATATATACACGCGCACACATATATTTACTATATATTATATAAAAACGAAATCTAAGAGAAAAAAAATGATGTATATAAAAAAAAAAAATCGAAGAGACCAACAAAGTGAAGAGTCCACCTTGGGTGGATTTCCACTCGAACGAGCGGCAGGCGTTCATAGGGTTTGATGTTTGGCAGGCGGTTGCCCGAAACAAAAAAAAAATCAACCAGTAAGCACGGTCTGTTGCTCCTGTCTACCAAAACCCACAAACAAGCTTAGCGCGTATATTATACGTATATATATATATATTATACCGTGCAGCGGGTATATAGACTTGATTTCAAACTTGGAGAATATTCCTTATTTTTTCTTTTCCTCTCCGATCGTCTTATGTATTATACATTCGCTCGTTACTTTGTGCGCGTGCGTGTTTGTGACCGTGTTGTGTGTGTGTGTGTGTGTGTGTGTGTATAACGTATAAACACACAGAAGTAATACCGCAGTACTTGATAAATTATAATATTATAATGTACAATGAACGTTTCTTTTTTATCATCTACCATCTCTCCTCTGCGCTCCTTTTCACCGCGATCCGACGGAACCTAATTCATAAAAATATAAAACAATATTTTCTTTCTCATTAGCACACGCTTCGTGCACTCACGTGACGATCGACCTCATCGAATGCACAGTGCAGTGCATTCATGGAAGTGTGTATAAATATGTATACGTAATTTTTTTCATACGCAGCAGCGCCGACAAAACACATATTACTCTAATGATACAACGTCATTGATTATAAATTATAATGCGATTGCTGCAGCGGAAAATAAATTAGCATAGTATAAACGTATATAGGAAACCGTTGCCGCGGCAGTAACTATACTTAAGTGTATTTATATATAGCTGTTCAAACCGAACGTCCGCGCGTGCAGATCTTTCGATTGTCCTATGAACTGAAACAAATCATCTCGGCCCTCAGATATATATATATATATATATATATATATATATATATATATAATATAAACGTTTTCGTGGACGTGACTAGACTTGATCCGCAGCGACATCTTATCTAAATCACCGGCGCTACCTTATAGTGCCCTAACATTTTTTTCAAAAAATAAAGTCATAAGTAATACAACTTGTAATTTTGAAGAAACGTTTCGATTTTTAAGAGCATATTTCAACGCATTTTTCGTCAGCATTTAGTGCACAATGTTATTGTATGCATATTTTTTTTAGTATTTTTGCGCAATCACAGCCCTGGTCTTAAGTCATAGCTCATAACTCATAACCCATCCTTTAAAACTCGGTTGATCGGCACTTTTCGAAAACTGCAGTGGCTTCACAGGCTCCCGTATTAGACACGCCTAAGGTTCCTACATATTAATAACCAGAAAACAGATCACGACGGTTGAACATCTCGGTGATATTTTTACTTCAAGCATAGACTCGTATCGATCATATATAACAAACGGTTTTTATTCGTTTCAGCTACAAAAGCATATGTATAGTTCTCGCATAGATTTATAACTTTTTTTTCTTATTCGTAATACTCTAAACTTAATATACGTTATAATAATCTTAAACACGTCATGAGAATACTTATAATACTTTCATTTCAATCTCAAGCGAATACATTATGCTATTACAATTTTTGCTAGTCGTATGAGTTTGGGGTGTTTGAAATTGTGTCGCACGAACTACGGAACGTTATTGCGACGAGTACGTCCTGTAATAGTCGACAATGGAAAACGGGGTGCCGAGAGTAGTAGTAATATAGGGCTTCTGACCATGGTTTTTCAATTTTTATTTTTCGAGGTAGTTTTCCCCCGGCAAATTAACGAAATTTAGCTTCTTTTCCAATCGTGTTTTTAGCTTCTCTTTTTATTTCAAATTTTTTATTTTCCGAGGTAGTTTCACTGCGGTAAATTTATGAATTTTAGCCTCTTTTTCAATTATGATTTTGGCTTCTCTTATTTATTTCCGAGGTAGTTTTACCTCGGTATGTTTATAAAATTTACATTATTTTTAAACCATATTATTAGCTATATATTTTTTTCAAATTAATAAACATTTTATTTTGAAATATCTTTAGATTTAATATAAGAGTTATGACTTGAGTCGAAACCTAACCATTTAACCAGGATTTTATTTTTATTTTTTTTTATAACACGTTCAATGAGAAACGTGTTCGGAAATTTGGTCTTTTGAATTTCTTGTTCATAAAAACAACCTACTATTATATTATTTGCTAAATCTTTTAATCTATATGCTATCGGATTTGTTGGTAATACATTTGCAATTTGAAAAACTTCTGTAGTCCAATTCAGTGTATAACCCTTAGCAAAAGCATGTTTGTACTTTGAAATCCTAACATTGTCATTTATTTTAAACTTCGAATTTCTAGGTTTTTCGTGATTAAATTTAAATTTTATTGAATTTGTTCGAGCTTCGTGAGGTGTGCATTTAATTGTAGTGTGAAATGAATTATTATAACTGTCTATCAATTTTGATATTGAATTATACCAATTCCAAGAACCTGTTGCTGTAAAATGTTTATAGATTTTATTTTTTAATGTCCTTATAACGCGTTCGACCATTCCAGCCTTTATACTAGTGTATGTTGAGTAGTGTTTGATATTAAACTGTTTCATAAGAATTTGAAACTCTTTATTATAAAATTCAGTTCCATTATCTGTTTGCAATAACTTAGGCTGATTTAATTTTAATATTTTACGCATACCTAATGTAACATCTTTTGCGCTTTTATTTTTTAAAGCTTGCACCCACACATACTTTCTAAAGGTATCTATAACAATAAGAATATATTTAAATCCATTATTTTTTTTAGAGTGTAATTGCATATCCATTAGGTCGGCCAGCCATAGATCATCTTTAAATCTTGTTATAACAAACCGTCGAGGAAAATTTTTTCTTGCTGGTCGATGTAACTCGTTTGCAATACCTTCTAATGCAGACATTATACTATTAGATTTCTCTCACGTAATTCTTCTAATACAGAAATAATTTCATTATTAACACCAGTATTCCCAGCTGTCTGAGAAGCTATTAAAAGATTTAGTCTTGTCACTAATTCATTCGGGTCATCATAATAAACTAACTGTGTATTAGGAATCACGTTTTTATATAAACCTGAACCCTTTTTAACTGGTGGAGATAAACTGAACTTAAATAATTTATCAGTTGGAGGTTCCTCGAATTTCAGGCTGTTTACTGAAGAATCAAAATCAAACGATTTATTTGCTATTGTTGTATTATCATTAATTTTACTTCGTTTAGCATTTACACTATGTAAATAGTTATCAAACGGTTTTAAATTTAAGTTAGTTTTTTCTCTAGAACTATTAATATTTGCAATTTCCGCGCTTAACTGTTTTTCCTCCGTTTTTATTCTATCATATAGAGGTCTTACAACGTTCATCCATTTAAAGAATCTTGAAGTCTTTGGTTTCCCGTCAGGCTTTAAATGAACTTTAGTGGTTTTCAAAATATTATAATATGCTTCCATATCTTCTATAGTTGTATTTTTAGGTTCTTTTTCACATAATAAAGACCAAAGACCAATAGTCCAAGGATAGTAACTATCGAGTAAATGTAAGTTACCATGACTAAAAGAAACAGGAAATTCCGATATTTTTAGTTGATCATTAGCTCTATCATAATATAAACCATATGATTTATCATAACGTCGTAATTGCGGTCGTGTGTTAAAAAAGTTATTAAATGTTGTATTTAATAACGTACCATCATCTTCTTCATCACTAGGGTAACGTACTTCCGCATTAATATTTTCAGTTGAAGAATCGTGTGATATATTTTTCTTTGATAGCGTATTTAATGGTTCAAGTATTGGTTTAAATGTTTCACGAAAATAAGTATCGGAATCTATAACATTACGTTTCATATCCATAACTTTACGTTTAATATTTCTTTTACATAATATTATATTATTTAACAAGGCTTTTTCTCCACTCATAATTTACATTAATTATAAATTGTTCGTTTGTATGCAACCGACTGAATATCACTAAAACTTATTATTTTCTTTTATACTAATTATTTCATATTTATAAATGTATGAAATTCATATTTATATCTTCCCTGATCCATTTCACGAGTTTTATCTATAACTATAAACCCATATTTTTTCTTGTTCCAACATAAATGACATATTTTACGAAATTCTGAAAAATCCATATCTGATGAACAATGGTCATCGAAAATATGTCGTAGATTCTTATCATCTTGCTTAAATATTATTAAAAAGTTTGCGTTATCTCTCACTAGCTGTTTTGGTATTTTTGAGTATGTTTGTGCTAAATAAAATATAGAATTAGCACCAGAATGTCTACCCATACTGAAGTAATCGCGAATAGGTGTCTGATTATCACAAATTACATCATCAAATATAAAAATTGAATTTTTTTTAATTAAATTTGGTTTTATAACTTTATCTGCATTTGTAAATATGTAAAAATTAACACCTTTAATACTATTAATTATATTTTTTAATAGTATATATTTTTCTTGCTCAGGTGTTTTAGAGTATAAATAAATATTTTAAAATTTTAATCCATTTCTATTAGTTATAAGATTAAACATAACATTTGTTTTTCCTGATCCTGAAGGTCCAACCAATATTCCACGAATACTATCTGGTTATAATGGTCCGTGTCTTGATAGATTTTTTATAACTTGTGTGTCAACATTTTCAATGTTTAATTTATCTTTTTGCTCGATTAATTCCATTTTTTTATATATAAATACTAAAGAGTTTTAAATTATGAATCCAGTTATATATAATGCGTTCAACTCGTAAGTTAAAATCTGGTAAAGGCTTCTTAAATACTCTTATAAATAAGCTTCCATTCGAAGCTCATGTACCAGGATATCAGTATTGTGGTCCTGGTACTAAGTTAAAAGAGAGATTAGCACGTGGAGACAATGGTGTAAATCCGTTAGATTCTGCTTGTCGAACACATGATATTGCTTATGAGAACAGTTATAATTTAGATATTAGACATAAAGCTGATAAGTTATTAGAAGAACAGGCTTGGGAAAGAGTTAAAGCTAGTGATAGTTCTAAAAAAGAAAAACTTGTTGCGTACGCGGTGGTGAACGCTATGAAAGCTAAAAGAAAAATCGGTATGGGTTGTAAAGGTAATAATAAAAAAATATTGTTAGCAGCAAAGAAAAAAAATAAGAAAACGAGAAAAAATGGTAAGAGAATAATTTTAACTCCGAACCAGTTGGGAGGTGTATTACCGCTTATGCCAATATTTGCTGGGTTGTCAGCTTTAGGAAGTTTAGCTTCTGGTGCGTCAAGTCTATATAATGCTGTGAAAAATCGTAAAAAAGGTAATGGTTTATACTTAAACAATCCTATTGGAAAAGGTTTGTATTTGAATCCAAAAGGTCTAGGAATTAACAGAAAAAAAAAAAAAACGAGAAAAAATTAATGTTACCCAACAGAGCTCTCACCAGTGAGGATATTATAAAGTACGTTAAAAAGTTGGAAATCAATCACTTTCGTGGCGTCTTTTCGCGAGACAACTTACCTAAAAAACCACATAATAACGAATGTGCAATAATTAATTTGGATTCGTATTTAGGCGACGGTACACACTGGGTTAGTTATTACCGATTTGGAGATAAAGTTATATATTTTGACCCGTTCGGTGATCTTACACCTCCGGTTGAACTTCAAAATTATTTTAAAGGTTTGAATATATTGTACAATTATTCAAATTATCAAAAATACAATACATATATCTGTGGACATTTATGTATTAATTTTTTACAATGGATGAATCAATCACATTAAGGATATCAGGGAATGGTTCCTCAATAACATCGACTTATTCTCCGGTAATAAATGTAAACGGTGGTTCTGAAATTGCTCTTGTGTGTTTAAAAACATCCGAAAATATTCTTATGAATGATTCTGAAAAAATTCTTGTAAATGAAACAAATGACGATTTTAAAGTTATAACTAAAACTTACACTGATAGTTTAAAAATTCCTCACGGCACTTACACTATTGAAGATATTAGTAAATACATTTCTAAAACCACTAATGATAGCATTAGTTTTAGTCTAACGCTTTCAGCTTCGCGTACGACATGTTTTATGCAATCTAATTGTACAATAGATTTCAAACGTAAAAACAGTATAGCCATAACATTAGGATTTAAAAATGAATTATATGAAGTCCTACAGGATAAAAATCGATATTATGAATCAGATAAAATTGATTATATACCAATTGCTGTTAATTCTATAAAAGCCATGTGTAATATAGCTAAAGGTTCATTTGATAATGGGAAACAATCAAATTCGATTTATGAATGTTTTTCACAACAGAGATTAGGAACAGGACTAGTAGAACAACCAGCTAATTTAATATATTATAAACTTAAAACAGCAGTTATTAAAAATATTAAAATTGATTTAGTAGATCAAGAAAATAATTCTATTAAAAACTCTAACGTTCAAGTAACGGTCATATTACATATTAGACCTATTAGATCTTAAATAACAGGGAAATGAATGAATCAATTACTGTAAGCATATCGGGGAAAATGACATCTTTATCATCGACTTATTTTCCAGCAATAAATGTATACAATGATTCAGAAATCGCATTATTATGCCTACATACATATAATACGTTTCCGAACGTGAATGAGACAAATAACAATATTCGTATTATTGTGAACGAACGTAATTTAGATATTCAACTCCCCTTTGGCTGTTACGAAATTGAAGATATTACCCAATATATTTGTAATCAAATTCATGAAGGTAATGAACGTTTAAACAGAGTAACAAATGTATACAAAACGTGTGATCCTATAGATTTTACCATGAATACCGATATTACCCGAATGAAATGTATAATGAGTTGTAATTATCCGATAGATTTTACAATCGAAAACAGTCTAGCAAGTCTATTAGGATTTAAAAAAAAAAATATGGCAACGGAGGTTTATCAAAATTTAAATCAACGAAAAATATTGATATAAACGCTGTTAACTCTATAAAAGTGTTGTGTAATGTCGCAAATGGTTCATACGATAATGGTCTTCAATCTCACTCGATATATGAATTTTTTCCTCGAGCGAGGTCTGGTGCTAAAACAATTGAGTCACCGGCTAATTTAATATATTATAAACTCAATACTGAAGTTCTGAATACTATAAATATTAATTTAGTTGATCAAGAAAATAATCCCATTCATAACTTTAATGAAAGAATAACAGTTGTGTTGCACATTAGGTGTTGTAAAACTTGAATATGGGGTTAATATTTAAGAATATAAAGCAGTTACAATCGATTAAACCTTATGAATCGATTAAAGTCCAGCTGATTTCGAAACAATAGCACCAATTGCTGTAATAGATACGTCGAAACAAAATGATTCAGGTACAGCTTCAACTGTTGACGTTAGTATACAAATTGAATCTATGGAAAATCTAGATGGTGTTAGTGCTTATTGTCTTTTAATTCATGATCGTATTATAGAATATGTACCTCTTAACAGAGAAGTAAAAAAACTTATATAAATGTTAAACTGTATATGTTATAAATTAAATGTGTAAAAATTGTATGTGTTGAATAAAAAACCTTTAGTGTAAACACACTGTTTTGTGTAACATGATATTATTTGTGTTACATCACACATTTCTGTGATATAACATTAGGTCTTAATGTTCAATATAATTTACACACAGATAAAATTAATATTCATGAAAAATCAATTAATAAAGTCCTTAGACAATTTTATTGTTGTATGTACATTTTGTATGAATCATAATGTCTCAAAGTTCACAATCGTCAGCCGACATATTGTATAGTAGTCGATTGTAGAGTGCTAATAAAAAAAAATCAACCTTATTCATATTTTCAATGTATATTATCAGTTGCTTGCGAATCATTGTTCGGTGAAGTTGTTTTTTATTTCGAGTAGAGTCACAATTATTTTTTTTTTTTTCATAAAATATTAATTCTATTATTTTTATAAAAATATTTTTACTACGAGTATAAACATGAACATATTAAAATATTCTAAAGATTTTCCATCATTACTATATTTAGTACGAAATAATCCATATCCAGTATACCCGGAATATTCTAGTTTCTTATCAAGACTTAAAACATATGAATCATGTCCATCAAATTTATTAAAAGATAAATATTCGCTTGCTGAATGCGGTTTTAAGTATACAGGAACACAAGATATGGTACAATGCTTATTTTGTGGTTTGATTTTAAAAAACTGGATGCAAGAAAGTGGTGATACATGGTTTGAACATTCTAAGTCGAACCCAAATTGTTTATTTGTATTATTATATAAAGGAAACCAGTTTATAGAGAATG
The DNA here is from genome assembly GCA_949715065.1 of Periphyllus acericola. Taxonomy (NCBI): domain Eukaryota; kingdom Metazoa; phylum Arthropoda; class Insecta; order Hemiptera; family Aphididae; genus Periphyllus; species Periphyllus acericola. Next base: position 61,591,316 of record OX454264.1, read on the forward strand.
TTAAAAATAATCATGTTTGTAATTGTAAATCAGAAAAATCGTATGATGTTGTCGGATAATACATTGCAATTCTTGTATAAAATGTAATATAAAAATAAAATATTAAATTATACTAAACAAATTATATGTGTAAATACTTTATGTAATATTTCGTGAACATGTAGTCTAGTGGGTTAAGGCGTGTAGTAAAAAATTAAATATGATAGGATTAAATAAAAGGTAAGGGTTACTCTATAAACTTAAATATATAAAAAATGTCATTACTATCCAACTCTCACAGACAACATTTCATGTTAATTTTTATTTTTATTTTTTACGTACATGTTAAGTTTATTTTAGGTTACACATTTTATAGTAATATTTTACTAAACATTTGTGTTTAAAATAGTTCACACACCATGTATAATTTTTAATTATAAACATTGATGATAAATAGATATACAAATAAAATATATTTATAATCTCATTTTAAAAATGTGCAACACGCTCTAAAAAAACATTTAGACCAACAAACCCTATACCGATTAGCTATAGGAAAATGTTCCTCTACGCTTTGTACACCGTTTTCATTGATACGAAAAATATCTTTTGGTTTGAATAAGTACACCCCTCTTGCTAAATACCGTTTGCAATTGTAACAATGTTCTTTTTTAAACCAATTTCGATAGCTTATACTTGATTCAAATCTATGTACAGTGTATGTTATTACATAACCACGATTGTTGGAATCATCAGAATGAGTTTTGTAGCATATTCAGTTGTTTGAGCATCCCGTATTGTCAGTCTCACGCAAAATAAATTTCCGCATGGGTCTTTCATTCTGTTTAGTTCTGAATCAATTACTATATGAGGATAAAACTCCACAACTTGACTAACATTAATTTCAGTTCCTCGAAATGGTGATAAAGATTTTAATAAATTACTAATAGCATGTTGATGGTTTGCAAAATCATCCAAAATAGTGGGTATAGTAATAATGTCGCTACTTGAAAACATACTGAACTAAAAAAAATAACAATAATTCACATAAATAAATACACAGTACTTATACGCACTATATGTGACGTATTTAAACATTAATATTTTTTTTTATATATAATTTAAAAAAAGTAAAACTTATAAATTAACAATAAATAGAAGCTATTGTAAATTAAAAATGTACATTATCAATAAAAAAATATATACAAAAATATGAATATAAACATTATTATTAACAATCAATAATAATTGAACAAAACAATTTAATGATAAAATATATATTAATAGTTAAAAATAATAATTTATTATTATTTAAAGTTCGAACACTGTACAAGCACATTAAATTAGGTACTTTTCTAATAAAAATGATTTAAATAACATAATTAAAGAATTTAATTTTTTTATAATTATATTGATTAAAGCAATTTATTAAAATGATAATTTTACTTTTATTTTTTTAATACTATACTAATTATAATTTATGACCATACGCTAATGTATTAATTCCATCTCTCATTATATATCTCTTATCATCGTCACCGTTGGAACCTTTTTGTTTATAGTTTTTGAATACACGTAATGGTTGTGCGATTGAATTAAATTCATATCACGATAAACAGATTTTCCTTTTACTTTATTATCAATATGAGCATTTAAAACATTTAAGTATTCATCGAATTTTAAATGGTTTTTAATTATATATTTTTTAACACCGATGCATCTAATTTAAGCGTTCTTAAACAAATATCACGAACATTTTCAAACACATCAGTTAAAATACTTACATCGGTTGCTATGTATAAATCACTATAGTCACCTAATGTTTTTAATCTTGGTCGCTAATTTGCTCATCTTTTAATGAATTATAAAATTTATTTTTTGGAGGTAAAGTAGTTTCATTTAGTTTATTCCAATCATCGATATATTCATAAGGAAAAACTCCTTTACGTATAACCAAATCTAAATTATTTGAGGAAAATACTTTTAACGTTTCTCTAAATCTTGTGGGATCCTCAGCTAGATTTTTAGCTAAAGAATCTAACGAATCTGATAAAAAACGGTAAGTGTCCACAAATTTAATTTTAAAATTTGATGAAATTGATTTACTAAATGATATATATTTTTCATTTGAATTTGGGATTACATCAATATTTTTTTCATCGCACCCGAGCTTACGAACAATAAAATGACTATCGTAGGTTAAATTATGAAAATATATTGGAACAAATAAGACATTGGACATTTCAAAATTACAATATATGCACAAGACGGATCTAAAATTTCCCGTGAAATGATCATGGTCGCGACATTTTATTAAATTATTTTTTTTTTAAACTTTAAAACAACACTCACAAAACTGAGCACTTTGCAATCGCGATTCCTCTTCATTAGTTAATTTTTTTATTGGTATATAAATTTTATACAGACTACATATTTTAATTCCAAGATCAATCATAGTTTTTATAAAATGTTTCACCGAATTTTTACCTCTATAAATTGTTAATGATTTAGAGATTTTTAACTTTTTTATAAAATATTTTGGTATAGTAGTATAATCTATTTTAACATAATATCCATAACTCATTGGCTTATGTATATGTGTAATTTTGGTTTTAGTTTTAGTATTTTTAGATTGTTTTTTATTCGTTATTTTCTTTAACAAACATTCGAAATCTGCATATATGACAATAGGTATTCTTTGTGTTCTTTTATAGTTTTGAAACTTGATAAAGTCCTGATCACCATTTTCAAACATAACAGACCTTCCTATTTTATTTTTATCACACATTTTTTTATGTTCTTTTAATCCATGTTCACCCCATAGTTTATTTTTGCATGGTTTATTATTAAAAACTGTGAAACACCTTTTACAAATTATTAATTTTGATTTACACCGTGTTCTTTGACTACGTACGAGCCTAGAAAATTTTTTAATATAACAGTTATGTGATCCAATACCATCTTCAAATAAAAACAAATCAAAATGTATTGATTTTTCACTCTCAATTAAATATATTGGGTAAATAAAGACTTCGCCGTCTAAACTAAAAATATTAACTGAAACATTATTGATTCGTTCAAAAATTTTTACCTGTTTAACAGGTGTTGGAAAATCCTCTTAAAGGATTTACAATATTAATTCTTAACTGTACTCGTAGTCCATCTATCCTATTTAAATTCCAACCACTTCCTTTAGCTATGAATTCTGACTCTTCTTTTAAAATTTTATTAAACATATTGTTTAGTAAAACAGAAAAATTTGAGTGTGAATGTGCAAAAACATTTGAAGTTTTAAACGCAATGTCTTGAATATCGTGTGTTGAAAAATGTTCATATGTACATTCTATATAAATATTAAATTTTAAAGTACTTTTTTCTACAATTTCTTTTTACTTATTAATAACTAGTTTCTTACAATATTTAAAAAATAAATTAAAATCAAAAGATTCTTCTTCGTTTTTTATGAAAAAAGTCTTAGAGGTTTTTTTAAATCTTTGAATTTCAATTAAGCCATTGCCAACTAAATTTAAACGATTAATCTTCGATTTATTTATATTATTCAACATATTTTGATCCATAATAAATCTGAAAAATATAAAAGGAGCTACTATTTGGTTTAAATATAAAACATTTTATTTTATTTTAAAAATATTTTTGTCAATAGATAAAATAAAATTAATAATACATTTTGTTATTTTCACATCGTTAACAGGTTCATGCATACATACTATATTATGATTATTACTACAAATTAAATTATGAGTTTCAAGCAGTGTTAATAATCTTCCATTTTTTTTAACATATCCTAATTTATGTACAAATATTAAACTATTATTATTATAATCTATTAACTTTAAATAAAATATTTTATCATTATATTCATCATAAGCAGTTAAATTTAACATATTACAATTAATACCTAGTCTTAATAATATACGTTTATCTGTACTACCATTCCATAAAACTAGTGTATTATAATTAAAACATTTTTTTAAAAATTGACTGGTTAAGTTAGAAACTAAATCATTTCTCATAGAATTTTCTAGTTCTTTTAAAATAATATCGAGCCGTTTAGGTTGATTTTTAAATGCATTATGTAATAAATATTTTGTTTTTTCTTTTATGTAATCGTTCATTATCATTGTTCCACCTTCTGGAGTAATTATAAGCGGTTTTCCTTGTAGTTTATAGATTTTTTGATTTATATTATTAATTTCATTGCAACTTGTAAAAGCACCTGATATTAATATAATATCATTCCTTCTATAGTTAAAAAATTCAAAGTCTGCTATAACAATTTTAGGTGATTTATTTTCCTTGAAAAATATATATATATATAGCATATAAAATTACCCATTCTTCAAATAATAAAAATATATTTATATTTATATTAAAAAACAATAATCTAATAATGAAACAATAAACTAAGTTAGAACTGAAGAAATGTAAATTTATAAACTTACAAAGCTTATTATGCTAGTATACAAGACATAAAATAAATTTGATACGAGCTCAATTAAAATAATTTAAAATTTATATATTTATGCTTACATATTTATTATTTTTCTTGAAAATATATTCAAATAATTAGCTTGAAACTTCTGTTTTAAAAAACTTCAAACAACTAAACAAAATAGGTACTAAATTACTATTCAAACACTAATTTAATTTATGATATTGAATTTATATTTATGCCTTTACGTTTTAATACATAACTATCAATTGAAGCGCTCGGCCGAACAACGGGGGGCAAGTGTTTTTCGGTGGATTATTTTCGTAAGATGCGATAAAATTTAATTTTTTTAAATTGTGTTGAATCATTATAAAAATAATTAATATTAATATTATCATTATTTTCTTTTAATAAAAAACTATTAATAATAAATTCGGTAATCAAATTACATAAGCCGCATAACAATTTGCATGTTTATCGATTTTTAGAATTTAGCATAAATCGCGAAGGTTGAACTATTATAATATGATTATTGATTTTAATTTGTTTATATCAAATCATATTAGATGATAACTTTTAATAGGAATAATTTGCAATATGATATTTTACGTTAATTATAATAAAAGTACTATTATAATAATTAACGTAAAATATCATATTGCAAATTATTCCTATTAAAAGTTATCATCTAATATGATTTGATATAACAAATTAAAATCAATAATCATATTATAATAGTTCAACCTTCATTATATTTTAACTAATACGTAATTAACATATTATTGTATTTTTTTTTGCATATATAATTCTATTGAAAGGTTTAAATACTATTTTTACTTTTATATATCTGATTTAAATTACACCACTTCTTTAAGGTCAAAACTTTTGATAACTATTAACTACGCTTTAATAAAAGTGGTTTCTCTCTCTATTGCTATAAAAGAGTATTGAATATACTATATATACTTGGTGTTATTTCTATAATAGTGTTATTTTAATTTTAAATTATACATTTTTGTACTTTTAATCATTCGTTTAAATAATAATTAATTTAAAAAAAAAATGGAAAATATAAAGAAATATACTGCAGTAACAGAGGATGATTCTAGTGATGTAAGTATATAGATACCTACTTAAAATATAAAAACTAATTTTTTATTATTTTGTTTTTATTATTTAAGTATACAGAAACTGACGAGAAAAGTAAAACTTCAAAAAGTAAATCTAAGGTCATAAAAAAAAGAAAAACTCAACCATCGAAATCATTATCACCATCAAAAAAAATTAAACCATTGAAGGTACGTTTTAAAAAAACTTTAATAAAATATGTTTTTCTAGTCCATTTTTTCTTTTTTTAGATGAAATCTTATATGGACAAAATTGAAAAATTCATTGAAAATGAAAATACGAGTGTATTTGATGAAAAAGAGAACTCAATGACTGTAAAACAGGATGGATATAATTTCACGTTTAAATGTCCGGTAAATAATGGAAAGGACTATTGGGTATTGCAACATTATAAAATGAAAGACATAAAAGATATATCGGTTAATGACAGGTAATAAATATATAGTTAAATAATTTCTAAACATATTAATCTGTTTCAATTTCTATTTAAACTCCTATGATACGTTTTTTTATTAAACAATATCAGTTATAATAATAATTTTGTATTATTACGTGGAAACATTCAAACTGTTCAATTAAAGTATATACATCAAATGACAATTCTAGAGATGTGAATATTACAAATGAATTTACTAATTTGATTGAAATAATAACAGGAAGATTCACTTCTGACCCGGACAGAAAAGTAACAAAGCGAAAAAATTATAAAATTATGATTGAATAATGTAGAATATTTTTTAATTAATTGTTTGAAAAATAAAAAAGTACTATTAACATTTTATTTTTTTATTATATTGATAACATACCTATACTAATAAACATACTTAACATATTAATAATAATGAATATTATTGAAAAATCGAATTTATAATATAAAAAAAACAAGTGATATAACACGTAAATCTTTTAAAAAACATGTCTAACAATAATCGTCATTGAAATATTACAATTAAAAAATAAAATATTAATTTACACAATGTAAATCATAACTAAGGTTAAATTTATAATTTTGAACGCATGCATTTAACAATTATTCATTTCTTTAAAGTTTTATTAGTAAAATTTAAGCGTCTTAATTGGATAATGAAAAACTCAATCGAAACATATTATTTGTTTATTTCTTTTAATACCATATCTGAAATTTTTTCACAGTGAAACTGTTGTAATTCTAGAATAAAATATTTTTCACAGCGCACATTACTTAAATTGAATTCATAATTTTGAACATATGCATTTACTAATTCTTTCTTTTGACACGATACTGGTAAATCTGTAATATCTTGTTTGATTAATGATAATACTAAATCGAAACATGTTTGATACAAATTCAACTGTTTTTGTTTTGTAAGAATACATGCATTAACACAATATTGTAATTGTTTTAATCGTGATAAATTGTAGCGAGATAATGTTATACGGTTGTTATCGACTCGTAATGTAATAGTTTCATTATTTGCATTAATTGAATAAAAAATATCATCAGTTAGTACAGTTCGTTTAAAATGAGTATAAAGTTTATTAAGAATCATATTAAAATTAGATTCAGCCATTATGTGATTCCATTTTTCTTCATCTAATTTCAAAGTCTGTTTTGTTAATTCACACTCGAGTAGAATAACAATTGTAATTTGATAATCAACTAAAAATCCAATTTAAATTTTTTTTTTATTATTATAAGGCTGAATACTGAAAATTGATTTACATACTACTGTTAAGCTCATTATTTTTTAATAATATATTGTAGAAAATAATTAAAAAATGTTAATAACCAAATTCATCGTGAAAACGTATTGGTGGTTTTGAAATCCTTGTAGACTTCCTAATAGTTTCAGTTTTGTTCTCTAAATTATATTTTAATAGTATAAATTTTTTTTACATATATATTTTTAAAATCGACACTATCAACAGTATTAGAAGAAAACATGACTTGTAAAAAAATAAAATATAATTTAAAAAACCATAAGTAAATTATTTGTTGACTAGTAACAGCATACTGACTGATGAACTTATTCTAAAGTAATAAATATTTATAAAAAAATAAAAATGTATAGATATATTTAAAAAGTTATATTATTTACAAACGACATCTAGTTAACTAAAAAATAATTTTACCGTAGTAAAAAAATATCTACCAATTAAACAAATTGCTGAAAATGTATTATTTTTACAAATATTACAAAACTGTATAAGAGTATAATCCAGGTAGCTATCGTCAGAAGTAAAATAATATAAAATTGTTAAATTATTTAAAAAATAAGGTAAAGTTAATAAATTTACCGCAGTGAAACTACCTCGGCAAATAAAAAATTTGAAATAAAAAAGAAGCTAAAACATGATTGAAAAAGAGGCTAAATTTCGTAAATTTACCGCAGCGAAACTAACTCGAAAATAAATAAGAGAAGCCAAAATCATAATTGAAAAAGAGGCTAAAATTCATAAATTTACTGCAGTGAAACTACCTCGGAAAATAAAAAATTTGAAATAAAAAGAGAAGCTAAAACACGATTGAAAAAGAGGCTAAATTTTGTATATTTACCGCAGCGAAACTACCTCGGAAATAAATAAGAGAAGCCAAAATCATAATTGAAAAAGAGGCTAAAATTCATAAATTTACCTCAGTGAAACTACCTCGGCAAATAAAAAATTTGAAATAAAAAAGAAGCTAAAACACGATTGAAAAAGAGGCTAAATTTCGTAAATTTACCGCAGCGAAACTACCTCGGAAATAAATAAGAGAAGCCAAAATCATAATTGAAAAAGAGGCTAAAATTCATAAATTTACCGCAGTGAAACTACCTCGGAAAATAAAAAATTTGAAATAAAAAGAGAAGCTAAAAACACGATTGGAAAAGAAGCTAAATTTCGTTAATTTGCCGGGGGAAAACTACCTCGAAAAATAAAAATTTAAAAACCATGGTCAGAAGCCCTATATTACTACTACTGCCGAGCATCGTTTAAGTGCAGTTGATCGATTAAGAATAAAATGTATAACACGGATTAGTAATAATAAGTAATATTTGACTAATACACGACGTACACAAAGTAAATATCACAATGCAGTGCTCACTGAAGTATGCGTTGAGTCCGTCTTACATACACGTGACCTATCATCGTTAAGTTTGGAGCTCGCACAAGCGCGAACAGAACCTGTTACTGTTATCCTACACCAGCGATGCCCAACCCGTGGCCCTCCATAACCTGAGAAGGGCCCGCGGATTGTTTTTGTGTTAAAAAATATTTAATTATTTCCAACAATGTTATTTTTCTTACTCATGTGAAATACTTTAAAATGTATAGTTATATTTCAAAAATAATTTGATAATTAAAAAAAAAGAAAAGACATATAATAACGTAATAACGTACAATGTGATGTGAAATTGTGAAACATGTAGTTGAATTTCGTTGGTCAATGACGCGGATAAGACATCTGGTTGGATTTTCGACGTACCAATTCTAAAAGTGAGTACAGTTCATCATTACTTCATCGTGATTTATAATTTGATTTTGTGAGATCCATGTGAGAAAAAATTTGTTCAAATTCCGAATTTTCAGCAGATTACCAGCACGAAATACAATGAAAATGTTATTATTAAGATATTATACTGTAAAGTGTAATGTAATAGATAAAATGTACACCGTATACGACTAGTAGGTACAAGATAGTAATCTCTTATTAGTGTCCTCACGAAGGCAATATTTTATTTATTTGGCCCGCCGAAGAAAAAAATGTTAGGTATTACTGTTCTACAATTTACTTTTTACAAATTTACAAATAAACAAAATAATAATTTGTCACGTATGCAGGATATAGAGTGTATCAGTTATATAACATCAAATTATATTCAACATGTTATTAATATTTAATTTATTTAATATAACTGATGAAATGTATGTTATCCGAATATTCCTGTTGTCAAATATCGACGTGCGAGATAATCTTGGGCGCGAAAATGTTTGGAAATCAATAGTTTTCAAAACTATATTCTTAGCTAGGTCCGATGTATTGCTAGCAAGAAACGTACGTCACATTAAAGATGTATGAAAACATTATGAACACGTCGTATCCAAAATAGCCACGTTCAATGATAATTTTTTGAGTCGACTATCACAATATCACGTTGAAACATTAAAAACATGTACCTATTTAATGAAAAATAAATAACCAATGAACGCGAGAGAGTTAATGTTGTAATAAAAGATTATATGCAATATAGAAACGCAAAACGAATAAACAACAGATTTTATGCGCGTTGTTGTGCAACAAACCTAACCGCGATAGAAATATGCAAAATTAAAGTTCGTGCATACTGTTGGAACGGGTAGCGAGGAAAAATATAGAATAACAGGTTTGTAACATTTTTATTCATTCACCGAACCAAATCAAATGTAAACGTGCAGAGTCGCCAAAGCCGCACCGATTGCCGTCGTTCTCATATTAAGTATATTGTTATCCTTTTCGCAGCCGACCGTGTCGGATCCGCGGGATTGTACGCGTGTTTTCTCCGCGGTTCCTGTTGTAACGCGGTGTTCAAACGGTTTTCGTTTCAAAAAATAAAAAAAAAAAATACGTATGCACACGTCGTGGGGAAAAAAATTAAATAATAATAACGCACAAAAGAGTTGTATAATGATAATAAATCCAATTTTCATCCCCTTACCGTCATCGTCGTCCCCGCGCGTAGCGATTGTGCGCGTTGAAACCGATTACGGTCCACCAAATAGGGGCGGGTCGCTGCAGTGGATGGGGGACGGGTACGATAATTATTATTGCGCACTTATCACATGCGACATCGATGATGATGATGATGATGATGATGATGATGATGAACCGTAGTCGCGTGCATATTAAACGATACAGTTTGCGCGCGGTGTGTGAGGTCTTCTCCACGGCGGCGTAACATTATGTTATCGCACCCGAGGGTCCGTTTACCCGCGAGTCCGCCATATTATAGGAACGTTAAGTGTACACACAATAATATAATAACGCGACGGTGGCGACGAGGACGTATTTACGGCACTTGGGGGGGGGGGGGGGGAAGAAAGAAAGGGGAAAAAAAATGAAAACTAAAAAAAAGGGCGTCCCGGATCGCGATGTATATCTCTCACCGTGTCCGTATGATACACGTATAATAATATACGCTTTATGTACATATATTGTACTGCCAGTAGCAGCCCCCTATTTCCACCGCACTCGATAGCGTAGGTATACATATATGCGTGTACTTGTCTGTATAATGCGTGTACGCACGAGGGGTAAACTCATCGTTATGGGGCACGTCAAATTGACCGAATTGCCCACATCCTTTCCCTCTGCTGCTATTATTATTATTGTTTTTTTTTTCGCTTCTCTCGGCCGGCGAGAGGGATGGTAGCGGGTGGGGGGGGGGAGCGACACGCATCGCCGACTCCGAGCCGCAACATGGCCGGCGAAGCCTCTGCCGGCGTCAATTCGACTGCGTACGCGTCGCCGCCGGTCGTCATTGACGACTCCGAATACATATAATACTAGAACGTATATACGAATGCGTGCACGAGGAGTAACTGCCGGCTATTGTGCGCGCACCGAGTATAACTGTATAAGGGTTGAGTCGAGAGCGAGTCGCGACGCGCATATTATAGATGTAACATGGTTCACCCTTCTGAAAAATAACAAAACATTTTTAGAAAAAAAAAAAAAAACGTAACAAAAATAGTCGTAATAATTACACATGATAAACGCGCGCGATGACGCACCACCACCACCACCTCGCCGCGGCAAAACGTACGATACCGTTTTCTACGAGCGTACTATTATATTTCATACTGTTGGATCGATGGCACGGCGACATTGTTCTTCATGCCTCACGATGTACTTGGATACATTCTAGTTCAGGTACTCCCGTAACTATGCGGCGTGTATAGATAGCCGCGGTGCACGTCGATTCCGGCCCCGAATTTAATTCGAAATCAATATACGGATAAGTTCCGCCGCCACCACCGCGGGCGTTTGCCGTGGTGGGTCGTCATGATATCCGGTCTGTGCATGGTGGTTTAGTTGATTTCAATGTTTGTACGAAAAATATTACCGTCGGGGTGTCTAAAAATAAACGAATTACCTCGTAGGTAGGTTTTTTCGAAAACGTTCTATGCTCGCAGTATCAGAGTCCACGTTAAATGGTCTGTCGTTCATATTATGATGCACGTAAAGTAATCAATTTGTTTTTTGTTTCTTTTCTTTTTTGTACTACATGTACGTGATGAGGTTTTTTTTGGTAATACGAGTATTTTATTTCATTAGAAATAACGACGTGACAATATGACCAAGATATTACATGTATAGTATGACTTACTACGTACATAACACACGTTTTAAAACGATTGAGCTGTCCAGTAACTGTCGCGACATTCAGCAGCTCCGTGGCGCTGAACACGTACTTGAGGTGGCGTTATTACACCACTGATAATTAATCCTAGGTACTGCGTATCTGGTGGATGGTTCAATTTAACTTTTACTTGATAGTTAGTACACAACATATCTGATATCAAATAAAATGATAATAAAAACGAGTCAAGTGCCAAATTGATCATGCTGCACTAAGTTTTAAAAATTGATAATATCAATTGAACAGCCTTCTGAAAACGAAATGTATGGAATCTAGTCACATTGTAGACAACATATGTTAATTAGTGTACACCCTGAAACCACTCATATATGTGCATAATTTAAGCTTATTATGTATGCATTTTTACGATTCGGTATTTATTGTATAAGGATAAATATGAAAAACCATTAATACGTTGTAAGTTCCTTTTTTCAAATGTACATACCATACACACCTACGAGTTACAATATATTAAGCTGTACGTATAACATACTATCGATATGTGTATGGATAAAAAAAAACGTGCTTGCGCGTTTGGTTTAATAATACAAAAATAATAATATATCAGTACAACGTATACATGTACTATCAATATACGCGGATAAAATATACCTCACCAAATAACGGCGTTATAAATGTATTGTAAACGTACAGACAATTATTATATTCTTTGTATGTATTCACTTTCTATTTATATAGTCTGGTCATCGATCACCATACACGGTATACCAGATACGGAGGGATAAAATTGTGAAAAAAGTAATTAAATATCGTCAAGAATTGAACACAATATCTGAAAAACAATGATTGAATTATTCGATCGTTGAATATTTAAGAGTTATTAACGTTAATCTTCAAACGGTTTGAGGATTAACATGATTCATTATGTCATTAACATGAAACAGGATTAAAACACCCGCGGGTACTCAAACACGTCTGTAAAACACTAAGTATACAACTCCGTTGTTGTGTTGTGCAATATTATTTAGTTAATCAAAATCACTGACTACAACTAATTCACTAATCAATTTAAGTTTAATACAAACAACCCAGCCCGGAGTCCATGTTTTCATAATTTTTTATTTGAAAGATTTTTATTATTAAATTAACATAAATAATATATAAAATGTTAAATAAAAATAACGAAAATTATTACCTACACGTTTTGAGTTGAGCTTGTGGTGGTGTAGGGAATTATAGTGCACATACGATTAAATTAAATATCGTGTAATAAATAATAAAAAATACATAGTAAATATATGCAGTAATGACATAGACTTGGTGAGTACTAAAAAAACCTTTACTTTTTTCACTAAATAAAAGACCATTTCTCGCGCGTTAGTATTATCGTAAAAAATATAATTTTTTATGTCACTTGGCAAAGAGTTAAAATTAACTGTTGACCAAAACTTGTGTTTGTCATTTACATGACACTTTATGACATTCTCCACTCATGGGCTTATCGTTGTGTGCTGCAGAGAAAAAATAAGATTTTTTACGTACAAACATCGTAGACGTTTTTTTTTTTTTTATAGCAATTCGAGCGGAAACGCGTTAAGTTCTTTGCAGTTTGAACAGGTGGACCCTGCATGATGTTAGGTTAGGTCAGGCGATGGACAGTTCACAGTTGCACGATATTGAAACGCAACAATAAGCGGAGCGTTCTGTGTGGGGGGGGGTCATGCGATACATTTTATAACGTCGCCCGAGTGTCAAAGGGACTGCTGCTGGCTACTCCTGATCATCCCGTCCGTGTCCGTCCGTTGCCCATAAACGGGGGAGACTGCGTTCGCTACGGGAGGGCGAGAACGCGGCGCTGCTCGTTTCATTGGCCGCGTGCGTTCTGGTGGAAACTAAATGGGCAAAAGAACGATTATGACGGAATGCGTGTGCGCGCGCATCGGATAATATTGTCAATTGTAACCACGCGACTAGTTGTGCGACGTTCAGACGAAGGCGGTCGTACGGCCGAGGTTTACGCTCGTCAGCGAACAGGAATAATGTTGTACTATTCCCCGGACGTCATTGTCGTTGTTCTTACCTTGGTCCTATTTCCGGAAGCTCAGGACGATTACGAGTGGCCACCACCAACAGATTTCCATTTATAAATGTTTCGTTTACTGGTTCCGCGCTAGGATACGGCAGAGAACCCTCGAGGTTATTAAAACGCGACAATCAGCAATGCACCTAGAAAGTGCACGATGCGAGTATATCGTATAATACTGGTGCAAAATACTTTTGAACAGTTATGTACACCAGTGGCGGCAAACGTATACACGGTACACGTTACTGGCTTCGTTGCCCGTAAAAATGCCGCCTCTAATGTCGTTCAAGCTTTGTTCAATATTTCTGTTACCAACACTCCGTGCAAAGACGTTCAAAACAAGTGCTTAGTGCGCTTGAAGTTTTGGCTCTACCACGTTGATTCTTTGTCTGCCAGTCAGGACCAACTAGCTTATATATACTATATTCTAGCGAAGATTTATTCGTGGAAACGATACGGAAATCACATCGAAATATAGAACACATCCGTCTACCGAGAAGTCGCTAAATGCTTAACTAGCGCAAATGTGCGCAGGATTCGTATCAATTTTAAAATTATTTCTATCATTTTCTTTACGGTTCGAGAAAGCTTACAACTTGTTGAAGCGGATTTAACCGCTAAAGATCAATTTTTTTCCTCGGACAATTGATTTTTCAATTTTCCTACAGTGAAACGCCGATCGTACATAATATACCCGAGTAATGCGATGTAACAATTTGCCGACGTTCTACGAGCAACATTTACGTACGTTTAACGTTTATTAAGATCGTGATGGTGTACGGATGTAGTATGAGCATGATTTGTTGAACTTGATCAACTGATAAAACAAATGCATGTACAACGGCCGAACATTTACCTTATCTCGGAAACAATTGAATATTTAACGGTGCTTATGAAATAAGTCTCCGCTTAAGAATTTCAAACGGGGGAAAAAAAACATCACGATATGTGACAGCAGCCCGACGAATAGAATTTCCGTGCAGATAAAGTCCGCGTCTAGGTCGTTTTAAATTCAAATAAAACATGACAGTTGTAACAACGCACTGCGCGGTATTATGTTCTCGAACGATGATCACACTACACTACATGGGCGTACTACGTTTCGCATCGATGTTTAGGGAAACTTGTAAATAAACGCATATCACAGCCGAACCACGACGATTCGAGAGTTGGGTACAGTGGCTGAAAGTATTTTTACTCGCAAACAATCGTGTACTCTAAGTCGTCAACGGTTTTCGGTTCAACTATACCGCTTTTACGTCGACTGTAAACCGCGTTATCAGGGGCGTAATAACTGGGGGGGATATGGGGGATGGATCCTTTTCCATGAGCCGTATTTATAAGTATTGTTGTCTTGTAGAAATTAAAAAATAGTCAACTACTTAAAAAAAAAGCATTAAACGTTTAGTTGTATCAGCCTATTAAGAGTTCATTTATACCGAGTAAGCATTATAAAAAAATTAAATTTTGGATTTTATTTTTGAGTTCTTCAATCGAGTGCACCACATTATCTGTGCTATTACAACGGTCAATGTACAATACTCATCTATAGTGACTAATAAGTTATATCCACGTTGATAATGAGGATATAATCGAAAACACCATGACATGATGAACGATATAACAAGTTAAGGATAAGAATTTATCTTCGAAACAGTATGTCCGAGGTAACTATAATAACATATGGTAATAAAATTAATATAGGCAAAGCCCCCCAACTAGTGCTATGAAACGTCCTTTCAAAATCCTCCCCCATAAAACATTCTCAATTACGCCCATGCACGTTATATATACACATAATTATATTGTGTTGCACTCGCCGAGCGAGCTATATTATATTATACTATTACTAAATGTAGTACCTATATATGTTCTTGTTCTGTTTCACACACAAACATACAAACCGTGTTCACACCACTAGTGACCAGTCGTCGCACATGCAGTAGACATCACGGGTCGCGTGGCCGACTCACGACGGTGGCGATGACGTGAAGGATGGTCGACGTACTTTTCGTATTTTCCCGAGACAAGCTGTTCTTTTAGTTTAAAAATTAATTTATGTGTGCCTGTTTTTATAGTCTTCGTTACATTCGAACTACATTTGAACTACATTCGAACTACATCGTTACACTCATACTACAAAAGCCATTGTATTCGCTTTCAAAGGAATTTCCTTTTTGAAGATAACTCCGTATAACTACACAATAGTAGTGCTGAATGCGTCCTTACGTCGACGTTCAGCGAACCCGTTTCACACGCCAAGCCTTTGCGTGGCATTAATCCTACGGAATATATTACTGCTCATAAATGCATCACACTGTACACGTCGTGGGCGGGTACGTTTAAAAAGTGCATCGGTGCACGCGTGAGAATCACATTTAGTGTGTAATAATGAACGACGACACGCGCGACGATTGAAGATTAACCCAGAACGTTGTACTGTTAAGCGCGTTATCGGCTGTAGTAATCTCCGGCGGTCGCGTCATCGCGGTCAACACGCGTGATGGTCTCGCCACTAAGAATTTAGGGTCTCCAAACTTTCTAGAACACTGCACCACGACCGGTGCTAGCTAGCTGCTACGATCATATCGTGCTGCAGCGCCCGTCCGCACGTGTTTACGCCATTACGGTTGATTAGAAATACAAACGGTCTGTTGTTATCATAATTTTTGTAACGGTGCAGCGGCATTATTTTAACAGTTAAACGCGTATTACAAGGGTGTGCACTGTGCATCTGGTAAATCGTTTCTTCGGGGTTTCGAAACGCCGCAGGTGCACACCCGCCACCGTTGCACCGCGTTCGGGAAGCTCGAACATTACACATCGCTCGACTGTTAGAAACGGTGAACAACAATAATTACATCATGTCTCGCCGTGCACGGGTGGTATATAGTAGAACAAATGCTTCGGTGATTACAGTACGCCTTTCGATGCATGCAATTGCGATGCACCGCGGCGACGCGTGCAGCACACGATGATGCACCGCTGCGTACACCGAGCGTGGTGCAGTCACTAAACGACTCATTGACGATAAGTAAAGACTTTCGGGGAAAAAATAAAAATAAAAGCACGGGTCAGCAGTCGGTATTTTTCCTCTCCGCGATTTCGCATTATAATCGCATAATTTCGCGCGGTCCAATTAAACTGTTAAAGTGCAGTTGTTTTCGTTTCTTTTATCTACAATAATCTACACGATATAATAATAATAGTGACGCGTTGAAAAAAAAAATTATGTTTAATAATAATAATATTAAAGACCCTCTGGTGAGATACAATAAAACGGATTACATCATGTCGTCCGGAACTTCTCATGTTACCATATTCACACACAAGGGATGCCAACGATCGCCCACGAAGCTCGTTTATCGTCGACTACATCGAAACGGACGACGAAAACAAGTTAAGAGGCTTCTATTTTAGAGGGGAAAAAAACTAGTTTTTTTCACCTCTGCGGCCCGTAATGAATGGTCTTCTTATTAGACTTCGCGCCTGTTTTTACTTTATACGATTTTTCGAAACGCCTCGCCGCCGCCGCCGCGACATTACGGGCCGCAGACAAAAGACTCCGTCGACGTGTAGATGCACGCGCCGCGTTCCTATAATAATATTATAATATTTTTTTACGCGCGCGACACGTGAACATTACGGGGATTAGTCCGGTTGACGGATCGGTCGGTGTTTTCGTCCATCCATTTTATTGTTAGGACTTCATGGCCGCCGCGCGCGGAATCACGCGTGCGTTTATGTAATGCGCCGATAGGTTTTTATTTTCTCGTTTTCTTTTGTTTTTTTTCGTTCTTTCTCGAATCGGCCGCACAATTAACAATAATTTAACGATTATCAACTACAATTACCGCGTACGTCTCGAAAATCATCGCCGTCGACGCCTTGTAGTCGCTACGCATACGAACGCTGCAGGAAAACGAACACGGAACGAGCGCAACGGGAGTAGAGAGGTGCCGTACCGTTGCTGTTGCTGTTGCTGCTGCTGCTGCTGCTGCTGCAGAGATAAATCGAAAAACCACATATTATGTTTTTGTTTGTTTTATTTTATTTTTTTTTTTTTTTAAATCAACATAATAAATATTAAAACACCATTTCATATACATTTACAATCGAGAAATATTACTGTCACAATATACGTATACATATTACATACGTCTATACACATTTTAATAAATATATTATATAAATAAATATATCGTTTATTTAATACATAATATATATATATATATATATAGAAAACAGTGATGTTCTACCACATAACACTTTGGTTTAAGCTAATATTATGTACAAAGTACACGTATATATATATATTATAATATTATACGTAATGTAAAAGATTACTAAAATGTGGTACAAATAAGTCAGCAACTAGAATTTATTATACGTATTTTACAATAATAATATATAATATAAGAAATAATTAATAATTATAATGTACAGATAGCGAACGTTTTAATAACTTAAAAAATATATAGAATCACAGACATACATAGAAATAATATATATTATTCAATAATAATATTATAATATACGTTATAAACGTAATAATAAAAAAAAAATAATAATAGTAATAATAATAATTTCGTCCTCTCGACGTTTGCTTTTTCGTAACGAGGGATATACATTATACATGTTCAGATAAATTAAATGATATAGCCGGTAAATTATAAGTATAGGTGCACCTATAGTTTACATAAAAAGTATAAAGGCGAACGTTGACATTAATTCGTGTACGCGTTGAGTGTAAAACAATTTCATACATAGAAAAAGCGACTGTATAATATATACTACTTCAGTTTGGGTGGTGCGGATTCGTTTTCAAAGGTCGCGTAGTACAAGTGTACAAGTATAGTGTGTATATTTTCAATCTTACATTATATAGTATTTTCATCGGTCGGCTATCGTAACGGAGACGTTCCAAAGGAATTATCCCAACGTAGGTTTACTAACGAAGGTATACAACGAAGGTTTCCTAACGGAGGTATTCTATCTATAGAGCAACCGAAAATAAACATTCAACTCGGTCAAAGCTGGCGAAAATAATAATCACGGTGCAAACGATGCTCGACGAATCGCTCGTGTGTAGCTATCCCGAAAGAACCTATTCGACGACCGCCGCTTTTCGAGACCAATCGAAGTTTAAAACAAAGATCGCGCGATTTACAAGTGACGGACGGTTTGTAGATCCTTTTATGTAGATAACGGGTGCCACACGCCAACACTGCGTTACTATATGACCTAGGACACCACGGGTGTATTCGAATTAGAAGGTTAGGCGATAGAGAAATTACGTATCCGTGCAGGCTCGGGTCAAAAGGGGCCGATTTCACATTGGTAATAATCGGTTTGTTACAAACGAATCGGGGAACTCATAAGCTCAGGTAAAAAATACAATATTTTAATTAAATTTGAGATTGATTTTTGATGTCATCATTTTTACAAAATTAAATCTATTAAATCTACCGGTTAGTTTAGGTTAAGCTGTGTATATATTACGGTCACACTCATAACTAGTATAATGGTATCATTTCAGAACGCTATTGGGATATCCCTTCAATTATCAGCGATAATATTGTGGACACACTTGAGCAATAAAAAAATATAATTTTAATAACCAGACGCACTCAGGTGACGCCCAACGAATCGATACATTTTTTTTTTCTGAGGATACACCTCCTGAATCATTTGTTCACAAGTTTTATTATATTGTTCAAGTATATGAGATTTCAAATTTAGTTTTTAAAAAAACCGGTTGATTCATGATTATTTAGAAGTTTTAGAATATGAAAATCAGCCCAATTGCCCTCAGCTATACATAACTACATACACATAAATATGATTGAATTTGGAAAAGTTAAAAATAATTTCTTACCGTTAGGAACGGTTACGTCTGACTAGAAGTGGTGTTCGAACCCCTCCCTAAAAAATGTAGACTGGGATTTCGACGTATTTTCATTATTTTTTTTCCATGCAACTAAAACGATACTCTATAATTGCAAAACGTGTTTCAGTCGATACCGATTGATTTAAAGTATTTTATTTTAATTTGTTTATTTTTAACGCATTTTTCACAATATATATTTATATATTTGAAAATATGAAAATACATTGAAAAAAAAAATGTCAAGCATTTTATCCAGAAGCTTTTCTTTGTCGATATTAATGGTTTTTTGTATGAGAGTATTAAGCAGCAGTTATACAAAATCGATAAATTTTCTGGAAAACAAAACTGATAAAACTATTTTATATAGACTAATCAAAATAAAATGTCGTTATTTTTAATCTCATGATTAAAATACATCAAGGCGTAATGTAACTTCAATAGTCAATGATATTATTTTACATAGAAAAAAATAAAATATTGAGACGTTTTTTTAAGAAATTTTGGTTTTTTCATGCAATTGTAACTACTTTTTATGGAATCGAAATCCTAGCCTTAATTAATAATATTTACACACTACAGTAGTATACCGCGACCGCGCCGTGGCATGCATCAGGAAAAACGCGAACCCATCGCCAACCCACCTATAACCTATAACTGTGTGACTAGAGACTTATTAGTTAATACATTTATCGCTATGAATTATTTTCTACCGTGTTTTTATAATATTTATTTAATTTTTACTCACGTTTCCGACGTTAAGACGCGCGTGAATTTGTATAGACGGCTTATCATTTTACGCGTGTATAGACGTGTATTATTTTCTTTTAAATTCGTTTTCGATCAAATATATAATTTGTTACGTTACACGCGCGCGCCGAGTGACAAATAATCGTTAAGTGATTAAAGTTATTAATTTAATGCGGTATACTGTTATATGGAAAACGTGCGGATGCCCTTGGAAGATTGTGTTTCTGTTAACATGTTGGCCGTAATATATGACACCGAATATCCTGCGCGCTAATTGTTTCCAAGGATTTTGCGCGGAATGGACGAGAATAAAAAAAAAAAAAACAAATTATGACAGCGCAAGAACAATACTATACATAAACGGCGGTACAAATACACCATTTATATTAAACCTTTTTCATTTTCCGACTGGTTTTTAATGCCATTTTCGAACATATACGTATAGTGCTTAAACCTCATTGACAAAATTAAAACGAAAAAAACCTGTTTTGTTCGATCTAGTCTAGACGGAACACGGTCACGACATAATACTGCGAGAGGAGTGTACAAAAATATGGTTATTATTATTATTATTATCGTCATTATTTTAATACACTTGATTTGCTAGGTATACAGTTAATATTAAAATATTGCCATTTTCGTTTCTCATAAATCCCGGATTATAGAACATATTGCCTCGTATTTATAATAATATAATCCGTTATTTAAATAAAATGCCATTCTATTCCCGAGCGAGTTGTACTTCCGAAAAACAGCTGCAACCTGGACAACGCCACCAAGCGTAAAAGTATAGTATAGACAATATAGTTTAGTGAAATCACACTAATGTAATATTTCATAGGACAATAAAAATAATATTTATAAAAACTTATACATGTGTACAACGGTACGTGCATCTCTTTAAAATGTACTGAACTGATTTGAATAACTTTGCTATAGCAAAAATAATCTGTACAATACATGTTTAGTAGGTATATAGACTAAGTACTTTATTATCATTTAAAAAATAACATAATATGAAAAACCGTAAATATCTAAAATAACGTCGAATAACGCGCGCATATATGGTGTATTTTTACGAAGAAGTTATGAAAAAAAAATACGGAAAATTAGAAAGTAATGTTTAAAGAATATCATCAGATCATCTACTCGTGAATAATTTGATTTGATAAAAAAAAAACAAGTATTGAAAGGCCCGAATAATAATACAAGACTGTACGTACGTTTTAAAAATTTACACGATATTATATATTTGTGTCTATCATTTTTTTTTAAGGAATAAAAACGCAACTTTCTTATTAATTACGTGTATATAATATAATGTTATAAACTGAAAAAGTTTGAACTATACACGTACAACTAATGAGTAGTGACTAATAGTATTGTCGAAGGAGCGTACAATAATAATAATAATAATAATAATAATAATACGATAATAATACGATAATAATGATATTTACAAAACAAACTATGTGTATATATTTATATATATATATATGTATATACATATACGTATATAACTGCATTATTTATATATTTGCATATTTAGTATACGGATGATGCACCCAACAACTGCAGTGTCTGCAGTAGGTAGTGTAGCTCATGTAGAGTGCAGCCGACTTCAGAAGGTCGACAAATACAATAATACGGCTGGGTCGACTAATTAAGCTTATATATAGATATATGTTACTATATAGGTACATTTTCAACATCTCTCTCGCGATAATACAATTTAAGCATATTATGACACGGATGGCGAACCTTTTGGTACTTAAAAAAAATCTTAATTTTGACCTAGGCAGGCAGGTCAGTATCATCATTCGTATGATTTTCGTTTTTTTTTCCGTAAAGAAAGTGAAGTAAGATTATGAATTATATTAAAATCGGTGTGTAATTGAAATTACGTGTCACGCGTGTCATAGGTTCACCATTGCTACGTTTAACTGCATATCAAGACGGATCATAGTATACAATAATATACATTTGCATAGGTATACGGTACGCGATTACCGAGTGTAAAACATATAGTTACAATATTTATTCATTCGCGCACATATTTAGTACGTAATTATCTTGTGCTGGTAAAACGTTATTTCACTAGAGCCCGATAAATAATTTACATTAAAATTTGTTTATAATTACTTAAACGTCTAACCCCATCGCCTTTTTTTTATTCCGAGTGTGTGCGTGTGTGTACGTAAGTGTGTTTGTATATGCACGTGTGTATATGCACGTGTGTGTGTGTGTGTGTGTGTGTGTGTGTGTGTGTGTGTGTGTGTGTGTGTGTGTGTGTGTGTGTGTGTGTGTGTGTGTGTGTGTGTGTGTGTGTGTGTGTGTGTGTGTGTGTGTGTGTGTGTGTGTGATTATTGCTGGCCACCATTGTAGCCAGACACCCACTGTCATAAGGAATGATAGTCGTGAAGCAGCGAAGGGTCAGTGGGATGACCGGTGGCGATCTGTTGCAAGTGATGATGGTGGTCGCCGTTGCTGATGCCACCAGTGGTGATCAAGGGGCGACCGCCGATGGGCGACCCGAAGCCGCCGACCACTCCACCGCTGCTAATGAGCTGCGACTGATGATGATACGCCGCGGCCGCGGCCGCCGAATTGGCCATCATTGACACGCCACCGCCGGACATGGACGGTTTGATTTCCCCTGCACCACCGAACATCATCTCGTGGCTGGACAAGTGGTCCTGAAAGGGTAAACATGAGAATGTCAATTTCAAGCGGGTGACGTTAAAAATAGAATTTACGAGTTTAATGACAAATAGTTTTCAACAGTTTATACGTTTGTTTTTTTTATGTTTGCGAATGTAATGTTATTGTTAGAGGTAATTTAATAACGACCAAACGCAATGTCAAATGTCAAAACAAGGGGAACAACCAGGCTTAATTTTTTTTTCATGGATAGAGCACGACGAATACCGCTGTAAAATGTCCGTCATAAGTTAAATAACTTTTAATCGTAATTAATTTTAAAATACAATTATAGTGATGATCAAGGTTAATCAACCTCTTCAAATTCTTAATTTGCCTTGGATCCATGGTTCTTAGGTACGTCGCACTTATTAATTGAACAGTAGATTAGAATTATATTATCATGAAATAAAAAGGAAATTATAGCGGCTGGTGCTTTTGAATAATAACTGTTGATTATTTTATCATAAGATTGTGATCAACTAAAAAATTCGAATTACAGCGCGTTAAAACCGTCTTGACGGTTAAAAACACAAAGCATATTTCATTGTAAATACGATAGTTATTTGAGAACAAATGTTAAATATAGAATGAGTGTTATACGTGCATTGTATTCTTATTTTACTTTACTCGCTTTGAATAACAAAAATAAAAAAATCGAAAAAGTTTCTTGATGGCTAACTGAATAAACGCATTAAATCGAACAAGAAAAGCAAAATCTCCAACATGTATAAATATATAAGATATAAACTAAAAACTATATATATATAACTAACTATATATATACATACAGACGACTGAGGTTTAAAAAAAATTCTCTTTACAATCGAATTGACCTTTAATAATGATTATAGCAGACGACAGATAAATGCATTAGACTTTTGGCTTGATTGTATGCTTGACTTCCAGCAGAAATATATACATACGATTTCCTCAAAAATAGAAAATGTTCTAGACAATTACCAAACACTTAATACATAATATACTATATGTGTGAAAAATAGAGCTGTTTCTTCAACAATAAAGTCTGTTATACAAAAAACTAAATCGAAAATAAACGAAAAAAATGTTCAACATAGTACCGATATACGTACGTATGTAAGCGTAAATATTTGTCATGAATTTTTTATTATTATTATTATTAATTTTTTTTTAAATTTACGGTCTGAGGCGTAGTGCAAGTAAGTGTACGTGAGTGTGTGTATGTGAGTGCGCGAGTGTGTGCGAGTGTATGTGTAAATACGAGTAGATTGCGATCGTGAAACTTTATGATTCGCGTCGGCTGAGCTGGGAATGTCTTTTATACACGCGGCCAACGTATAGAGTTTTGATTGTTCGCTGAATATATATATAAACACACACACGTGTATATATATATATATAATATATATATACACGTATGAACATATATCGTATTGCTTATAGGCCATACGGCCGATTTGTATTGGCAATCGTTCAAACCGATATTTGCCAAAAAGGAAACAGCTGCACTACGTCCAACACAAGATAGTTTCCGGTCACATTTTTTTTTTACCTATTATTATCATCGTGATCACGATGGCCGTCTTTATTATGCATATATATATATATATATAAATATATTATCTATTTTCTTTTATTTCCATGCAATACTTTGCATCGCAGAAAAATAACATCGTACATCAATGACTAATGATTATTCACGACGAAATGGCATAGGATCAACAAATATTTGCTCTATGCTCTATGTTTTAGCGGGATACATTAAGGTTTCGTTGCAATATCAAACATGCGACCGAACCCAATGCGATTTCAGACCAAGATAAGTTTTCATATTTTCGAGAATCCGTCTTGGACTTCAGATCTCACTACGGATGTGTACGATAAAATAGACTGCGGCAACACGTGATAGTAGAGTTAAAGCCATTTTAAGTTAATATATTGGAGGAAACCCATTTCCTCTTAAAGGTTTGCTACTAGCATGCCTATGGTATACTAGTATAGTTCAAAAATTGTTATTAGAATGTGTGTTAACACCGATGCGATTATTAAATTACTTTCAATTTTCAGCTTCGCTCGAACACACGGGTATAGGACACTTGCCAATTTAGTTCATCGAATAGATTACGGGTTTCGCTGTACGCGTATATCGTATTATAATTATAATATATCTTGATCTTCGCTTACCTGGCCGGTGATCATGGAGTGCCCGAACGATATCGCGCTGGGTTTGTGCAGTAGATGTATATGCGATTTTATGTCGCCGTCAATCGATTCGGACGAACTGGAGTCCAAGTTGGACGGGGGTCCGACCATCTTCTCGCATCCGTCGCCCATTCCCGTGGGGCTCCGACTACCGGACATCCTGCAACGATACAAAGACAATTCGAGGTTAATCGAAACGTATATATACAAATTAATACTTCTTTAATGCTATTTTATATACTTTCAGGTTATATAAATATATTTGTTAAAAAAAATACTTGTTGGGTTTTTATAGTTATTTTAAAATCGCCCGATTCACTGCCCCACCCTGTATATAATATTGACTTTCGAGCTTTTCAGCTGCTGTAGTCGCTGTGATAATGGTATTTATTATGGGATGTTTTCAAAACTTCAGTGGGATTGACTGACGAGTCGCGTCCATGGAAATACCACAGTGTTACCGATAACCGGTCATTATACGAGTCACGTAGCATATATATATGTATAATATACGTAATAGGTACTGTATAATTGTACACGCTAGCGTATGTTCATTATTCCTCGTGAATTTTGAAAATAATAAAACCAGTTTATTTCTTCGCGAATATGTTTAAACTAGCCATTCATCGTTAATATGTTCGTAATTCTTTAATGACGAACACCGTGATGTGTGTATCCGCAAATAACCAGTATATGCACACATTTTTTTCTATACTTTGATAATATACCCGTTTTTTATTGACAGCAATAATAATAATTATAATAATAAAAAAAGTCATATTACACCGGTGTAGTCGAATATTAAAAAACCGAAACAAATTGAAGTGAACGTTTAGGCCGCTTAGGGAATACAGTTTAAAATGGCAAATGTATTTTATATTTTAGGAAGAACGATGACCATTATGGTTATCACAACTACGAAATGTCAAAGTAAAATGCTATTTTGTTTATAACTGTGCAATACGGAAATCGATTATTATAATATACGATAAAGAGAATATAATACAGAGAGTTTAAGAACAGCGCATTAATTGTTAGTGTCGAGTTTTTTAAATGCAATACGTGCGTATACTTACTATACGTAGGCTTAAGATAATGTAGTTTTCTTTAAAAATAACGTGTAATAAGGTGTAACATATCGATGTGTCTATGAGATTGATCAAATTATCGGTAGATCATAGTTATATACAATAAGGTATACCCGATAATGTTTATAAAATTGTAAGGTACTTATATAGATACAGTATAATATTATTAACTATTAATATAAATCCTGAAATTAATCGCTCAATATACTATTCCAAGGTTGAGAAAACTTTTTCGGCTATATCAAAACGAGTGAGCAACACTGATAGTGATGAAAAGTATTTCCTCGAATGTGACCACCGCGTGTCTTAAAATGATTAATGTCGATTATTATATATACTTATGTTGAGTGTAGTTGCATCAAAATAAGAGTTTAAAATATTGCAAAAATTCGAGGTTTTCTAGATTTTATGAGAGTAAAAGTAAACCATGTGGTGTAATATTACACTGCAGTGCGTGAACACATCAAAACGAAATATAATTTTAGATATTCCCACGTATGTGCGAAGTTGTGGTCAAAAATAATATTGCAAACGGTATAATGAACGCGTGTTAAACTTTAACCGGACAGAAAACTAATGTAAAAGTAGCGTAATATGACGTGGATCACTGGTATGTCACTTTCGGGGGAGAGAGAATTTATAATAATAAGAATTTGAGTGTTAAAATAGGTTTAAGGGATTGAAAAAAAATATTTTGATAACATTTGATGTATAAGAAATATTTAGAATATGAAAGGGCTATACTTCTCAGGTGAAGGGGGAGCTAAGAATTAGACTAAGAGCAGAGATTCTCAAATGTTTATATTCAATACCGCATGTATACGTTTTGTATACATTTTCACCGTATAACATTCCAAAGAAAATCCTTTTAAAATAAAGTGACGAGTATAAATGCTCTGTACGATTGGTAATTCATTTAATATTGTAACATTGGCAAAAGTTTTTATTAAACCAATTTTTCGCGCACCACAAGTGGTTTAAAAAATGACTACTTTAAAGTACATAACCTCGATTTGAAACGGCGAAAATCGCCAAGTCGCGATCGGAATAGGTGATATAGTTATATCATGGGCAAATGCGAGAAGCGCGAACCCCTCGTGCAGCTCCTGCCTCCGTTACCCGGATCGGTTTGGCGCAATAGTTATTAATAAAACACGCCCTTGCCCTCGAACACCATACGCAGTATACGTGTATATTATTATTATAATGTTCAGACCCGCAAACAACTTTGCCGTATACTTAATAATAACACAATAATAACGGTGCATAGTAAATATATATAATAGTTGTGGGGCGGAAACGATGGTAATAGTTATAATGATAATAAAATGAATACGGCTATTATAATATATGTACATGTATATACATATATACGAGTTATTAATGTAAAATAAAGTATACACCATGATAATATACGTACGGCTATATAAAAGTGTGATCTGGGGTGGCAGTTTTTCAGTGGGGAGAATCGGCCGTTGACGTTAATTCGATTGGAAACGTTTCCCTTCGGTATACTTCATTAGCCCCCTCCCCCGAAGCCACCCATCGGAACTATATACAAATATATAACGATAAAAAAATATATATATATATATTATTTTAGTGCAGGCACGCGCGGCATTAGCTCGTCTTGCTCATATAGTTTTTCGTCGTCGTCCGGTGTCGCGTTTCTCTCTGCTTTTCTCACTCGGCTCCGGTCGCGCTCTAGTAAATATATACGCCACTACGCTATAGTATAGATGTATGTATAATATATATATATACTCTTTCTCGCCAATATAATGTACGCAACATCGCACGTCCCGGGAGGCCTCGTTAACTACCCCCTCCCCAGCCTATTATCGTCACACGCACTTGCACTTATATATGCACAATGCACATGTTAAAGTACGTGGATTTATTGCACGCACTCACACACACATATATACATACGAGTATATCTACGTATGTATTGATATAGTACAGTGCACGCGAATACAATATAGTATAAGGTACATCACGCAGTCGAAGGTGACGAGAATTGCGCAAGAGGTATACAAAAAATGAATATACGCGATACGCAGATGATGAGTCTAATGGCAATAGCTGTATTCGAGAAGCTTATAGAATATAGATGGATCGACTCTGAACTCTGACTTTTTTAAGGATTTGTGGATGGTCATCACTCATAACTAACTTCTTAAAATTATCAACCATATAAATAATATTAGAACATACACTGTAGGAAGCATGGATAATAGTCGCTTAACTTATTAAGTATATATATATATAATACAAATGAGCCAAGACATGAAATTATGTAATAGTTATGGATGGATAAATAAATAAATGCTTGGAAGTAAAAAAAATAGGAATAGGTCAATAAAACATAGGTGTTGAGACAACAATGTTTTAGTGACGTATAAGACAACTGTCGTGTAAAAACGGGTTGTTGGTTGGTGATCGTGGTTAACAGAAAGACTAATAAGAGTGAGAATAAAATATATTTAACCTTTTTATGTTTTAATAGATTTGTATTGAACAAATTATATGTCTTTATGTCTGTACGTATTGGAGAGATTAATTTTAATTTAACTTGAAGTAAGTATACGACAATACCTTGAATACTCGATTGACAGCTGAACCTGTATAGTGGAATCACCAGGAACGAGAAGGAAAGTTTAGGTAAAAACCTCGTTCTGTAGATGTTTAAGTTTGTCTGACCACTGAAGTGTCTACCTTATGTCTTTGAACGTGTATGCAGAATCCTTTATTATAAAATATTGTAAAGCAAAATTTTATCTTATTACATTTCCGTAAGTACAAATGATTAAAATGACACGAAATACGCTGAAAAGTTAAAGCTTTTTGCCAAGCCAACATTTCTCCCGGGTCTTTCGTCAACCCCATTGCAGTCGACAACTTTCTACGTTCCAACACGCACAGACATGGGTGCGTTTTTTTATTCTACACAACACTAGTATACGCGGTTCAGCCTGCTACACATGCATTCGGATGAAATCAATTATTGTACACGCGTATATGAATATATACACACACACACATATATATATATATAATATATTCTGCACATACGTGTACACGACGTTTTTGTTTTTTATTAATCGTTATTAAATATATAAATATATATATGTGTGTGTGTGTGTGTGTGTGTGTGTGTGTGTGTGTATAAATACTCGAGTCGAACGCGTATACCTCCTATATACAACAATGTGTATGTATATGTATATATTATTTATTTACACGTTTCAGTGTATCTGTATACGTGTACACGCGTATAGTATATTATGTATATTTTAAGTCGACCGCGCGCGGCGAACAACTGCACACGATGCACACAGTTACGACAATAATGTATATTATTTAGTGCGTGCGTGTGTGCGTGTTCACGTTGCCCATCGGTGTACATACACGCGTCACACGCACTCACACATGCACTCACACACACACACACACACACACACATGTACACACATAAGAACTGAAAGAGGTAGGTAAATAAATAAATAAATAAATTATAAAGGACAAATGGAATAAAAAAAGGGGGAAGAAAGAATAAGAACCACACCGTTGACTGAGTGAGAACTTGTTTTTATCTGCGATAATTTTCGCGTCCGATGTTGTCTTCGGCGACCGACCATGTGCCGATTTATTATATATATATATGTATACGATGAGAGCAAATAATCTGTGCATATAAATCGGCTTACGACACGAGGCCGTCTTTGCGCGCGCGCGAAGTCCGACCGGCATAAATCCACGGTCGCGCGATTTTTCTACGCCACACTTTAATGGTTTTAATCCGAATGCACTCGTACGCATAGCTATATACTCTCATAAATGTTAAATTTTATATAAACATAAATTTACACACATGTGTGCCCATAAAACTATATGAATGCGCACAAAAGCTTATGTATACGAACATAGGATAATAAATATATATATATATATATATATATATTTATGTGTTCGGTACTAATAATATATCACGTATGTACCGCGATGAGGATTTGTTCTCGGGGTGTGATGGCCGGGTCATATTTACAAGATGAATTTTTTCAGAATTTTTACCACATCTTATCCCATAAATCTACCTTTGTAAAAAAAAATTATTGGACTAACCGTACAATTTTTTGTCCCTTTTCTACCTCTATATATTGTTATCATTTTTTTAATCGTTCCTTTTGTTAAGATAGAATATAAAAATACTTATTCCACGTTCTAAAGATTTTAATGTGTGTGAACTCAATCAGTAGTTAATTATTTATACATAACTATAAAAGCATTTAAAAAATAACACGATATATGAACGTATACTGATAAAAAAGTTTAGGGTTTGAAAATTGGTCTCTTTAAAATAACTTCACCGTGAAGTGTTAACAGTTTTGGTCATTCTTTGTTAGTATTCAATAATTAAATGTAAAATCAAGTGATAGTATAATATAGATATGATATGATATAATATTAATCGTACACTGTGATTCAAATACCTGGGCAATACTTAAGTACCAAAGGGTGTTTATAGTAAAAATTTGATTTGTCCAGATAGATTTGATATCTAAAGTAGGAGGAATCGAGGGAGGGCAGTTTACACCCACTTTTCGAAATCCATTAATTCTATTGCGGAAAATCGCTTTTAACATTTCTCTGTACAATACTGCAGTATACGTCGTATACCATTTAATTTATTACACCTGAAAATTATTCCATGTTCAGGTATATAGGTACATTATTGACGTTACGTTGTATCAAATACCAAATTTTTTACAATAGTTTGATAAAAAGTCCATTTTAGATTGTATTTTTTATATCCATTGACGTCTGACAATGTAGGTATCGTCTACTGTATTTATACACATTATTAGTCGAAGATATAGAACTTTAACATTAAATGTAGTAAAATATGATCCATTATGTGATATTTCCACGGTTTGGTTTTAGTTTTAAATATTACAAAAAATATTTTCTGTCTCTACTAGTTAATTAATACCCCTAAATACAACGTTTTTATCTTAAAAAATATAAATAAAATTATATAAAGCAAAATTAAACCACCGCTTTTCACAAAAAAAAATTCAGATTGAATCATAATACTAGAGTAGATAAATATTCATATTGGTCCACGTATATAAATACTTTTATATATATTATATTATGTACCGTGTTTAAGTGTACCTTTATGCAATATACGATGCCGATATACGTATACAACATACCAGAAAGAGTGGACACCATTTCGAGTGTGCGAAGTATAATAACATGTTTTTTTGTACTTCCAATATGAATGAGGTAAATGTAATTATTATAATGTTATTAGAAAATTAAGACAATTACAAGACTTATTACACATACCGTTATTTATCACGATTTAACGGCATTATTATATATTATGCACATGCATATAGATACGTACCTATATACCGTATCGTATATATGCACCGCCGCATATAGCTGGGACCAATATATAAATATATACAAAAGATAGGACACGCTTATGTAACATAATAATAACATGACTTACAGATAATTGCAGCGTGTGCGGAACGGAGTGTTAACATTTATTAAACATATATATATTTGGTTGAAGGGGAGTTTTAAAATTTTTAAACTACATAATGAGCCTGTTCGCGATAAATATAAAACTTTTATTTTGTATTGTGTAATAAAATAATAATCGTTTGTGTTGTGCGCGCACCTTATATTCGCGCATGCACGTAATACATACCTCGAGGAAAATATCAAATTCAAAATTTTTTTTTTCCACCTAGTGGATTTGCATATATACTCTATACTAAAAACAAAATCGCAGTTTGTTTAAAATAAAAAATCATATCGCCTACGCGTTCGGTAAATCCATCATCACCAGTTTTATAATATGATACACAACATACCAGGACTGCGTAGCGCGTGTTTGCAATACAACTTTAAAGAGTTCCTACCAGGAGCCAACTACGTGGGATTTCGAACAATCAAAGGATAAAGAACAAATAGGTGCCAATTCAACCTTACATAATAATATAGTTTATAAGAATTGTATAAGTTATTTCTTCCTCCTATTTTTTCCTGAGAAATAGTTTTCTCGCTTTTGCTGTTTAGATACATTTATTCAATCAAAATCGTCTATGTTTGAATACTTCATAAGCATACAATATATTAAATGGAGTATCGCACCAAATTTAAGCCGGAATCTTTCACACGTATTATGATTACAAATATCATACGGAGAAATTCAATAAAAAGTTTTTGGCTGTATTCACCGAGTCCATTGAGTAGCTCAGAATAAATTCCGATTATAACACTGTTTCTTTTTATTTTATTTCGTCTCATATATGTCTAATTTATATGGCGTACATAGAGAAAAAATTGTTAAGACCACGGATTCTTCCAAGGAAGGGTGTGAAATATTATTTTCTTGTCCACCGAATGAATACGATGCATCATGAGTTATAAATATTTCGTTATTTTTCACACGTTCTTAGTGACCAAAGGTAATCAGAACAAGTCTTATACGTTCAATTTTTCGCAGTGAGTTGTGGACTTGTGGTTACCAACATTCGCAACATTTGCTCCGTAACTCGAAAACGTTAATTTTTTCACGATCGACTGCATCATATGTATATACAGCAAACCATACGGGGGAAAGGGGTATCAATGGTAAAATAATATATACTGCAATTATAACAGTATATTGGTATACCGTATAAAAGACGCACAGAACAGCGAAAACGCGGTTTCACCAACCGTCCGAGGACGTAATTGAGCCGATTTGCTGGTTGTTTTTATTTTTTATTTTTCTTAACAAACCTAGGCCTTATAGGTTATACTTGAAAAAAAATTTCAAATCAGCTTATACACAACAAAGAAATTTGAACCATAGATGGTCTGGCAAAAAAAAAATTTGACTTGTTGAGTGTTTCCCACCACCAGACATTTCGAATTATCGAGGGCACCAATATCCATGTATTTTCTTCTGACTATAGTGTTTTTCTCAGGGGATCAAGCGTTTAGTTCGATTTATGGAGTTTTTCGAATTACCTAAGTTCGAATTATTGAGTGATGACTGTAGTAAAAATCACCCACTCAACTCTATTTCTATAGTATGCCATGTTTATTTTATCTGTGAATATTATCTATAGTTACTACTTTTTGCAGGAATTGGAGATTACTTTCTCATGTAAATTCCAAACGACTACCGAGAAGTTCCTTAGAAAGTAGTCGACCAGAGAGAACTTGTAGATGAAAACCGAGACGCTTAAAGAATTTTTTGTTGGCAAAGAGCGAAATACGTATAGCAGTAGAGTGTGGTCGGATATAAAATCAATTTTTTCAAAATTTTCGCAGAACAGCGATCCGACCCACAGAATAAGTGAACAATCGAGTATAGGACGGGGTGAAGTGAAGGATTTCAAAAACTACTTTGCACTTTGCTTCTCTGTAAACTCCTGCAGTGCAATGTACACACTTGCGCGAGTGCGTACGTCACACGAGGGGCGTAAATGGCACACACAAACACGACCCACACGTAATATTTAATATACAGATATATATATATATATACATACGTGTCAGTTTTAAATGGAACGACGACGACGTGAAGGCCGATTGTTTGTTTGACCACACCGTCACGCACGCACGCACGTTAGAGAGAGACAAACAGAAAGAAAGGAACGAGTAGGTAGGTACATATATATAAAGAGAGACAGAGACAGAGAGCGTGTGTATAAGAGCAAAAGAGAAAAGAGGGTTGAACGAGGAGTGGGATCGAGGAATGGTGGGAGGAGAAGTGAAGAAGGGTGGGCAAAGCGTGTGCTAGTAGATTGCCGCGGTGGCAGAGCAGTTGACAAGGGGGTTGGGCTCTGGTTAAAAGCGTATACGCTGACCGCGGTATATAGTAGCCGCAGTGTCGAGTTACTGCCGCTGGCGCAAACAAACTCTCTTCCCGCGGCGTCGGCGGCGCGCTTAGAACGCCCAACGGCAGCGTTCATCATCGTTATACGGCCGTTGTCGTCTCCGGCGCCTCTGCCTCCTGACCCAAAACATAATATTTTTATTTTTTGCCCACCGCCCGCTTTGGCAACATTGTTTTACTTTATTATTTACTATTCACTAATTACTAATATTTTTCATTATTGCACGAACTGCTGGTTATCGTAAACACGTGGCAGCTAATTTATATAAGGAATATTTTTAGATATAATAAAAAAAACTACAAGTCACAACAAATTTAAAATATTTAAATAAAATAAGTTTCCCTATTGAAAATGCAAAATTGTTTCC
The DNA here is from genome assembly GCA_949715065.1 of Periphyllus acericola. Lineage (NCBI taxonomy): Eukaryota > Metazoa > Arthropoda > Insecta > Hemiptera > Aphididae > Periphyllus > Periphyllus acericola. Next base: position 61,626,171 of record OX454264.1, read on the forward strand.
GGTAGCTTAAAGTCAAATGTGTACCCATTTATTTTTTAAATAATTTAATAATGGTTTATGTGCGTGCAGTTTCTACCAGGAACGTATTTACGATTTTGGCGCCCTAGAAACACGAATTAATTGGCGCCTTTTTTCCGAGAAAATTCCTTTCACTTACATGCGCTAATATGAGGGTTACCCCAAAACATCTTTTGTTATTTTTTCATCATTAAAAATTATACCTTAAAGTCTAAAAGTTTTAGTCTTTTTGCACTTATGATTTTACTAGTTTAAAGAAAATTTTTATTTTACTATACCAAATTTTCCTGAATGAACAAATTGTATTACTATCATCGGCGTTCATTTAAAGAGGCTCTGAATTAGCGCCCCTGGGCGATTGTCTCCGTAATCTTCTACATCTTCTACATAAACTGTAAAATATAATAATATGTAACGACGCAACGTGTATATAACGTATATACGTTCTTAGGGTCACAGATTTTAAAAATGTTGGTCTCTTTTTTTCTAAGAAATTCGTTATTATGTTTATACTCGTAAAATAGTAATAAAATAATAAATTTATATAAATTCTGTGTGCGATACGATTTTTGCACCGGTAAGGTCGCTGCAAAGCGTAACATTATATGCATTATATACATATACATCCGTATACTAGGTACTTATCCGAATCGAACTAAACAGTTCTGCCTCGAGAGTCGAGAGTCACGAATGCATAAATATTTTGTAAGATGTATAATGTAAAATCTGAAAAAACCTGAGGGCAAGAAAGATAATTTGAGTTGTTGAGCGTTTGACAAGTTATAAAATGGATTAAGCGCAAAGAAAAATGCGAGAAGTTTGTTAAAAATTTCAATTTATGAACGTTAAAGTTATCAATTTCTCATTACGTAAGCCATACATAAAACTGAAGATGAGGACAATAAAATATATTAAGAAAACAAATTTTTTAATAATTTATAGTGAGTATAAAGTTGCTCTTTGTATCAACTTAACATAATTCTATGTACAAATATTAAAAATAATTAATTTTAAAAACCGTCGTATAAATACTTAATTTATAACTGTAAATAAATAAATAAACTATTTGATTATTACATTAACACTCGATATTATTAAAGGGTGTTTTTTTCAATTTAAATATTTCTGAGGGAAATTTTATGTCACATAAAACATGAAATATCCGGAAAACACATTATAAATACTTATTTACGATGACAGTGATCAACTACACCACACCTCTATATTAAATTTCCACAAGTGGCTATTATAATACGTGCGAATTTTAAAGTAAAACGACCTTAAAAACTAAAAAAACTCGAAACGCATCAAAATGTAACGTAACGTACTATACACTGGTATTATAAAAATAATATATAAGTTTTATTCCGTACGTATTTAATATGTAGGTAGTGGGTACCCATATATAAGAACGAGTATCGTCTTTCCGTCACCTGTTTTTATTAAATTCTTTAATGCCAAACGTTTCTTGTCGACTTATTGGGAAAACGTTTATTGAAATAGTGCAATCGACAATATCCTGTATTATTGTCCGTTTTTTCGTACAATTTGTTCGTAATATGCAAGAAGGATAATCACATATAAGGTTTTGATGACGCATTTTTGGCTAGTTGGATATTCGAGTGATGCAGCAGCAGATATCTTTGATTATCATATTTAACTACGATCAAAACTACAAATTTTCAAAAAAAAATTATAAAATATAATAAATAAAATGAAAAATGTTGTAAGTGAAAAATGTAAATACCATAATATACGACGTAGAAACAATTGTATAGTTTGGTACTTCCTCAGTCTTAAAAACAAAATATTTTACAATGTATATACCTAAAATTTTAAGATTTATATACAAACAAATTATTATTTTCTAGTAGTAGAGAATGTTGATACAATATTGTATACATATACATAAAAATTATGCGGTCTTCATTCCAACAACCAGATTTAAAATATATCAAACGTTTGTCGATTTGACAGCAATTTTAATGATAATATCACGTGCTTGGTATAAACTCAAGTTTAGCTGGATTATATCGCGATTAAAAAACATCAGTCACAAAGTGAAAATGCTTATCCTACGCAATACTAGACAGCAGAATATATTCTGTGTAATAATTAATAATATTATAAAAACATTATAGTATCTAATTTTAACAATTTTCATAAACCTCAACATATGGTATACTTAATTAAATTGTATTTTATATTATATGTAGCGAATATTAAACAATAATTACATTGTATTGCATGCATGTTACGTGTATCTTTTATACATTATTGTAAATCGATACTCGTTGATAATTTTCAATGACATACACAATCGTTTAATATTTACTATAAACTCTATTCACTACGTCTATGATTTACTTTATTATATATTATATATTATTTTGACAATTTTTTTTTATCATACGGCACTTCGCGGCACAAACTTTCTCGTCATTACCTATGCTCTATGATTAACACTTAAGACATAAAATATGCGTAATAGCTGCACATGTATATTTTCGATTGAAGTTTACGTTTTAAGCGTTAAATATGTAATGGATATAGTTTTAGTAATATTATTCATTTATTTATGTTTTTTGTCTTAATCTTTGTTAGCTTATTAATTTTTTACACCAAACATCTACTAAAAAAGTAATAAATGTTTCCAATATTATTATAAAATGACCTAAGGTATTAAAAATTATACATACAAATACGACAAAAATTTAAATTTTAACAAAGACCGGTATACTTATCATATTATTGATCAAAACAAATTGATATTTTCCATATACTAGAAGATCTAAAAGATAAATAGGTTCATTCATCTTACACAAGAGAATCATCTGAGCACAAACGGAGAATAAAAATAAATACACTTATACACTTTAACAACGACCTCGAAAAATATTCTCTCTTTGGCAATCGATGATCTATTTATTTATATGACCCAACAAAAACAACGGTATACAACCGATTACAATAACGACTAATATTATTAATTATCTCGCCATTATACATATCAGTGCCAAATACAAATAAATATACACAACCGTTTTTGTTTTAAAAATTAACGCAACATAGTTATTTTGATTTTATGCGGAAATATGATAAATTAACATAAAAGGCTATATACTCGTAGATGGTATAAACGTCAACCTATTATTGTTAAATGATTGTGCTTAGTTGAATTTCTTCTCACTTTTTTGTTGACTACAACTTTATAATTAGGTTATGAAAAATTAACACTTGGAGTACCACTAGCATGATCGGTTTATGTGCACACATAGCAAACGCACAGACACACACAGCACACACACAGACACACACGCACGATTGTGAAAGACAATTAAGGTAAGGCAAGGATATAATATGCTATTGATAATTTATAATAACCCGGTAACGATTGGTTATTACACACGTTATAAGTTGGATATCTATAATATCAGTGATTTGTAAAATTGTTTCTGAAAGTATATACACGTTGTACTTATTGAGTATATTTAAGGGAGTACACGTTACATCATGTATTAACTATACCGACAATTATTAAGCAATTCAAAAATTATTGGAATTTAATAGCTTTAATATGATAAACCAATTATTTAAATTGTTTTGGAACGTTGACTTATATGAATTAAAATCGATTAGCATATGGGTTCACGAATTAGTTGGGCTGAAAAACTATCATTAATTTGGATAAACAAAAAGAATTCTTCTTACAACATATCGCTTTGATATAAAATTACTACGATGCTTAAAGAATCAAATCGAAAAGTAGCACTCTTATTTAGAATTGTTATAAATATTATATCTATAAATCATAATTAGATTTATTACGATAATGTTACAATTTTCTGTAGTTGATAAAATGTGTATTTTATCCATTCTATTTTAGAAAGTATAATATAGGAAAATACATGTTTTTTGCATTAGAATAATTACGGTGCACAACTTAAGCTTAAAAATGATTATAATTTAGAAAAAAATTGTGAAAGTTGTTAGCGTTTTGTATGTTATCTCGCATCACTTTCCAAGAACGTTGGTCAAAGATCAAAGCTATACCTTTGGAGTTCAAATGAACCGAATAATTTTAATGTTTCACAAAATGGATTTTTTGAGATAATCGTTGTATGTTATTTTCATGGGTGGCCAAAAAGAAATTACGTTTCGAATAAGTGTAAAATAGTAGGTACTCGTATATTATTTTTGTTTGAGTACCTATAAAAATAACTAGTTTTTAGTTAAAATTATTAAAGAAAACGTTAATATTATTTTACTAGCTTCGATTAATCATGAACAATAACAATTATAATATTTATTATATATTGTTATTTTTACTGATACCTATAACTTAAACATTTGATATTATTTGAACTCGTGGACGTTAGATTATAAATAGATATAAATTTAAGTAACAATATTATACGTGTGGTTATTTATATTATTTTATACTCCATAATTAATAAATTGTTATGAAAATCAACATTCTAAATGTCTTGCATTGAACCACCCCACTGTTTGTAAATTGAGCTTTAACACTCTTGTTTTAATAACACGTTGAAAAGCTTATACTATCCAATCAATGAGGGCAATTTTTTTTTCACACCTGAAATGTTATACGTTTTCACTTAGTAAATTGTTATTAACACCTATTGGTTACTTACACCACACGTAGTTGTTTATATTTGACAAACGAATTACATAAGTAGCTTTAAATTAAGTTCAATAATTAATTAATTATATTTTGTTTCCGTTGACATAATATACCTAATACGAATTGTACAATATTAAACTAAAACTTCCAGATTTCTAATTTTGCTGTACGGAAAATGTATCATATATCTGAATATGATATATTTATAAAAGTATCGTATAAATGAATCCATACTCGATGAATTATGTGCGTGCTTAAACCACAGATTATTATATTGAAATTTGAAAGTATACAGTTCACGCTATTACTTTAGATATTCCCAAATAAATGTCTATTTTGTATATTATAATAAGGAACCACATAACCTCATTTAAAATCATATAATCTTAATTGGTTCAAAAAGAAACAATAATATAATCCAAAATTTCAAAACCCTTGATGAAAGTCTGAAAAATGAATAAAGAGATGGAGAAAATAACTGCACAATACAAATGAAAAGGCACCGTAAGAACTAAGGAGTAATTAATGGTCGTCTAAGATCACACGTTTAAATTGTTATTAAATTCGCCATATACTCGTATCACGTGAAAAACACTATGTTGAAGTTACGTTCCAAGAATAACGATTATTAAAATTAAAGTTATATCATTACAAATTATTCACTAAGTAAAAATATACATGAAATAAGTGACTATACAACTGTCTAATGATACGACTTATGTTATTAGTTCGCATTATTATGTTTAACCGATACGCGATGATTCAAACTAAATGCGTTGATAAACCGCTTGAAACTCCGATAAACCAATTTCCTTTATCTTTATAGCAGCTGTTAATATGGTGTAATATTGTAGTGTACAACGTTTATTGTGTAAACGTAATCACTAGGGAACGGATTTGAATGCAAATTGCATTTTTTTCTGAATGCCCGAAAACATTGGTTTCCAAGCAAAAAGTTCATTTCATACATCAAGGAATTAAAAATGTAACTTTTATTTTGCATTTTTTTGCATTTTTTGCATTTTTAAGACTTTATTACATTTTCAGAGCATTTTTTGACATTTTTAGTGCATTTTTATGGTTTTTAAGTCATTTTTTCAACATCTTTTCAACATTCATACTAAAAAAATAAAAATGCCTAAATATGTTTTACGAAATTACCAAATTATTGTTGACCCGCATTAAGGTAAAGATAAGATAAGCTATTTATCTAAATTGTACAGAAGATAATTGAGAGTTAATTTATTAAAGTTTTATTGTATTTAAATATTTTTTAACAGATTTTTCATAGTAATGTGTTTTTTTTATAAGTTTTAAATTCAAAATTGTGTTTTTATTGAATATAAATACATTTTTAAAGTTTTTTAGGGCATTTTTTTAGTGCATTTTTTGATGTTAAAGCATTTTTTTAAGGCATTAAATCGTATTTTTTTAAGGCATTTTTCTTGTTTTTTAGAGCATTTAAATCCGTTCCCTAGTAATCACAAACAAAAGTAACAAAAAATGTTTCAGCCGTACGACCTTTTATATTAAAAGAAAGGTATACATTGATATCTTGAGGTTATTCAAATAAACAAACACATTTTGTTAACAACGGTTAGTTAGGTAAATAACATACGAGTAACTCTATCATTTTGAGTTTTTTTTTTTTTGTTCAAATTGTAAAAATGTATCAAAAATAAAAAAATACTGTTATAACTGCTTAAAAACTACTTAATACGGGCTGTTCAATTTTAGAGTTAAAACTATAAGAGGTTCGTCAACAAGTGAATAATTTAAAAAAAAAATTGACCATATCATGTATCTTGAATTTCTTAAAAAGTATTCATACACTATATACTATTAGAGTTTTCATTCAGATTCGTACTTAGGTACTTACCATAAGACAGTCGGTACACACACTACAAATTATTTATCAACAATATCAAATAATACCACCATATAAATACTTATCACGTTTAGTTTTTTTTTTCATATAATATAATTCATATAATACCATTTTTAAAAATCTTTGATAATTGATCATTATATTTTCAATATCAATATATCATTATTTATATTATTATAATTAATTATATTGTACTAAAGTTAAAACAAAGAAGTTCCGAGTGTATTACATTTATTTTGATTAGGTGCCTTAGAGTTATATAATATAAATATATGTAAATATTGGAATACCATACGTCGTATATAAATTGCGTTCAACAATCACGTTCCACTTTATATGAATCTATTTACATTATAATTATTATAACTAATATTGCAGTTAGCTATATAGTACACATCACATCATATCACATATAATATTAATTATATTATACTTGATTGAGTACAATTATAAAAACAAAACAATAAATTAGTATTCGAATAAATAACGACATAAGTAGCGATGACATTTCATCAAAAACTGTTATTTAATTTCAAACGAATAGAGCGATAAGTTAAGTTAAAAAAAAAACAAATTCAACAATATGGTGCGTTATGGGAAAATATTATTTTACACGATTGGTAGTTAATGTTAAAATCTTATAACAATGGGAAATCGCTCCCCTACGGATCGTCCCTCGAAACGACCGAAGGGTGTTTAATCTGCTACATTTGCATGGTGGAGGAGATCTTTCGGCTTTTTGAACGAATTTATAATAGGTTGATGAAAAAAAACATATTTATATATTTATTAAATATTACGTGGTGTGCTTATTATAAATTAGAATATTAACGTTAGGTAAGTTAATACACACTGATTAAAAAGAAATATATTATACTAAGTAGTTGTCTGTTAAAAAAAAAATGTGTGTATTCGTCAATAATGCAAATCAACTAGAATCTAGATTTAGAGTTACTAGATAATATATATATATATTGTGTGTATGTTATATTTAATCCACATTAATATTATAATTTAAAAACAGTAATCCGATTTCTCGACTATGGCGGTGACGTTGGTGTTGTAGTAATTTATAGGTTGGATAGGTATATAATATACTATGTATAATATGTATAATTTGTATAGGTATATGCGCGCCCGGTGCGATGATGGCCGTCGGACACAATTAATGGATATTAGATTTCACTATATATATATATATATATATATATATATATATACCTACAAAATATGATATGTATATGTAATACACAGTATATACTCACCACAACCGTCCATAAGTAAAAATAGAAATAAAGTTATATGAATGAAAAGAGGTCCTTGGATAACGGCTTATAAGGGTGGACGCAAAAGTGCATCCTAGCTATTGCTAATATGTTTATTAAATATGAAACTCTACTCTTAAACTCTACGTAGATAATTTGTTTTAATTATTGGCATTTATATAGGATAAGTGCATCGAAGAGGGCGTAGTAGTGATTAGACGGTTTAATATATAGCTACAATACGTTGTATCAACACACCTTAAAATAATATAAAAAAAATCTTTGGGTATTTTGTAGTTATATACGTGTGTCAGTTTTAAATTTGACAATAATGATAATTCAACTACTTTACTATGATACTAATATTGTAGATTATATAAAAACTCAAAAAACTTAAGTAATCACAAGCTATATAGTGTTTTCTATTTTTACCAATTTTTTTTTTTTGTACAAAAAATTTATTTTAGCAAAACTTACACATATCGAATATTATGTCGTATTTTTTATTATTGTTTCGTTATACTTCAAAATTAAAATCTTTATAAAATAAACCAACTATGTCTAATTTTCAGAACTTTTAAATATTGGTTAATAAAATAACATAAAGTTTACACTAAACTTTCAAACTACAAAAAATTAATTTACCTACTTATCCATTAAGATTTAATAAACAACTTTTGGGACAAATTTAACATAATTCAAAGATTTTTTAACTTCTATTAAAAAAAAAAACTATTTTGAAACATCTAAAAACAATGTTTATATATTACAAATATAAGCCCAATTTCCTATCTATAGGGCAATATGATACTAAAAATTAAGATGTATGAACAGCTTAGTGTGAATCTTCAGTCAACATTTGAATGGTCTTCACAGAAATTCTGAAATTCGCACAAAAATAAAAGGAGAAAAACATCACTGCGAAACCCATTTATGAATTTATAAAGAACGTGAAGGTACAATAATCGAAATACATACAATATTATTTATACACAATAGCGAACTATAAGATACAAAGAAATTGATCACCCAATTGGTAGATAATATATGAACGGAATTGTGGCAGTTCTTAATCGTTCTAATATTTTGTTTATAAACATATTATATGAACACACGTGTTCAACGTGTTTTAGTTTTACTGAACGGAAGTCTAAAAAATGCGTATTATATACGGTTTTGGATTTTACATTTCAAAGGCTGCGCATCGTATATACGCGTATAGTTTCCACTACAGTTTGGAGAATCCCAAACCCTTTATGTATTATATACTTGTACTGGTGTATAAAAAGTATATAGTGAAAGATTGGAGGGATAACAGTCTTGGGAAGGATTCGGACGACAGTGTCAGTGATGACTAAAAATTTTGAGAGTAATGAGTCCAACGTAAAAGAAGAATAAGTGCGAAGTGGTTATAACTTATAATACATTATACTTGACGGTAATCATCGATTTCGATTAACCGTAAAACATATGGTTTTGATGTCATCAACGAAACACGGTGCGTAACGTATGTCGCACAAAGCATAAAAGATGATATTGCCGATTGTAGCAGTTTTATTATATATGTTGAACTCAAATTATATTATATTGCACGCATTAAATTTAAAAATCTGTTCTCTTTTGGTGTATAGCGCAGGATGCGTGATGGGTAACCGTCGCTACACGGTACGCCGCACATGTGGCTCGTTGTGCCGATGATTTTTGCCTCGTTCGCGCGAGCAGCATCCACTGTGCGGGAGACGTGCAGGATTTTATATCAAACGCACACTTGTACATTAATAATATATAATAATAATAATAATAATAATAATATAGTCGTCTGTGTATATATTTGAACAACCCTACGCAAAGACGGTAGAGGCGACGGCGACAGCCCGAAGACCGAAAAGAAGAGAACACGTGTGCGCGCTCGTCCCTGTCGTCACCACGTTTCCAACAAATGTGCGAGTGTGTGCGCTGTGTCTTCGTTATAATATTATTATGTGCGTGTGCGGTATTCGGGGAAAAAAATAACACATCTCGAACGTATTTACATGGTTCGCCTCGCATAAAAAAATATGTTCCGTGGTCAATCAGAATAGAACTGTATGATAAATAACAATCATTATTATCACGCAGTAACACATATTAGGCTATAGTCCTGTAAAAACTAAAAACCGGTAGCGAAAATTATAGATACCTATAGTAAAGGAGAGAGAAGGAACCTTATTTATATAAGACATAATAATATTATGATATATCATATTATGATAACAAGCAGTTTATCGATTTAAAAAATATAATCGGTTGCGATAATATTACTGTCATATTGTAGTGTATTATCTAACCTAAACTGTCTAAACTCGCTTTATTATGCTCTAAAGTGTTTGTAAATAATAAAATGGACGATTGAAATATTGGCACGTTTAATTCTATAAGTCAAAATATTTCAACCTATAATGCTATAAGCACGGGTATAAATATACAACATAATTATGCACGAGTTGATTTGTATATGGTGTGTATTATATTGTATTTCTTGAAATCTCGAATAATCTATTTTCGTAAAAGTTTTTCTTTTAAAATTTTTTTGTTTTATGCGCGTGTTGCATTACGATCATCATAACGTTTTCGAAATGACGTTCAATACTATACAATATGTTATTATTTCATCCTTTTACACGCACTACACAAATTCAGCACGACGAATGAACGCCGCATATGGTTCGATTCTACGCATGAACACCCATTGGCAATGTATTATGTGTATAAATCCGTCGTGTTCAAAAACATCGGAGAAAAAAGTATACTTAAACAGATTATAATATCTTATATTTTACAACATCCCGACTAGAAAATTCAATGATTAAACGAAGTAAATAAAACGTTCATTATTATTTTATAACAATACGCGAATACACGATCACTATTATAAAAGAACACAGATATATTATTGTATATAATATATTTGTATAACATAATATATGCCTATACTCGCGTTTAGATACAACAATTTGACTGTTAGCGTTTTTATTCATGCTAGACTAGATACTAATTGACTTCATATGTAGCCCATTTGTCCAAGTATCGACTTTACACTATCTGTCTTTAATTTTATCATTATAACTTTTATATAAATATTATTATTTCGTTGTACTCAATCCAGCGACTAACCATATTTTAACTCATCTTACTTATATGTAGTAAACTCAGTTCCACGATAATTTTCTGTCATAGTGACTAAGTGTGCCACGCTGACTTTAACTGTATAGTCTATACAGTCATGTAAATGAAAATTCGATTTTATCCTATGTATAAATTCAAATGCCAACTTTCGTGTAGGAATTGAATTTAATTTACTTAGGTACCTTTAGAAGGCACAAGCATCATAAATACATTTCATACCGTTGTTCAATTTCCGATCATTCGTAATGAATGTTTTGGTCATTTTTAACCTAATTAATTAAATCTGTCCCCCTTTTATTTTTGCTATATTATACCTATCAATTATTTATGAAAATGTAATTAAAAATAAAAAACACAATGTACGCACCCAAAGTGTAAAACATATTATAAAAATAATATAATATTGTTGCTTATATATAATAAACATTATAGGTATCATTGCGATAGTCAGTGTTTATCTTTTTATGTATATTATGCGATATTATGCGAATATATCACTCATACATTATACCCAATTACACCCGAGACGTCAAAGTAAGATCATATTATATATTGGCACGTGTTTTAAATCTCATTCGCACAAGACTCGCTGCGGTGTGAGAATTGCTGCGCACATATGCGCGCGTGTCATGAGACTGTTCTAAATAGTAAATCTAAATAGTACAAACATATATTACTACTACATAACTGTCAAGTTTTATACTCGATTAATGCGCAAGTTTCCGTACACAAGATGATTATGTTATAAACATTAAACACATATCACCGAATCTTTAGCAATGTTTAAGATAAAGTATAAACATATATATTTACAGTCGAAGAGGACACAGAAAATCTAGTTTTATCAAACACGCTGTTTGATTGTAGAAATTAATGTCTACAGGATTGTAATATTATTCAATCAGGAAGGTCGACAAATTTAAGAGATGGATTGAAAATTAAACAGGCTGTAATACAACACAATATTTGCATGGACGCGAAATTTAAGTTTGCGATTTTGAGTCGAGGTGTGCACGGTAAAAGCGCATACCGTATTATTACCATGATAACATTTTTTCAGGGACAAGCGGCCACGGGTTACGACAGACCACGCGCGTGCACGAGTATGAATGTGTGTGCATGTGTGTGTTTTAAAGGACCTACGTATGTGCGATGATGCGAGAGGAACCACGGGTCGAGAGAAACTATACTGATGGTGAGCGGGTAGGGGATCGCTCTAGCCACGGGCTACCGTGTGTGCCGAAGATGAGCCAAAACGGTGGGTTCATATTACTGGCGAACTGCCCACGTCGACCCCTCGTGTTCCCAAAATAACGGCCAGCTCTTTTATCGCGTATATATCCATCTGGCTGTTAGGCAATTAAATCCCGACCAACAAACAAACAATCGTCTATAGTTTTTTTTCGATATGCGTACATACGTGTATTAAGTGTGTGCGAGTGTGTGTACTCGTATACTATATATTTATATATTTATATATATATTGTATTATGTTTATATTTTACGCAAAACATTAAGATTTAGGTTTTTGAAAAATTTCATCGTCTCGTTGACGAATTGAATTTTCGATAAAAACCGCAAACAAGCGCTGCTTTAATAGACTGTTATACCTATACATTAAAATTAACCGAACAATTCGAGGTCGACGTGTCAAATTTTCAACCTCATGAATCCGCGTTACATTCTGCGCAACTTCTTTGCGTGTCACGTGTAGACGTGCAGTACATAACATATATATTTATATTTATACATATACGTATTACACGAACACACTGCAGTAGGCATTGGCTCGTAGCTGGGTTTGCGGATAAGCCGGACACTGTAATACAACGCCGCACCAGTAGCTGCGCTGTCGTTTGCTATTGAAACGCGTACGAAAATAGTTTCTGATATTGCACTGTTATTATTATTATTACATCATGTAGGCATACGTCTTGGGTTTTTTTTAGTGTCGCAAACTGCAAGTTGGTAAATTCAGTTATAGACGATTTTTCTCTCTCTAAATAAACGACGCGTGTATATTATTTCAAGATAATTGTGTTCGCCGTTCGGTAGTACGATAATATACATGTAAAAAGCTGTTTATTTTTAAAAACAACTCGGACTGACTCATCATATGCCTGAGTTATTTCATTGATACTCGTTCAATTATTTATAATATGTAGGTAGGTAATATAATATTTATATTTGCAAAAAATGTACACTACCAAACAAGATTATACTTGTTGTCAAACTCGAAGACAACTCAAAATATTTCTTGAATATAGTGGTTTTCATCTTGAACAATTTTAACTGTATTTACTATCACACATATAGTTTCACACACAAGCAAGTTTTGTAATTGTGTTGTAAAATTGTTACACTTAGAACAAAAAACAATTGTTTTGAGACCCGATAAGAGCATGTCGGTAAAATTATTTTATTTCACCTACGAAGAATAGACAGAAAAACGGTTTCAGTATTTTACAGTATATATTATGTATTATACATGTATGTTACTATCGTACAGTAGACGCTAACAAAATGTGCAGGTGGTCTTATATGTACCTACTGACTATACTCAATTCGAGGTAGCAGCATTACTCCGACCAATATTTGCTACTCCATTAGGGTAGGTAAAAACGGTAAATATGCGCTAGACGGGGAAAACTACAGTATATGCCTACATACATTTTAGTGTATATATAAAAGTGGTTTGCATGCGTATATACTCATATATGTATGTAAGTATATAATGGTTAAACGGATAACGTGCCATTTGTGTAATGTGTACATTTTGAAAGCAAACAAAGCTATTGCAACACGTTTATATAATAATAATGCACTATATTTATGATTTCAGAACCAACTGAGGCCTCGTACACAGATTTATTACCTATACATTGACTATCAGAACTATGGCCTAAAAATATAATATAGAGTCGATGATTTTGTCCATCGATTCGTTCATTTAACTCCATTTAGATTGCATTCGAGTACCACTGCCTATAGGAGCATTTGTTGACTTAACTACGAGTTCGGAGTTAACACTCTGTAACATGTTTTATGAGCTACGTCATAATGCAACAAGTATGCACCGCATATTCAATGGAATAATATAACTTTTAAAAATACACCGTGAATGTCCATTTTAAAATGTTATCAGTTGTATTATTTTATTATATTAGCTATCGCAGCTAAAATAATAATTACAGAAAAAATGTAATGAATAATTCGAGTGAAACCATCAGGATTTGTAAGATTATATAGATACGAGTATGTAAACGTTACCGTTTAATAAATTACTTGAAATAATAATCTGTAATTACGAGTGTATATCATATGGTTGTCCACAATGAACAACTATATTTAAGACATTTTTTTATATTATTATTTTATTAACACGTGTATCAAACCAGCACGTGTTTCAAATAACTTAAATAACGTATTAAGTAAATTTTTTTTCAAGCAAATGATGTATATATTATTTTATTAAAATATTACTCAATAAACTATCATCTCACTTATCATATTGATTAAAAAACAAATTACATTTTTTAAACCACCGATTTCCTTAATTAAAAATCTTATTTTCTATAGATTTTATAAAAAAGTTGAGATTATATGTAAACCTAGTTAGTTTTATGTTAGTTTCCCAAAATTGTTTTAGTATATTTTTATTCAAATTGTAACATTTTAAATAAATAACTTAAATAACATTATACAGTATAGTAGAGAAATATGCATGTGTATGTACTAAAGAAAAATTAAAAACAAAATCGTTATGAGTTTCATCGGTTTAACATTAAAGCATTTATAATTGTTTATGTTTAACATCACGTAGTTCTTGACACGAAGCTCACGCCATACTGTGTACCCGTTTGAAATAATAAAAGTTTTATACATTTTAGCGTGTATGAACCTTCAACGGTGAATTAGAACACGTTTCACTATGGAAATTGTTTAAAAAATTAAATACTGAAATATAATAAAACAATGTATGTGTTATAAACACCTAAATAGCCCACATATAATGTGTTGTATGAGAAAAATACACCGGTGAAACGAACGCGCTTCGGATAAAATGAGTACTCGTATTAACGTTATTGTAGAACACATCGAATAAACTATATAGATACATAAGTTGTAAATAATTTTGATTGTGCCATGAAATTCATTAAACATTATTTGTTTATTTACTTTTACCTCTCCAGATACAATTTTTTTATTTTCCCATGGTCACTATATTCCATTACATATACACAATAAATACAATACACTATTTTTAAGAACAACTGTATAATGTTACTCTATAAATGTTTCAGTAACTGTATTTTAGCATCGATAATCCTACAAAATCATAATATCTTCAATGTCAAGAACGAAAACATTGACAAAGCAGTATAGAAACTGTTCTTTTTTTACGCTAAACAGTGATGTATTAAATAGTGACCTATTAAACTATCTATATATGTGCTCATATAATAGACATAGTGGTATTTGAATATCAATTACTATTACGTATATATATGTACTTCAAAACGAGTAAGAAAAAATAATTAAACAAAAATGTGTAAGTACCTACAATACCTATAAGTTTGTTACACTTCTTATGCGCGTACCTATAAATTGTATCTACTTCATTTTAAAATGTATTTTATAATAATTCTTCTTCGGAACAAAACTCTCTCCGTTTACGTTTACGTAGGAATATATTCTATATTATGGCAAAATAAAATATCGGATTACATTTGCGAGACGATGTTCACTTATACGTATACTGTTATCAGCTTTTCTCATATTGTTATTTACCGAGATATTAGATCCGTTTCAAGAAAAAAATCAATATTATTATTATAATTATGTGTTTTTTTTTTGCTTTATAGTCTGATATTCATCGGTGATTGGTGCGATGCCGAAGCAGTGTTAACTGTAAACAGATAAATTACTACAAACATCAACTATATTACACGGATAGTAACAGTGATAAATAAAAATGTATATAGTAATATGTAATAACTAATAACTAATAACTAATATTTATATTTATTTTTTATATAATTTAAGTGATTATTTTATTAATTTAATATATTTTATATGGGAATAAAATTATTAATATCATTATTTAATAGATGTATTACATTGTTTAATGCGTTTGTTGGTTTTGTATAATTAACAAATTAATTTTCCATTTCATTTGAGCTACGCCTTAAGGTCTTAAATGCGTAACACATTTTTAAAACACAATTAATAAAAACGTAACTATTATCCTAATTCCAAACATATAATAATACAACAAAGGTTCGCTTTCAATTTTTAAAATGTTTATATACGTCACATTATTTATAAAAATTATCATAGTTGTAAGGTTAATCTTAAGTATAAAATTACAAAACATTAGGTACAACATAAAATAAATAACAATATTAATGAATGACAAATGTATAGGTAGTAGTTTGAAAATATTATAATTTTATGTGTAACGATTGATATTTATAAAGCTGAAGAACTAGGGTTTTTGTTTAAAAAAGTTTTAATTTCAAGTAAATTTAAAATGTAAATTGTCTATGTATAGTAATTGCGTTTTGGTTGTTTTGCCTGTCATAATGTATTGATATAGTTATTTTTATGTCCATTACGAGTAATAAGCTTAGTAAATAAAAATAAGAATTATTTGGGTACCTATAATACCTATATTCTAATATAAACATGCTTTCACGAAAATGTTCACATTATTAGTTTTTATTTGTTTTATATTTTCGAGCATCCTAAATAAACACATTTTTTGGCAAAGTACGGAGGTACAAATAACGATGCGAATTCGCTATAATATTGTCTTATGCACTATGCGTTTGTTCCTAAAATTAAATACCAAACATTTTCATATTGAGTACTATCCCATATATTATATACTCAAAAAAAATAAAAAATAATTTTAATGTAAAAAAAAAAAGGAAATAGGTTAAATTATAAGTTAAGACACGAATGCTTTCTTGAAAAATAAAAAAGTCTTTGTTTTAGTGAATGAGTATTATACATAAAATTAAAATTGTTCAAGAAACACGTAAATGTATAAGTACTTAAATTGTAAAAATAATTTATGTGCATAAATAAATTATATTTTTACTATTTAGAAAACTAAACTAAAAAAAAAAAAAAAATAGTTGACAAATGTGTAATCAAAAGCATGAATAAATGCAATCAAACCATTAATAAATGAAAATAAGTAAATTATTATCATTAGAGTGTTTGTAATGATTTTAAGCACAAAATTAATTAAATTTTAATGATGACATATTTTTTTAAGTACCAAAGTAAAAAAAAATATAAGACTATTTTATGTCAGTATTTATTACTTGGCTAAGTTTCAAAGCTGTATTTTTTTTATCATAATAATTCTGGACATTTTTGGCTCTACCTAAAATTCAGTTTTTAAAATGTTTATTACTTCTTGAAAATATGTCATAATATAATAAATACATGTTTCATATTTTTAGTGAATGTGTTTTATAATTTGAATAAATACCTACTGCACTTCATATTAATGTTCTTATGAATTTTGATAATTTAATTATCCTCAAAGGGCAAAGATACTCAGTAATTAAATGATATTTAAATGTGTTTTTAAAAGCATGGTTACAGTTTGATAAGCGCAATTCTACACTTAGCTAAATTTTAAACTCTTAAATACTCGTACTCATACGCATAATTTATTTAGTAGCATTAAACAAATGCTTTTTACCATGGCATTTTCTGATCTTGAGTATTGTTTTCCTTCATAAAACTTGTACATTATTAAACTCATTAAGTTAATTAATTTTTTAGTTCTAATAAGTGCATAGGCAGTATGCACTATGGTTTCATAACTATAATATTGTTATTCTTAAATGTTTATTTTTAATAGCAATTCAAAAATAAACACTACACCTCCACACAATATATATACTATTATGTACATTTTATTATTATGTCAATATGACAGAAAAAGCCTGTGTTATAAAATTTGTGAATTGCAGTTTCAATTTTAAAAGCCTGGACGATAAAATTGTAATATTTTGTTACGTACAAAACTACCATTATAACCATTTCAATAGTTTCTATTGATAATTATATCACAGCTAAATATAAACCCATGGTATGCGTAAGGTGCATATGGATTGAAAACATATACAAATACATAAAATGAAATATTAAACTTGCAAAACGAGTGTCCAAAACTCTCGATATCATCTGGAGAACATAAAATACAAATAACATAATACCAGCTGCATATATATATATATACCAATATACTCCCTGTTGTGTTATTGCATGATAAATGTGATTTATCGTACTAATTCTTGTAAATCGGTCCCTCAAAAGAAAAACTGGGTAGTTCCATGCCCAGTGGGGTGCAGTTAAAAGGATAACGCGCAGTATATGTATCGTTCACTTTACTCAGGATATAATGATACAGCCCACCATGTGTAATTCATAATCGTTCCACTCACTTGTATATACATTAACGTTCAACATCCGTATTAATTCGTTATCATCCTGAGGTTATTGTAGCCCATTTGGCTTACGCCTTGTTAAATTAAGTTATCGCTTTGTAACAGCAATATTTTTTTTTGTCATTATCGGTGAATTATCGTCTACAGTCAACAATAAACTAATAAAGAGCCTACCTGTTTATAAAATTTCACAGTGACCTCTATTGTGGTGGGCTTTATGAAAAAAACTTAATAGAACAGTACATTTTGATTAGGGTCATTCTCTAATCATTTTATCTCCGTCGATATAAAACACTCTACCAGTCATCAACTTGAGTTTTCAAAGAAATAAGTTCTCTACAAGAGTATGTAGGTTCTTGGTGGAGATATGTTGTATTGATAATTTTAATTTTTTTATAAATAACCTATAAATTATTAGATTATATATAAAATCGCGAGTTACGCATTATATTATTTTTTTTGAAAAAAATATCACCGTGTACGATAGTATAATCTGCATTTGTTTAAAAATTATTTGTCTAAAGTTTTCAGCCACCTTTAATATCTATTAATATACAAGTATTTTTTGTGGTTAATATAGTCCATAATTATAATTTATCACAAACATTTTACCATCCATATAAATGATACAAAATCCACAAAATAACACTATCACTATAATATCGGAAATAAACGTAGGTGTATGGCCTATTGTAAAAAACTATGTTTACCATTTTCTAATACTACATCTTTAAAGTTACTAATCATTACACACTTGCAATAATTATTTTTATTTTATATTCATCAGTTTTTTCAAAGATATATGTTAAATCACCCAATAAATATTTTAATGTCCCATGGCAATGATATCGATGTTCATAATATATTTAAGTATATTACTTCCCCTTTATTTTTATTAAATTCGTATTACCATGTTAATATTATTTTATATTTAAATGCATCTGTATTTAATTTTATTCTTATTATATCATTTTCAATTTAAAATGTTTTCCTATATTGTTAACTATTTACTATAAGCTTATTAATGTATATATTATCTAACCGTAACTTTTTCACAATTGTCATTAATATTACCTACTGTAATTGAAATTGGACAGTTGTCCGTAAAACAAAATTAATTAATTAATACTGCAGAAGACAATAGAAAAAAAATGCTGTATGTATTAAATGCTGTATACAAAATTAGAATAAGTGATAAATCCAAAACTGTAGTTGTACATTTACCTATAATGAGTGATCAAAATTATATGACATTTTAATTACCTAGTCACAATACAGGTACTATTTGTTATAAATAAGTAAGTAAAAAACGATTGAGATTTTTGGTTTAGATAAGCTGCCTAATATTAATTTATTATCTTACTGATTCGATTGAATATTAACACTAACCAATCTATATAATTTAATGAATGAATAAAATGAATATATAATAACATATTTTATTGCATAATTAAGGGACCACTTAATCAGGTTAGTTTCATCAAAAGCTGAACCACAAGAAGCATAAACATAATTTATAATTGTGGTATTATTAAAAAGCACAATTCCACGAGAGAAAAGTGTTGTAATTTATCTAGTAAATCTATGAGAAAGTGTATTTTACTACCACAATTATTGTGCAATTTATTAAAATGTCTTAATTATTTCGTGTCAAACTCATCGAGAAGTATACATATGGCATACATTATAGTTAACGTTTCACGGTTGCGTTCAGGGAGCATTACCGGGCCGAGTTATTTTTCCAGTAACACTCGTCCTCCGGGTGCGCTCAACACAATATATACGCATCACATAGCATGTGTGATCGTGTGAAACGGTGTCACGGGAAGTCGACGGGTTTTCTACTTAAGTGTAGGTACTATAACGAATAGAAGGGGGGCATTTAGGTGCAACGCGAAGTGCACAAATGACGTGTTCACTGCTATATGTATTTTATACGAATGCGCGCGTACCATATTATACAGTACATAATATTATAAGAGTATAGGTAAATACGTAACATTAGTATAAACGGTACGTTAGTACATCACGTGTATATGGTCCGAATTATTATTACATAATATGGATGTATATATCTACAAATGAAAAACTCACCCGTCTTTCTGCTCGGCCGCACGGTCCCTCTGCCTGCGGTTCTTGAACCAGTTGGACACCTGGGTAGTGGTGAGCCCGGTGGCCTCGGCCAGCTCCCGCTTCTCCCGGGGGCTGGGGTACGGGTTGCTGGCATACCACTCGCGCAGCACCATCCTGGACTTCTCCTTGAAGCAGTAGCTGGTCTCCTCGCCGTCCCATATGGTCCGGGGCAGCGGGAACTTGCGGCGCACGCGGTACTTGCCGACGGCACCCAGCGGACGGCCGCGGAGCTTTTCAGCCTCCACGTAGTGCGCCTTCAGCCAGAGCGCCTGGAGCTTGGGGTGGTTGTGCGCGGAGAACTGGTTGCTCTCCAGCAGCCGGTACAGCTCCTTGAAGTTGCCCCGGTGAAACGCCACGATCGCTTTGGCCTTCAGTACGCTCTCGTGCTTGTGCAGCTTGTCGCAGCTGGGCAACGACCACAGGAACCGTCCAAGCCGCTCGATGTTGCCGGACTGCTGGAGCACTTCGCACACGCACGCCACCTGTTCCTGCGTGAACCCGAACGACGGCAACAGCGGCGTCATGCCTGTGCCACTGCCGCCGCTACCTAAGCCTCCGGACGCGCCGCCGGACGACGACCCGGGCGGAGAGTGTTGCGGCGGTTGGCTGGCCGTGCTCGCGTGATGGGGCGATCCCTGCAGCAGCCCGACGCCGCCGCCGCCGCTGCCCGGATGGTCCACGTTGAAGCTCCCGAAGTTGCCGGTGCCGCTGCCGATCAACATCACTGCTGCAACTGTTGGGCATTCATTCGACTCAACCGCGACTACTGCAGCACGACGACTGCAGCATTGTAGTGAAAACGCGGCGCACGACGCAGACACGCGCGGATACGGAGAGATGTGGAGTCAGCGGAACACTGCGTGAGAAGTGTGACGAGGGGCGGAAAAAAAAGCAAAACTATCGTCCGTCGAGACGTCGTTTACGTAAAAATAATTACACTCTCAACCCGTTCGAACCGATTGTACACAGAGCAATAAAACTAGAGAAAAAGCTGGTGCTTCACCAGGTGTATTTCTTTTACCGCGATGTACCTGTGATGACCGCAATACAGAATCGGAAAAATCGTTTTTGAAACTTGCCGACGTTCGCGCACGACTCGTGAGTGCGTTATGTGCGCGTGCGTTCGACGTTTAGGCTTTGCGGCCGACTAACGCGACGACGACGACGACGAGTCCCGGGCGACCAGCCAGCCAGACGACTCGACACGCACGTAACCCCACCACCGACCGCGCCGAAACCGTATTCCGGTTACCGTGGTAACGGCCGCCGCCGGGCCGTGCGCGCGTCCGCTTTGGTCGAACGGTAGGCGGTGCGCCCCGCGGTGGGCGTGGTCTCATGGGCGGTGGCGTGCGCGTACCGCGGTTCCGCCGCCGCTACCACGGTCGCACAACTATAATAATATAATAATAATGAGTGTGTGTGTGTGTGGGTTTGCGTGCGTGCGTGCGTGCGTGTGTGTATGTGTGTGTGTGTGTGTGTGTGTGTGTGTGTGTGTGTGTGTGTGTGTGTGTGTGTGTGTGTTTGCGTTTGTGCACGCTCTCCGCGCATCTTCGGTCACCTCCGCACCTAGCGTGAATTATTATTATCATTGTTTGTCTGTCTTAGTCGAATTAATCGCAATAACGCCGGACGGAACAACAGCTAAACCACAATGTACCCGACACTGTATACGTTTTAATTGCTAAACGAGAAAATATATTATCGTAATAGGTGTAGTGTAATAATTGTTATAATTATTTCTATAGGTACTATTATTATTATTATTATTATTATTATGTGAAACGCTTTTTCCCTCTCGTCGTTCAGTAATAAGCTTTAACTTATAGCATTCCGCCCGGCGGTCTCATAACAACTTAAATTATATACTTACGTACATTTTTATTTAGTTATGCGAGTGATTTTCATACCCATTACTGCACGAACCACGTACAATATAATATTATGTAGGTACACGTGGTGCCCCGTTAAGTCTTTACGCCGGCCGTATAGTCCTGGGGCAACGAAGAAAATGACGGATCTTCGTTTTTTTCGTTTCACTTCGTTGGTTATCATAACGTTATTCGTAGGTACATAGATGT
The DNA here is from genome assembly GCA_949715065.1 of Periphyllus acericola. Taxonomy (NCBI): domain Eukaryota; kingdom Metazoa; phylum Arthropoda; class Insecta; order Hemiptera; family Aphididae; genus Periphyllus; species Periphyllus acericola. Next base: position 61,648,835 of record OX454264.1, read on the forward strand.
GTATAGTGATAGATACTTACGTAATACTAGGATTTCAAAAGTAAATATAGTTACTTGCGGTGTAAATACGCGTCTTACAATATAATAGATCACCGTAAGATATAGATAATATCTGACGGATTATATAGATTGTATATAAATATGTAAATAAAAGAGACCATTTTTTGAATTTATTACCTATACCTGAGTTATTTTTTATGGATATAAAAGTTACTTTTTTTCAATTGTTCTTAAAAAAGCGCTTTCATATTATGTAGGTACTTAGACAGTTTTTTGTAACCACTTTGAAAAAATGTACAAGAAATATTTTGTACACATATTTTGCATTTATAATAACTTATTGTAGGTACCCATGTCCAATATCCCATAAGTATAAAAATATAAAATTATAGGTGCCGCAGAAGTGTATAACTATACGTCTGTGTGTAATATATAAGTATACCTATACTTATTATAGAGAAAGAAGATAATTTCTCACTGATCCTGAGAGATTTTGTACAAACAATAAATATTTTACAACATTAAATATGTATATTATTCAATTCATTATAAATTATAATATATAATACCACGGCCGTTAGATATTTTCAAAAGTATTTTTGACTGCCGTTAATAAATATTATTTCTCCGCTATTACCATTAAAAGTAATAAAAAGAAGAAGAATTCTCGTATTTTTTTATCTGTTGTTAATTTTTTTATAACACAGTTGCATAAAATATAAAATGTACTCACATTTCAATCATGTTACTTTATGATATATATTCGATATTGTTTTTATGACACAATCTATATAATTAATATAATATACGATGTCTTGTTGATGTTATACTTGATAACGTTTTCAAAAGAGCACCAACGTTGTGTACCTCTGGGATCTCGGTTTGCACCATGCAATGTATTATTTTATATTTGTTAAAAATGTTTTAACTGTTTTGCATATAATATTACTACTATATAGTTTTAAATTATTATTTTAAATATTGTCATTTTTATATTGTACTATTTTACGTGACTGGAATAAAATTGTGTTCACAAAAGAAATAAAAATTTGGCACGTTGAGCATGGTCAGCCCGTGCTGGAATACGCCAAGATAGCAGTATCACGATTCAAGGGTGTCTATACATAAGACAACGGCAATGACGAGCTAGGGGCTGTCCCCTGTCCAACTCGTATCTAAAGGACGGACGACGCAACCGTACCTACTGTAATATTTGATCGGGACTATAACTAAATATTTTTATTTATCTGTCTATTTGTTTTAAAGTATTTTATTACATTCAAACTATTTTATATCAAGAAACCGTTTGTATTTATTTTATAGGGATTGTTTTTCTTATAAGTGTCTTTGAGTACAATTGTGTAGGTACTGCGCATATATATATATCCTTACACTGTGGTAAGTGAATCTTTTTGATACTAAAACGGTGTTGTACACTTCGTTCATCTACTGCTCGTATGGTGGTCAGTTGAAAAGTACAACAACATTTGTCTAGGTAAAGGTTACCTTACGCTCGAACATCCAGTGCTCGTTATCGTGGTCAGTTGTTCGAGTGTAAGGTGACTCTAGAGTGATATAGAAAGAAAAATCTAAGGTGTAACTAAGAATATATTCTTATTAGACCATCTTTTTGTGCAGCGCTCGTGATCGTGGTCACACAAAAGGAGAAATCGACTTTAAAATCCAGCTTATAATCGCGATATTAACTTGTTTGAACATGTAAATGTACGCATCGAGTTTCAAAACGTCCTAAATACCTTTATCTCATTAACTATTTCTTAGAACTATTTTCTAAGCCATCCGGTCGTGTATTCCACCTGGAACTGGCTCCAGAACTTTCAATAAACAATACATTGAGATTTGAGTTGTCTCCGAATATTTCATGTGTATCACACATATCTGCGAGTAATGCCGCAGGGCTGTTCAGCTCCATCCCAGACACCGATTCTGGGGACAAATTCGACCAAGCGCCGATCTTCGTCGGAATGTGAACCATATAATACGCACTATGCGTACTCCCTGTTGCTTGTTACTGTACTGAACGATCGAAACTTTTCAACCGACTAAGTTTCTGGAACGTGGTCTTTATCACCACTATATTATGATTCTTGTCGTTTACGCGCTTTCTCCGACTCCATCCCGAGTACCTCAACTATTGGAAAACTATCTTTCGTTTATGCGTACAAGTCGCGTTACGTGATTAATTTTAAAGATAAAGCTTCGAGCAATATAATTGCAAATTAATTTTACTAAATTAAGAAGTGTCGAAAGTTATCTGAATAAGTGCTTACGTGTACTATGATTACTCGAAATGAGTCAGTGAAGTAGAAACAGTAAAGAATAAACAGTTTTTTAGCATTATATAAGTATATGTATGTGCATGCTTGTGTATATAATTAATATTAATTTACCTTTTATTATTTCTAATATCGATTTGAAATATGATATCTCTGTAACTTATATTACGACAAACAAGATAAGTAAAAATGCTCACAAAAAAATACTGCTATTAGAACTCCGAATGATCTCTTTCTCTCGAACGATGATAATGTTAAATATATATACATAATGTAATATATATATATAAATTCAACATTTCAAATGAAACAAAGTTATTGATTATTTAATTTTTTACTTACCGTTGTAGGTACATTATTTGAATATTTTACTCTGCCAATTGGTAAAATATACATAGTTATTATAGGTATTATTAAATATTATTTAATATTTATAAACGTAAATGTCAATAAGCTATATGTGGTTTTTTTATAGAGGTTATAGACTCCCATATCGACTATTTGTGGCTTTTTTTTTTTTATCGGACAACGCAATTTAATATCACAGCATGGTGGCCATTTACACGCCACTGCATATTGGTAAACATCGGCATAAATAAAATAGTATTTCTCTTAAATACTTCAAATAATTAATGTACGCTTTAAAATATAAGTGCTAAATAGAAACTTTATAATGGTATCTAAATATGTATATATATTTCACCGAGCAGTTAAGTATGAATTATTTTTTATTATATTATATATATATATATACTCATTATACTTAGGTACCTTATAGGTATACTGTAGTATTCTAATAGTTGTTTAGTAGTCACCGTATGATGTCCACAGCACGTATAATTACAATAATATTTAATACATTTACTCTCTTAACCAATATTTTCAGAGTAAAAATTTCAATTTAAATATATATATTACGGAATAAATAGAATATAATATTATTATATTATACAATAATTTATAATTATCTATACTCGTACATTGTATTGGATGCCATGTAATTTAATTTATTGTCAAAGGTTAATATTTTAATTGCCTTTTCAATAAAAGCTTTTAAGAAAATGTGTTTAGATTCAGAGGGAATTGATTCATTTGTATTGCAGATTTGTTAATGATATTTTTTTATTTTATCTATAAATACCAAAAGTTTCATGTGGCACGCAAGGACCTTGTCTGTTTTATAAATAGTTTTTCCGGTATGAAGGAAAACTAAAAAACTTGTAAGCAATGCGGTCAATTTCATCCGGAACGCATGTTTATTAATTATATTTTAATCGAACGAGTAATTTTGCGTTATATATCATGAAAATTGTACATGATAAGCCGTTTTAAGAGAAAATATGATACATTTCACTAGGCCGATATTTTATTTTATAATTCATCATTGCATTCAAATTTATTGAAATCATAAATATTAATAATTATTATTAACGCACCAAATTCATAATTCTCGAAACCAGTACCTTTTTGTAAATTGCATTATAGGTACGTATACCTTTATATTTAGGTGAATATTATATTAATTTTTGCATCAAAACTATTTTAAACATTTTAAAATATGTATGTACATAATATTATTATATTCTATATCATACGATGAGGTTTTTTTTTATCGTCGCTTCGTTATAATTGACAATATCATCGACATCCTTTGAGCGATTTGCATTTTTTCACAACATCTATTGTCTTGTTGTATTTTTTTTTTTATATCAATAGCGTTGAAAGAGTTATACATCTCTACAATCAATTACAGTTCTATATAGGATAACAGTTGTCGTAATACACAATATTATTCTTCATAACAATGCGAAATAATATAGTCTATATATGAATCATTATTCATTAATCGTCGTGTAATATATTGTTACGATATAATACATGTTATTGAATTCTGGCCAAAGACGATGCAAAACACGCACTCGACTAGTGTATAATATTATTATGCAGGTGCATCTCGTCGCATGGTTACCGAAGGGATGTGTTGTTTATAATTAGATCGTACGATATATATTTTTAAATAATAAGTTTTATACAGTGTCACATTTGACAAGTTTAAGTTTATTAAGTTTTTAATTCGATTTAAAACCGCAACGGTTACGCGGTTTATGTGCGATTTGATCGTAGTACGATATAAGTGTATAATATCTGTATACATATAGGTGCGCCAATTATGGAGACGGCCACTGTTCTGCAGCAAAACGAAACATCGGAATACGATTCGGTGCTGACTGTGCATTTCAAAAACACGATCGGAAAGGGTGCGTTCGGTCACGTCAAGTACTGCGTGGCCAAAATAAATAATCGATACGTCGGCTTCGCCGTGAAGATCCTCAGGGAACGCTCGGCCGTGTACCAACACCACAGATGGCTGATCGACAACGAGGTATCCGTCGCCACCCGGGTCAAACATCCGAACCTGATCGCGTTCTTGTTGAACGTCAAATACCATCATTCCGTCTACATTTACATGGAATACTGCAAGTAAATACGCCGTCATATATATATATATACATATACATTACATACATATTATTTATTAATGATTTAACTTTTTTCACGTTCGTGTAAACTTCTTTTTGCCGATGATCTGAAATCATATGTCGACAAATGAATTGCCCAACGATGCGTTTTTATTGCATAAGGATTTGAATGTTTTGTCTGGTTGGTGTAACACTAATAAAGTATATACCATAAAATATCGAAAAATGTAATGTTTTATCATTCTCTAGATTTCGGTTTTCACCTGCAGAGTATTATCACATTAATAAGTCTTCTTTGATACGTGTTCAAGAAATTAGTGATTTAGGCGTAGTATTTGATTCAACTTTTACTTATTAATCGCTTATTACATATACGGTTAGGAAATCTTCGACAATCTTAGGGCTTTGTTATTAAAAACTGTAGAGACTTTATTAATCCTGAAGTTTTCCAAACATAATATGGGTACTTCATTACTCCGAGCAAAATTATAATGACATTTGTACAGTGTGGTTTGGTCGCCGAAATTTAAATATTAAATTCAATGTTTAGATCATGTTCAAAGTATTTTCTTCGATTTATGGTCTTCAAATGTAATGTAATTCGTGTGCAATATTCCAACATTCTCCTCATCAACCACTGTTTAATGTGTTTAATATTTCTGGTGTATACGAACAAAGAAAAATAACGGATACGAAATGAGAAATCCTAAAATTTCAGGACAACTGATAAAACCATTAAATAAAAACGTGTTAAAATAATTAACGTGCTTAAATAAAAATTAAGCACGTTAATTATTTTAACACGTTTTTATTTAATGGTTTTATCAGTTGTCCTGAAATTTTAGGATTTCTCAATTTCAATGTCGCTCAATGTATAAAACTAGTAATAGAACTATGTATTCACATATGTTTTATGTATTCACACGCAGAACAAATTATGCTTTAGCTTTTCCCATAAATATAATAATGTCAATAGCTAAAGAAACTAAAATTGAATATTTCGACTTTTATTCCATTGAATCATTTAATAACTATGTAAACAGCATTTTTTGTACTTAAATATTTGCTAAATATATGTTAACAATAAATTATTGTATTTGAATCATATGAACCAAATATAGTAATGTGATCCGTTGAAATTTTAAAATAAAATTAATCAAATATGTATATATATAATATATATAAATATAATATCATGCATTGCATACGAACCTTCACCAGTGACTAATGAGCGATCTTCACCGGATAAAAAAAGCATTTAAATGAAATTTGTCTATAAAACATATTATACCACAGTATATTGATTGAATAAAAGTTATACTAAGAAGCCAAAAACCTACAACACTTTTTCTCTACTGCGAAATGTATAGATACAGACTTTTAATTAGACGCCCACGATACATCTATAGCGTCTAAACATTAAACTACATTAAACTTTTAAAATAATAAATAATATTGTAGAATAATATTGTAGAATTGCAAGTAAATATAATAACATAAAGATATCAAATTATAATAAATTAATAGTACTTTTTTGAAAATATACTCACACACAGATTCAATATATTTTTGATATTGCCGTTAATGATGTACATTTACTTTCGTACATTAAGTTTAAATTCTAAATGGATAAATCAAACTTGTTAGAGAATATATGAGAATATAAGATGAGATTATGAAAAAAAAAAAAATCTTAAACTTAAATAAATACATAATGTTATTATAACAACCACTTTCTGTTTCCAGGTATTTGCCTTTATCTTGTAAAACAAAAAACAGTATAGTATATGCTACCGGATCTGTATACAATTTACTTTTAAAAAAAAAAAAAACGTATAGATATTTGTTAAAAACATGTAGGATGAATTTTTTTTCTTCTCAAATATCAAAACGGGATAATATAACTGTATACCTTTGGATAACATATGCAGAACCCGAACAATATTACAGTCAAACTAAAATATACTCATTAAATTTGTTCATCAAACGTTCAAACCACAGAATATTATATAATACGAGTACATCGTGGTTCAAAGTTCAAACACTGCAATGAATAGGATCACGACAAACCGCATTATTATATACTTTCATTTTAATAGCTTGTAAATATTATAATATTGCAGTTGTAAATCATCGCTTATTTAGCATATTTTAAAATACCAACAGCTTATACTCCTCATTGAGATCACGCGGAACTCTTTGGTTATAGACACCGCTGCTGCATGTACATGCATTATCATATCAATTTGTTAATCGTATCACAGACATGGCGACATGAAACAAATGGTTCAGAAGTACGGCCCATACGTGGAACCCGATGCCCGATTACTGTTCGCCCAGATCGTCGCGGCCATCGAGTACCTCCACGGGCAGGACATAGCGCACAGGGACCTGAAACCGGAAAACGTGTTGCTCAACTATCGATATCAAGTGAAAGTTTCCGATTTCGGTTTGGCCGATTGCTTTCGTGATCCGATCAGCAACAGGCGGATACTGTCGTATTCCGGCTGTGGCACTAAGGCGTTCATGCCGCCAGAGGCGTTGAAGTTCGCCTGCCGCGGGTACAACGCGATGTTCTTTGACATTTGGTCATTAGGTGAGACTGTACATTACAGATTATCGTACAACGTATTCATTACATCATCGATTATTCCCAAATGTCGAATGTATAATTTATAGTTTTATAATTACGAGAATGATACATAACGGATTTGACATAATTACATTGCGGTTGGGACATTTATATCGTTTTACTCATTCGAATAAGTCTAAGACTTCGACGATTTGAGTTAAACCAGAATTATACGGACGATTCTGGTCATCGACAACAACAACAACAAATGGTTATTTTTAACGAGCGCTCAATTGTTATATTCTAAATGAGATAAATTAACTTACAGTGTAGAACATCTGCGACGATAAATCATCATTAGGGCTCGGATTTCGATTGCATCTTTTTTTTAGAATTATTGACAAAATGTAAGATATAAATGTGTTTCAAGTACACAATATTTTAATAACGAACATTTTTCGAGATTTATGACATATAAGGGCATCTTTAAACGTTTTTAGGATATTGTTAATTTTTTTAAATAATTTTCAACCTTCTAGTAATATTACAAAAAAAACGAAATTATAAGTATAAATACAGGTTTTGTACTAAAAATACATTATAGGTAATCTGGTTTTTAAATAAAACAATTCACAAATTTATCATAAAAATTGTATTATAATCATAACATGTTGTAAGGGTTAATCGTACATTTATAGAGTTTGTAGATAATAAATTAGTTTTTAAGAAGGTTATTTTTCGATATTTTCAGGACATTTAAATCATCTTATACTCGAATACGGTTCCTAACAACGGTTCCGTTAAGGCTCTGCAGCGTACAGGATTTTTAAATTTGTCGATAACTGCTAGGTTAGCAATAACTTTATAGGGATGTTTGTGAATCCAGAGTTGTTCAAGTCTTTAAAGCTATGAACGCAATATTTGCAGTGGTCCGTTGAAGGCGAAAAGCAGTTTTAGTTCGCTTTTTTAGAACGCTAACAGGATTGATACGATAACAATGTTATCGCGTTACGATTATTTACGTGTTCCAGGAGGCGTGCTGCATTACATGTTGACGGGAAAGGTGCCGTTCGACGGTCGTTCTATCAAAACGATAATGGCGCAACAGACGAGCGGCGACATCGTGCTATCTCGGCCCGGTTACGAGAAAACGGTGTCCGACCACGCCAAGCGGCTCGTGCGGTTAATGCTCGAACCGGACGTGCTCAAACGGGCTCGGATCGCTGTCATCAAACAATCGGAGTGGATGGCCGGCAGCGATCACACGGCTGCGGTTAGCCGGTGACACACCGGGCACAATGTGAAAGGGATGATCTGTTTTAAAAAAAAAAAAAAAACTTTTAAACGACACTGCGCGGCCAGGCAACAGCTCGGTCCGAATAACCGCCCGCGGTTGTCACACACGCTTTTTTAAGTTGATCCGAATAACTTTTAAAACCATTTTTAAAACTTTTAAACTTCACTGGTTACATATTTTTTGCTGCAGTTCGATTCACGCAATCGCATTGTTGTGTAATTTAACTTTTTAACAACGGGATAACAATAAGCTATATGGCTAAAGCCAAACAGAAGTATGACTTGATTATTTCAAGTTTGAAATATAATGTCTTGCAATGAATATTCGACAAAACGGTAAGTATTAACTATAGTATTACTTAAAAACTAAGAACAGCACAATTATTTTTTATGATATTCATCTGGTTCGAAGAGGTAATAAGAGATAACCTCATTTGAAGTAACAGAAAAATGCTAAATATATATATATTTTAAAATAAAAAAACAAAAAAAAAAACATAAAATAAATATAATATTCACAAAATGAACCCAAAAGTCAGTGAAGGAGTACCAACAATAAGTGTGGTTTCCTGTTTAGGCGTTTAGCCAGTTAATAACTGTCAATTTTTAAGCTTACGAAGTAAAATTTGTTATTTTCAACCACTTACTTACTTCTAACTTGTGCTCTTGTATTGACTTAAATCATAACCAGCTTAAGTTAATTATACTTTCATTTACTTTTTTAATTCTCGCGTAAAAAGGACGTTTAAGTAAATATTATACATCGTATTGTATTTAGATTTACGCGTTCATAGGTAAATGCTTTTTTCCTATAGATAGCCGGTCTCGGTGGTAAACGTGGATATTTAGGTTTGAAAAATGAACGTGATTTGTGTAATTTTTACGTACAATTCACAATTCTGACCATGAAATGTCTTCAAATCAAAACGAACTGCATTGTAAATAAACTTGTGATAATGTAATATTGAAAATACGTAAATTAAATATGCATTTCGTTTCGTCAATGGATCGTCAATTTGATATTCAATAACTTTTCTTCTAACATGACCAAACGTAGTAGAATCGTTTTACGTACGTGTTTACTATTTAGTGGTTAATTAACAGCAGTACATATCGTTTAGTACTCGTATTATAGACACATAGATCAACTGTGTAATAGAATCCAGCAGTGGTGTATTTAGGATTTTTCCTACAGGTATCGATATCAACTTACCAATTACTCTAGTAACAACATTTTCATTTTCTTTTTTTTTTTTAACGTATAAAGTTCAATCATGATAAATAAAATAAGGATGAAATATATTTAATAATATATAAATAAATATTTATTTATTAGTTGAATTATCCGACCTCGTACGGCAGACATGTTACTATTTTAGATTAGAGCAATTTCTATTTCGTTGTAAAACAGTTTTAAGTTGAAAAAAGCGCTCAATCATCCTGATAACCTATAATGATATTTATTTTGATTGAACTATACTATATTAATTTACATACATCTTATACCTCAATCGATAGTTACTAATATAAACATATGAAACAAAATAAAAAATTTGCTTGATAACTAAAAGTTTGAAAAATGTATACGTCCAGCTCAGAGCCAAAACTGTTTGGACCCTTTAAATGGGATTTTCGAACAATACTTTCTCAGAAGATGCCTACATTATAAAAGCTATATGTATACCAAATTTCAGCCATATACATTCAGTGGTTTGAGCTCTGCGATGATGAATCAGTCAGTCGGTCAGTCATGCAAAGTTCTTTTATACGTATAGTATATAGATATATTATATATCTATATATTCTTTTATATCGTTATTACCTTTGTCATATTTTTAAGGTTTTTAAACATTTATAAAACATGAAATTGATATTATATTATATTTAATTAAAAAAATTGTATAGAAAAAAAGAAAAACTCAAGGAGGATCTATCTCCTCTCCTCCATTAGTGCACCACTGGATGCCAGATTCCGCTCTGAATTTGTCAACGCATTATTGGTTCTTATCGCTTCTTCATAAAGGCCTGGTAATTTTTGCAATCGTTCAACACGTAAGAAATGACTATAATTACTAATAACTATTACAGAAATGATGGCCATTACACTTGAAGTGGTATTTTTCGTTTTTTTAAGGTCATAAATACATTTTTAAGTGCAATGTTCTAGGTATATTAGGCGTAGACGTCCGATCCTCACTGATTATTCGTTGAAAATAATTGTATTTTCACACGAGTAAAACGCGAAAGCAATTATAATAATTCTTAATTTATTGTTCTACGCCACTGTAATTAATAACGAGGGTAGCTTCGGATTAAACGACCGTGCTGACGGTGCTGTATAATTAAAACACGAGCCCACACAATAAGAACAACGCATTTTGCGTTCCAACTATTGTATACGGTTGCCCTAGTGGACCCATCGATATTTCGCAATGCTTAACGATATCGGACAAGGCAGTCTCTCCGATTATTGCGTGCAATGGACATTATGGACCTGTTTAATATTAATAATAATGGAGGCATCCTTTATGTATATATTAGCAGGTATAGAACGGATACCGGTTGGTCGGTAGCGGTGTAAGTTTTCGGTCGGTGCGGTACATGCGTATAATATGATAATAATAAATTCAGTGACCCCTGCGCGTGGTGGTCTTTTGCAGAACAGAAACAAGTCTTTCGATTTAATGACATGCATAATGTGATATGTTATACACATCGATAATGCTGCATTATTTCAATAAAAAGAAAAATAATTAATTTCAACTAAGTCGCATAGCAATAGTTCTTTGACCTTTATCTTTTAACTTGAACGTTTAGTTTGATTAATGAGCGTAAACGAGGTATTTACTACAAATTAAAGTTCATTGTCTTACCGTGGGAATTCGTTTTGCGATATATTTTACCCATACCTATACTTAATTCAGGAGGCATTAAGTAATTTTGATGATTAGTTTAACATCAAATTTTTCCGAAAAAAGTTTCAACGAAATAACATTGTGCAGGTTTACATAAAAACTATTTTTTCAAACAACATTCTTCGTAAACGAAATACGTAACTTTCTAACTCCATTTACTCCGTCTCATTTGTTCTGCACTAGATTTTGGATTTGACGACTGACGGTCGTATCCTAGATGAATGGAACGTTATAGATATTAGATACCAAACATAATGACAAACATATATTATTTAGTAGACCTGATTGTATTCTTCTTATTTTGACGGAGTCAAAAATCAGTTGTTCAGAACGAATCGTATACTTTTTTGTGCATAACTCTCGCAATGTAGATTTTGACCGTAATATTAATTTAATACGATTTTATTTGAGAAAATGGATTTTTGTATTATCTATATTGTTTCCATATTATACCGTAAACTAGGTAAATCTAAGTTTAAACTAGTCAACGCTAGGAGTTACCGTCGGTATACTAAGTATAAAAACTAAAAGTAATCATTTTATTTGGGCTCTTACTGATAACATTGTGTACATCCCAGAATTTACAAATTTATTTAGTAAAATCTGATCACGTCAAATGGAAATTAAAGTAGGTGTATATGATCCATGAGCTGCGCTGTTCTCGGATTATATGGTTTTATTAGGTTTTTTGAGGTGCGATTGCCAGAACAATTGTGCAACTAAAAAATGAATGAAATTACCGCCGATCAAAATATGTTCTATGTAAAAGTTTATAAGATGCCAATTGTATAGTACAACAAAGTAAAAGTAACCATAATATTGTTTTCATTATCATTTTTTTTTTTTTACAATAAAAAATTCAAATATCATCAGTTATTTGTTTTAATAATATATATCATAGCTTTTTTTTTGGATTTTTTTCATTTGTTTATGTATCGATGTTTACTAATTTAATTTGTTTTTCTAGGATAAAATCTCGAATAAGATTATGATTTTTAGCTTATATGCTGATACAAACAGTAAATCCTAGCATTGACTAGTAAAAATTGTAGCTTTACCTAGTGATCAGGTTTTTACAGTAACATACAACAGACAACTAATAATTCTAGAAATAAGCTATTAAACAAAATTATGAGTTTATAGCTATTAAAGAGTCTCATCAACTTCATTACTACAAAAATAAGTTTTGTGTGTACATGAAATTGCTACATATTTTTTTACGGTATACATTATGTACGAGTAATTTCGGGCTCGTATTGTTGTAAAATATACAACGTCATTTTGTCCTGAAAAACGCGTTTAATAATTTATTGATATCCAAAAATTAATTATTGTTAGATGCAGCCGCGTGATGTTCAAATGACTTATTTATCGTGTTGCCATCAATGCCATCTTTACAGCGAGACCGTTTCGATTTCGTGAATCATTATATTACCGACGAAAACTGTTAACAAGCCGCATACTATCGTATAAAAAAAGTGTGCTCCGTCATTAATATCCGGCCTCAAATCGTTATTTAGAAAATTATTTTCATCTTTTTTTTCCAAACCAGTAAACAAATTAACTACTATGTATACCAACATGATAATGGGTAACTGCTGAAACAAATAAATATTATTTTATAGCATAAAAACTACAGCCTATAGATTTCTATGACGACGAAAAATGTTCTGTACCTACATCACTAGGTATTGAGCACGATTAAGTAGAACAACAACATTTTATTTTATTTGTGGAACTTAATTAAGACAAATTTTCAGTGATAAATAAATGTTAATGATAATAAATTAGGGTAAATTTCGTGCATGTAATATAGCAGTTTTCTAGTCAAAAATATAATATACCATACCACGCAAGTCTATACTTGAGTATTTGGGCTATTTTTAGGGTTAGATATGAATTCCTTAAAGCAAAACTAAATTAAAATAGTGAACTGATTCAGATTAATTAATCTTTAATTAAGTTATCCTATAACACGTATTATATTCATATAGTTTATATTCTCTGAACATATATAATCAACTTTTCTTATAATGTAATTTACAAAACATTTAGAGCGTTAATATAACCGAAAATATTCGAATCGGTTAAAATAGCTCGTAGAATAGGTAAAAAGCTGCGATGTAGTTTATGATGCTTTGTGTATTTTAAGAAATTATTAACAACAATACACCTGTATGGTTTGTAAGTTAATTATTATTTATAATTACCTTACTGATGAGTAATTTATAATTATTTTCTTATACGTATTATAATATGGTAATATTGTAAACGCATACGAAATCTAACACCCGTTGACAAGTATTTTGCAATACTTGAATAAATATTAATAACATAAACAATAGAAGTAAATGCTAATTTTCTAATTAATACCTTTGTTTTTATATTACGCGTACGAGTAAATACTATACATATTTAATTTCATACACACACACATGGTAATATGCATATTAATTATTAAATTAATTTTTCGAGATAAAATTGAAAGTTTAACGTTTAATATTATCTCTGCGATGGTATCTGTACAAAAAATATAAATAGTCGTTTCTTTATACAGTATAACTAAGTATATGTGTCTTTATGCCTTTACGGACGCCACTGAATATTACTTTTTTCTTTTTACCCGTTTTAATGGTATTTGTATACCCACGATAACATCTATATGTTTACTGAAACCAAACAAGAATAAAAATAATTAATGTTCTTAACATCATAATAACCATTTAATTTGCAATACAGTATACGAACTATTGTACTATATACTCGTATATGTATATTAACATGGACATATTTTCCAACACTACGTTGCTATATTGATTATTAAAAAAAAAAAAAATAACCGTTTCCCTTGCGACATATATAATTTTATTGCTATTATGTATTGTTGTATTATTATTATTATTATAATGGTCACGGCCAAGGATAGAGAAAATGACAAAATAACGAGTGTGTTTTTATATATAAAATGAACCAAAACCACTGCTACGGTCACGATTAATATCATTTCATCCAGTGAAAAAAGCTGTACAAATCGGGAAGATTTATTTTATACGGTTTCGTTCACGGTGCGGTGATTTTTCATCGTAGTGGTTTATTTATTTATTTATTTTTATTTTTTTTTATGTAGACCGAAGAAAAATCGTCTTTGGAAACCGCTGAACAAACAAAACTTGATTGTACTTACTGACCCGTAACTATACAAATGGCGGAAAAGTTATGGTTTCCGGACATTAATGGCGGGCCCCCCTATCATTTCTATTCTATTTATATTTGGGACAATCACGAAAACATAATAAATTTTAACAATTATATGTATTATAGAAAATATGTACTTATGACTATTGCTGGATGATCATTTATCTTCCATAAATTCTTTACATTGTATTACTTTTACGATTGTTCCGCGGATACTACGAGAGAAAACTTTTTAACCGACAATATTATTTTTATTTTATGGTGTATCACAACAAAGTTTTTCCAGTTTATATCGAGTATATACATAAGACTGCGTTTATAAGGGTGGAACGGATTGAAAAATTGCAGATACAAATAGTTTAATAACTACAACATTATAATATTATCGTTATATTTCATAACTAAGTGCGGATACACAAGTATCTAAGTATATACAAGTTTTTTTTTCTATCAACATTTTAAACCGACTGCAAATATATTTTTTTCTACAATAAGTTCAAATTCTGTATTTGGTTATTGCATGTAAGTATGAGGAAAGAATCCATCCATTAATGGAATTTCACGGTAAAGAATGGTTTTTAATCATTTATATGAGGTCCCGTTACTATTTACAATTCAAACCTCTTCTGGGGTCACCGGGGATATTAAGAACAGATATATTTCATAAAAGAGGTTGACGGTGATATGTATATAAATTAATTTATTATAGTCTAATTTTCATTTTTTGCGATGTGATGTATGTCAATTTAATTAATTATAATTTTCATCTAGTCCTCGAATTTACATCCATAATTTGTTATTTATATAATTTTAATCCATACGTTTCCAAAGGAATCAAAGATTTACAAATAGTGAACGTAAAAATTAGCATACTCAAGAGTTTAATATTAAGTTTATTAAATACTTATATCGAATACGGTTTATAAAGTTGATAAAAAAAAAATAAAATGATTTGAACAGTTTCGATTTTACATACAAACATACCTACAGTATAAACATACGATATTTTAACATTATAATTTATTTATCATGCATTTAATTATCATTTAATACGTGATAACAGTGTAAGTAAAAACTGCAGTGATGAAAACGTAATGTGATTGGCTATAGTTATATATCCATTCTTCCTTATCTGTAAACAAATTTAAAGATTCTTTATGTACACATAGAGCCTTCTTCGCTCATTACATATAAAAAACCTACATACGGTTGCAGAGACTGAACACTACTTGTGTGTCTCGCTTCGCTCGTCTCGAAACAAAACAGTATTGTATTACTAAACTCCACGTCGTTTTCCAATTTTATTATTATTATAAATTGTATGTACATGGATTTATCAAACCATAAAATAAAACATAACACGGGTTTGAGTCGTCGATATAACATAAAAATAAGCTACATTTAATGATATTTTATGTCACACTGATTTACGTACATTGCAGATGTCGACAAACCCTTATAGTGACCTGAAAGTTTAATTGTTCTCAACTGCAGCGCTGAAATTAAACGTGAACGCACTTGAATTATAGGTATTCAAACCTGACAACATATCATGATTTTTGGTGATGAATTGTATCAAATAAACTTGAACAACATTCCTGGGCAATTATAATATACCTATAGGAATTAGAAGAGAATGACCAATATAGAGTATCGTTATATATTTCACAAGAAATCGCATATTTTATCGGTATGATAACTAGACATGTATTCGGAAGTACATCTATAATAACTATATTTATAATAATAATAATACTTTCTCTGAGTATTCGAGTTCGAATAATGTTGTAATTTTATCGAATATTTTCAAAAAACGTTCAAAACAAATTGTAATATAATTTTGGTACATTTTCCATGGTTAATCACCAGTCAAGAGTCACTAATGGGTGACTGCTTTAATCAACCCCCTCATGTTTTATAATACTCTGATCATATAAACTTATTGTGCTTATTGTATAGATTGTTTATGTATAATAAAAATAAAAAATATATTTTCCATGGTTGATCACTGCGCAAAGCGCAACTCTTGCGACTGCGGCGACGGCTGACTATGTGTTATATTATACGGACGTATATATTTTTGAGTTTTAATAAACTGTGTTTACTTATTTTTAAGTGAAGAAATGATCGATCAATGCAGTTCAAGATGGTGTACGCATACATAATGACCGGTTCTTAATATTTTTAAAGAATTCTATATTTTGCAAAAGAAACGATCGATGTACACAATATGCATGGTTGAATAAAAAAATAACGAAATAAATGCGAAAAATCCCCTACCAGCAAACAATGCTTGTGGTGGGGACGTAAAGTTTGAGTTTGTTGCTGCGCGTGAAAGAGTTTTTAATGAATAAATAATAAATAGTCGATGTTGAAAGTATGCACTAACAAAAAAGAAGATATAATAAAATAAAACAAAAGTAAATACAATTGCCATAACAACCGTATTAATAAAAATAATTCGAAGGAGGCCGGTGGTATAGTTCGAGGGGGCGCCACGGGGAAATACCGCTGCCGGCGCATGTACGTGATAACCGCGGTTATCGATTTAATCGGGTTTTGGCGCGGCATATTGACAGATTTACACCGTGTGTTCACCGACCGTTGTAGTAGGTACGTCGCAGAACACACTCGGCCCGTACAGTTACATATATCAGTGTAGGTAGGTACCTATAATAACAATAATAATAATAATAATAATAATAATAAAAAAAAAACTGTAATAATACAGTTTTTTATGTCGTCACATGTGAACATTACATTATTTATTGCACATAATATCGCACGCGGTGTAGTAGAGAACAAAGACAATAGCGACGGTGACGGGTTCTCATTGAAATAATATACCAATATACGCATAATATATTTTATAAATAGAGCCCGAATTTCGGAGTGTTCTGAAAACCATAGAAAAATGCACTTTAAAGTAGCCAAAATTTACATTAAAAAAAAGTATTTTACCTATTTTGTAACTTTTTAATTGAAATAATTGTTTACAATCTGTTATCTAAGACAATAAGTTAATTGTTTATGTACATGTAATATATATTTCACATGAATGTCAGAATATCTTGAGTATAGGAAGCAGTTTACTATAACGGCGCCTCAGGTATTAATAATTCACAAAAAAAAAAACTGCAATTTGAAAAAATATACTTGATGCTAGTTGAACTTAATATTGAGAAAACAAATTATTAAATTCATCATTTCCAGATAATATTATAAATTAGTTAAAATCAAATTACTTAACCGTATAGTTTTGCAATCAATATGTATTAAAACTATAGCGAAATGACCGAAAATGTCTAAAAAAAAGTCGAAAAATACAAAAAACGCAAAATAAAAGATTAACCTTTGAATACGTAGATGTATCTGTCGCGTGAAACGAACTGCGTCCCAGTAAAGCATTATGTTGTCTAAGATCATCTAATACCAAAAGAGATGCACTTTGCACTGAAATCCTGGCCGTCCTAGCTAGTGTATAAATATCACGTGTATTTAGAGCGTATACGAATAGCGGCGCAAGCTGCAGTACCATTATCGCATAAACGCATTGTATTCGTTATGAATATATTACATAGGCGCCCGCGCGAACAAAAAGACCATACGCAGCGGTAACGCACACAAATAAGCGACTTATTGCAATATCGTATGTCTCGGGCGCGCGTGTGTTGGTATTTCATCTTTCATTCTAATAATATTGTATACGCGGCACTGCAGACGAGGGACTAACAGGGAACATATTTATGTTAACAGTGACGCCGTGGGGGATGATGCGAGTCGGTGGTGCGTTTGCCGCATTGACGTCCATACCGCCACTTGTTGACCGCGACCCGCGGCTGCAGTGCGACATTTAAGGCGGTGGTCGTGACTTCTCGATTTGCGACACCATTATATTATTTTATTATAACATTATGTCCGTTCTTTCTGTATCTCTCTCTCTCTCTATATATATCTCCCCTGGGACCTTGCGCACACACAATGCCGGAGTATACATGCGCCGCGCTCACAAAAGACGCTATAATATAGGTTTTCGGCGAAAAAAAATTACACACAGCACCCGCGCGATCACGATATACATATACGTGTACACGTTTGCGGACAAAATCGATCTTATTCCGACACGGCATGCTTACTATTATACCACTATGCACATGTATACTTTATGAGTATATTATTATATATTATATACCTCTAAGCACCCCCTATTGGCAGGGATCGGATATAATAAACTCTCGTTTTCGGACCGACTCCGCGGGGGTAATGCATTGGATACCTTGTAAATCCTATACAGCATTCTACACCCGCGCACCAATAATATATTTAATAATATATTCTTATTATATACGTACCGTGTAATATAGCGCGGTTACCGAAAAAACGCGCGACCCATTGTCGTTTGATTTTCCGTAACACGCGCCCACCATTTATGTCGTCGTATAGTCTCACTATATCACACCGTGGTATATGTACTGTCGCAGACGTTATTTGTGTATCGTATATTGTATACATACGTATTCCGTGTACAGCCGCGGACCGACCGCTGAGGGGATGGTCCACCTGGAGAACTGCAGTGTTCATCACTTGTATCAGGCGACGACGACCGCGGATTTCATGGAATAGGTACACGTCGTAGTATCAGCTGCACTTCTTCGTTCAAAAACGTACATTTCCCGTGCACCACCTACTGCGCCCGATCACTTAACGCCGATGACGCACGTCAACTACCCCCATTGAACGCGTGTACGACTCTCGGCTGTGCAAGACGCGATGCGTATTGTTATATGTAGGTCGTGTACACAATACGCTGAACGTTGATTGTGTTGTTATACACAAGGTGATGAGATTCAGGAGCGCCTACTGCACTCGCGGTTTCGTGGCAGAACGACTACGTGATAGTGCACTTTTTAACATTTTTTTTTTCGAGAAATTATCCGAAATTCGATTTGGATTGATATCACGTTAAAACATCGTTTCTAAACCTAGGAGGGTCGCAATCCCACGTAAAAGGGGCCACGTTGGTCAGAAATAATTAAACGTCGCTTATGTTATTATTATAAAAAACTGTGTGTTACATGATATGTATATTATATATTGTTTTTTTTTTCGTAAAAAGCGTACACGAAGCTATACATGTCCCATTTATAACTGATCAAATATTAGTAACTGGTGAACCCGAGGATAATTATGCTCAAAGTAGTAATTATTACGCGGGGGTCGTGAAGTGCCACTGATTGTTTTCGGCCTTCTCAGGAGGGTCGTGATACTAAAAATGTTGAGAAACGATTCGTTATTATGGAAAACTGTAGCCGATGTATTGATCCCAATGATTTGTGCGCTTTGAGCCGTCTATTAGTGATGGTATGTGGTTTCCCTACAACTTGCTAGACATTATTCAAAAGTATGTACCCACGCAAATGTGTTGGGAATCAAAAACGATGCACTACGTTTTACACAGGTGGGTTGAACCGGGATAGAACAAATAAAACCAGACCCAATGACGAACCTATCACAAAAAATGTATTCTCACTCCACTTTATATTTTACTTTATAACTCTGTTTCGACGTAAAGACTTTAACAATATGTTCATAAACTACCTGATATAGCAGATTTAGGGTTGTCTAAAAATGCAGTGTTAAGCTTAAGATTTTTTATCCCAATTTATTTTCACCTGGGCCGCAATAGCTGCTGGTTAACCCGGTAGACGGAGCTCATAAACCGCCTTTGAGGCGTGGGTTTTCGTGACAAACAACAAAAATCACCAGTCGCCGACGAATTATCGGTCCACGGTCTGCTGCGGTCAAGCGCGTTAAAAAAAATATATTATATCCTACGGAGGGTTTTATAGGTTATCAAGGAATACGATAGCAACAATAGTTATGATTAACAAACAACAATGAATAACTAAGGACAAGCGGACAATCGCTGTTGGATTAAGTTCTACCAGCTCTGTACGTCTAATGGTTTTTACGCGGACGAAAACTACTGCTGATTGTGGCGTGTGTGCGTGCGTGCGGTAAAAATGAAAATGTTCATTTTCTCACAGTTTCGACGGAGGGGAGAGGAAGCCGAACCCCTAATCCGTCTTATCCTCCCTCCCGGTCCGCCGCCCGACCGTGCCCGACCGCGGTGGTGGTCGTGTACGCGCGTCGGACACCGGCCGAGCGGCAATAGCGGTGATGAAAACGAGTACGTGGTTCTCGGGCGGCGGCGGCGGCTGCAGTGACGGGAAACGAGTAGTTAAAAAATAAGTGCACACGAAATGTAATTCAATCGGAGGCCTCGGCCAGTTGGCGTGCCCGCCGTACGCGATCCTCTGCGGGCCCCGGCTACCGGCGCGGTATCTGGCTCTGCGTGTAACCGCGGTATCGAACGGTGAGCGGCCGGGGGTCGAGCGGGGGCCGCAGACCAGCCACCCGTACTTCCTGAACTTATCGTGTTACATGCCAACGTACACACGCGCAGACACGCGCGTACACGAGCGGCACACACGAGCAGAAACACACACACGCGCGCGAGCCGAAAACGAGTACCTGCCGCACACAACCGCAACGTTCCCATACGACCGCGTACCTGTGTGACTTGGTGCGTGGTGGTGTGTTACGTCATCGGCCGACCGCCATCGCCGCTACCACCCCACCAGAAGTGCAAAGTCGACGTCGGCGACGTAACTTTTCTCACGGCGAACACACGCGCTTACGATAACATACATGCCTACTTCCGTTTTCGTTTGTGCCAATTGAAAAAAATGATTTACCGTAATCGCAACACGGCCATCCGAGTAAAAGATTCTCGTCTAAGAAGTGCAAATGTGCGTCACAAGTCCTGCGCGACATTGTTTTTAACATTTTTTTTTCTCTTTATGTAAAAATAAACCTTCGTCCGGTCGAAGCTTATGTGGACTCTTCGACCGCTGAACCGATCTTGATGATGTTATTCAGAAATCGGTGTTCAACGGTGAGGTTACATAAGTCGAAAACATTTCAAAAACAATTTCAACATTTCTTTTATTATGTAAGAAAAGCATATTTACTCAAAATAGTATTTTCGACCTGCTATGCAATTTGTATTCAATCACTTAAACCGCGATCAACCGGAATAAGGCCGGAGTGCGGTTCTACAGCTTTTTATGTTGTTGAATTATGCAACTGTTATAAATGTGTATTTGTTAAGGCCTAAGAGACTGGCGTAGTCGGCAATAAAATGTACAATCTCTTGATACGCTATAAATATCAAAATCGACAAAAACATTCAAACCGAGGTTAAGAAACACGTCGAATGAAGTATAGAAAAAATTTAGTTTAGTCAGTTCTGATTATAAGTAGGTGAAATAATATAATTATACAAATATGCTACGTGGCAACTTTGCGAATATGTTCAAATTATAGGTAAAGTTGCATTGTAAAAGATAGAAGAACAAAATATAATAATGAGGTCTTCGATGGTGGACGTGAAAACGTTCATCATCGAATAATGTGTTTATAGTTTTCATATTTTGTGTGTGCTAAGCCTTCTCTGGTGATCGTGTGATGCGATCTCTCTCGGACAACTTAATCGAAATGAGTTTTACTTGATTTATTGTGTGTGACGTGTATTTTGTATACCGTATACGTTGAAGTGATTGGCGTATACTATCAGTTCCTCGACGAGATTCGGTTTTTTTACTAAGTTTTCACGCGTCATCTGCAGTGTTCGTCCGCAGTGTATTCTATAATCGGTTTTTTCGGGCGTACCTACATAAAAACGTGTTACGTTAAGTGTGCAAATTAATCGAACGTTAAGCTCTGTATCTATATCTATAGGACGCATAACGTATACTTAGAGGTGTCCGTCCGTCGGTTATTATTAATTTTGACGCCAATATAATATAATATAATAGCTATATATGGTAAGTGTAGGCACATGCACACACACAAACACACACACACACACACACACACACACACACACACACACACACACACACACACACACACACACACACACACACACACACACACACACACACACACACACACACACACATACACACGATTTGTTCGTGTGCAGAGTACACGTTGTTAAGACACGCGCGCGTAAAAAAGATATACACTTAATTAAGATTCGTATATCGATAATGATTATTATTAAACGGCTTGTTACCAATATATACATATTATACGAAATATAATTGTAATAATTGGTTCACGATCATATCGCGATTAGACGCTGATAAAATTTATAATAAAAATGCAATATAGGAACATATATGGGTATGTAAGTATCTATATTCCATATTATACTCGGCGGTGTATACTGTGCGCGCATTATAAATAATGCGCCAAAGTCTTAACGCAATCGTTTTACAAAATGCGATCGTACAGTATCTATAGCCGAGCGTGTTCGGTATGCAAATTATTCACCAGTGACTTGAACATCTACTGTATTTATGTGTGTGTGTGTGTGTGTGTGTGTGTGTGTGTGTGTAAGTACGTATAGTAAGCACTGCAGTTAATCGGATCTTGAGAAATTTTATGGAAGAAATAATCGAATGCATCGCGCGCGCGTAGGTACATGTAATATTAGACTTATGATGACAATGCACCGTCGCAACAATACTGTGCACATAATAATATCGTAGTAATGCATCAGCGATAAAATTTTCAATGTATGTGTTCTTTTATACGTATCTTAGATATAAGTTTAAGAAATTATAGTCCATATTGTATATCGATTGACTGTTTGGTCGATTACGATTTGCAAACAATTTGCAACGGGATGTCCTTGCGTTTAAACGTCCAGGAGCTTAAGCGTCCTGAACACAACCAACTTTATGACTGACGATAACGCGAGTATGTTTAACGTGATATTCGGATCATAAGTCATTATAGACGTATAGCATTACTCACATGTCCGCGAAGACGGATAGGACATCGTGGCTTGTTGCTGCTGCTGCTGCTGTACGTCCATCACACGGACTAACGTGATCATTTAAATGCGTATTCTTCATATCTGTCAATCGATTTGCGAGCAGGTGCGATGAGATAAGATTTTTTAAAACGGATTTGCCACATACCGACTTTCCCCTCGTTTAATATTGTCTTTCTAAAACTCACCGAAATTGATTATTGAAAAAAATTTTTAATTAAAATAACCGACGTGCTCATTCATAGAGCTCGAGGCGAAATAATGAAAATTTGGGAAAGTCGATAGCCGATGAAGATACCTTTTTTCGTAGACGCGAACACCACGAATTCGTTTCCAAAATCTTTAAATAGCATCGCTGCTTGGTCGAACGATGGAACGTACTCGTATATTATTACGAGTATAATATATAGTGTTGGACAAGAATTAACAACTTTATTTTGTTCGTACATTGTATATGTACATGCAGGCGTGTTATGCAGACGGACACGAAAAATAACGGTGTACGCTATCCACTTAATTGTGTTTTGAACTTATGCGCACGTTGCGAATAATTTGATTGCATCCGTAATATGGTACAGCAGGGGAAAAAACACATAACAAATCGTTTTTAATTTTTAATTTTCACGAAGCTGCGTATAGCACTACAGCCGTATCATTATAGAACTATTATACATTTATTACCGTCCGAGGGCGTTAATTGCATATTGTATTTCTGGAAAATTACAATAACTTCAAACCGTATTACATTTTCACGCTGCGCCGTGCCTCGTCTACTACACACCGCGAACGTGCTGGTCTACGTGGAGAGGCGATGACCGAGAGCACGAGCCGTCATACGAGTATATGCAAGGGCCCATACTACGTACAATATTCAGACCACGATTCCCTTAACGTATTCTTCAAGACGTGCTCTATTTAAACAATGTTCCGAAAAAATTAGATTTTGAACTCGTGAAACTAGAAATGTCGATCGGGCCAGGCCAAAAGTTTTACCCTCCAGATAGAATTTTATTTCAAGAATAGAGCGGTAACATAAAGATAGGTATATTATGATAATATATGATGAAGTTTAGATCGTTTTTACTGCGCCGTACAAGTTATTTAATACAAGTAAAAATGAGATGATAAATAACAGCAATAATGTGTCTTCTTATTGGGTCGCATTTGAAATTGTGTAATTGTATAAAATAAATCGTTCCTCGATCAAAACCTGTACAACTATACCTATTGTTCATGCACGATATTACGAGATAATAATTTGCAAATTTATTCAGTTATTAAAGATAACATTATGTCGATCGTACTCAAGTTGTCATCAAAACATTTTGCCATAATGTAATCGATTGGGTCACCAATATCAAGTATTGGTTTTTATCCTGTTTAATTAGACGTATGTACATTTTTTAATTATTCCAATACCATGATCCTATCGGCTCTTTTGCCGTTTCGTGATCAATAACAGAACAATGAAGTCAACGACTCTTTGCGTGGTCTATCACGTACGACACACTTCTCCGCGATAGTATGTTATCACCAGATCCTAGCTGTACAAAAGACCACGGAATCACCGTCGAACGCCATCAGTCGTTTCCGAGGTTGTAACACCTACTACTTACTAGGATTGTCTCACACCCTAGACGACGAAAGATCACCCGATTTATTAATCTAACCAGCCACCCTACACGTGTGCACTCTGGCTTTGACTCGATAACGCGCGCGAGCTAGCTAGCTGGAGTAGCAAACTTTCAACCGTTCATCGAACCATATATCGAAGGGGAAGGCTATGTAACAAAAGTCAACAACCATATATTGTTCACGCATTTACTGGCCAATCAAATTTTCTTAAATAAATATCAAAATTTAACTTGAAGGGTTCAGTGCAACGACCAGAATATAGTCCACTTTTGAAAACCTTATAAATTAGTTTTACTCTAATGTGTAGGATAAGCATAAATCTGACTGTTGCGCACCAAACGTATAAAACAAGATAAGTCTATTATCGTTACAACTTAATAACTAGTAATTGGACTTGTTATCTGTTTGTTGCACCAATAATACGCAGAGCAACTTCTGCCGTATAATCTCTGATACAAAAGTTAATTTTCGAGAGAAAAAAATGGTCTGATCTAGTTGTCGCAATGAACCCTTCGATTGTTAATTTAAATCAACCATATGTTTCGTTCTCCTTATACCCAGTGCAATAAACAAGCAGATGAGAATTTTAATAAATTGGTTGTAAAAACTGTGGCTTTTAATACTTAGGCTTCAAGACAAAACTTCATTGCCTTGTTGACCAGGTCCATTATTTTGTATAATTTATATAGGCAGGTACTTACATCAGTATTCAGTGTAAGAGTTTAACACTAGATGAAAGATATTTCGTCCAATTATTTTGCACGTTTTTAAAATCTGTTATTCTCAGTATAAGAATACTTACTATGTATAAGTATATATGTATATAATTTAATATTATTCTTGTTTTCAATAAATTATCTTTTTTTTTTCGACGTACGCATATTGTATTTGTACAAGCATGATGTTTTTTTATGGGTATAAACAGTAAAAGTATATTGATACGCAACATGATACTTGACAGTGATACTTTTATTTAAGAAAAAAAATAATAACAACAATATTATAAAAAATTGGAATGTAGTAGATTATTTCAATAATTTAAAGAATATATGCATATATACATACGTGTATGTATACGTAGTATACATAAAATATGTTATAAGTTTATAGCATACATAATTACGTATGCCTATGTATATATTATATTTTAAATATGTATACATATTAATATAATGTTTTTTTAATTTTATTTTAAAATTTAATAATCTCGTGAACCGTCGAAACTCAATAAAGAAAAAATTATTTTACAAACTACATTCTGCGCTATTCGATTTAATAAAATATTAGTTATTATTCTTAAGAACAACACTTATTTAGATCCCTATTAAATAAGAACATGACATATCGACAACCCACGTAAGAACATAAACAGTTTAAAAAAACTGTGCTAAATGTACTAAAAAAAAACTGGTGCAGCGATCTATTAAATCCCTAATTGTAATTTTAAACCTTGATGGTTTTGCCACTGGATAGTCTCCCTCCTCATGCTACTTGAAGTTCTGATGTAACAATTTATTTTCACTTATTTTCACGCTTATTGTACATACCTGTTAAAGATTGTAAATTTTCATATTTTTATAAAAAAAAAAAAATATAATAAGCGATACTACTATTTTTCAAAATTAAAATGTATTCCTTACTTTTCTCTTGAAAATTAAATGCGTCTAAATGTATCGAAGTATTGATTAGTATGCTGCGTGGTATCTTGACAACTTAAACACTATAGGCAGCTCACTTAAATAAAGCTTATTTTATGTGAATTATGTATTTCAATTTAATGGGATAGCTAATTGATAAATTTGAACACATTTCTCAAAAGATGGTATAAAATTTTGTATTATGAAATATAAGTTTTTTAAAAAAATCATTACTATTCACTACCAACTAATAACTATTATACTCGTACGCATGTATAATATAGTTCTATGGCATATAGATTTTTGAATAGCATGAACATTGCTTATAATAATATCAATAAATATTATTAAAATATAATGTATGCGTATATTTGTGAACGTATATATTACCTCTATATTTTTCGTGTTAAATAAAAAAAAGTATAAATTTTATCTAAAATTTTAAAAAAATGACGAACTTGAAAGTTCAAAATATTAAACTATATATAAGGGCTACAGTGCTACACGTGTACTAATGAAATCGACTTACGTATACTATCGAAATGGGGATTGAGTAATAACAACGTGATTTATGTTTATTATTTCATATCATATGGACAATCAAATAATAATTGTTTGCTCGTTAGTTGTGATGATCGTTAAAAACGTGTTCCCGCGCATTCTGTACACATAATGAAAAACGATAAAAATTGTCTTCTACAAACACGGTAGGTAACGTTATTGTCGCATGTCTATTATCCGAGCGTATAATATGTATTATTATTATTTTCAAAAGGGCAAGCTATTTTTTTTTACACCTGCTCAAGTCGTTGTTGTTTATTTATTGGGTTCTCCGTGGGTTTTCGTGTGATTCCGCGTCCGTTAAACGGGAGCGTCTTACACATAGGCACTGACATAGCGTATACAACTCAATAATATAATAATACCGATTACATATTATGTACCGTCGACGTGGTCAATATGTTTCCATTGTGCACGTCTACATCACCTTTTCCCGTGCTCGCATGCGGTTCGGCACGAGCGTATATACATTATGTGCAGCACGACGGTACCTATTGAATGCGTATAATAAGTATAATACGTTCCCCGTTCACTCTCATTATTATTGTCGTCGTTTACAAAGAGCAATGTGTGCACAGGCTTTGGTTTCGGCAAAACTCCGGACCCGTGATAGAAATCGTTCGAAAGCAACGGATAACATCGTACACGCGAAACGCCTTGAAATGTGAGATCCTTTTTCTGCTTTCGATGAGAAAAAAAAAGACGATTTAATGGGTTTGTCGAGAACGAGTGAATACTATATATTATAATTTATAGCAGGTCTTGTGATCGATTTTTTTTTTTTTTATACATTCAAGACAGAAGTTCCCGACCAGAGCGCCGCGAACTTAATTTGGGGGTGGGTACCGTGAAATTATTTCAAATGTAAAGCAATCGTACATGTTTTCACAGTTCATATAAGATGATTTGTTTTCTATACAACTTGTGGTGATCGACATATTGTGATGTACATTTGTTTCGTATTTCGCATATTCGCCGCGCTCCAACGTGAATAATAATTATATTATTTGATACACGTTTGTGTGTTAATCGAATTCGTTTTTCTACGCCGTACTTAGAGCTCTAGAGATGGAGCGACGAGCTTTCACGACAACGGCATTCTCGGAAAATGATTTGCTCTCGTGGAAGCCCAATGCTCAGGTGCTAAAGCCGATTCCGGGGTGCCTGCGGAGCGCATGCACACTTTAACTCGATACCGTTAGACAGATTTCATTATCACCTGTACCGAATTCCCGGATCCGAACTGTTGGTGTAAAGTCTGGTGGGATAAAAAAAACTTCGTCTCTACACAGAATCCGAAACCGTTTGCCGCGGGTGCGTTATAAAAACGTTGGAAAATAGAATATCGTCGATCGGAGCGCGTTTGCACCGTTCGCGGTACCTACCTACATTGAACGACCACGACGATGTTGCGGAACACTGTGGTGTGTACGTAGTATAAGGTCCATAAATCGTATTGACAGCGGCCAATTAAAACACGTATGCCGCGCGCGGGAGTCGACCGGCCGCGTCGGTGGCAGCAGCAGTTTAGTCCCGCTGGCGCGCGTCGTCTTTGGAATCTCCTGCAGGAAAGTAATTACTGTTGTAGCCCGCGTCCCGAGATGTGCGCGCGCGTGTGTGCCTACATTCAATACATAAACTGTGCGTGTACAAGGTGTGCGGCGCGGTCGCTCTGCGCACATCGCAAGGCCCCGCTGCGTGTGTGATTTGTACGAGGCAAACTGGAGTGACAGGATAATAACGTGTTCTCGGTCGGGGGCTCCTGCTCTGTACTTTATAACCCCGAGAACTTTCCACGCTTGTGCACGGGTGCGCGTGCGGTATACCGGTAAACCGTGGTTTGGTTAAAAGCCAATTCGTGTTTTCCAACGACGGTCCGCGAGCACCTCTCCGCGCTGTGATAGCGAGGAGCGACCGATTCGTCCTTTTCGCGGTGGCAAACTAGAACTGTTTGAACAGTCCAAACACCGCGGTGCCTTAGGATGAATTGGACGGGCAGGAAGACCCCGTGAACCTACCCCTCGACCCTCCCCTACGCGCACGGTCCTTAATCATTTATGTGCACGCGAGGGTACACGCGTACGCGACAAGCCGTACATAAAACGCACACGGTATCGAACATTATTTAAATCGTACAATTCCGCATAAATACGCGTGTCTGTTAGAGAGTATTGTACACCCGTGGCCCGCGCGCTCCGACCTAGTGTTGTGAACCGTTTCGAACCACCCGTGTTCGTTTTCGAGTTACGTTATTCACGAACTGTTGGCGATAAAATATAAGATCGATATCTTAGACCGCACGTCAGCGCATAAAGAACGACTGCACGGCCGCCGCTATAATTCTACATGTTTATCGCTATTTACAAACGTCAACAGGTACTTAATAATATTGGTCCATATTTATAACTTTTCGATGACCGATTTCACGGTTGGTTATCGTCAATTTTCTCTAACCCAGAAAATCCAATGCGCCGCTTGAAACGACAAACAAATTGCTACTATAAATCTATAAAATAACCACGTAGTATACGTATCAATGGATAAGTTTCCCTTCTTTTTTTTATCGTCAACATCTTATTGAATCAAAAAAAATATATTGACATAAATTAATCCGTAAGTTCATCGATATTGAAACGTTAATCAAGATTTAAAAAATGCATCACAGTCATACGTCCAATCGGGATCGAATTTAATACTCAATAGACAGTTGTCACCACACGGCATATGGAAACCATATGATTATCCTCAAAAATAAAATAAAATCCCTCCCGCTAATAAGTAAAATTAAATTTAAAAAAAAACGAATTTACAAAATACAGATGCATTTATATTGTTACACTTCGTTTAATCGAATTATTTTAAACTAACAACAATCTTGTTCGTGGTTATTTTTTTTTCTCTACTATACAAGGGGACAGTAGGCATTTCTCTGTCTATTTCCTCCTTTTTCCAATCTCCCATTGTGTATAGGTACGCCTCACATCACACTGACATCACGTCAAAAAATTATTGAATTGTTTTTAGTCTCTGGCTAGGCATTGTATGAAGATCGATAAACGACAAATAATCTTGGTTTCGGGATTCTGGTATTCAGAACAACAATTCAATGATTATAATCGATTGTTTGATACGAAACACGTTCAAAAGACCGGTATGTTGAACACCGTCTATTGAGACGATTACAAATGACACGCATGTAGGAATATTTCGGTTTCCCCGACAAGAATTACATGAATGTACTATAATGTCTTAAAACCTTCACAAGACCGTAAATCTGCTCTTCGAAACGACGATGTTAACAAAAAAAAAAAATGTTCAGAACTAAACCCCTCTGAAATAAATGTAAAATATATCCCATGGATTCCATAATTGTAATCATGTGAACATTTAACACTAAAGTTGAAAAAAAAAATAGTATAGGTACGTCCATGATCAATAAAACCGAATCGAGCGTTGACGATTTACGATTCGTTTTGTTTTGTACGTATTATAATTTATTTCTAGATTAAATTTACATAAAAATGCATTCTTTATCAACATATGTTATCCTATTTAAACGCGATAAAAACAAAAAAGGTATTTTAAATTTGTCTAACGTGACTTCGATCATTCGTATACTGTATACAGTATTGAATAATAAAGTGTAGTAATGTTCTTGTTTAATTCGATATTGGGACTAACGTCACAACTTTATTGAATTAATTAAAACAATATATTCTCAACATATTAAACAATAAAATAACATTTATAATTCATAATAGTCCTACGTATTATCGGGTTAATTATAATATAAATTATAAATGTTATAAAGGATAAAATATAATTAAGTTAACAATCTGTTCGAATCAAATGTCTTGAAAATCTAATTTTATTCTCTCGCTGTGTGTATGGTTAGAACATTTGTTGAAAGATTATTAAAATACATTCAAACCCGTTTGAAGTCGAGTTCACTTCACAGAGTTATAAGGATCCTTGATGAAATGCCCGTCAATGTTTTTCCTCGGAATCCGTCTCGCACAGATTTTGATAAATGTTGTGATTTTGTGTACATAAAATAGTGATTCTCTCAAACTTAATATTTGCAAATTTTATTTTATACTACAGAAATAATATTATTACTTATTATTTTATATTCATTTATTATACTTAATATTTTTCCGTTCGTAGATAATTAATTTTTAATGCTAATGGATACTTAATATTGTAACTTTAGTACCAGCTTTTCTCACGATTTTATCTTTTTACCATATCTGATCTTGAACCAAATTTAACTAATAAAAAAGAATTATTTTAACATTCAAAAATATTTATCTAAACTATATATCTACAATATTTTTTGATGTAAAACAAAAGTCTTAATATTTAGAGTTTACAATTTACATAATATTACATGGATTTCAGATTCAATCTCATATTTTAGATTAAGCAAACAAAACCGGATTATATATTAAAACATACTGAGCAAATAAACTAGATTTCAAATCATCAGCCCTGATAAAATATCAAAATAACTGTTAAGGCTATCTAAATTTATTCAACGAGTTAATGGCTAAAACAATAACAGCTTTTCAAATATTTTATGCATATTCGATCACACGTAGGATTATAATATTTATTTAAATAATACGTATATGCATTTTATACATATATAAATAGTGGAGTTTTCGGATTAAATAATTATTTGTATGTGGGTGTACTTTTAGGCATATCAAGTAATGATTATTATATGTATTTTTAAAGCATTATCACATGCTCTATGAAAACCCGTTTACAAATAAATTTTTAAATATAAATTTAAAAAAAAATGCTATAAAACATATATCAAACAATAATATTTATAAAATTATAAAAATTTACTTTTTACGTGGTAAATTTACAATATCGTTATGATATTATAGTTCTATGAATATTGATTTGTTATCGAATAAACAAAGACGCAATAATGATAACTTACCCGTTTTTTATGTAATAATATTATTATTATTTCACGTAGTAAGTATTTCTATGGAACCAATGAACGAATCGTTGGCTTACAAGTTAACAAATTATTGTAAGATCATTTTAACGGTTTGCTTTTAAACTTGTTTTCCTATTCAAATAAATCTGAAATTATAACCACCAATCCAGAAAAAAAAATAGGAGGATAACACAGGTTTGAAACAAATACCTGTATAGATGCCTTAAGGAAATGTAGTAATTTTATTGTACTTGTATTTTTAATTTGTAAAATCAGTTACGAATAGCTTGTCGAAGAATCTTATCTTTCTTATCGTGATCACATTTCAACTTTAAGTAGGTATATGTTACACACGATCTAGAGAAAGATCGGCAGAATATGCTCGAGACGTTTTATTTGAAAACTATAATTACTAATAAGCAAGCAATCGTGGCGTCAATCAGACGCATATAGTCCGACCGCATATTATTAACTTCATCGTGCTTCCAGTGTGTTTCGGTTTCCATTCATTCTATTCGTATAGAATACATATGCGTACTGCTCAAGATTTCTCATTTTACCGGGAATTAGATGAATGACAATAGCAATGCATACTGCATCTTATATATGAAGTGCATCTCATACGGTTGAAAATCGTTTGACGTTTGAAAATCACAGTACTCGTGATCGAGCGCATTTTGCTACATGGATCACATATAATTGAAAATTAATTACTTCCAATAGGTCTTCTATGATTAAGGAAGCACAGGAATAAAAAAATAAGGATATTAAAAAAATCCTTAAATGTAATACTAGATAAATATCATGAGCTAAAACTATGGAGGATTTATTTAATAATCTATTAGTGTCTTCAGATCCTTAAATTTCTAGTTTACGCAAAACATGTGAAAAACCAGGTATTACGTTAACCATTGGAACAAAACAGTTGAGAAGATGAAAATGAAGATGAATACGAAGAACAGTGTGAAAATTAAACTGATGATGACGAAGAAAATTCTGATGACATTTAACTATGTTTATCTATATTCCGTATATATTTATGTTTAACACTTTAAATGTTATATTTCATTACATATACGTCATAATAATTTAAATTTGTGACAGAAAAAAAATGTAATGGTATTATAGTATAAATATAATTTATAAAAATGTATTATATTTATAATATATACCTGTATATAATATTATAATATCATATTTAGGAAGATTTTGTTTAAAATGTGGGACTCACATTGTGGGTAATATTAATTTTGACCTGTTTTTGAGATCTTGTGTTTAGGTCCTGCGGTTGGCGGTGTCAATGATGCTTCCCTTTCGCGGAAACCCGTCCCAGTTCTATACGAGTGTACTGCACTATTTATCAAACAAAAAAATAAGTCCACGGGAACCACATACATATATCTATACTCTATGATAATACATACATCAATACGGTTAATCGATAACAAACACCGCGCTGAATTGAGCACATATAATAAATATATTGTTATAATATACGCGAACGTATCCATACAAATCCTGCCACATTGCAGTGCGTACCAACCACTCGTAGGGGAGATGTTGCTGCAGTCGCGTTGCACCTGGTGCGCGTGCACAATATAATAATAATATAGTCCGCGGGAGAAAAGAAAACGGTCAATTGAAAAAAGAAAAAAAGAAAAAGAAATTACCTCGTCGATAAACATTTAGGTACGTCTCTCGGGAGAATACTCTCTCGCGTACGCGTATATGATTATACCGTTATTGTGTACACGTATACACAATAGACATGCGGTCGAAAATCGCGGGGTTCGCCAATGTATTATTGTTACTATTGCGACTTGTTCGCCGACGCTGAGATGTCAATTTTGTTTGTTTTTTTTCCACCTCTACATTATATTCGTTTCGTGCCCCCGCTGATCCCTCCCGTTTACGCGGTTTCGACAAGGCAATTTCGATTTACTTGTTGTCCTCGGTATAACATCGTTAGACACAATAATATACTATATTATATACTACCCACCAACTGCTGCAGGTACACGCGTGTTCGATTCGCCACTTATTATCTCGTATTATTATTATTATTATTATTATTATTATGGCCCGGATATTGATGTACTTAAAACCTATAAAAACGCCCTGAAAAATATGTACTTATCACATACAAAATGGTCTGGAAAATTATATGTTAGATGCCTAGATACTTGAAAAAACGCTCACAAAGTTGTTAAGGTTAATAAAATGATTTATTCATTTTTAAATTAATGATTACAATTTATATAAAAGCACCTGTATTTTGATTTAAGTTTCAATAAAAACAGAATAAATTTAAAAATGTTGCTTTTAGTACTTTTCGTAAGAAGTGGGTAAAACTTAAATAACCTCGTGAACTCTCATCGGGGAAAAATAAAAATCCTAGAAATATGACCCAATAAGTTTAAAAAAATTGCTCAAAAACGGAAAATATCCAAAATAAAAATTTGTTATTTAGATTCAAATGTTATTGAAATAAAAATGAATAGCTTTAGAAAAGCATCGTCTGTACTCTGAAACTGACGTTCCGAAAAAAAGACGCAAAAGTCATTAACGTCCTGGTGCCAATTATTAATACCTATATAAATAGGGCTCGACAGTTGTTCTATATGCTCTCGATTTGTAGCAGATCGAGCTATACAATGGTGAGTTTAAAAAACGGAAGGTTTAAATTACATTTTCTTTTGCATATTTCGTCAATTTTGGGGAATAGTGAATATTTCTTGATTTTAATATTATGCTTATTAGCAGATTATTATGTATATTTAATATTTTCTTTCTTAACCTCTGTACCTATAATATTGAACATAAAACTCAATGTTGTCCAACTTGAGCATAATTATTACAGCCAATATAAATTTAACGACAACGTTGTGCGCGACTGTCAATCTGACATATTATAAATTTATTTCACATTCGGTATTGAGCATGTGTTAAAAACAACATTTGATGTTGTTTTTTTGTTGTAATTTTGAAATTTTTTTTGCATATTTTTTGAGTTTTTCGTTCATATTTTTCCCTTTTCAGTTCCTACATGTGTGTACATATTATAAGTATAACTTCCGAGCCATATGTGTACGTCATGATATCATTCGCACGCCGTTTACCGTCACGATGCGGACGGACCGGTCGAACGCGGAAAGGTGAACGAAAAATTAAAATTTACCTTTAAGTGAAACCTACGAAAACGCCGTGATACATTTGTACCTCCGCCGGGCCTAGACCGATTTGATTTATACGATTGTTTCTGGTTAACGATGTAGTGTTTGCGGTAATGAGGGAACGGCCGCGGCGGGCGCACGCGTGATGGGCGGCCGCCGCAGCGGTTGTCAGGTGAGCACGGACACATCGCGCGCCCGGCCGACCTATAAATAATATTATTTTAATCACGTGGGTATTATGTGTTTATTTTTTTCAATCGTATCTCTTTTCACCACAGGCCTTATAATAATACGAGCCCGACGATTCTCACCTATTTATTTATTTTTATATTTTTTATTTTTTTACCAATTCCATTTGTTACGCAACCGAAACTTGTATCACTTGCGGGATAAATGTTCGAACGGAAACAACCGCACGTACGCGGAATCGGCCTTATGGCAAACAATAATATTTTGATCGCTCGGAGACGTGTTTATTTGTACATCGGAATTTGAATATCGGATAGTAGTCAAAGCCCGTAGCCCACGAAGGGCAATGGTAAACTGCTGCAAAAGTAAGTTATCTTCCACACATTACACTGACGCATGATTCATAACTGTTACGCTCGTACACGGGATAATGTTAACTCCTGCATACTAGCTTTATTAAATTAGCAATTATATAGAATTCCCCATAGAAAATAAGCGACAATTCGTACACTATAAAATAAAAATGATCAAGTTCGAATTCGGTTAGTAAAGTATAAACAGCAGGTTTTTTTTTCATTTTTTGAATCGAAAACTTTCAAATATTACCTATTGTAAAAAGAAAAAACCCAAAATATGCACCGATAAATTGAAAATAAAATTTTGATATTTTGATATTTAATATAGATATTATGAAATCAATATCTGTCTAATATATTACACGCAAAAGCACAACCTAAAAAAAAAAAAAACGTGAGAAATCCTATAAACATCCTAACCCTATAAGTGGCGGCTATAACTTAACTATATGACTCGTATTATACATAATATAAAGTGTGTATAACTCATGTATTTTAACTTTAACACGAGTTGGTGAAGTTTAATACATTAAAAATACATTAAAAAGCAATAATAATTTTAAATCATAAATAAGTACAATATCTTTACATCAGTCATATTTCCATATTATATTATATTCATTAAACAATAAGTTTACATTGAACATGGAATATAACTTATATAACTTAAAAGTATACATGGTACTTGGTATTGAAAAATATATAGGTACACGAACAAGTTATTTTTGCGACTTCACCTTAGTTATTTACTAATCGGGTACAGTAAGGCTATAAAGTATGAGATTACACCATTTTTTTGGTCAGTTAAAAAGGTTATTCGTGCAAGAGTTTACATTTGGCCGAAACGATGAGTACTGTATAAATTATGCATGTAATAGCGTACCGCGGGAATTATTATGAAGAACCGCTCTTTGAAGGCTACGTGAGTAATGGATTTCATACCGCTTCGATATTGACGAATAAATTTTATAATATAATATAATTAGCTTTCCTTATTTCGTTTGACGATTTGTCGTGGTTATCAGACCTGGGCTATTTGAGCCACAAAAAGTTGCGAATAAATACCGACATTATTGCAAAAACCATATCGGATTCTATAAAACAAACAAATGATAAAATTCATTGAAAATTAAAATACGTTTTGAAAGGCATAAAAATTAAAATATTAAATATTTATAACTCTCAGAATATTACTTATATGTTTCCGATGTGTTTGTTTCATTTAGTTACACTACCGCTAACCCGCGGTTGAAATAATAAACTTAACGTTCATCATTATTGTAAAATCGTTATATTATTACTAATTATGAAAAGATATATTTTTTTATTAATCACTAACACCATAATATATTGTATTATATTTGTCTACTAAATACGTGTGTTAACATTAAAATCATGTCTTGTATGCAAAATCATTGTATTTAAAATATTATACGGCTACTTTATAGTTAATCATATATTATTTGAATTGGTAGCTACTGTATAAGTGGACGCGGCCACTAGACGCCGCTGTAATCGTTTGCATTCTACTTGATTGAAAGAGAGTTTTAATAATAGAAACAATTGTTAACACAATAATGTGAGTCAGTGCAAAAAAGATAAATTTTGTCATATTTTGATACTGTCCAGGAATTCAAAAAAACATATTGGTAATTTTTTTAAATAAATCAACATAAAAATTTAAAAACTAAAGTAAGGACTAAAAATATTGTAATTAAATTAAATTTGTTTTTATTTTATTTAATGACTCTCATGTTTTTTAACTACAAATTTATTTCAAGTTGTATTTAGTCATTGACATTGGGTAACAATTAAAAAGTTGAAGGATTTTTTTGTTAGTTGGCCACACTTCGTTGTAGACTTATTTGCCCTCTCTTACTACGATATAAATGTTGAAAAAAAAATTATTTTTTTGCAATAATCTGAATTTTGACAAAATGTGACAGTGGCCTTTCTTGCACCAAGCCACAGAATTATGTTGTTGAACCTGTTCGTATCAAGTTGAATACTAAACGGTTACAGCGACGTCTAGTGGCCGCGTCCACGTAGGCGCTACCTGTGCATTTTTAACGATAGGATGGCGTATCTGTATACTCCATAAAATCAATGGTGGTACGAAACTGATGAAAATCAGACGTGTTACATAATTTACTAATACGTTTCATTCTGTATGACCCGAAAATAATTTGCATTTTTGTACATAATAATCTCGAATCCGACCCATCGACGGTACAACGAAAGATTCCCATCTCCACCTATAAGATAATAACAATATTATGTGATGTAATCTACAATAATTATTTTCATGTTTTTCAACCGACAAGTATTGTGAAAACGGTTAAAAACATCAAAAGTCAAATTATTTACTAATAATCAACCAACGACGACCGTGTAATACATACAATTTTCTTTCGTTAGGATGAAAGGAAAAAAATAAATAGTTAACGCATCAAAATCTCAACCACTACGTCCCTGCAACAGTCATCATTACCCGTACCATATGGATTATAGAATAAAATAAAAGGGGAAAAAAAAAATAAATGAAAAACAATAGTATAGAATAAAATGTATTATATAATCAATGGTTTTCGTGTCGTTACGTAACGCACTACATAATAATATGTATAAAATATACGCTTCGCAGGTTTCGTCAGACACGGCGGCGGCGGCGGCGACGACGGTGGTAATACGTTCTCATCGTGGAATCGTAAATTTGTCGTCACAACGCGTTATATAGAATATAGATTAATAAACAGCGCAGTCCGATCGCAATCTACGATTTGTTTCGAATTGTACACCGCACACCCGTCAACCACCGCAGCGTATGCCCACCAACCACCTCGTTTGTCGAGTTTTTTATATGAAATTTTTTATCGTGTTACACGCGCGTGTTATCGCGATCGTTTCGAAGAAAAATTAGCCCGACGTGTGCTACGCGTGCGCACAGAATATGCGTAATATATAATGTTCACATTAGTAAAAATGCAATTCAAACGATTTCAAGCTCACGATTCGGCACGAACGAAACGCACACACACACGCAGACACGCGACACATGTACCACGTGTACTCGTACGGTACAAGTCGTGCATGTGTGTATACGTTGTCTGGAATTCAATTTACCACTTTAACAATAATTTACAGTATTAACGTAATAATAAAATACCGCGTGTTCATGCGTAATCGTTTTATTATTATTTTATTTTAAAACGCGCGCTGCAGCGTCAGTGCGGCTTCTGGTTGTAATGAATGTTTTTCGTGGTTTATTTTTTTTTTTTCCTCTAACGCATTAATTTTTAACACTATAACAACAACTCGAACACGGACGCCGGACGCTCACGGTATATATACATATAGTAATCATGACACCAGCTGATTTTTATATTATTATTATTATAACTATTATTTTATTACTGGTAAATTGGTTTTTTTATTCCATAGACAATTTCCGAAAACAGAAAACCGTTTAATATTAACATCTGCCTATATAATACGTATTATAGTGATCGCGATATCGGGGGACCTGCGTATAATACGTTTTCGTCCAGCACACGAGCGTCGTTATTATTTTTGATACTCCTCCGCGAGTTTACCGTTGTCGATCATCAAGACGGAAAATTCGAAATTAAAACACATTTGTAATACATTGGCACAAAGCACTGCAGAAGCTGATAGATGGATAAAACTAAATGTATACAAACCGAAGAACAAAACATTAATTTCACGTCCATCATATACATATTATAAAATCGTCAAAAGACTAATTGCTTGCCGGTATGAGTACTGGTAGGCAAAATAGTATTTGAGGTGTTTAATATTTAGTAAATTTTTTTCGGTATCGTTCTGGATTAGAATACTTACAAACACAATTCTCACACAACTATATGTACCGATGTGTGTTGATGAAATTTTAAAATACGTACTAGAAATTTGGTTTTTTCTATTAGCATCTATTATTATATTTTTAAGCGCATATTTATATCAATATTGAAATCTTTATAGCAACAAACGATCAATGTCGTCGGTTTTTCGTTTTCTTTCCGACTTTCTAACACTTCTAATCACTATTGTTTACGATTATCACGCTCCATATACTATCGCTTTGAAAATTCAAATTAAAAAATTACCAATTAACATATTTTATATTAACATATTTTATCCAACGTTAACGTTTATTTCACGACCAGTATAACGAAACGTATTAACCGTCTTCTCTAGAATTATTAAGAATGGAAGAAGCCGCGGATAACGACCGAATAAATTACGGTTTTGACTTTCAAATGACGGTTTCGAAGAGGTTCTTATATTACTACAACTATACATATACGTAGCTAACTGCGGTTTGGCTATAACTTTATAAGTTACTGTAAACGCGTCTTCGTTGGTTTTCCACTGTCAAAATAAATATATACACATATGTGTACATTATACACGTACATTCACTACGCACCAGTATCACGATAGTATTGTAAATCACAATTACAATAACTGTCACGATGTTATGACCAAACAGATTTCAGATTGTTATTACCATTATTAACACTTAACAGATTATATTATATTATAGTAAGACATTTATTTATTTATGTACATTCAGGGTGTTCCACAAGGATTTATCGTTTTGAAGTATAATATGGTGTGTAAACTGTAATGCATTTTACACCGCGCACGTACAACTACTTACCACCTAACCGTTTTAACTGATTTCAGTTTTTGAAATGAATTATACGTTTAACTAATAGAATTAGTTGTAATAATAGCAATAGGTACATAATTAAACAACTATAATAATATATGTGTGTGTAATATATATATTTAAAACGAGTTAATAATTAATCAACTAACATATATAATTAAGTCGTAAACAGCGTTTTTACGTTATAAATCCTGACATACGTGTGTAATGTTATATTCACCTGCGCTACCTGCAACTAATATATGACATCAATGGTAA
The DNA here is from genome assembly GCA_949715065.1 of Periphyllus acericola. Taxonomy (NCBI): domain Eukaryota; kingdom Metazoa; phylum Arthropoda; class Insecta; order Hemiptera; family Aphididae; genus Periphyllus; species Periphyllus acericola. The sequence continues at coordinate 61,689,960 of OX454264.1, forward strand.
TTATTACCTGTTTTGCATGTTCGGATGAAAATAATATATACCTCCAGACGAAAAAAAAAACTGATGTTTGTCCATTGTAGTGAGTACTTGATTTATCGAGTTAGTTGAACGAAAATACTTTACCGAACACCAAAAAACGAAATATTTATATGTATACACTTAAAAAGTTAATTACACTAATTGATTTTGTAATTGTATTCAGTCTTTAAACACCCGTGCACTTTCAAATGAGTATTTTCAACATTGTATTCAGACCTTAGAACACAGTTCAGACCTGTAGAATATGGTTATTAACATGCATAGTCATAATAATATACTATATTTTGATTTATTTCAATTGAATTGTATTCTTTAGTAATTATCGTGGATCTATACATTTCGATTCACGGTTAAATCAAGTATGCTATCGAAATATATATGAACCTTTCATTGATTTATTATACAGCTACAACAACGCTCATTCGTGTGTCCTTTTGTGAAAAGGTTTTAAAATTTGCGGTCTCGAATACCGTTATACATAATTAAAAAGATTAAACCCGTTATCACGTATATATAATACAAGCCGTATGCGTTATATGAGAAAACATCATGTTTAGAGCATAGTGTTCTGCGTAAACATATATTGAATCACGTATAATACCATGCAATAATTGTATGTTTTTCACTGAAAACTGCAATACAGCTGAGTCAAAGTATTCAGTATGGTTGGATGTGATTTTAGTTGGTTCGTATAAAATATAATTTGCAATATTGTATCAACTGTTCATTCAAATCAAAAACAGATGGATGATAAAATTTCAAAACCATTCGTATATATTTAGCGCGAGACCCGCTCAATGTTATCACTCATGATTTGACGTTACAAATATTTTTGACCATTTGTTGTAATTGTCCATATACCACGATATCATATTGTTAGATCGTGTGTGTATGTGTTTTTTTTTACACGAAATTAACCGGTTAACGGAATCAAGACACTTATCCATACCGATACGCGACTGTCACGCAGCTAACCACCTTTTTCCTTTTTTTTGTTCAACACGATGTGTTGTAAAGCATAGCACTGACAGTGACAGTCTATTAAACAGTAGAGTCCACACCGTCGTTAACAATACTGTACCAATGTATATCATTGGTTCCTGCGTTATTATTATTACTATTTTTTCGCATCCAAGGGTTGTTTTGTAACATGATACAAACGAATAAAGGTGTGTATAAAGGGGTCGTAGGGGTTACCTAGGTAACAGAAACACGGTTTATTCTCGTGCTCGGGATCGATGAAGCCGAAAAAAAATACACAATCATATTCTTCGTTAACAAGTATCCAGATGGATGAACTGAATTAAAAAATTACCTTTTTTTTTTTTTTTGTTTAAATCGACGGTATACTTGCAAGTTCCAATAGAGTGGAAACGCTGGAAACAATGAAATTAAAATGCCTGCTGGGTGGCACAAGAAAAATGTATTAGTATTTTTTTCTTTCTTACACCTGCGCAGCTCCTGCTATTGTTTGCTCGAAAGAAAATCAAGATATCTTTGAATACAAAATTGCGTATTTTTACATTAAAATGTATATTCCTATCTACAAGACAGCTGCTGTAAATCAAGAATATTGAACAACATCATTATTTTATTGGTTTTATAGTATTCATTCGTATCAAACATTCAAACCACAATAAATGTGACCAATAACGGGTTATGAATTAATAATATATTGTACGTATTATACGATATGATTGTAAATAATGTAAAAGCAACGGTTTGTACATTTAAAAAACCCACACGTTTAATAACAATATTATGACGTAGTAATAAAATAGAATTAATTCACTCGGATTGTATAATAGTTTTATTATTTTCTCAAACGTTAGTTTTACAGTGCTCGGCGATGCACTGCGGTCGTAGTGATATATTTTTCTTTTTTTTCTAGTCTGAACCGCAGTATACCTTTGCGTCATATTAAGTATTTTTATAAAAAGTATTATTGTCACACACACACACACGCGCGCACTCACGCACGCACACCATATACTAGTATGGTGAAATCTGGCCACGACCCATTATGACGCGAAAAGTGTCTCGCGTATAGGCGCAACTCGATGTATGTGCAAACACGCATCGCGGCGGCGCAGCGGCCCGCGAGTGAAAAACTATATCACTATATTATTTTGTAACCATGGTTACGGGCACGGTAGAGAATTCCTCGATTCGACCGAATCAATAGGAAATTATTCAGAAAATTTTCGAGTTATATTGTTATTATGTTTTTCGATTACCACGCGATCGTTTTCGCAGTTTTGGCTGTTGCGTAATGAAAATGTATACTCACACCGTCCGTGTGTTCGACGAACGAAAATACCTTCCGGTTATAGGTGGTTGCGAAAAACAGATAATACGTGCATATGTAAATAAATATGCGTTGATGACATTGTGGAAAATGTAAAGTCGATTATGAACAGTTGACCGCATGCGTACTCGATTGAAATTAAACGTTGCGCCACTGCACTAAGTGCAAATGCACAAAGTCACAATAGGTCTTTACATAATATTATAATTATGAAACGCACGACTGCAATCATTTATTGGGTTACACACAAGTTATTAATTGTAGCGATGCATTTTCGAATGCAATAAAATTTATTTTTTCACAGTGATTTCGTTATAGCCGCACTATAGTCAACGGTTTTTATTTATTTTTTTTGTTACAAACTGTTAAATTTGGAGTCGTCTCAAAAACGTTTTATTTTAATTACCTACTATTATTAAACATATTTATCTTAACTTTTAGCCCAAATATCAGGTTTGAAGCTTTAAATGATTGTAAACTTGACAGTGTTGGTGGTGAACAGTAAGGGTTGTCATACGTCCTGGTTTTACCGGGACATTACCAGTTTTGAATACAGCGTCCCTGTGTCCCTGTGTTTCAGAACAGTTAAATGTCACGGAATGAGACCACCACATTTATATTAACATTTTTTCCTTTATTAAACATTTGATTGAAAAACAGTTAAGGTTTCACTGATAATTAAAACAAGTTTTGACAACTTATTGTAGCTAATTTTAGGAGACAACACTTACCAACAAAATATTACTTCAAAAAGTACATAGAGCTTAGCCAAATACAGAACAATACTTTTCTTTTCGGAAGGTGGAGAACTCTAAGAACTCATCGGACTCAAATTAATAATTGTTTTATTTATTATTATGTACCGAGGCACACAGCCACCATACAGGTACACTTTAAATGTTTAAAATATCATAATACGTGTGTGAAAATGATTTCAATTTTATTTATTGATACTTTGTGGTCAAGTGTTTAAGTTATAAAATGTTAAAACTGAAGCAATATATAAGAAGGAGTAGTTCGATTATAAAGTAGCAATTATAAAAAAAAAAATGTTTGTCCCGGTCTTTTCTAAATGAAATATGACAACCTTAGGCCGTTAACTTATGCACGAGTGTTCCATAATTTATTAACGTATAACATATATTAAACTGAACCGGAAAAATATGAAAATAATATAGTGTTGAATTTTAAGCGTCTGAATCTGAAATGGTCACGGATTTTCGACGAATAGCTGCGTATAAAAGTCAAACGCGTAACATCAAGCACGGTTTGAACGAGCGTACCAAAAAACCGAATTAAATACGCGTTCCTAGATCGTTAAGATGACATTTTCGAAATTGTTGTCCTTATACGTATATATAGGTGCTCCTGCTGTTCCATAAAGTACGCGCGTAGCCGTAACCATTTAGTATTTATTTAGTTTCGACGAAAAAAAATCAGATACGAGTGTATAAATAGCGGTTGGTATAATATAGTATAGGTTTTTTTTTCTTGTACATATATATATAATACATTATGTGTGTATACAAGTACAAACAAAACGATTATCGTTTACATCATATTGTAAATTCAGAGGTCGATAAATATCATCGTTCCTTAATACACCGCGCGGCACGTTATTCGAATAGCATTTACACGTAGGTATATTTTATACACGGTTATTTTACGAGACAAAATGAATATTTATGGAACGATCACTACCGGATGGTACCTTGTATTATATTATACACTATAAGGATTAAGGACATTTAAACGGTTTTAAACGAGGCGATTAAATAATAATCGTGTACTGCACGAAAAACACACGCGCCCGGTATTTTATATCAATTTTGAAAATTAAAATCATCGGGAGTATGGTATTATGCATATATCTTTTGAATGCGTAGTACAACGTGAAGCAAGGTGTTTCCCCCTCTCCCACTCTCACCCCCTCCCACTCATCGGTGAATCGCCAGTTTTGTCTTAGCGCTGTATTGCTCAGCGTGTCGCCGTGCTGCAACGACGGCTGCGGTGAAATAAGTCCGTTTGTGCGTTTAAATTGCGCGCTAGCCGTGTACCAATGCCTGTAACGGTCGAGTAGCGAGCTGCTCGAGCGCGGGGCAAGAGGGAAAAAATGATTTCGCTATAAAAACAGATTTATTTGACAACCGGGACCGACTCATTCGTAGCCCAGGGGTGGTCCGGTCTTAAACATAATACGTTTATAAATTATACACACACGTATAATATTTACATTGTGGAGGCCCGGCCGAAGATATGATTTACAGTTTTTACACCTATACATATAATATATACGAGTATATATGTTTATGTATATAACTCCATGCGCTGCGGCCGGGTACATGTGGTGTATGATATAATGATATTCATTTATATGTACATGTTATATACGTATGAGTGTACGCGTACGAATGTACAATAAGTGTTTGTATCGAATGTACATTAATAGTATAATTAAAGGCAGGTTTATATACCGTATACGCCTTGTGTATATTTTATACACATACGTACACCTATATGGTAGCGACGTTAAACATTGTTTATCGAATAGCAGACAAAACGTTGATTGTTTTTTTTTCTTCTTCTTCGTGAACCGCCTCGTCGAAAAAATTGACTAGGTGTAGTATAATAAAATAGAAAATAGAGAACCACCAGAAAAAACTATTTGAGGTTTTAAGAAACACGTTTATTTAAATTATGTATCCGTGGTGATGGCGATAACTGTTCGCAAAATGCAGCTTAAATCCGTTTTTGGTGTGCAAGGCTCGTTTCTTCTAGAATTCTAGACTATTAGGAATGTTATGAGAATTATATATATAAATAAGATTTAAATGCCCTAAAAACCATCGAAAAATTCTCTAAAAATAGCCAAAATTACCTTTAGCCGCATAAAAGACTCTAAAAATGACTTATACATTTTTTATTGAACTAATTGTTTTATTAGGTACCTCATTTATAATGTACAATGTTGACCTACGGTGCTGACTGAAATTATCTTTAGATAATATTATAAATTAGTTAAATTTAAAAAATCAAGTCATTAATGTGCATTAATATATTAATATACATTAAAACTACCAAAATACCGACCATTTAAAAAAAAAAATTCTCTATGAAAGAAAAAACATTGAAAAATGCAAAATAAGAGACTTAGCTTTGAAGTATTTGTTACGTGAAACGAATTGTCTAAGATCACCTAAAAAAAATTGCAAACAATTACATACTTTCAAGAAAACGTTTACCTGTATACCTAGTTTTAATGTGGTTATAAGATCTATGATATATAGATTATACGTATAAACTCAATATTACATGTACAAATTAATTACGCTTTTTACGTATACGTCTGAAGTGCATATGCACTGCGTACAGATAAGTATGTTGCAATATTTGTTGTTGTACAAACATTAAAATGTTACTACTAGTTAAACTAACTATACGAGTATAAACTATAACTAGTTTCGTAAATTGCAACTTCAATTAAGAAATTGATACGTATTTACTCGACATCGAACGGATACTTTTGTACAGATTTGATCATGTCTTACGTGTCCTATAACGCGAAACTATATATATAGTATGTGTAGATACTGGGTACATACAGTATTTATAGGGAGATTTTTTAACCATGCTCACACCCTTTTTAGGCAGTAAAAATGTTTAAATTCCGATTTTTTTTATTAAATGTTTAAGTTACCATGAATCCTATGTTTTCCGTAACTATATTATATAATTTCATGCCAGCTTAATGGTGTTATGTGGCCATACAAGCTTTTATTTTTCAGAGGGAAACATCCTTTTTTTCACTGCGATATTTTTTTGGGAATTTTGATGCAAAATCAAAATTCGAACGAGTAGTTTTTGAATTATTCTAATTTAAAGTATTAGGGAAAATAGTATTATGATACCTATTATTATGATATAATTTGTAATAATATGTTATCGTCCATTGCTAATTCGAAATTATTTATTTTTTCATTCGCATTTTTAAATTTGAACGACTCCGAAAGTATTTGTCTGCATTTTGACAAAAAAATCCGAGTTTGAGCATTTTTACGGCCCGAAAAAGGAGTGAGCATGGATAAAAAAATCACCCTGAACATGATCCATCACATTTTCTGTATCTATCCGTGTGTTTGGAAAAATGCGGCATTTACATTTGAATGATATTATACATATTGCGCGGTGCCGTACGCACACGAGGCGTATATGTACGCGTGAAATTATAATATACCGTGATATTGAAGTGTTCCAACTCCGAAATATTCCTAACACCGACCGCTTACGGAGATGATTTATTAAAATCGATAAACGTATTGCGCACGTACAATCGTTCGTTTAATTGGCATATTATACCGGTAACAACGATCGCCCACAGAAACACGCGCGCGCGTACCCGTGCAACAATAACATTGTAATACACTACCGCCGTTGTACGTGTGCCACTTGTGGGTGTCACGATGACGACGCGTGTGTATCGAGGCGATTTGAAATTCCGAAACGGACGACGCGCGTTCCGTGCGCATGGAATTCGATAAAAACCAATAGGAATCAACCAACTATTTTGTTGTTACGGCAGAGTAAAAAAAAATATTCAAATATTCGGGCGTGGGGAAGAACACGGCGAGTGACCGAAGACGCCTCCGACGCGCGCGCGGGCATGAAAAAAAAAAGAAAAAAAAAACCGATAAACTACCGAACAAACAGTTACGGTAATAATAATGAAACGGGTAATAGGACATCGAATAACGCACGCAACTCACGAGTACAATAATTATTATTACCCGCGGTTTTGATTTGTCGACCGGCCCCGCGCAGGTCCGCAGTGATTTATTCGTGTTGACCGGTGTTCTACAATAATATCGTAATGTGTGTACACGTATATTATATACGCGCGCGCGCGCGCGCGACCACCGTTGGGAGGTCTCCTACGCGCCCGAGACACGGCGGCGGGGCCGAGGCGATATAATTTTCAATCCTCTGCTCGTTCCATTGTCAAACGTAACAGCACGACCGGCCATTACGGTGTTGATTTATGCGATAATTGTCCGTGTATATGGTGTTTTTATTTTCCGGGGTGCGCCTGTAACGATCGCTTTTAACGCCAATTCGCGCCGAACTCTTCAGCTAAAAGAGAATAATAAATTAATAACCGTACGGAAAATTAATGTATAATTATACGAATTGAAAACGGTAATCGCGGCCGCGTGGTAAAAACGTATTAATAACAATTTTTACTTTTAATATCCGTCTTGTCAGACTACGTGCTATTATGTAGGTGCTACTGAAAGCGCACCTATTGTTTTTAATACATATAAGTGAATAACGCCCCGCGCACCGTTCACTGTTCGGTATAACGTTTATAGTCCGTATACACTATACAGGGTGTCCCACCGAGCTACCCGTGGCGATATCTTCTGAGATAATGATGATTATCGAATTCTGATTTTTTTTTTTTTTTTTCAAGACTCAGAGGGACTAGGACTACTGATATTTCATATTTTAATTTAATTTAATGTTCGGGTAAGAAAGAAAAAGGAATTTTTATTATTTTTAAAAATTTCATTTACCTCACGATTTCTAATAACTTTTTTAGTTTTTAGAAAAATTGTGTATGATATACAACTTATCAGAAAACGAGATGAAATAATATCAAACCATTAAATTAAATAATATACCATTTTTCTGGACTGAAATCGAAATAAACTAAAAAATTATTTTATTGACCACTAAACTTGTTTTTTTTTAATTTTCGTAAACTATATAATATTTATATAGAAAATGTTGGCACTTTTCTTTATAACTAGGGCCTGGGTTTCAACGCAAAGTGCATAGTTTTTTTAGGTGATCTTAGATAATGCTTACCAAGTACATAGTTTGTTTCATGAAATAGATACTTAAAAGTAAAAACTCTCATACATTTTAAAATTATTTTTATTTTTTTCAGCATTTTTAACATATTTCGGTCAAGCAGGACTCGTTCAGACCAATTTTCTAAAACACAACCCGTTTGGAGCAATTTTTGAAGACCCGTTCGGGCTGTAGAATATTATTGTTATACAGCCCGTTTAAAGTTAGAACCACCGGCGTTTGTCCTCCCATTTTAACAGGCCTAGGACTATCTTTGGCGTGAAATTACTGCTCCTTATTTTTATCAATGTAGTATAACCATCATTTTTGTATTAATTTGTAAAACTGCTTCTTCATACAGATAACAATAAGGAGTTTTTTTTTATTTATTTTTCTTTTCTTTTTTTTACTATAGGTTTTAATTATATATGAGCAGCTTGAAAAGTCTGTCTAACTATCATCAAGTATGTTAATCGAGATACCAGAACGTTTTTATATTATAACCATTTTATGTGTGATATTTGTCGTATTTTTCTGTTGCAATTTTTTCGGTAATTTTAGCGATTTAGAATCCTTTAGAGTTAAGAGTTATAATAAATTGTTTTTTTTTCTTTCTAGACGATGATATGATATGATAAAATGGGAACTAAGAGGATTGCAATGGTTTTGTATGGATAGATAAGAATAGTCGTTTGAAGTATTTAGTCGCTATAGTGGCTCAATAGTTTCGAATTTTGCGTACTTACGTAATAATTTGTTTGTGATGTTCCAATAGAAGGGATTTAGGGGTAGGTTTAGAGGATGTCAGACAAGCTTTATATTATATTATATTGTTGTATCTACTGTTGTCGCGCTAAAATTACATGGGTATATACTATATTGTACATATACTATACAACACTCGCGGTGTTTCAGCAGAAACGAGTGTATTAAATATCGTTTAACCGGAAATGATATTATGTGATTACGATATTATGATATTAGTTTAACCATTTTAACCAGTCGAATTGAGCAATTTCGCGGCTTCTCTGTGTACAGGTATACCAGGTACCACCGCGGCAAAATGTATACTATATTATTTTAACCGAATTTGTTATTCGATCGTATACAACAAGACGTATCGAAAATTACTTACAACCCCGTGACCACCGAAGTGCGAATAACGAACGTAATTTTCTCGGATGTACTACGCGTTTTGCCAAAAGGACGAAGGAAGTGAACATGAAATTCCCAGAACTGAAAAACATACGCGATACATGCTATAAAAATAGTCAATAATAATGTATACATAATGTTATGCGCTGACGTGTAAACGACACTATACCTACACCGTGCCGTGTACTTTTTAAAATGTATGATACTGTGATACCAATTAGTACCGCTTAAATTTGTTCTTCGTTCGCTGAAGGTACCGGTGGCGTGATGCATATGTGGCCACCTCTGACTTTTTTTTAGGAGCGGTGGTTCGGTGGGTGAATAATAGCTCATGAGTTATGGGTAATCATTTAATTATATATAACTATGAATATAGGAAAAGTATGAATCGGTTGGACGGTCTACTAATCTTAAATAGATCGTAACGAAGTAATTATTGACGTATTTTCGAAGTCCTCAAATCTTTTGATGCAGAATTTATTGTTTGAATAAAGTATTAGTGAAAAATGGTATTTTAATTATTGTTTCAACTCATTGACCAAAGTGATGCTTTAAATAATCTCTCATGTCATATTATTTTAACTAATCTTTTAACAGTTATAAATATATTATTATGGTTACTGCGAGTAGCAATCTCTCACCACCCCATAGCTGTGTCTGCACATATAACATTATGATAAACACCCTGTGTTAAATGTTCATTTATAATAGCAAATGGATGATGGGTAGATATATTATGCCGTGACTCATGGCTTAATTTGTACGTGGGTGGGTATTGGAAAAAAAATACTTTCCTCTAAAAATATTTGAGCTCACCACGCCTTTAGTTAATACCAATCAAATTTTGGTCACCTAATATTATACCTCATTTCATCATATCATCTAACCGCACTAGTTCAAAAGTTCGATAAAATAAACTTTGCGGGGGCGTAAAGTGTGCGGTTACTTCGGTAACGTGTAATCAATGCCATATTATATACATACCATGATATGGTATACAAAAACGTAGCCCCGTGGTTCATCCACAATCACAGACAATTATTAGTCTTATAACCGGCACGGTGTACATATAGTGTTAACCCGGCTTAATACTTTGTCGTATATAATACGAGCACACAATATATATATATATATATATATATATATATATATGTAATATAAAATATCGGATCACGACGCGTGCGAACGGCCATCTCTAGGAAAAATCCACCTATTATGTGTAATAATAATAATAATAAAACCCGTGTCGACGTGGGCGAGGGGTGCGCGCAAGCGACTATATAATGTACTGCACGTGGCCCTTGCGGTGCATCCATACGGATTACGCGTATAACACATTATAAGAGGTAGGTACACCGCACGTGCCGCGGCTGGATCTCTCTCGAATGGACCATCTCAGGTGTAATAATACGATGCGAGACTTTGGTAATGGAATCGGGACGCGTGCGTGCACATGATGACAATGCCAGTGCATTTATATATATATATATACACAAAAATAATAATAAATATAGTGCTGCTGCAGTAACCTAAACAATATAGTATTCGCCTGTGAAGTAAATATTATATATAGATGTGTATATAGGATGCATAATGTAAAATATGAACGTCGATAATTGGTACGTGATTTATGTACGGTATATGTACGTATGACGTGTAGGAAGTAGGTTCACGTTATTATTACAATTCTGTCTAATGATGACGTAATGGACTTTAACGTGGTGAACGAGTGAAGAGTTATTATTATGATACACGTACGTTATTGTGAATAACAATATGTATATTACACACACACACACACACACTTCACATACACTTGCGCGTGCGCGATAATGTACCACCAAAAAGGCCACTGAAGGGTTGTAGGGTTGTTGGACGGGATTTTGGGCTGCGGAACAACGGACAATACGCGTTGTGTACGATGAGCAAACAAAAAAAGTCAAGAGATAGAGACCGACTATATAAAATGGGTAGTGATTTCGTACATTTTCAATGTGCATAACGTGTTTCAGAACGTTTTATGCCGAGGGAGGCAGCGGCAGTATAGAGTTTGCGCTTTCCAACTATTGTCATCAGACTCTACCCGACGATTGGACTTATATATAAATATACATGTCATATGTATCTGAACTTCGATCTATGAAACCTGACTTTTAGCTCTTTCCTAACAATGAATTTGTATTCTTAATTATACTTCAACGTTATTGTAAAATAAATCAACATAATATCGAATTACTAATTAGTAATTACTAATTACCAATTCGATTTTCAAATAAATAAATGCATTACACGACGATAACAAAAATACGTGTATCAGGCGGATGTATAAATATTTTAATCTACCCGCCGAAACGTCTTAAACTATGTTACATAAATCAATAGTATTACTGCAATTAACAACTAGTTAACACTACGATTTAAAATCCCGAGTTTAGGACAGTTGAAGTGTAAATTCGACTAAATTTTATTTGATCAGTGAGAAGAACCATTTGATTTTTAGGATAAAATCTCTTGGCGTCTCCCGTTTGATGCAGTTCTCAATGCTTATCTCTTGTAACTTAATTCCTTTAGCTCCTTGTAACTACCCTTTTCTATGTTAATGGTGTTTTATGTCATGCACTCCATTCTTGGTATTCCTCTTCCGATATTGCCTCCTACGTCACCTTCTATCGTACTAGGATGTTTTTCTTCAATCTACCGTCAGGCAGTAGATGTCCTATCGTTTTGTTACTTCTGACTTTTGTGGTATACCATAGTTGTCCTTTTCCTTCTATCTCGTACCTACTATAGTTCATTTGTCATTCTTAAATAAATTTAACCTAAAGCGTTTTCCGATAACACCGCATTTTAAAGGTATCTCTAGTTTTCTTTTCTCTTGTACGCCGATTTTCCAAGTATCGGAGTCATATATGAGCCACTCAACAGTTCGACACGTATATTTTCAAGAGCTTTTACTTTACCTGCAGTAATATCACACTGTTAGTGATCAATAGGTGGCATTCTTATTCTGAAAAACTGTACTTGTTCTAGGTCTGCTTCACTACGTCAATAGTCCGATATTTTACTTTCTAATAGTATATTGTGTATGATTTACATATTTTTACATTTAGCTGAAAAGGGTATAGTATGTTGCGCTGCATACCATAACTTGTATTTATACAGGGTGTCTCACCGGTATTTACACAGAACGATATCTTCCGTGTTAATAGAAATAGTCAAATTCTATAGTCAAATAGTCAAATAGTTGAGAGTAATTTATAATTTTTTTGGTAAGGTCGCAGATAATGTTATTATTATTTAAAATTGTGTAAATAGCTCACTATTTTCTTGTAAGCTAGAAAAATAAATAAAAATCAAAGTTGAAAACTGAAAGTTGAGCCGTCAAAATTGTCAGAAAAATGAGCCCTATAAAATGGCTATCTTCGAAATGTACAAAAGTTATAAAATATAAAGTTAATTTTGTAACTTCTTTAATAATACATTTATATTTATTTTTCATTTTCCCCATATCGCTTTGTATTAATGCCGGTAGGATACCCTGTATACGTAGTGGTACATAATAAAATATAACTTTAACGTTCGAGGAGTGGCAATGATCCGACGATGTCGCGGGTCGAACGAATAAAAGACGATGTGCGGCCCGAATCACCATAAATGCGCAGAGCAGTATTTGCAGGAATACTCAACAACGCTGAACGCTGCAATAACGACGACGACGTCCCCGGTGCGGTGAAAGATATAATATGTATTACGGAAAGCGGTGTTAACTTAAAACACATTTCGTACGTATTATGTTGTGTTGCATAATATCTATATCGAGAGTAGACGGGACGCGGGTCTGCGGACGACCCTGCGGTGGCGAAAACCATCGAATAGGTCCGCGCGCGCACTCGTCCGGGGATGGCGGTGGTGGCGGCGGTGGTGACGGCGGTCACGGGCCGGCGTCGCGGGAGTGGTAATTGATTTTGTTACTCTTGCACGCGACCGCACGCGCGCCCGGGTTTTATCATCATTATATGGCCCGGGGGACGTTTGTGTAATTCGAAACTGTGCGGTACGAGCCACGCAAACACAGCGGCTTACATATATATATATATATACACGTGTTGGGGCGTGTGTACGGGGAAAACGCGTTGACTCTTTACTTTTAAGGTTTTCGCGAGATAGATAGAGAGTGAGAGAGAGAGAAACATGGAAGTGACGGAGAGACGAAGGAAAAAACTACCCCGTTGTTGTTATTAAAAGCTGTCGCCCCACGCGCTGCGAGCCGTCATCTCCTTACATAATACCGTTGCGCGTCGCCGGCTTCCCCGCGCTTTTGCCGGAACGTTTTCGTCAAAACGTATTATTATTATCATTACTGTTGTGATCATAACGTCTCTACGGGCGCTAAAATATTTACACAACGTTTCGTCGAAATCCGCGAGTGCATAGCGCACGCTCGATTCCGAGAAACACATTGTGTACGATACTGTTACACGGTTATAAGTTATAACAATAATAATAATAATAATAACACGACGCGATCGTTTTAAGACGCAAACAGCGCACGGTTATTAGGTGCGAACAGTGCCGGATCTAGGGGGGGGGGGGGGGGCAAGTGGGTATCATTGCCCCGGGCGCCGTCGGTATGAGGGCGCTCTTGAATTTATGAAAATTCAAAAAGCCTTAGTATGGGTATATTAAAAATGTACATATGTTTAAATTTTTTTTCATTTAAAATTTTTAAGCTTGAAAATTAATATAATATTTAGGAATTTATATAACTATTTTTGTCTGATGTACTCGTATATGTCTTTTAAAATTAATTCGTCAATCGTAGATATTATCTAATTTTTGTTTTCGGAGAAAAATCGACTGATGGGATTTGGAAATAACTGTTAGTTGTAATAATAATCTACGATAATGATATGACTATATTATATATAAGTTATATAATATAACCATATATATATAAAATCATATTTGCGATCTACTACAAAGCAAGCAAGACTTAATAACTTACCATATAATTGCAAGAAAGATTAATTATGATGAAATTATAATATATATAATATATTCGCTGCAAAAAAGGCTAGAAAAGTAAACTTTTAGATATTAAAATGTTATTTGTTCAATTAAAACAACCAAGTAATATATAAATTATGTTTGTTTTCTATGTATTTATACGTGTAACATTTTAAAATATGATATTGTATATATGTACAATGTACATTATATAAAAATAGCAAAGTTTCCATTTTTAAGTTTATAAAATGTTTATATTTTTTAATATGTAAAATTAATTATTATTATTATAATATAAAAATTATTAATATTATAGAAAAAAAGGTTTATATTAAATAACCCCTCTTTCCCTCACCTCGTAGCTCCTCATATGGAGTGCACAGTTAAGGGCGCTGCATTTTTACTAGCCCCGGGCGTCAAATGTCCTAGATCCGGCACTGGGTGCGAATGTATGACGTGTGGGTTTTTTTATATTATTATATCGACGTATCCGACGGAGAAGGTCCGTGTAACGTGGTTTCGGGTGAATTTTTGGTTTTTAATTTAATTTTTTTCTTCGTAGGTACCTAATACGTGTACAAATTGTTCACCTACCCGGGAAAAATTACCCGGCGTCAAAAACAAGGCCCGATTCAAATTTAACTTTGAAATCTTTCAATATTGCTGCGCAGTATCGGTATTGTATAGTTTCAATCTACGGCTTAACGTTTCAATCGAGTTTTCGCAATGAAATTCGACGCCGTTAACAGTTAGCAGATTTGCGGGAAAAGGCTCAAACCGCGAACATATTGTAATTTTTAACAAATGTTTTTAGTCAAACATCCATATTAACTGTTACTAAACTAAACAATAATATTAACAACGCCTGTGAAGTAAGCCGCCGATCTCGAACGGATTACAACAGATGGTGAAATGGGTTGCAAATATTTCTGATCAGGTTGCAATCATTTGCAAAAAAGTTTCTAAACATTGGCAACGGTTCGGAGATGATCAGACAAAGTCGGGTGCTACGTGAGGTTGGCCCCCGGCTTTAAAAAATTGATTTCCGCTATGAAGGATTGCAAATTGTTAAAGCTCGTTGCAATTAGTTTTTGTTAGCTATTAAAATGCTGTAATTTGATTTTTTTTTTTCAATTTACCTTAATAACTATGTATTCCGTAATTGTTTTCATGCCACCTTTAGTATGAGCTGTGGTGATACATAGTTTTTTTTCCAAATGAGAACACCCCATTTTCACAGTGGTATTCATTGGGGTCATTTTTCTGTGAATTTTGAAGTACTAAAATAAAAATTCGAACCAGTAGTTTTTGAATAATTCTAATTTAAGTAACTTTTAATTATAATAACTAATGTTATGATATAATTTGTAATGACATGTTATCGTTAATTACTAATTAGAAATTACGAGAATTTTTAATATTTCGTTGTGATTAGATCAATGAGCTGGACATTTTACCGAAACTGAGAAATTGCCTATTTTGAGGATGATTGAATTGTATTCACCTCAAGTGGACAAAAATATTGCAATGGTAGGGTTAAAACTTTGGTGAAATAAACTCAGGATAACAAATATTTTTCTTAAGACAGGGATTGATGCTTTTACTGAATATAGTTTTGAGGTGTACCCTATAATAAACATTTGTTATTATTATTAAAAATATTGTGTATTATTCCGGTACTCAACACAACTCCCAAACGTATATTCTGAGCTCTTAAAAAAGTTAAAACGTACCTATCTATGGAACACTATGAGTGAAGAAAGTTGCTATTTAAATGTTGTCTTACATTTTAAATTAGAATACTGATCGTAGAAACCATTTTTGTGATCGGTTGAATGGGTTAACGGTGTTGGCTGTGTATAGGGTCAGAAATTTGAACCCAAGAAGATGTGAATATGTGATTGACGACATTTTCAAAAGACCCAGGAAATTTTATTTTATTTTATAAATTTATATATTCTAGTTCGTTAATAATAGATAAAGTTATAAATACAATTTCATATTAATCGAACTAAAATATTATAAGTGATTATGTTCTTAATAGAATTTGTGTATAAAATAGTAGTACAAAGTTTACAAATGTTGACTAAAAAATTGTATTCACCCCCAACGCAAGTTCCTAATTACACCGCTGATGCACACACTCTCGCATAAGATTCAAAATTATTATTCTCAGTTTGCTCTACACGTGTATACTTTATATACTAACATGGTAGCATTTTTATTTCACGTGGTCGACAGTAATTGATGAATTTAAACAGACAGAATAATAATTAGTATGACAGTGGCAAGTTGATATACAACGAAAATCAACCGAACCGTCGGTCGCGTCGTCGGTAAAACATTGTAATAATTATATCATTAGAGTCGATTGAAAAGTCGATACGTTATATCATCGGGCACATAATAATTCCATTCGATTACGAAAATACTTACTTATTATAAGATCGGGGGAGGGGTTGGGAGGGGGTTCAAAACGTAATGTGTGTTTATTTGTAAAACACAATAAACACGTGTACTCCTCCGTTAATGTACACGCGCGCGGCTGTGATCTTCAACGTTTTTATTATACGCTACGATACTTATTAGTTATTACTATAAACATTTATGCGGGGCCGTGGAACGAGATTATCAAATATAGCATATTACACCATATATTATTATACACACAAACACTTTGGAGGATATAAAACGGAAAATAATATACGCGTGCGCTCAGAGCCGAAATACAGAGAGGACCCGCGGCCAAAACGAACCCGGTCATTAAAATAAATCAACAATGATCACTATTATAATTATATACGCCTGTGCAACGTTTTATCACATTATTTAAATGTAATAAAATACCGTCGTGTCTGTCATAAGTGTGGGCACAATAAAATTTAATAGATTAACAAGTTAAGGAAAACTAGTTCTCCTCCGGGGGTTTATTTTAGAGCAACACACGCGGTCCGTAACTATACATAATACGATATACATAACATTATGTACTCGCCTTATGCATTCCCCCCCCCCCGTACCACCCCACCAGACCACTCGTCGTTTTCTCATGATCCGTAATTAAATCGGTGGTAGCCGCCACACATAATGCCTCGAACACGGGGTCGTCTCGTCGTCATGGTCATTCTATACATTATTATTATTATTATTATTATTATTATTATTATTATTATTATATTATGCGCGCACAACACATTGTATACAATATATAGAAACACGCGTATTATATACATATGTACGTACTTGTGTGCGTGGCTGCGATACCGATAAACCAATATTAATGTATAATAGTAATTATTGTTATATTTTCACAATAGAGGTTTACGATCCGTATTGCGGATTAGGTCGACGTATACCGATGGAAGATCATGATAGCGAATGAGATAATGTGGAACGGACGCGGGGGGGGAATGCGTTGAAATGACCAATCTAAGACTGGTATCTACCATGCGCGACCGCGGAATTCAGAACCTTCGCAGCGCCTAATAAACGTCCCCAATGTACATTTCTCCGAAAAGTTCACAGGGTCGCTCGAATGTTTTGTCAAAATATTTTGGCGCACGATAAAAATTACCTATCAATTGTAAATACTGCGCAATGACATTTTCAAAAAAAATCTATTTCATCCTATAATCATCAACTAAATTACCTACACGTGTCTCGTCGGCGGCCGTACTATATAGCTGATACTTCCCGGAAATAGCGTTCTATAAACATTTACCAAATCACCCGGAACGGTCCGGACGTACCCAAAGACAATAATTAAAAACTGTTATAAGACTCGCCACTTCGGTTATATGACTCAGATTTTGCTCAAGAACCCTTCCGATTTGGCAAAAAAAAAATTCTAGAAAATATGGACATTATTGGTAAAATTTCGAAATACATTAGATTTAAAAAAGTTGTTCGTGTTGCAGACCTCAGTAGTGATTTCAATTCATGCCTATAATATAAGTACAACAATCTTTATCACATTTCACATTTACCTCAATTATCATTATTGTAATCGTTATTTTGATATGCAATATAAGTACGAACGGTATATCGGTGAAATGGTCAAAAGTTATAAAAACATAAAAAAATAACAAACTAATTAATAAATAATAAATAAAATCTGGATCGGAAACGATTAAAATAAAACCTTTAAAATCAATAGTTAATTTGATATTTATTTTTAGTTGTTTTCCTCGCTTCCCCTATAAGGTTCATTTGTTTGTAAGACTCACTTTGTGCCTGGTCCCCATAAGTGAGTCTTATAAACTGCGTCAACAGCGTGCGTGTATAACTTAGCAAAATGCGTATTACAGTTGTACGGAAAAGTACGCTCAAAACGGTATAGGGAACAATGGTCCACTCAGTGCCGTTCCCAGGTTTTGCGAGGCCCTGGGCATCATTAGAATTCGAGACCCTGGATTTACAGTATTATATAGAAATCCATAGGTACACTAGAATAGTCATGTCATTAAATTAATTGTATTAAATCAAGTAACAATAATAATAAGTAATAACCATATAATATTCATAATATATTATATATGGCATGTTGTTAGTATCGACGTTTGACGACGTCGTCATTTCGAGGAAAAATAAATACCAACACTAAATTTAAAGAAAAATAAAAACCAATTTAATTGATTACTATTATTTATTACATATTATATCGTTAGCTTCTTGATACAGTACCTGATCGTAATTACCATGTAAACATTGATATTATCTGAGACATACTTCAATTTTAAGTCTTTGCTAAAATGTGTGGAAATATTTTATTTACACGATATATTGTATTATTGTTAATACGCGAGGCCCTTGTAGGCGCGAGACCCTGGGCGTGTGCCCCGTTTGCCCTGCCCTCGGGACGGCACTGGGTCCACCTGCAGGGTCTTTCGCCACTTTAAGCCCTGTACATACCCAACACCACGCGCACGTGGTACGTCGTTCCTCGCGGTGCACACATTTTGGTAGGTATATAATATTTAACATACACGAAAGGATTATGAACTAAGATTATGATTTCGATTCATCTGTACACGAGCGCGCGCGCCGTCCGTCTAGATTAGTGTCGATATGATCTAGGTACGCACAGCACAGCACCGCACACACGTACACACACACACACACTCGCACGCCGGATCGTTCGATGTTTTCTTTATTTTTATTATTTCGTGGACATAACAGGTTTTCGGGAACTCGAAGATCGTCCGCGCGAGATAGCGCTAAACAAATTATGTGGGCAACGTGCATGTGGCATCTTAAATAAACTATATTTCGTTTTTATTTCCCCTTTTGTACGTATATAATATACTCGTACAATATAAATATGTGTGTGTGTGCAACGCAAGACCCGGCACGTTTATATATATATATTATATATACATGGTACGTCCCAGAAAGAGATTCCTCTAATAAACCGTAGCTGACAGTGCGTGTGCTCTTGTAATGTACATACGTATGTATGTGTATGTGTATGTGTGTGTGTGTGTGTGTGTGTATAAAATATGCAGTGTAAAAACGAAAAAAAAAAACAAAACAAAACAAACGACGACCGAAAATATTAAGTCCTCGTGGGATTTCACACCGAAACACTAACGCGAGCCGCACAAACGATTTACAATCCTGTACGGAATCATCATTTGTGCGTTATATACGTTGATGTCTCTACAGCAGCAGCAGCAGCTATATAGCCGATAAGCGCAAACAATCAAAAAATGCCTTTACCACAATACAATACACGAACGTCATCAGATACGAAAGACAATAATAATAATTTCAACATAATATTTTGTTTGAAGCGTTTTCGTTTATTTTGGTGAAAAAAAATAATCATCAACCGAAAAACTGCTGAGTTCGAAACGAGAAAAGTATAGGTACAATTTGTAAAAACCATAAATTACTTTTCACTGAACGGTACCTACTCGTATTATCGAACATTTCAATTAGTGAAAATTCGCCGGTTCCCGTGTACCTATTGATCATTAGCTGTACTACATTACATAAATGATTCGTTTTTTAACAACTTGTTTTTGGATAACGTTTCCAAACGACGACCGGAAATCACAAGCGCACAATTAAAATTATATACGAAAACAGCAATTATGTGTATAATATAATTTGAATTTTATTAGTAAGTAATCCAAGAGCAATATAATCTAATAGTTTCCAATAAAATTTTAACGAGAATATAATATTTTACACCTGTCCTGGAATTAGCTCCATGAATATTTGCATGAATAAATCGAAACTTTTGATTCGTCGAGCCTATTGCACATTCGGACATTTGGTGAAGAATAAAGTGTATATCGAGTGTAGTTTCAACGCCACAACAAACATTTATAGAATTAGAGAAAATTCGAATCACTTTTTTTATTTCGAGAAACCACTAACCAGATACAAATTTGCTATGCAAATCATATTATGTGAATACAGTAGTGAGTAGACCCTCGATAATTCGAAACTCGGAGGTCCAAGTTGAAAATTTGATTTAAAGAGGTTTTCGATTTGCCGAGGGTTCGAATTATCCTGCGGTGAAAAAAATGGCTATAGTCAATTTGCACCAAAATTGGCTCAAAATATAAAAAATATGTGTAATTTGCACCAACATTTTTCAAATGAGTTTGTTATTTTCAACAAAACAAAGATAGGTATTATGTAATTTTCATTAAAACTAAAATCGATTATTTTATGGATGTAATATAAATTATAATATACGTTGTATTTTCTTCGAGTTATATAAGTTTCCTCAGAGGACCAAGCGTTTAGTTCGATTTATTGAGGTTTTCGAAATGATAACGTTCGTGTCTTATATTCCTTATTGAGAAGTGAGAACATAAACTGCAGTTTAATGACACGTGAATACGAGCACCACCGAATCTCCACTGCAATGAGTTCAGCACTAGACTATTCGCAGCCGTGGGGGTGGGTCCCTGCGCACTATTTATCAATGTGAAACGTACAAATTGAATTGAATTTGAATTTTCGTTTGTCGACGGTGTGCGGACGTTTTCGTGTACACGTGGTCTACGGTGATCGACGAAAGTATGTTCATTATAACATGAGAACGTATACATATATAATATAGACTATAGTCGATATTGCATTATTCTGATATCGACGACCGACGCACGGGCCGAGTGTTGAAATGCTATTACAGTTATTGCGACGCGTCGTATCGTTTTCGTGCCGATGTTATTATTATTATAAAAAAATATTGGTACAAATTAAACAGCAAGTGGCAGTGTTTTGAGACGACTTTACATATTATATCATGCATAGGTAATATATAGACGTATTATAGTATGCGCACGCGGTACCTACGTGTCTGTGTGTATATATATAAAAAAAAAAAATAAAATTAAAACCAACGGCGGATAATTTGGGCAAATCGTGATGGTAGATCAATTAGTTATAGTCGGCGAGTGTGTTATTATATTTTATTATCGTTGTTGTAGTCGTCGTTGTTGCTCGTTGTATCCGATATAAATCACCGCTGTAATCAGGTTGATTAACTACGTGTGGCTTTGAACATATATACCTTTTAATTTGATACCAAATAGACCGCGGTGCTCGCGTATAATCACCTCCGGTATTACCTTACCTTCGAATACCCCCGCCCCATATCCAAAGAACACGCGTAGATTTCATTTCGGTTTCTCACACACAAACGCATACCCGTTTTACTTACATACCAATTGAAAGAGTTTAGTGTAATCGCAAAAGCACTAAGTACGTTATAAGTTCACTGCTTACATGTGTACGCGAGTAAGCCGCTCCTGACCGGATCAGTTCTCAAAGTATGTATTATGTTATTGGTAGAAATGGTGTAATTAATAATTATAACTATGTAACAGTTTATATTTCTAAAAATAACGTAAAATAAAAAGTAAAGAATGATCTTTTTCACACGACCTCAACGGGGTGTACTAAAATACCCCCAGCCCCCCCCCATAGTTGCGCTCATGCCCGACAATTACTTCATCGATATACGTTTCAGTGTATATGGACTCTGTTTGCGCAGCAATTATATTATTATTCGAATCGAGGACTTCGCACGTCGCAGGTTACTTAGAACCGCCGGCGGGAGATTTCAATGGAAGGTGGAAAAAAGGATTACAACGTGAGCCGTGAGCGCTACACGTTTCATCGCTAAACAAACTGTCCTTATGTTAATTCCAACATGAAAGAGTATGTAGTTTTTTTTTCTATATAATAATATTTTATTATGTCGAAACTTGTAAACATACTCTTTACACAGAGAGCGGACAGCGATTCATACGTATTGAGCATGTCTCGAATCAAAGGATATACGCCATCTGTTATGTTTTTTTATTTAAACCAAGCCGTTGTCACACGAGCGAAAAGGTTCTCGGCGGAGCTAACGCATTATTATTAATATACATATTAGTATATCCACCGACCAAACTAAGAAGTGATTTATAGGAGTATGCTCGTATGAATAGTATATTAATAATAGGACTGAATCTCTCTGACTTCTAAAAACGTATTGAAAGTATTAAAATACTAAAAACGCTTTCTATCTTTCAACTTTAAAGTTACACAAGCTATATTGATGTATTGATTTTATTCGTTATATTATTGCTGTATTATTTACTTTGTACGAACAGTACGGCATTTAACGATGAACGACGAGTTGAGCATAATATGCCGTTGTGATGTTTATTGACCTTTCCCTTATCATGAAAAACCGATTGAATCGAGCTCGGATTCGCGTACACGGCTGCATGTTACTTTCGTCCCATAAAACAATTGTTGATAAGAATTTTGCTAATATCACCGCAAGTTAGTAGCACCCTACGTGCTGGGATGCAACTTACCAATAGCATTTAATACTAATTTACGGATTATTTGCACCCCGTATCGAAATGACAGTATCAATATAATTTGACGAAGCATATTGAAATAATTCCAAATTAATACGTATGCATTCTAATTAACAGCTCGATTAAATTTAAAAAAAAACCATATGATCAAAGAAAATACAATTTATTAAAACTCAAATTAACAAATTTAACAAGGAAATAAATATTAAGATATTTATAACTAATATTTGTCATACATTTCAACCCAATATTGACTTAACAATTAATTATATTTATTTTTATTATTATTCAATTACCCCCGTGTATAAGTTCAGAATAATTGAGTGCAGTTCATCGTCTTTGTACGTCGAGTAAAATTTGGAATAATGTTTGTAATATCATTAATTATTCGTTATTATATCATGTAACTTGTTTGTACCAAAAACCAAATTTTTTTCAAATTGAAATAAGTTAAACCATGATTTTTAGAAAAACATGACTTAACTCCTTTTGACCGCCCACCAAAGAGATATAAATATAAATATAAGGATATAAATTAAAGATTAATCGGGGCAATTGGTAATTATAACACGACAATGATAACTATTTTACGATTCGAAAAATATTTATACGTTAAAACAATATTTGAAAACTTACGCATATTTTGTCGAAGCGTAGATATTGGCCACCTTAAATGACCTACAAATCCGAATAATAAAAACACAACTTTGGACTTAAATAATTCAGTACCTATAAAATAAAATTAACAAATATATGCGGCCGATTTGCGTAAGTATATTCATTGCCTATTCAACATTTCAAAATACTAAATAATAATATTTACAATAAAGAAATAATAAAGATTCAATAATAATACACTATGTTCTTCATATTTTTTTTTACTTCTATTATCTTATTATAACTTATATCTATGATTGACAAAACAATTTATTATTTCAATGTTTTTATAGAATCAAAATTTATTGACGATTTAATAAAATAAGATGTACAGGGTGGGACAGTGAATGGGGCGATTTTAAAATAACTATAAAAACCCAACAAGTATTTTTTTAACAAATACAATATTTATATAACCTGAAAGTATATAAAATAGCATTAAAAAAGTGTTAATTTGTTATTTAATTTTATAAATGATATCTGCAAGATGGTGTCTATTTCGAAGCAAGCATTCGTGAAGGTTTCTTTGAAAACTGGTCATGAAGTTTCGCAGAATTTCTGGTGAGATTTGTGTCACCTCTTCTCGTATTCAAGTATACCAAACACCACTAAGGAAACTTGATGATCTTAAACAAAGAATACGAGAAGAGGTGATACAAATCTCACCGGAAATTCTGCGAAACGTCATGACCAGTTTTCAAAGACGCCTTCACGAATGCTTGCTTCGAAATGGACGCCATCTTGCAGATATCATTTATAAAAATTAAACAACAAATTAACACTTCTTTAATGCTATTTTATATACTTTCAGGTTATATAAATATATTTGTTAAAAAAAATACTTGTTGGGTTTTTATAGTTATTTTAAAATCGCCCGATTCACTGCCCCACCCTGTATTTCCTTAGCAGATACACTTCGGAAATTCGGGTTAAAATTAGAATTGGTTTTTTCAGCTTGGTTCGTGTTGGTTTGTGGTCAGTTTTCAGCGTTTGACTACTTTGTCAATCCGCTCACATATTCAAATCTCGTGCTTGGGTTTTTTTTGTAGGTGCTATAAAATAATAATAAAACGTTTACATAACATTATTGAGAAAAAAAAGACATTTTAAATAAGGTAAAATCATTATCAATTTCTGATGAAGCTATTTAAATATAAATAAAATATCGATATTTTTTAATTTATAATATTATGTAGGTATATACTCGTATGTTTATTATTATTATTTTAAGAATCATTAGAAAAAAAAAATGTTTAGTGTAATCAACTGATTGATATAATTCAACATGTCTATGTAGTATTTGTAAGTGATAAAAGTTGCTTTAATACCTAGTTAGAAGTAAAATGGAAACAGTCATTAAAATTCAAATTTTTATCTTTAATTCTTATTATAACCACCTTTAGCATTTATTCAATTGAGAAGATGCCATACCTACATGTATCTGTCATACAAAAGTACAACATAGCCAATCTGCGTTCTATAGAACCAATTTTTGTATTGTTAGCTTTAATATAAAAGTAAACTGACCAATTATCAAACTTAAAGGAATGTGCATTATCCATGTTTTTAGTAGATTTTTTACAACATTTTATTGTTTAAGCTAGTTTTTTTATGTAAAATACTACGATTTAAAAAAGCTTATACTCGCTTACAAATTAAAGTATCGTAAAAACCTATGACATTACACAGATATAATAATATTCTTCCCTTTAAGTTTGATAATATGTCAGATTACTGTAATATAAACGCTAATGCAACACAAAAATAGTTATACTGAACTCAAATTTGCTATGTTGTACCCATGTTTTTAAAACGGAGACAACATATACGGATATTGTGTCTTCTTAAACACCAAAATAAATACCTGTTTAAAAAACTAATTGTAAATTTAAATATGTGAGGGGGTGATTAATTTAATTGTTTTTTATTTTTAATATTTAATATTAGTAATTATGATGATAGTTATTAAACAGAAAATAAATATTTTTAAAAAAAGTTTAGCAATTGCTTGATCGAATGAATATTAAAAAAAGGAAAATAGCTGGCCGTGAAGACGGCTAAAAGCACAAACCAGCACGAATAAAGGCTACCGTTTAAACCAAAAACTCTGAGGTGGAAAGTGTTGGGGTCATGTAGCAATTTAAACTGGTAATCTCGCAGACCTCGGCCGTTCACTTCTTGCCCTTTTTGCCCTTTTTGCCCTTTGCGCCCTTTTTGTCCTTTTTGCCCTTATCCTTTTGATCGGACGGAGGAGCGATCGCGATTTCCTGAAAGTCCTCCGGGTCATACTGCGTGCCGAACTCCGTCGGCTCCTCGACCTTGGGCAGGCGCACCTCGACCAGCATACGGGCCATGTCGTCGGACTTTCTGTACCGCTTGCCCAGCCGCACCACGAACACGTGATCGTTGCCTTTGGCCGTCAACCCGGTGACCGGTCCCACGTACGGGTCAGTGGTCGCCGGCACCGCGGGCAGCACTTGCATCACGTGCTTGCGCTGCAGACTTTGCTGCGCACCGGTGTCCCTCGGCCCCATGTGGTAGTAGACCGCGCCGGTCGGCTGCCCGTCGCGGCCCGACTTCGGCTTCGCGGCCCCGGCGCCCGTGCCCAGGTGGAACGTGGCCCGGTCGCCCCGCAGGCCCACTTCGCCGGGATTCAGCCGCATGGCGTTCCGGTCCCTCCTCGATCGGTCGCTCGGCCCCGCCGGCCACTGGTCCAACGCGCCGACCTTCGCATACGCCTGCGAGAACACGACGGTCGAAAGCAATAATGTCGCGCGTAGTGACCGCAGCGCGCGCGCCAACAGTCATGTGAAAAAACGGCGCGCTCGGTCGTTCGAAATCGGTTTCCCGACAACGGTTTTTTTTTTTTTTTTTATACTCACGTCCGGTGCCAGTTTCGCGACCCGTGTTTGGCGCCTATGCTCCGTCGGTCTGCCGCCGCGTGTTTCGGGCTGGCGCGGTCCCGGCCCCGTCGGTTTCATTGTCTTCCGGAACATTTCGTTCATCTTCTCCAGGGTTTTCACCGCTTGCCGGACCATTTCCTCCTGGGGCCGGCAGCACGCGTCTTCGGCCGTTCCACATTCGCTAGATCTCGACATTGCTCGTTTGAATTTGACCGTTCGGTTTTAGAGATGTTTATTTCCGTAGCCGTTCGCCGTTTCTGCGCTGTGGGTTAGATGCGGTAAGACGGTTCAACAGTGTACCGTTTCTATGGTTTTTCAATCCACCGAAACACATAATATATCATATATGTGGTCAGTATAAATACGTTTTTTATTTCATAAAATGCATATATCTATTCAAATTTCAAAACAGTGTTGTGTAATATATTATTTGTATAAGTTCCGAGTCCATTTTACCTGGGACGGGAAAGTCCAGTCCTTAGACGTACATCAGGCATGTCAAACACGCGGCCCGCGGCTATCAATATTAATGTGCAAAAAAGAAAATATTAATGTCGTGTAATGACTATTTTAGATTCTTAGAGAATGGTTTATTTGATATACATTATTATACTGTCTTATCTTCTGATAAACTATAATCGAATAAGGTCTGGATTAATGATGGTTTTATATATATTTATATCTATATAGATTATAGAACATAGATTAATAATTGATTCAAATTTAAAAAATAAATTCAATGGGGTTGGTGTTCCTGATTTTTACAATTTTGTGCCAATACGATATGTGGAAACTCGAAGATTTGCTAGTAAAATTATCTCTATGTTTAGTAGTACTTATCAATGCGAGCAACTTTTTTCATTAATGAACAGTAATAAATCATCCGTTAGATCCAGATTAACCGACACACATCTAAAAGCAATATTAAAAGTGGCTTCGACAAATAATATTTCTCCCGAAATTGAAAAGTTGGTGGGAGAAAAGATATGTCAAATATCGTCTAAAAAGAATTATTAATATGTTTTTTTTTATAATTTATACAACATTCTATATATAGTTTCATAAATAATTAGTATGATTTATATTTTATTTAAATGTTAATGTTCATTTGTTTTTTAATTTTTTAATTTAGTTGTAATTGCTGTATTCGTAAACATAAAGAATAAAAATTGAAAAATGTGTACAAAATATTTAGTTTTTCGCTAAATTTTTATGTGCGGCCCAAATAGTAAACTTTTCAATATATTTGGCCCACCTGATACTTTGAGTTTGACATGCCTGACGTACATACTACATTAGTATACGTTTTCCCCCCAAACCCTAGTTGTTATCGGTTCCGTGTCCATTTTTACAGGCCACAAATGCCTATACCAACACGTTCAAAAACATTTGTTCTCGTCATAACGATTCTGATTGAAAGAGGTCGGGTGGATCAGCTGATATTTCTTAAGACGATTGACTTAGTAATAAAATCAAATTTCTCAATATGGGAGGGTTTAACTTTTAATCGAACATTTCAACTGCCTATGAACAACACATTTCATTAAAACATCTTGGAAATGATGAAATATAAATAAAATGCCACCATTAAGTGTTAAAAGTCGCTAACCTTACCAGAACAACAACTAAATGACTAATGTCGCGTAGTCCAATGGAATTGTACGTGGTAACATTTTAGGCGGTTTCGAATTCGCGGAACCCGTAACCGGAATGACGTTTTTTTGCAAATTATCTCTCCGTTTTCCTCGATTATTCGGAAAAATGTTGATAGACCAAAAAAAATAAATACACTCAGCATGATAGAATCAATACATTCCTCGTCGTTTCACTGAGAGTCTAAAGAAAAAGAGTCAATAGGCATATTGTAATAGTTTAATAATATAACAACACCAGTCACCAGTGTAGGTACACTATATACATTAAAACCGTGAATTGAATGTATATAAAGGTACCTACCAAGATGCGTATCGATCGTATAATATTGTTGTACTTACGCCGTGGCGCGAGTGCCGTGTACAGCACGTCATAGTACTATAACGCGTACTATACATATTATATTTTACCGACACGGAATGCACGCGGTACCTATACTAGGTCGGTTTCAATTAAGGCCACGTCGCGCCAGTCGTGATCATCATGTGAAAACGATCTCGCGATTAGGGTGTGAAACGTACCTACCTACCGATGTACGATGTATTATAATGTTATAGCCGGAGTCGTAGGCCATCGGGAAAGTCCGGTTTAATCGAGATCTCTAAAAGAAGAGGACGGGGTAGAGCTGTGCACGAAGAAAAATCCGTACCGCCGCTATACGGCACGTATAATGTACGGACAATAATAATATAAATACGTATACGTATGTATTATAATTAGAGGGCGGATTTGGAAACGTTTCGAGGCGAGAACGTCGGCGGCGGCAATGAGTAACCGGCAATTTGCGTTAAATTAAAAATAAGACAAAAGTGCGTTTACAGCGCACGCGCTGAAAGTGATGAGCCGTATACGCTATTCGGGGTGAACAGCGTATAAATATATTGTGCAGTACGATGCATTATATTATGTGCGATGCGCGTCGTCGATGATTCATCACGGCTGAAAACTAATTCGGATCCGACACCTGTGCGTCGGGTCCGGTGCGTTTTCGATCGACGCGCACTACAAACACGACGCGAATATTATAATTTATACCAAGATGCTATGCGCGCCCGTGATCTATGACTGATGTTATAATACGTCGGCACGGGGCCGTGCGTGTAATAATAACTAATAATAATAACGATAACGCCATCACGTCACGATCTTTCACCTTAGTAAAAGTATCCGATGTGTACAAGAGCATATTCGTATAAGCGTATAACGTACGTTTCCCCAGCGCGCCCCATTCGACTTTTTTAAATTTTTCCTTCACAGGGATTTAGTATGTAATTTGTATGAATTTGTATGCCCATACTTGGAATTTGTATGACGAGGGTTTTCCCGGAAAATCAATTTTCTTTCGGGAGGGCTGGGGAAACGTTTCCCCAGCCATCCCATCATTAAAAAATCGACTTTCAATTTTTCCTTCACAGGGAATTAGTATGTAATTTGTATGAATTTGTATGCCCATACTTGGAATTTGTATGACGAGGGTTTTCTCGGAAAATCAATTTTCTTACGGGAGGGCTGGGGAAACGTTTCCCCAGCCCTCCCATCATTAAAAAATCGACTTTTTTTAATATTTCCTTCACAGGGATTTAGTATGTAATTTGTATGAATTTGCATGCCCATACTTAACATTTGTATGACGAGGGTTTTCTCGGAAAATCAATTTTCTTGCGGGAGGGCTGGGGAAACGTTCTCCCAGCCTAATTATAATTAAAATAAAGACAAAAATTTTATTTTATAAAATTTGTTCTGGTTTATTGTTCTTATTATTTTTCTTATCATATACCTAATAACATTTTTAAATATTTATGTTAATAAAAATAAAATAAACATATGATTCTACGACCTAAAGATAATTTATTATTTACATTTTCAACTATATTTAATTTATTACTTATTATTTAATATTTTTATTTTTATGTATCGTTTTTGGACAGAAGCCTCGTCGTTTAAGATTAAAAAAAAATCATTACTCTTATACAGAACTATTTGAAAATTCATTTTATAAATTAAATACACTGTTTAAATTCCTCTACTAGAAGCACGAGTATTATTTTAATTGTAAACTATTTAAAATCTATTACTACGAGTAAATACAATAATCGATGTACATAATAACTGTAAAAGAGGATGTAACCTACCTACATCATAATTTATTATTTTTATTTTACAATATTTTACACGTGAGAACCCTGTTATTCACGTGAGTATAGTTGGTAGAATTGAAAAACATTTTTTTGATTTAGAAACAGAAAAATATATATAACTATAAGGTTACATGCATACATAGTTGGTAGGTGAAAGGCTATAAACTAAAAAATAAAAGACGTCCTACACTTAGCAGTACTTACTATAGTCCATATGACTGTGTAAAATATATATAATATGTATTTTACTCCAATTTAGTGTATTAAATGTACAATAAAATAAATAAATTGCAGAATTTAAAATATGTTTGGGTCTTTGAGTCAAAGAAGGGCATAAATTCAATAGGATTTAATCAAGATAAAATATTATTAAAATGAAGAGTTTTAAACTTATCTAATTCAAATTATTAAAATCTACATAAAATATAATTAAAAATGTAAATAATAAAGTATACTTAGTTCATAGAATAATTTGTTTATTTTATTTTTATTAACATAAATATTTGAAAAATTGTTTAATTATATAATAAGAAAAATAAACCAGAGCAAATTTTAAAAAACAGTCCATAAGGAAAAGTCGATTTTTAATAATGGCCAAACTGGAGAAACGTTTCAACAAATTCTATGTCATCCAAATAGAAAAGCTATTCAAAATATTTACCACCATATTTTAGATATTATATTCTATGAATAAACTCGAAAATGTAATAAAATATAAAAATTAATTTAAAAAAAAAAGGTAAAATAAAAAACAAATATTGACAATAACATTCGTTCCGACAACAAATTCTGATACTAATCATTAATTGACTATATATCAGACTAGAAAGATAATATACGAATTATGTTAAAATAGCTAAAAACATACTACACGTAAAAGAACTATCGGTTAGGCCGTTAGGGAGTATCATATTATTATGACTTGCTAGAGATTTTCCATCGTATTTATCAAATTATAATTATAATTAAATTCATATGTTACGTGTCATTTTTCTTATTCATTATACTAATTGTAAGAACTTAAGATACAAAATAATATCTTAAACGACAAGGCTTCCGTCCAAAAACGATACATAAAAATAAAAATATTAAATAATAAGTAGTAAATTAAATATAGTTGAAAATGTAAATAATAAATTATCCTTAGGTCGTAGAATCATATGTTTATTTTATTTTTATTAACATAAATATTTAAAAATTTTATTAGGTATATGATAAGAAAAATAATAAGAACAATAAACCAGAACAAATTTTATAAAATAAAATTTTTGTCTTTTTTTTAATTATAATTAGGCTGGGAGACGTTTCCCCAGCCCTCCCGTAAGAAAATTGATTTTCCGGGAAAACCCTCGTCATACAAATTCCAAGTATGGGCATACAAATTCATACAAATTACATACTAAATCCCTGCGAAGGAAAATTTAAAAAAGTCGATTTTTTAATGATGGGAGGGCTGGGGAAACGTTTCGAGAAAACCCTCGTCATACAAATTCCAAGTATGGGCATACAAATTCATACAAATTACATACTAAATCCCTGTGAAAGAAAAATTTAAAAAAGTCGAATGGGGCGGGCTGGGGAAACGTACGTATTCGTATATCGTTTGCACTCGACGAGGACGACGAACCGCATATTGTAATGGCATTATAATATACATGAGGGTTTTCCGAAACCACGCGTCAGATTGTTCAACTACGATTTCACATGGTTTTTTCTTGTGGCTATTTTTATACCTGCGCGCGTCTTTTACGCGAAAAATTACATCGACCGTCCGAGTTTTCGTCGAACGACTCGTACGTAATCGGAATCGCAGAGTGCGAGCGACAATGTCGGTGTACACTTGGGGTGCAGTGGTGCGCAACGCGATGCCGTGTTTACGAATTACGGCGATCGATATGGGGACCCACCCCTTAAGCTCCTGTTTTTTTTCTAGAATATTTTACAGTTATAATATCGCTTTTGTTTTTTATGGGTGTTTGAAATTCTTAAAACGATGACAGATGTAAACATATATCTTATCCTAATTTAATTTGTCTTGCAGATTAAGGTACGTTATAACTTATAAAATATGTAAATTCTGTTGCTAAAGCTATTAGTATGAATACCTAGATATCTCCTAATTCTCTGAGAAAATCATAAATAAGTCACTGGTGCAGTGTGTGGCGGGTACACGCGGGGGGTATGGTCACATACGAAGTCTATCGGATCCATGACAATTGAAACCTATTGTAACGTCATAATTTGTATAATAAACTTGAACCGAAAAACAAACAGGATAGTATTGTCCTTAAACTAGGGTGACCATACATCCCTATTTTACGGGATTGTCCCGTATTTCAACTTTGTGTCCCGTTGTCCCGACAAAAGTAATACGGGACGCATTTTGTCCCGTTTTTCCAAGTCCGTCCCGTATTAATCCCGTTTTTTTCCATATCGTTAATTTATAATTTTTGAAATTTATTTTACTATAAAATCGTTTTGTTTACGATATTTTTGTACAACATTATTCCATATAGAATATAATAATAAAATCTATTATTTTTCAGTGGTAGGTATTTTTAGATTCTTATTTTGATTATAATTGTTGCGTCACATTGTTGTCAGTGATTAAAACGTATATAATGTCATAATACCATAATATTGTTATATTTTCGTATATTTTGATATCATTAGATAAACACGTTCAATGCCGTTGCCGTATTAATCTTTGTTTGTAGTAGCTACACGGAAATTCCACCGCGATAAGGCAATTAAAATAAATAACTATCAAACTGGTCGCGGCCAGTTCGTTATCCACAAATGCTGCAGTAGAAAGGATTTTTTAAAAAATTAATGTCTTATGGACGGACGAAAAAAATCGTTTTTTAGTTGAAACTATAAAATCAATTATCATAGTGAAAACATATTTTTCAAACTATTCTTGCAATGATTTTTATAATATTTTATTAAAAGAAATTAATAAATTACTTGATGCAATTATTTCAGTAATAGTATACAAAAATAGCAGAAGACCAACAATCGTCATCAAAATAAATATTTTTGTATATTTTTGTGCTGAATTAATTGCATCAAGTAACTGAAGTAACTTATATACGTATATATCAAAAACATGATACAGTACACATTAAATTTAAATTTGTTTTTTTTATATTATTATATTTAGTTAGGCAACTTATATAATAAATGTATAATAATAATTCTTAACTAGTTCACCATTAATATAAAAATAAAATTGTTTTCATGTATCTACTATGTATTAAAACAATTATTCATCAGATTATTTTGTTTTTTTAAATGTCCCGTAATTTTATTTTATTTTTATGGTCACCCTACCTTAAACCCAAGTCATCATTTACACAAACATTTGCCCTATATGGCTACATCACTATGCAAGACGTACATTTTATTTTTTATTTTATAATAAATTTATATTATAATATATAAACAATATTAATAATTTTCTCTTGTTGAAAAACTGTTTTTTTTTTCAAGTTGATTGCAAACGATTACAGCGACGTCTAGTGGCTGCGTCTACGTGTGCGCTATATCAATTTTAACAGTAGGATGGTGTATCTGTATTTTCTATAATTAATGGTCCTCTTTGGCCCGCATTTACAGTCGAATTTTGAGTTTTATAATATATTATGTGTAGACTATAAAGTACCTATATTATATATGTGTATGTAAACATTTGTCAAAGTTCCTTCTGCAGCGCGAGGATTCGTCGATTCCGTAATCCATTAGACAAGACATCGATTTGCTTATATTGTTTGTCTTTTACGAGTCTGATTATGATGGAAACGATTAATTAAGTTAAGAGAAGCGATTTGCAGACTATATAATAATATTAAACATAATTATTGTCAACAGTTTCCCAGGACCGACATCGGACGATACAGCAAGAATATGCGTATAATATGTTTCTCTTATCGGGAGAACCATAATAGCAAACACATGTATTATATAATATGCACCATTCACTGTTCCGAGTACTCGTACAAGATATTTTTTTCAATTCTAGGTCGATTTTAACGTTCGAGCTTTCGACGACCCACCTCTTGAATTCCCAAGCGTTAACGGATATGTAATGTGTAATATATATGGGAAATAATATTCTTTATAATATTACAACTATGTGAATCACTATATTTGCGTGGTATCTACGTAAGTTCCATAATTTGTTTTCTGTAAAACTAACGTCGGTTAATATAATAAAACACACAACACGCAACGACGACGTTAAAAACCGTGAAAACTGCACGGCTCTAAAGTGTGAAATCATGAATCAATACCTACGGGCACCTATTTAGAGGGGAAGGGTGGCAAGACGGTGAAAATTATATGAACTTGTAATTTAATTAATTATTAATATTATAGTGTATGAAATAAATACATTTTGATTATAATTGTATATTATTTACCAATATATTGTTTTTGTTGTTATTGAAATGCATGATACAACATTAAATCTTTATTACATTTTGAGAATTTGTATTACCCTTTAAACTATTATATGGTACCCTTAGCAGTACCGAGTATCTCAACTGGTACTCGTATATATTTATAGATGTGCTGACCACGATACTGTGAAAACGACCGTTTCGAATCAGCCACATCCGTTGTGGGTTCGGCATTGATATTATTATATCATATGGCCGGCACTTGGGGACATGTGGGGCCAGTAGGGTCTTGTAAACGTTCACGGAAACAGCCGGAAAATAATTATTATACGAATCGCACGGACCAGTACTCGTAACAAGCATTGTTTGCACGACAAAAATATTGCGAACCTAGGTCGACACTACAAACAAAATAGGAGAATTCTGGCTAAGAGTACTGCTGCAGAGACCACGGGGTTTCGGAATTCGCTACAGATACGTACATGATTTATCATCAAATATTATAGTACTCGCAGGGATGGGCAACTGGCGGGTCACATCCGGTCAACCCGACCTTTTCGTTCGACCCTTTGAGCTATATCCATACAGATTAAGAAAGGAAAAAAAACAACCACTATCGACATAAGGCTTAGAAGTCACCGCACTTTTTGCAAATGTACCCCTCGACTACTCTCCGGACCCATAACAATTTGATGTCCTTTTTTCTTTTGCGTGTTATTGCTATCATTATCGCGTATTATTACTAATAAATTATTAATTAAAATTCCAAAATTAGTAGTTATTAATAAAATTACTACTATTACGCTGTAATACACGAAAACGTTAAAAAACGATAGTTTTTATTCGAGACAAATTCTATAAAAATTAATTTAAATAAATCGCATTTTTTCAAGCCATTTTTTTAGCGAAGCCTCTAACGCAGGGGCTGGCAATAGTTCCATGTTCGGGTGTTCCGCATCCAAAGAATAACATAGACCGCCAACAATTTTTAATCTTCATTCTGGTCAGTTTGATATATTCTCAGAACGTACAAAATATGTATTTCGAGCACAAAAATAAATATGTAACAACAGTATACAATTTGTTTTCTTAAGTTAAATTATAAATAATTATAAATAATTATAAATTATAATATAAATAAGCATTATGATAATTGTTTTGATCATATTCGATTTACGACGACTATCCATTATGCACCTATACGACTTTATAGGATCGTTTTAGTCTTGTACTTGTATTGGTACTTGTCAAACCATTAAACAGCTTTTTTCGTGTTACATAAGTATAATCGTTTTAGCAGGGGCGTATACATGGGAGTGATGAGTTGGTCAGATGCTCCCCGCGAGCTTTTTTTTTGAAAATGTTTAAAATATAATTGTTATTAATATTCATAAAAAAAATTAAGTTTTCGATATCATTCTTCAATTGAGTGATTTATTTTTATTTCGGTATTTATGGTAGATATACCGGTGTACACGCGGGAACTCGAACCGATAATGACTTCCATAAGCGAGCGTTCATATAACGTATATTATAATATTCGTGAATACCAGAATATCTATTTTAATTATTGTAATATATTTAAAGTACCTCGGTGTAATAAATCGGTGTACGTTGCCAGTGTAGCCCGTATTTACATATAAATATATAATATAGTGTTGTATCTAAAATATGATGTACAATAAGATAAGCTATAATAAGGTACAATTGTTGTTGTCACCGACGATTTCCTGGGAAAAATAATTGTTTCTTCGTTGCGAAGTGTACCCATAAGTATTGTTATTTAACTTTAATATATATTATTTGAATTGAATATTTGTATTAAGTACATATTTTATTATTTATTATTGGTGTGTTGTTTGATGGTAGTTTTATGAACTGAAAAATGTATAGCATTATGTATTAGTTATAAGTTAAAACTAATACATAATGCTATATAACTAATAACTATTGAACACTACACGTCTACATGAATGCATAAAATATAGCTAAATTAACACTTTGGGTGTCCTAGTTTTTTTAGGGAATCACAAAAACTTAAATTTAACAAATGTTTTGTGCATAGGATAAGATTTCTCTACTGATCCCTCCGAACAAAAATTATATATATGTCACTGCATTTTAGGTAATACGGACACAACTCATGTAGTCGCTTAGAAAAACCAGAGGTGCAACTCGAATAGTCGTTTATAAAATTCGGAACTCAATTCGAGTACATGCAAACAGATGCTTATAATTTCGGGACGCAGTTCGAGTGCAGTGACTAAAATATGGCTAACCCCTACTCAAAAAGTTAGATCACGTGTATCACTGCAGTTCGGGAAACACAAACGTCTAGAGTCTAGACAGTAAAAAAAATATGAAAGCTCCATTGGTTAGTCGTAACCCATTCCGAGTTAAATTTAAAAAACAATAAAGTCTATTTTTTGTTGCTATCATAAAACCGATATGGACCAACGGCAGTCAACTGTGAGGTTGTGCTAGTAAGTCTAAAACATTGATGTACTACAACGCTGTCAAAACATCACCATTTGGACCAACGCTGCAGCCTTCCGGTTTGAAAGAAATGACTCAATTCACCGAAATAGTATAATGATGCTGCCCACAGTAACAAGCGAAATGCAGAGATTTTCGAGACGAGGCTAGATCACCATGTACATCCAATTATTAGAGAACTACAAGCACAAACACGTCCTAAAGCGTCTAAAGTCATAAGGCTTAGCTTAAGAATTTAGATGAAGGGCGCAGGCGAGCCACTTAGTTGGAAGCGAGACTTCACGAAGTACATTAATATCTAGTAAAATGTATATGTGTAAAATATATACAATTGTGATACGTATTTATAAAAAGACCTGTGTGTTAGGTATTTAAATAATGAAGCCCCAAGGCATTTAGAAAAAAAATAATTATTTTTTGCTATAATCTGTAACGCGAATGTCTGAAAACTGTCGAAAACTCGGCTGTGACGCTTAAAATAATTTATGTGTTAGGTACGTCTGTTATACTCATATGTTGATTCGATATTATACATGTATACGTAAACGCATTATGCTGCTGTAGCATATCGCACGCGTATTTATAGGCAAGTTCGTATACGTTATACGGCCGTCGTGGTGCTCGGTGAATAGCCGATATTTTACGCGATGCACATCTGGAGCCATAAACGAGAATATTACACCGCCGACGACCAATACGCGTGTACCGAATGTATTGTAAAACAACACGGTGATCACCGCCCGAGAAGAAAAAAACATGTACGCGAAAACGTTTCAAATTGGACAAACCGCAACGGTCGGCTGGAATTATAAAGTGCACGAGACCTTTGAAAAAACGGTAATTTCCCTTCATTCTACTTCGGCTTACTCGCGACTCGCCTATTCGTACCGATCAAAAAATAATGTGTGTGGACACTAAACCGATTTATAACACTAACGATTTGCGTTTTCTATTCGAACGAAATCATTTGACCGTGTTGGACGCACAAATAAATGATAATAATATCGAAACCGTATTAAATGCATTACCAAGTAAATACTAAATATTATCTGAGATACTCTAATTTTATAATAATGATCGATTGAAATTTAACTTGTTATTTAAGTACCTACTCGAAAAGAGTTAGCATTTGGTTCAGGCAAATAAGCTAGTATTTATTATAAACGTTATTTAATTTTAATTTTTAATTAACAGGTTAGGTAAATATTATACAATGTATATTATTAATTATACAATTATATTACATTACTGTTGTATTGCATCCTGTAATGCTCAACGGTAATGTACATAGATACAGCGCGATCTATTGGTACAAGTGACAAGTCTGAAAATATTATGCATGCAACGATTCATTTTTTTGTATTGTTATTTTTTCACTATTTCTTAATGTGGTTTTCAGTTTTGAAAAATAGCCAAATTTATGGATTCCCCATCAACGACACTTGTTTGGTAAAAAAAATGTCTGTGAGCAATTAATAATTTTAATGCAGTAAAGGTGTACCCTGCTTAGGTAGTACAAAAATATTGTCGTGGATCAAAGTTTGCTTTTCTTTTCGGTATTTTAAGTACAAAATATTAATTTATTGAATAGGTATGTGTTTCATAGTAGTTTCATTTTTTGACTATTGTATATTTAACCAGGGAAAAACGGAATTATTTATTCCGTGATTCATCACGTTTAATGTCAATAGTTATAACTTACGAGATACTCAGAGCATATTTTACTCTGACCTTTGCTCAAAAATCGAGTTTTTAGTGGATATAATATTATCAACACCTAAAAAATATAATCGTTTTCATATTCATTTTTATTTTATTCAATTTGACTTGTAATTTAATCAATGTAATTATATAATTGTATAGTATTTATATATAATTGTAGTAAATACAAAATATGATTTGAAATCATGGACTGAACAAAACGAATTGTTTCTATAACTATTTCTGTGTTTATGGAATAAATGTATAAGTTAAAAACAGTAACTTCACTGTGGAACATATTTATTTAAAAATATAAAATAATAAATAAATGTATATACACCGAATGAATAATGGCTAATGATATCAGTTTATCATTTCAGTTATAATAATACATGAAAAACGCATTCTCCTCGTACCTATTCATGCACAACTTTTATAATAATAATATCTACAGTTGAGAATTAAACATATAAGTCGGCATACTATTAATATGTTATACGTTCATGCAAATTTTTATAACCGTGGTCCGTGGATCAAGAAGATAGGCTCGCAAACTCCATCGCAAATAATATCACCAATTACTTATACCACCGAAACGATATTTTCGACAATATTTATATATGTCTTCTTCATCATCTATGTTTCAACTCGACAACAAAATTAGATTAGATTTGTAGAGGCTAATTTTTTTTTTTTTGGTATAGTATAAAATACAACAAAACATACAGTACTGTATATACTGTTGTCTGGAAGTCAGTTGAAGTCATGCATACAATTATTGTTGTTCCGTTTAAAAAATATACTTAAGTTATTGTTTTTGTATTTATTGTGGCATAATTATATTTGCTTACAAATACTATCATGAAACTATGTTGAAAAATTTATGTTCTTAAAAAATTAAATAGTGATACGAATATAATAATATGGTATACGCGTATAAATGTATAATGTTCGTGTACAAAACTGTTATGCTCTTTGTCTATACGTGGATATTTTAATCGATTCAAACGAACAGTCCAATTCCTGCACGTGGACAACGCGAATATATTATAGTGCTTTAACGGGAGTCCAACAGAACACTTCAATTTTCGCGATAATCTAAAGAATAATGATCAGATGGTGTTTCGAGGCCACTGTTCCCGTACGAATTATTTCAGTTTATGTTTCCAGTATTTTCGTGCTCGACGACCCAAATCGTTTATGATCGAAACGAGACAATTTCAATTCAATGGAAAAATCGGACATGAGACAGCGACAGCCGCGAGTGTTTTTTCTTCGTCACGCAAGACGTATAAAAATTCTAGAAATATTGAAAACTGTAATTCATCGCGTTCGAAAAATGATTACAAGAGAAAGTCGGCACACCGTAATAACATTATGTTAAACATCTTATCTCAAACGGTTGTAACTCCTATACATCACGTATTAATCAAATAATTACGTGGTTGTACTCGAGCTACAAGTTTCAACTTTAAAAACACTTAATTAAGTTATCGTTATATCGAAAAAAAACCCTGAACAAATAATATTCATTATCGCTAGAAAAAATAATAAGTTATGCCACATTTAAATTTTTAATTGAAAACCGATGAAATATTTATAAATTTATAAAATTGACTCAATTGGACCAAATATTCCGATTTCTATTATTCACAATGATTTATCATTGAGCTTTTATTACATTTTCTAGCCATACACATAAATATTTTTAAACACTTTTGCTTTATAACATTTTTCTAGTATATTCTTCAGGTATTATTCCTTCATGTTGAAAACATTTCTGTAAAAACTGAAAAAAAAAATTTGTTTTTCAATTTGAATTAACTGCCGAGAACATCAGTATTTCTGATCTATAAGACTCTATGTGAAACTCTTAGAGTAAGTCTTACTATAAAAAAAAGTGTTTCAAGAATTATTAAAACATACTTATATTTCTCTTAAAATCTTAGTATCAGTTTCATCATATAGTCATTTAACTGTTTAAAATATGTGGGTTTTTTTTTTAAATTTAATCCGTATCAGTTATCACTATTATTGTGTATGTTCTAATAAAGTCATAAGAATTCTAGGACTTCTAAATAGAACCTGTGTTGAGTTTAATAAACGAAATGTCTATATTATTCATTAGTTCGATACGGGTTTGAAGAATTCAATGCATCAAAATTTGAGTGATTAGAAAAATTAGATAAATTATAAGCTCGTTTTTTATACATTTATTAAAAGCTTTTAGATGATATATTGCAGTGTAAAATATTGTTGACTTGGTTAGGGCCTTGATTACTAAAAAGTTTAAATTTATCTATCAAAAGTAAGTTATTCTGAAACTTTTCATGTGCGGGTTTGTGTGTTTGTAAAATAAATTACTTATTTTTCTCGTAATGCTTTCCGTAGAATAAAATACAAATATATAACTTTATAATAACACGTAGTAGTTGTTTACAAACGATAAATGAGCGATAGACAAAGCCCCTCGTAACTTCAACATTTTGTTATTTGAAAATAGGTCTTAGGTGGGGGACCCCTACACTAGTCTGTTCGACCTGTACAATTATTCTGGTCCCCATAAATAAAGCTCCAGCAATTCATTCTGATTATACGATGTGAGTGTTGGTTGTTTTTATTGAATACATTTTTACCAAACAATTTCAATTTTAATCTTTTCAATTAAGTACACACGTAAGTTACAAACTACGAATTCGATTTCCCACACATAGGTTCGTAGAGTTTTCGACACACGTTTCCATGCCCCAACAGAAAAAACCCATACAACCATCAACAAATGACAAAATCGAAAAAAAAAAAACATTCATATTCAAAATATATTCATCATAATTGACTGTAGATCGATTAACATAACAGTTTTAAATCCTATATAAAAAAGCTAAATTCTTGTACAAGAAAATTAAAAAAAATCAATAATAAAAAATGATTATTTTAACAGTAAATAATACAGAGTACGTTGTCGATAAAACATATTAAACGTCCGAAATGAAATATATATAATATTTTAAATTGAAATAAAATCTTATTAAATTAACAACAAAATAGATTAATCGCTTAAGCTTATTTATTTCCATAACACAATGACACTTTAATAGCTAGCCTGGCGTGTGCAAGTCTTTCGTAATAATATGGTAAAGTCGTAATATACTATTTATAATATTGTACATAATATTAATTTTAAGTAAAATATGTCATG
This sequence comes from Periphyllus acericola, assembly GCA_949715065.1. Classification (NCBI taxonomy): domain Eukaryota; kingdom Metazoa; phylum Arthropoda; class Insecta; order Hemiptera; family Aphididae; genus Periphyllus; species Periphyllus acericola. The sequence continues at coordinate 61,732,303 of OX454264.1, forward strand.
TAATAATTATTATAAATAAGTAACTCGACGTGCATGTGTGAATTATTAATGGCCCAACGCCCCAACAGCATTAATCGAATTGACCAACTATCCACTTACGTAACATTAATTTAATAACTATAATAACCTATCAAATATCTTTTCACCGTTTGTTGACAAATCGGTTCATCTTACTCATATATTTATATAGTATACGTATAATATGGCGCTAATGACTATTACCATGAACGTTTTTTTTTCATTTCTACCCAATTAACTGCCTCACCCACCCCTACCCCCACCACGTACATGAAAACGGATTAGTATACAAACTTATATCGATTATAGCACCTTAATATTACACGATACTACTTAACTACCCATGAATTACTAGATTATAACCTTGTATAATTAACTAGAAGTGATTCCGGCTCAGATTATCATGAAATAAACTGCTCTCATTTGCTATAATATAGGCATAGATATATTCCATTTGCGCTATCGAGTCCCAAATATACCTACGGCACGGGCTAATTTTAGAAACTTACCACCCCGAGGCAACAAAAAAAAATGTTTAATCAAAACAAACTAAAATAATAATCATATTGTAAAAAATGTCACACTAATATGATAAATAAACCATATATATTAAGTTTAAAAATTACTACAAGAAATTTTCATTTCGTACGTAATGTAGAAAATAATTGATCAAATACAGGTATGTCAGAATAAAAAATTAAAAAAATCAGCAGCCCCCCCTGTCAATCCCCCCTATCAATAAATACGGCCCTGACTACCCACCAGTGCGCACCGCTCGTAGACGTGACGAGTTGTATACGACGTGACTAGTCGCGGGGCAATAATGAACCTGCTACTTTTTTTTTCTTTTCTCTTTTCCTTTTTTTCCTTTTTTTTCAAACAAATCGGTTTCCCGAATCGTCTCTAGGTCGTGTGCACCGCTGGGACCGGATGCGGCGCCTCTTGGACTCTGGAGAACACTTTGGTGCCGAACTTAAAAGCCGCGCCGAACGGGAACTTGATGTTGATCCACACGGAGAACCTCATGTTGTAGTTCAACAGCGGCCGGAACACGAACGCCAACCACTTGTTGGTCAACAGCACGTCGTGCGTGTACGTCTGTATGTTGTACATGCACCGGCTGTACCGCGTGCTCAGCCGTTTCTCCGCGTCGGTTACGCCGCACGTCTCGTTCAGGTACGTCATGAACGCGTCGAGATCGAGCATGGGCGAGATGGGCTTCATGCCGTCGATCAGCGCCGCGACCATCTGATTGAACTGCGCGGTGGGCTTCCGCAGCGCCGGAGCGTAGTAGTCCTTCAGGATGACGGCGCACACGCCTCGGACCTCATCGAGCGTCCCGTGGCACAGGTTGAACCTGAAATTGGTTACGCAATGAAAAGTCAACAAACGTCCACCGTCGTCTCGCCGCACTGAGTTTTCCAAAAAATATTTCAGATCCTGTTCGAGGTATGGAATATTTTTCAACAATCCCTTCGAGTCCTATACTACGCGATCAGTTTTGTTAGCGAAATTCACGATGAGAGTTTTCTAACTTTATATTACTACGCGCTTACGTTATTATTTATTATATAGTTCCTTCAGTTACTCGTCGGTAACATGTAATGATATTCTTCTCGTTGTCACAAAAATTGCGAAAAAAAAAACGCTTATATCCACCAAGCTCGTGATTAAGTACGGGATTGAAATGCTTATTGTGATGAGTGATGACAAATACATAGGAATAACAAGTAATCTAAATTATACATTTTTATAACGCTATTTCATATTTTCCATTAATTATCACGTACCATTTGCATAACGTACTCTGAACAAAATATTATAAAAATGAATTAACCAATAAAATAAATCAGTTTTTTGCACAAAACGATTACGGCTCAAAAATTGTACACATATTGAATAAATTAATCAATAAATAACACACTGCCAAAGGTAAACGTCTCAGCTTAGGATAGATATGTAATTAATCTTAATGCTCAAGACAGTACTCTATTGAAAAATAATAATATATTTGACTTTGCCCTTAAATCACTCACTTGTCTTGAATTCCCAACAAGTAACCAATAGTTCGCCAAAAATGCACAATAGATCTTTCGTCTTCTTCCGTACCAATTATAGCTAATTCTTTTTTTTTCAGCAACAATAAGCCAATGAATCCGAACTGTGTCAGTGACATGTCTTTCTGGGACACTCGCAGTCCAAGCCCGGCCTTCTCGGATGTTCGGCTTGCAGCACAATGAAGGCCGTGTACAATTGTCACAGATTTTCGAGATCTGATAATAATATTTAAGTCAACTGGTTTTCAGCTTTGTTTATAATTAGAAAACAAACATTATTTATTTAATATAATATTCGGGCTCATGCATAAGTGTACATACAAGTAACAAGTAAAAAAAAATTAGTGAAAATTAACTAAAGTAGATGTATAGATACAGATAAGATATAAAGTAAAAAAAAACAGTTATTATCATTAAAAAACAGTATTTTGAAATGAGAGGTCCGCATTGGCAGAAGACATTAAGCACCTGAATTAAGTATGTAGTTAGAGTTTGAATGGGGAAACATAAAAGGGAGCAGTAGACCTAGAAAGACCTTGAGCTTTATAACGATGACGAGGGCGGAAAAATAAATTTTATAGTTAAAAAGCCCTTTCAAAAACATAATACCACTTCTTATTATGGTACTTACATATTTTTGGATACAACTTTATGATTTAATTTTTAGCGAAATCAAAACGAGATCAAACCTCGTGTATTTCAGTTACAAATTTAATTTTTATAATATAATGTATCAAAGTACTACTAGCCGTAGGGCTCTACTCACTTTGATCTGGTATTCTTCAGGTCGTAATTATACCACCTCACCATATGTCTAATGGTGTCCAGATACCTTCTAAAAGCGTTGTAAGGATCCGACGATTTATTTGTTAGTATTAATACATCCAATATTGTCGGCACTGTTAATACCAATATTAATCCCATCAATTTCGAGACAAACATTGCGTAGAAGTTGGCATAAAAGTACTTTTTCCCTCTGAAAAATGTAAATAAATACTTCAATAACTTGCTTAGTGAATATTAATTGTATTAATTTTACTTAGCTAATGCAGATTAATTACCTACGTATTTGTAAGTATACGTTGGACATTAGTTTTGTCGTGTTAAGCAATTTTTTTTATCGATTTTATTAATTCTAATCTTAAATTATAAGTCATATCTAGCATATTACAATATAATGAATATTTCAAGTTTAATTATTACTATAAATTGCGCTATTGTCAAGATAAAAAGTTAGTTAGTCAGCTGGTTAGCTGAAATTAACTAACAATAAATTAATAAATACAAAATTTTTTTATTGATAAATGGGAAAAAAATGTTAATTCCTTATCAACGTCCGTCTACTGTAATTGTATATTGATATAATTTTTTTCATTAAAATTTTAAGCGTGAAAACCTTTTTCATACTTAAATTGAACCAGACCGTTTTTCGGTCCAATTGAAGTTACAAAAAAAGGTTTTTGGAACCAAAAAACGACTAAAAACGAATTTTTTAAAACTATTAGCTAATGCATTATTTGTTTTGAATGACAGTAGTAAATAAAATACTAACTGATAAATCCATCAATATTTATAATTTACCAATGACACAATTAAAAAAAAACGTTGGAACTTCTTTCCTCCAATCAATATATTATGTATACCTTGTTTCCATGCCCATAGTCAACTAATTAAAAATGAGAACAATTAAAAATACAGTAAATACATTATTTTGATTTGGCTTGATGAAACGATGTGTGCAATACTATACAACAGGACAAAACTTACAAATACGACTCAAACAATTTGGAACGAATATTTTTATAAGTTGCGTGTACTCGTATGATATTTCAAAAGTATAAACAATGAATTTAAATATACACTATTAAATTTTACACAACCTACGAAGGTATGTTAAATACTAAAATCTACTAATTTATATCAATGAGGTACGATTTTTAATTTATTTTTGACAGGAAAAATACAAAACAAATGCGCGTTTGACTATAAAACTAATGTATTTCTAACGCAGTAATAAAATAATTATAAATTATAAAATGACTGCGACATGGCACTCACGTACAACACTCCTTACGTGTGAGCATCACATAATATTAACATATATAATTCTAAACCTAAACCAACAAGATCGTTATAGTAATTACAGTCCACATTTTATAACGCTGTCGTTTTCGTTGCATTTAAAACGTAATTGTGTCCGTAGCAGTACCTACACCTATGCGAGCGCAATATTATTGCGTACATTGTGACTGAACTCGACTACACCCGTTGCATTAAATCATTCATCACCCGATACCTTTGTGGTATTAATTATAGTTAGTGTAATAACGACGCGAAAAAATTTAACGTGACGTTAATTTATTGATTAAGACTTAACTTTTTATTATTCAGTCGTAAGTTCAAGACGCAATGATAATCGACGTTCAATAAAAGTTCGACTTTTTCGACGTGGCCTTACAGCACGACACGAACGATTGATAAGAAAACCACTCGTTAAGGACAAACCAAATCGTGTTTTACCTGTCAAACATTTTCTCGTCGAACCATTCCGGCAATTCTTTGGGCCGCGTTTTATCGACCGAAACGTCGCAGCCTTCTTCCAGGATAACCCTGACCCGCTCCTTCGCCGTTTCGCTCTCGACCGCCGTCGCGCTCGCGTTGTTTGTCACTGCGAGAACAAGACGTAAAAAAAAAAATAAAATATTCTTAAAACAAAACACACACACGACCACGCCCGTAAAAAACGCATCCTCAGAAGAGGTGTACACGCACAGGTTGTACGTACACACATAGTCGCACGCGTAATATTATGGTATACGAACACGAGAAAAACCGTCGAGACTTACTTGTGTAGTAGAGCTGCCGTCGCTCGGGGTCGGCGGTGCTCGTACCGAGGTCTTCGTCGTCGTAACGTACACGGAACCCCGTGGCTGGATCCACTGACTGCAGGACGAAAATCCGATGTGGAATCGAAACTTATTACCAAACGTTGTTTTGCCTTCGAGACGTCCTGCGGTTCCAAGGAAAGCGACGGCCGTTCACGTCGGTGCGCGCGGACCGTGTGCATGCCATCCGACTTGTATCGCATACCAGTAGAAAGCGAGTGAGTGGCGATGGTAAAACCGGTATATTATTATTATATGACGTATTTTGTTACCGCACTAGACCGCCACTTCCACCGCCGCCTGTACAGCAGCCGCCACCTGTCGTCGCAGACGAAATAAGCGAGACGGAGAAGGATACGTCGAGAGAGAGGCGAACAGACTGTGTACAGTGTATACCTATCTACGTCGAATAATAATAAAAAAACAAAAAAAAAAACAATAACAATAATAATGGTACGACTAGCGCCGGTCGAACGTTTGCGTGTTCGCGTGTGTCCTTACACGGAACGGGCCGACCACCCTTTTTCATAATATTAATAGGTATGCCGCATGTTTTTGAATTATTAATTCGACTGCGGTGTACTGTACGCACGCCAGGACGGTCTGGTCGTCACGCGCAGGACGAACGGTTTCAGTGGGGCGCACCGGAAATTATGTACAGTCATTAACGAGTAGACGGTTATTTCGATTAGCTTGAGTTAGGTCGTGGCTGATGACATTCGAGTGTATTAAGCTGGTATATGTGTACGGTTGAAATATTTAGTTTATTATCGTTGCAAAACGTGCGCAAGTGTGTAACATCATTATCAAATCGTAAACATATAAATGCGACGTAGAACGTATGCGTTTTGTACGTGCTCTGTGTAAATACGAGCAATTTTGACGCTCTTAACATTTCATCGCGGTGCGTTTCAATTTGTTTACATCGATATATTGTCGATGGATATTTCACGAAACGACCAAAAACACATTATCGAGGAAATCGACAAAACGGTTGTCAAAGTTCGCGTACACGCACACTGAAAGCACTCGGCAGAAATATTTGTATCGTTTTTCCTAGAGTTCAACACCTATATACGAATGGTACCGCGCCTCTATAGTATAATACGCTTGACCGTAGTAGAGAAAGTGACAAAAAAAAAACATCCGAAATAATGATCGGTGAAAGTAGTCAAAACCATTTGATCAACGCGCGCACACACACACACATATTAGTACTACAAATTACAATAATACAACACAAAAACGCTCATTAAATTCAATGGCGCTCGGGTAAATCTGCATTTGTTATTGGCACATTATGTTGTTTAGGAAAAAAGCTTATCGAATAATATATAATACACAGTACTTGCTGCGTACCATGTTAAACGGGAGGAGTATTGCGATGTAAACCTGGAAACAGTACTAAACCAGGCAATATTTAAAAGATAAAACTGACTCGAAATAATATATTTAAAACGACGACTAGAGAGTTATAGGAGTTTGCACGTCTTTCAATAATCATTCAAACACTGCAGCTAATTAGCATAGAAATTTGTTTCGTAATACAAGTAGTTTAAGGGAATTTTTTTTTTATTTTGCATATTTTGTATATTTGGCTCTTTTTCCCTATATGTGTATATTTTGCTATATTCGAATTTTTAGTACATTTTTCACACATATTATACAAAACTTAATTTGAATTTTCTAGAAATTGGAAAAAAAATTTAAATTTTGGCTTTGTTGAAAAGGCAAGCTTTAAAAAGAATAAAGATTAAGAAAGAAATAATAATTACATGTTAATTTTTCTATTTTTAATGAGATAATACAAAAATGTAAGACCCTACTTAAGCATTTTTGCATATTTTTCGATCATATATGATATATTTTTAGGGCATAAATTCAAGCCTTTTTTAAGGTTTTTCGGAGCATAAAGTAACTAGCCTTATATCGATGACCCAAAATAAAAATGACGCATGATGTTTTACATCTATGTATTTACTAAGAATCGACGTTATTTCCTTATGGTACGTACTGCATATTGTGTATAGGTACGACTAATATTGTACCGGGTGTTCATGAATGCGCTACGAGAACAAAGATCGCAAAACTACGCGTCATTATCTTCATAATTATTTTACGCGTAGATCTCGTGAAGCTCGATAATAGTATAGTAGTCGACGTGTAGACTGCTCATTTAAAAAATGTATCTAAACGTAACGTGCCAATGTTTTAATGAAAATAATGCCTTGAGTATAACATGCTAAACGCTTATAACAAATAAATCATTTCTAGATCTATACACGAGTACCAAAAAAAAAACCATAAGAAATGAAAATCTTTTCAAATGGTTGAGGAAAAAAAATGCACCAAGGATATAATCCTTAGTGTATTTTTTTTTAAAACGCGCGTACGAGTACGATATATTGACTCTTTATAGAACTTGTTATAACGGCCAACGGTTTTACTTTATACCGTGAATTTAGAAATCTAAGGGTGTTACTTGTTACGTAACAAACGATAAGTTGTTTGGCATTATACCCATATATTATATTATTATTTATTATACATATGCAGCCTCGATGCGTAAATTATTTTAATTTCATATTAAACTACCATTGGACCGTTTCACTCACAATTTATGATTGGTATATATTACTTAAATAAATACAATGTATTAACTATTATTTATTATTTAATTACTTAAATTTAAAATAAACGAGCCGATTAAATTGCAAATCGATACGATGCATACGATTTTCAGATCCCCAGCTGTTACTTTTTTTATAATTTTAAAAATTAATATATTTACTTATTTTTCTAAAACGGTAAAATATACATTTAATCTACAATTATAATTTATATAACACTATGTAATATATATATAAATAACATATAAATAACATATGTAACATTCGTATTTTAATATTTTATGAGTTATGTATATAATACGTGTATATAAAATATAACAATTGTACACAACATAAATTAAATATTACAACATTATATGTTTATTAGTTATTAATATTGTTGTATTGAAACCAATTAATATTAACAAATAATATAAATTAATTTGGATAGGTGTACCTACGAAAAAATGTTTTCACGGAGAGGAAGCGTAATATCTACCGATACAGAACTTGATGGTACAAATCATATTCCATTCTTACGCCATGGTATTTTAAATTAATTTAGCAAATTTTAAAAATGTAACTTTTTAATAATTAAGTTGTAGAATGTTAGATTTTATCTAACTCATTGAATACTATTATTGATTACTTAAAATTTAATGTTTATATATAATTTTATCATTTGTTGATTACGGAGGAATTATTCGTTTGGTAGTTTTAATATCACTGTCCGTAGATTTCACACAAAAACTCAAACATCAGTCGGCACTTGGCATTGGTCCGAGAGTCGTTTGTATAAAATTAGATTTTAGCCATATGTACGATTATGTATCGCACGTTAAAATCTTTGTGTAGGATAAAGAGGTTGGCTGTTGGGCAATCATCTCGCTTCACCGGCCTTGGCGCGTACAATGTTATTACGTTAAACTTGAAAATAATTAAAATATCCAATAAATGTTACTGAGCGGAGTTCGATGAAACGTTATACAGCGTTTTAATGGCATTTTCCCTAAGAACAATATTCACTGTAAGCACTCGTAAAAAATAAAAATAGAACAACTATGAATGAAGATTTGTTTTTAATTTATTGTCAAATATATGGACAGCCTTTTGTTATGTCTTCAATTATTCAATATCCAAAGGTCATCGCAACAAATTGGTATTAAAATTAATCAAAAAATGATAAGCTATAAAATATTGAATACTAGAATTAGCCACTCGGACAGATTAGGTACTGCTAGTGATCAAGCTGCAGAGGAGTGGAACATTATACGAACGATAGTGAATCACCGGAAAGGAATAGATAGTTACATATTTAGTTCAAATCAAAAGCAAAAAATTCAATTTATATAATTATACGTATTTAAAATAAAATAAAAAATGAGTTAAACTATTCAAGAATACAATAAATTATGGTTATTATTATAAAAATAACAATAATACACCATGCGAAAGCTGTAATAACATACCTAATAAACATAATATTAAACGAACTACGTTTAACTTGGTTTTTTATAAATACGCACAAACACTATCTGTGTTTTACAACGCAGTTCGCAACAAGACCATTGACGAAAACAAACTATAATAATTCATTCCGAGTAATTCGAAGCAAATTGGTTATTTTGCAACCAATTTTACACGTTTTTCTTCTAAAGACGATATTCGTTTCATAATATTTTCGATCGAATTGTCAAAGATTTCATTCGTCTCAAAATGAGGACTGGCCTTAGGATTTGTTCTGGCCAAGGCAAATGTAATTGTGAATAAAATGTGAATTGACATTTATCAGTGGCTCGCCTAGAAAAAAAATTAATATTCAGTCACTGCCATGTCGCAGATATTATCATACGTCAAGCCTTCTCGACCTTGCGAGCTCGGACATCATACACCAACAGTCCCGCTCCACTGATCACACAAGTCCTGGGTCTCGTCTACCTACAGCTGATGAATAATTTAAAAGAAAAGAAAAATATCAAGACGTAATAACGATTCTTGTACAACACAACATATTATATACTATATTATACGCGTGTACTGTGACCGCTTACGTGTCGTCGTATTACCCTATCGCCAAGCCGAGTTTTTCAGGACATTATTTATTTTTATCTAAAATTCTGAGTGAAAAACAGACTGTGTACTCGAAGAATATGAATGTAAAATATTGGTTTCAGATATCAACGAACTGTTGGTAATTAATAACGTAGACCAAATTAAAAATTAAATAAATGAAACCAATTAAATAATGTAGACCAACGCTGCTCGAACATCAATAAAAACGCACAGTTAAATTATCACTAAATTATGCACGTCCAGTTGATTACATTGCAAGTTTTAAACGGAAAAAATTTGGAAAAATTCTTTGCTGCACGGAAACATGACAATCATATGTATATATGTTTTTGGGGATTCGCTCTTCTTCTCCTCCGACCACTTCAACTGTCTACACACTACGCCTTCGGTGAAGTAGACGTAACTGTCGTCATGATAAAAATACCTTATAATAAATTTAAATATACGGTCTTTTTTTTATCTACATCAACAATTATTTACAATTTAATTATTTACATCCGTTATACTACTTATCTAACGGTGTATAATACGGAAAAAAACTAAACGGTATTGCATCGTGTTTATGCGGTCAATGTGGCGACTGAAAAAATAAACTGGTCGAATTCCAAAAGCTCCTTTTCGGTGCGTTTGCGTTCGCGAAAGGCTCTCCGGCAGTCCGGCGTTCAGCGTTCAGACATAATAACGAATTTCAAAACAATTAAAAAAAAATCAATATACAATCGATTTAGCCATTTATTTTGTTAATTACACGGTCGTTCCGTTGTCTTAGAAACGAGATTGGTTGTAAACAATTAATCGGTTACGCGAAAACTGGTCAGAAATTTTAAATTCAGAGTGAGACAAGGAATGTATTGGTTTTGTGTCTGTGTACACGATTTCGACATGAAGGATTGCTCCGATGTATACGAACTGGTAATTTTCTGAAAGGAAATTACGTCTGTTGGTACTATAAGAGAAAATATTTTGAGTTTCTCAAATTTTCAAACAGTTAATTGAAAAGGATAGAGAAAAAATTGCAAAAACTTCAGCCGTCCAGATCAAGTATCGAACCCTGTAGCGTCTAGTATTTTCATCACGCACTATACATTTGTTTATGTTTCGTAAGATTTGTTTTACTTGGTTTTGTTCTATGAAGTATAAATATTAATCGTAGCAACTCAAAACATACACATATGCATATATTTTGGATATTACCATTTAATAGATATCTTATTATTTTCAAAACATTTTTTTTTTTTGCAAAAGTTCGAACATTAAAAGTTCAACCAACCTTATTAAAAAATTTATTTCTACTATTATATCGACCATCATTACAGATATAAACTGATCCAACCGACCTCTTTCAATCAGAATCGTTTTTTCAAGAGCAATGATCCATTGGTTTCAAGTCTAAAGGGTGACTCATGTCCCCTAGTCAAAATGCGCCTCTCTATATCTCATCCGACCGTGGAGTCAGCCGACGTAAGAGTTTCTTCAGAAGTTTTTTTCGCATGCACTAAAATAACTGAACTTTAAAATGTTGGATTAAAAATTACACATATAAATGAGCATATGTCGTGTCTGATATGAAGATGAATATAAAATTGCTGCCGTCCCTATATTTATGGAAAAAAATAATGTTTTACTATCGTGTTACTCGCAAGTAAAATTGTTTTCGTACTTCATAAAATAATTTATGGCTTTTTTTTATTACGTTGATATGTATCATTTTTTTTTTATTATATTATTTGATTTATCTTTTCATATTTCAAATTTCTATTGATCATTTTAAAATAAAGGAGAATTTTGGTTTCTATACCTTTGTGAATAGTACTTCTACCGTTATGTTGATCAAATCAGTTCATAAATATGTTTATTATGTGTTCCATTATGTATAGCACCTATGAGTAGCTATAACGAATGATTATTATATTATTATTTATAATGACGTATAACATTCAACATTAAATAATAAAAAATAAACTTCTTTCTACTAATGTACCTGCAAACTGTATTATAACTGTATGACTTTAAAATACTTATTTAAATAAATATTTAATCAATATATTCATATTTTGTGGGTTTGCACATCCTCTAGGACACTTTCCCGCTATTTCGCAGGCTATTTTACTCATGATCACGTCCAAAACATAAATCTGTTCCTCGCGAGTGTAGTCCATGTCGAATACGATTTTTGTCATTTTTCTGGCCAGAACGAGGAACTTGTTGGCCGCCAACTGGTAACCCGGTGGATCGCGCACCAGTGCAAACGATCTCTTCATCAGATTAGACCCGAGCCGTTTGCCGACGAACCCCATCAGCCTGTCCACTTGCTTATCCACGTGCTATAAATTGTATTAAATATTTAAGTACGATTATCGTTCGTATACAGTCGCCGTTAACGGGGTGAGCACGAATTACGATACTGCGTTATATACACGTAGGTGCCATGTACACGAGTGTCATGCAAGAGCTAGTGGTATTTTTGTTAGGCACCCCCATTAAAGAAATATTTCAAATGAAAAGATTATTCGTTTAAAAAAATTTATATTTTTAATTTTACTGTACAATAATAAAAGGCCCCGATACCAGTTACGTCTAAGTTTTTAAACTATCAGGAGATAAAAAACTACCTACCTATTTTTTTGTTAATGTAACGTAATTAGAAAAATACTAATATGTTATGAAAGATAAATTGGGATTCAACAAACTGAATATTCAGATTAATATCTCAATTGTAACGACATTTGCCAAAATGCTATTTTTTATTCGGTACACTCACAAGTTACATACAAATCGTATAATAATAATAATAATAAATTAATAATTATTATTGTAGACTTATTTGAGTTTATGATTATGGCCTGATTAGTTTTATCTAGTTTTCGCATAATAAATGGTATAGACACATCGCAACATAAAATATTATTGGTTTACAGGAGGCTAGTATACGAATAATGTTATCAAATAATTAGATTGTTGTTGATTATGAATTATTGAATAATGATATTATAAAAACCTTTTCATCTAAACATAGGTGTATACAGTTATAAAATACATTTTATTGTTTAAATTTTGTATTTGATTTTTATTTTTTAAAGTTTTGACTAGGGTTTATTCAAAACTTTGACTTAACGGGACTTCTTGAGACTAGTAAGTTTAAGTGATGATTAATATGAGAAGGTGCAGCGGACTTCCCCTCCCCCATGGCCAATTTTGACTTTTGATTTTCTAGAACTTAAATGCTATCATACTTCATACAACCAGCACGTTGGTATATCATACTTTTTCTACGTAATTTTTTTGCGGCATTTCGTAGCCTTTATCCTCGCAGTCGATCAACATCGATGTTGCCCCTCCGCCGCCACTTGAACAAGTTGTTTTTGAAAAATCTCGCATCGCCATCCGGACTCTATTTGCGTACGCGGCCGCAGGGTCTACAGAAACCGCGGTATCTCCGTGCGGCGACGGATCCGCGGTGAACGCATAGATTATCGGTTCCACGAGTTTTTTACGATTCTCCGACGCCAACTGCTGTTTCGGAATCGAATCGATTTTCTCCCAGAGTCGGTTAATCGTGTTTTGCGAACGTCTTAGTATCTGATCTGTAATACGACAAACGATAATATGCCCGCGGCGGTGTACCTCATGAAAATTAATCGTTTTGTTCTCTTAGAACATTAGCACGCGTTTTGCACTTACGATTCGTTCGTCTTTTCACGTGTTCGAACGCGGTCCTTCTGAGCAGGCCGTTGCAAACGTACCGAACGTTATAGCTAACGTCCGCCTCGTGTTCCAGTATGCACTTGACCAGATCCATGATTTCAAACGCCGTCGCCGATTCGTCGTTGAGACTCTTAGCCTTGTCTAATGCTCTGTACACATCGCTTTCGCTGATTTCGTAATCCAAATCTGTGTACGTTTCAAAAATTATTGTAAACATTTATATGGAACTCGGACTAAAGATTAATAACCTTTGTAAGATAACTTGGAAAAAAGATGAAAAATTATGCTACAACAGAATTTCGTGAATAGTAGTTAAAATAATACATATTGTGAGGAGATGTGTATCCTTTTTTCATTAATTATTGCGATTTGTAGAATTATATAATAACCGTATCTTATCGCGTGATCTTCAACTAGCTAATAAAAATAATAATACTAATAATTTCTTTCAAATAACCTTTTTACCATGTTTTAGTTAACTAATAAATGAACTGCAGTTCGCAATAATTATTTCTACTACACGCGCATACGTTACGTCCGAAAACTATGGTTTTCAACTTTACCGAAAACGTTTTGTAGCATCTAACAAGAGTTCACAACTGAAGGAGAACTATTTCACTACCATCGTGTCTCGTGTACACTCTAGACCAGTGACGCCCAACCTTTTTTCTTCGGCGAGCCATATTAATAAAATATTGCATTCCCTTGAGCCACTAATAATATATAGATCACTATTAGAAATTTCAAAATAAATTTTATATTGTTAGATAATTATATGATTTTATTTAACTATCAAATTATTTTTGGAATATGTTTATACATTTAAAAGTATAACTCTTACATAAATTAAAAAATTTAGTTTTTGAAATAATTTATATAATTAAATAATTTTTTTACACATTAACAGGCCGCGGGCCACTTCTACGGTTATGGCGGGCCACGGGTTGGACATTGCTGCAAGTATAGACTGGGGAAAATGCAGAGTTTGTTATTCTGTGTTGGAAAAATATGGAGTGGCGTTTTTCACTGAGCATTTACTCTATAAGGCTAAAATGACGCAAAAACGATAGCTGTAATAACTATACATGATTAATTTTTAACAGAAATCCAATCGATTATCGATACAGTGAGTATACAAAGAATATATTAAGTAGTCTTAATAGATAATTTTTTTCTGTAAGTCACTATACGTGCAAATCGAGACAGCCTGATTTGAGACTGAGTTAAGCGAATGAGTCAATTAACCGGGAGTCCAATAAGCGGTGATCACTGACCGCACTGCATAAATGTTTGGCCCACACTAAGACTACCCCGTCCGTATCACACGGGGCCACTCGATTAATTTCTCTATTCTATTTTTGGGCATCCATACCGATATTTGTAAAGTGTCTCCACCACGAGTACACGCCTCTAAAGATCTTTAAAAGGCTTTTATGAAAAAATATTATTATTTAATATATTGTCTTGTTTTTTGTTATTTAAATTACGAACCCATGTTTAAAGTTTCCAGTAACCAAAACTTTTTATTTGCAGCGCGTGAGGCTTGCGATTTCATGGTCACATTATTATCAGTTTCTTCATACAATTTTCTATATGCTTCTGGAGTCGTATCCTCCGATTCTTTAGTCATATCACTGAGTATCAATGATTTCCTATAAATACATTGCGTAAGTGAGTCCCAAATGGGAGCCGTTTTCCCAAGGAAATATCTCCCAGCCTCGCAACTTCCAAAGTTTTTTTTGAACTTGTTAATTCTTTCCAAATACACTCGAAGATAATCAAACTTTTGAAAGTGAATGGCTTCTGATTTCTATAATAATATAAAATCATAATATATATATCAACTGTAGTATAAGTTTTCGATGGCTAGTTCTTACCGATTGATCTGAATGTATGAAGCATTCTTCTTCGTTTTCTTCTTTTAATGGCTCGTCATTAATTTCTTCTTCATGTTCTGAGAACTGATTTTTGGATTTGTTCAAAAAACCCTTGTTGCCTGAAAACGTTTTTTTTCGTAAATCTTGGTTTTTACTTAACATTAAATGTTTTCTTTCAGCTAATAGCTTCTGCGATTTTATCTCTTTGTCTTTAATAGATTGTATTAATTTTAAATTTTTCTGATACTCCTGTGATTTCAAATCCGATAACTTGTTTTTTATACGTTTTTCTCTTTGGAGACTCACTTCCGCTTTCTTTGCTTTGTTAATAACATTTTGTTTTTGTATTTGATTGATTCTACTATTGTATTTTTCTAAACGTGTTTTGAAAATGTTCTGTCGGTTTTGGTCAATATTTTTTACTTTTTCTTTTTGCAACGTGACTTTATCATCAATAACAATCGGTTTTCCTTGACATTTGTACAAATATAGTACATCGTTTATTTCTTTCATATTAATAACATTAATTTCCATGTTCAAGCACACAATACACCGTAATAAACAGTAAAATATAACCAATACACGAATATTTTTTCAAAAATTTTGTATTAAACACTTTTGAGTTTTGTTACAATTGCAATGATATCAACTATCGCACGCACTATGTTATTTTATTTATCATGAATTAATTTCCTAAGCAACGTTAGTGAACATACGTTTTTTAGTGTTATTATAATTTACGTTGATTGTAAGATATAATTAACACCGCGTTACACTAGACTAAATATAAACACTCGAATACAGTATCGTACTATTATGTATAGTTGGCTTGTAACACATTTGGGCTACGTAGTAGCTGTATACAGCTTATGATTATTTGTGTATAATTGTATAAATTAAATCAAATTAATAACATGATATTATTGATTTGATTTAACATACACATCAGTATTGATACTGTGATACAGCAGTTCATCATATATATTTTTGATTCTGAATGAAACGAGGAGACATGAATATGTATTGGTTTTATCATGAAAAGTGTTTTTTTTTGTGCGTTTGTGTACATGATTTTGACCAGAAGCGGATTGCTCAGATCATAACAATCATATAAATTTGCTGATAGCAAGTGTTAACAAGTTAAGGTACTTTAAAGGAGAAAATTATACGACATACCCTATAGTTTTCTTAATAATTTAAGTTAAATACACCAGTGACTTAGTTGCGAATTTTTGCAATTTTTTTAGTTGTCGATGGCCTCTTTTGCTTCAATTTTGCTCATGTCGAGAACGTAATTATTTTCGGTTGTAAGAAGAACAACTTCACTGAATGAATGTAAACGTCCATGGCATATTTTTTTGTGTATTACAAACACCTCCAAACAATTTTATTTGTTGTTTCGCGTTCTTTTTGGAATAAGAAAGAATTATATTTTCATAATATTCCACTCTTTTGGTCAGTAGTATATTGCATAGTGCTGCCTGCTGTGACATCCACATATTATACCACCAAATGAATACAATAAATATAAAGTACAAACCGTACGAACGTCCATACTCGAATCAGACGAATTATTGTTATCGTGTAACTCATAAAAAGTCATTTAAGATTTTCTAAAACCGTGGTCAATATAAGTGTTGTACGGTAATCAATAAAATATATTGCGATAATAATAACGCGCTATTTTATTGATGTACAATAGTAAAAGTGGCCACGACGTCATTTCCACGATATTTTTAAGAATACATACTGATATATTCACTAGGCGCTGTAATAATGAATCGGACATTTTATCATTTTTAGAATTCGTGTGGCCCGCGATAACTTTTACTCGTCTCGCGCCGCCCAGTCTTCCCAAAAGGTCCGGGCGTCCCTGATGTACACGTCAATAGCTGTTTCAAACGTCTGCCCGCGCCCAGCCGTCCTGGCTTCCGCTTTCTCTTCCGCCGAGCCGGCGGTGTCCAGACGTCAGGTTGACCTCGCCGAATGGGCCGTGCGCCCGTGCCCAGTTGACGGTGCCTCTTTGTCCTATTCCGACATAGTTAACCCGTCGACCGAGCGATCGTGCGTTACTAAAAAAAAGACGCTGCGTAGAAAACGCACTCGGACCGCGGTGTAATATTATGGTCGCGGTATCAGTTGAAAATATGTAACGTCTCTGAAAAAATTACTGCAATGACGACTGACCGTGTTCGAAGTATGCTTACCGACGTCGTGGTTAACGATCTCTACTTGGAGGTAAAAAAAAAAAAATCATACGTGCACCGGTGTATGCTTTTGAAACTGTTTTTTTTTCTCTCGTTTCGCGTTTATTGTTTCGCGTGTGTTGTCTTGTCCATTTGACTTGAACAGATTTTCAAACCCATCGGAATTGTGTCCGCAGTAAAGAACGGTACGTAAAGTACTTTGGCCCGGCTACGCGTTCGTTTGCCGATAAAAAATACTACTTAAACAATATATAGCTATAACTTGAACAATGAAAAAATGTAAAATATATCGTAAACAAATTCAGTATGGATTACGCAAAGAGAAAATAGTAATCGTGGTGTTGTACACCATTGTCCATTACAATTGTTCTTATTTTTGTTTTATTTTGTACTTCACGAGTTTTTAATTCCCGTACTTCGACATTACGCAATCTTCTGAGTTTACGTGAAACAATTTCGAAATGTACGTTTATTTATTTATATCACGTCTCGAAGAGCAAACAGTACAGAAACATTAAAACATTTGATATAAACATTAAATATATATATAAAGTAATTAGGTACAGAAATATTATAATAAATTAACAAAGGCTAAAAATAAACAAATAGAAAATATTTTTTAATTACTTTACTATACAATGATAATAGAAAAACTGTACAATTACATTTAACTAAAATTAAAATTAATGAATAGTGATAAGCTATTAAAGTTAAAGATAGTTAAAGCTTATAATTTTTCTATTTTTTCCTTTTTCAAAAACTGAAAACTATTCGAAATTCTACTGTTTTCATACTTTTAATCCTTTATTATAAAGCCCTTTTAATCAGCACATAAACTCGTTTTTTACGATCCGTATTAATTCCAAGAAATTGAAAATAATTTTTTCAAATTAAAATATTTATAAAATATTGAATATTTTTTTAAGTAAAATTAATTTATACGTGTTTATAATTATTACATATTGTTATTAGGTTATATTTATTGTTTAAAATGACTACTGGTGTGATGAGACTAAAACTTAACTCGATCGGTGCTGGAACAACAAACTTCATGGCAGTGGGAATTATTATTGCTATACAAAGTCCTAAAGTGATTGTATCAAAAACAGGTGAATTTTTAACTGTTCATTCATCATTGTTTTTAAAACACATCAATAGGCAGGTACCTACTGAATATAATATAATTATACATGTTTAAAGATAATATATCTATAAAATATAAAATAATATAGGTATATTATATATTTTGGAGCAGAATCTATAAAACTGTATTACATTTTTTCTGAATACTTAACATAATAAAGTTAAATAATGTGAAGTTAATTTTCGAATTCTCCATAAGATTCAACCTACATAATATCATCAATTATGTGGATTAAATCATGGCATATGACTTATAAGTTTCATAGTCCGTACTCCGTAGTGTCGTAGTTAACTCAGGACTGTCGACATTCCTACTTGGATCGCATCTATTGGTTCATATTTTAACGAGGCTTTATAATAATCTCATAGCTTAGACATAAAACATTACCAGGACAAATTTAGAATTTTGTACTCAATCATAGTTAAAAAACAACAATTTGCATATTGATAAAAAATTAATTTATCTAAATCCGTAACCGCAGACAATTTTATTTTTAATTCAAAATTACTAAGAATAAGTATCAAATAAAAATAAAATACAATTCATTAATATTATTGCGTAATGTATTTCGAATCAGTCCTATTTGAAAAGAGAAACATGCTTTAATCAACTAGCACTCATTATAATCAAAAATTAAAAAGAGATTAAAAAATTTGTTTTTTATACCAATAGATAATAAAGAAAAATATGTACTTTCATTTACTATACGTGATTCTCCAAAAGACGTGGTTAATGTAAGTGCATGGGGATCGAACGATTACACTAGCCGTTTATATAATGATTACAAGATTGGAGATGTCGGTAAATAAATGAAAATAAATAGTAGTCTATTAGATTTATAACTGATATTATTCATATTGTGAGTCTAGTTGATTTAATTAATCCTAACATTAAGTTTATAACTGAAATTGAAGAAAAATACATGCCGAAAGCATCTAGGTAAATATGTTACATAATAAGTAAAAATTAAAACATAAATTTAATAATACTCGTATTTTAAATATTAATATCATATAGACTTTGTATATTTATCTAATTTCAAATGATTTAGCACATTTGTTTTAACATTAAATGAAAATTCGTCACAAATGTTGAAGCACGATGTTAACGATCGTACGAACTTTAAATATCTCCAGAGAATTCCAACTTGTCCACAAAGTATGTATTTAAAAATTGAAGATATTCATTCAAGTGGAAAAGAAATGTGTGGAAAATTTTGTAGTTTGCTAGTTGCAGTTAGATGTGTCAGTAATTAAGCAACATTTTAACTAATTTTTTTTATTATTACTTAAAATTAAAGACTACAATAATTATTTTATTAAAATGTTAAGGTAAAGTCTACTAAATTGATTAAAACGAAAACTGGAAATGACATTTTCTTAAAAAAAATTATTGTGATGGATAAAACACATCCAACATTCTTAATAAGTATTTGGGACAAGCAATTATCAAAGAGAGCTACTCAATGGATACCGAAAAAAACAAGTAATCAAAAATAGAACACCTATAGTACATAAAAATAATTTATATTTTCTGTTACAGACAATAATTATATTAACATCAATACCTTTATGTTAAATAGTAAAATACAATTAATTAGAATTATTTGCATATTTTAGTTTTGGCCTTCTCAGATTTATATTTAGAATGGGATAATTTTGAAAAAAACATGGCAGCTGTTGTTTCTAACAGAACGATTATAACTGAGGATCCAGTTACAAATGAAGCTAATGAACTAAAAAAATTCGCAGTTTCACACTTAAATGGGCTATCCAATAAATTAAATATCCACGTTCCCAATCGTAAGCGATACATATTATATTAATAACATCATACAATTTATTATTATATAAAACAATATTACTTATTTCAAATATTAAAACCCATTTTTTCACATTACACATTTTTAAATATTTATCTAAATACTACATTTATAAAACATATAATTTGGCATAACTAATTATAAATATATGTTTCTCAAATATATATATATATATATATATATATATATTACCTACTACAAAGTATTAAGTAATATAAAAATACAATTTGCCCAGTACAATATTGTTGTTAGTACGCATTCAATTTAAAGTAGCTATTATTTTGATATTATTTTAAATCATTTATTCAAATTAACAATCCGAATTTTAATAAAATAATTTTCATTATAATTGGTTTTTATTCATATTTGTGCAATATTATGTGAACAATTTTAATTCAGAGATAAGTAGGTGTACCTACGTATTGTTAATTGTTAATTGTTACCTAAGTAATATAACTACTGATTTTACTAGGTATGTTTTTTTTATAACTATTACTTATAAGCAATCACTCTAAATATTCACACATAAGAATATAATAACTAATAATAATGTATAATTAATATATACTTGCGAAATACTTAGTATAATTAGTATTTAATTAATGTACTTAAATTAATTTTTTTCAGTGTCTGCTATAACTGATATTATGACTTGTAAACGTATTCTAGTACAGTCATACGAAAGAACTAGTCCACAATTTACAGCTGTTGTATATGCTGTTGTGAGCAAATTTAACATTGATGGATTAATTCCGTTAATTTTTAATAAATGGTAGGTCATTTTTTATATGTTTATGCACATAGTTTTTAAAAACATGGAATACTTTGCATAGTAACCTTTGTGGAATGTACGTTGACAATACACACTTAATGTGTTTTAATCCAGAATGTCCAATGAATTTAAGAATGGAAGTTGGATCAGATGAATTAGAAAGCATATTAAATATTCGTTTATCATTAACAGATTGTACAGGAACTCTAGAAAATTGTATATTACATCACCAAGCTGCCACTAAAGTACTAAGTGGAGTAAGTAACAGTAAAAGGAAAATATTAAGTGTATTTATGAATTTAACCAAATAAAAAATTCTATAACTTTAATTGAGACTCATTATTAATGAGATAAGTTTTAAAATAACTTATAATTAATATTAGTTAAGTATTCGTATTATATATTACAAATTCTACGAGTTACAATCAATATTATCAATTCAAGTAACTACAAAATATTATTATGTTTTTAGGTAGATAATTTTCAAAATATGAACATGGATCAAAGGACAGAATTAAAATGGAAGTATTTGTTCACAAATTGTGAAATAAAATTAGTGGCGACAAAAATCTACCCTGAAGAAAAACCAATAGTTTTAGTAGTCGATATTGTTAATAAAGGACCAATATTTCAATTCATATCAAGCATACCAATTTATTAAATCTATTCATATTTATTAAACATTTTCTTAATTATTTATTTAAAACTAAGTAGGTACTAGGTACCTACTCTTTATAATTTGTAAAGCGAATGAAACATTATACTTTTCTAACAATATAAAAAATAATTTCGTAAGGTTTATTGGTAAAATTATAAATACCCAACATCCATGTCGTTACGATGCCAGAAAATGTGTTCACAGTTTAAATAAAATAATTTCAAATCCAGAATTCTAAAGTAATTTACGATTAAAATCAAACCAATGTGGGATTATTTAATAATAAAATTATTAACACAATAATCGTACTTGGACGTAAATATTCGCCGCACGTATGAAAAATAAACATAATGCAGAATTGCAGACATACATTCATACAAATATTACGATAAAATAAATCACCCAATAGGACAGGTATGAGATAAATAAAATTAATGACGACTACACCACACGCAGATAAGTTAAATATAAAATCCTAGCATTATTATATAGTGAACCGACTTATTAATAATTATCTGTTATAAATTATTTTATATTATGATATTATATTTTAAAGTTTTCTACAATAAATTGTTAGTTAATAAAAAAAATGTTAACATAAATGTTAATAATATAATATTGTCGATAGTACTTAGAATAACATCAAAGTTTTTTTATTAACATCTGAGTAACTTGTATCAAAAAAACTACAAAAAAAAACTTCTAACTTTCAAAATTTAGGATAAAGTTTGATTATCCGAAAATTGAAATGTGTATATTTATGTGTCGAAGTGAAGTAAATAAAACGTTTCGATTTTTGCCAAAAATTTCCAAGATTGATATTATTTTTTAAATTAAAACCAAACTTGAAAAAATCGATTCGAACATTTTGGACGCGTTTTATATTCGTATACTTACGGTTTAGGTTGGGATTTCAAAAATTGGGAATTTTTTTTGAAATATTGAATTAACAATTTATGTACGGTCTCCCATCAATAAATAATTTAAAGTCAAGGCAATTATAACTACGATAACAAATTCGATTATCGTAAAAACCCATACATTTTTTGTTTCGGAATAGTATAAATAAAATATTTAGTAAATAAATGCAATTGTAGGTATACAAATCAATAAAAATTATTTTTCAAATAATCAGGATTCCGGACACCTATAGAATCAAATTATAGTCTATTATACTCTATAGTCTATAGTAATATAATATAATATAATTATAATAGTCTATACCTACTGTAAATACCATAGTAGTATAATACCTAACAGTCTCGAAATGGCTTGACGCTAAACATATGTTTTGTTGTATCATATGAAATATTTCCAGAACATAAAATTCGGATTGGTCCCTACTATACGACACAATCGTACGGCCTTCCATCAATGTAGGTAATTGGTACGTTTTATTATTGTTCGTAAATCGTAATTATCATCATAAATATCAATTTTATAACTTAAACGCGCAGTAACGATGTCGAATGTTATCGTAAATCGTGCAAATACGTGCACTCATAGATTTTTCGACTGACACGTCAATTCAATACGTTTAGCCGTTTTGATTACAAGAAAAGCTGTAGATAGTCGTACACACCGTACCTGTCCAGATGTTGAGGAAAATGTCCAAATTATTTTACGCACTTGGGATGTCATTTTTCGCAGGGCGTTCAAATTTGTTCACTTTTTGTGCGTTCTCGATGTGTTACTTGACGTAAATAATGAAATAGAAAACGACTGGTTTATCGCCGGGACATATTATAATATCATGTTCATGTATAATTAACGTGACCATACGTCCCGCTTTGGGCGGGACAGTCCCGCTTTCGAGCTAAGTGTCCCGCTGTCCCCAAAGAACCTAAAAATGTCCCGCTTTAAGAAAAGTCGACTTGTGGTAAGTATTTATTGATCACAAATCACAATCATACATTATTTATACATTTATACTCTATAGACGTATAGTATAACTACGTAATATATATATATTACGTAAAACACTTTTTTTTATAAAAAGTTTGTTTTTTTTCCAATAAAAAAATTGTTATTTTTCTCAAAATGATGTGGTTTCCTTATTAAAATGTACAAGTGTCCCGCTTTGAAGAAAAAAAAATATGGTCACGTTATGTATAATGTACAAAATATGTATAATTGCGCACGGTTATCGCAGTAAGTTTTTCCCAGAGCCAAGTTCGCGCACTCTGTAGTTCTGCTCGAAATCGACCTCGTTGATAGTATTAATAATATTAATTGCGGCAAACCGATGTCGTTTGGAAAATGATAATTTATTGTTTTTCCTATCTGGTCGATGTCTACTTTTATCCCGGTAATCGTCCGGTCGTAATGCGATAATATGCAATGCGTCCCATTAAAATTTAAAGTATGGCCGATGCAGGTAATCGCTCGCAACAGGTTTTATGAAAATACGTAATATTATGTTGATTGTTGTACGTATTAATATCATAACGCGATTTAGGCTATGTGCATGAGCTCGCATGCCGCAGTTCAAGTGACTATATGGGTAATCGTTTTCAGTCAATAACGAACACGAATCGAGTACGGTTGGTGCGCGTTAAAGGAATGTTATGTTTCAAATTTGTTGCTAAGATTTCGCACTGAAACCACGTGAGTACTTTCGAGACACATTTTTTTTTTTCAAATAAATAAATAATAATTCGGCATAGAAATAACAATATAAACTCGCGATGGCTCCGAACGCGTCGCCTTTTTATAATTTTAACATGGAAAATCACGCTGCTCTCATCCAGAAAAATATCTGCCATCAATTCAATAACCGCAATTCGATGTTGAAAAACACCTTGCAATCAGTGAGAGCGAAATTTGTTGCTGTCAACAGTCATTATTTGAGGGAAAACATCATCGAGCCAGTTAGTCATTTTTCATCTTCATCTGTTATTGGAAGAGAAAAAAATACAAACACATGGTTCGGTGATTTGTATTCCGTCTCGTCAAAGCGTTTGGAGTTAGTACGAAAAAGTATGGTAAAACAAACGTTGACCGAAAAAATGGAAATGTGGCTGAAGAAAAGAGACGAAATGTCATTGGACAGGAAATTCGACGTTATATTAAAACCAAAAGTCCAGCGAGACGACATTTTAGTTAAAAAAGAAAACTATCAACTGATTTTTAATCAAATTCAACAACGCTCTGGTAGTGAACAAACGGTTGTGTTTAATTACCAACAACGTAGTAGAGAAATATGCTTTAGAGCCGTCTTGGCACAAGCTGTTTCAATTTCAAGTATGATAAAAAATTATTTCAATGACCAACAATTGGTATTAAATATTGGTAAAGAAATCGATGTTTACAATTCAATGGAGTCAAGCTTGAATGGTTTAAAGAAAATTCAAATTGTTGAAGAAGAATCATTAATTACTGTCAAAAAGTTGGTAAAAGATCTCATAGTATACAAAAATAATGTTGTTCTTCCTACAAAAGAAAAAATTGAATCATTAAAGGTAAAAATTAATAATAAAAAACATGTGTTAAACAAATTTTCTGTCAATACTCCTAATTGGAAAACAATACAAAGTATACGGCGTCAATATGTCGCTTTGGTGAAAAATAATAAAGCATTAATTCAAAATGTATCTAATATAAGAAGTATACCGTTTACAAGTGATCCGACTAAGAAAATATTCAGACAGAATTTAACAAGAGTTATCAACACACTTGTTAACACTATATCATCAACTAATGTAAGACATTTAAATGAAAAATGTAACAAACTAAATTTACTGTTGAGTGGAAAACTTGTTCGTGTGGCAAATACCAAGGTTATGATTGGTAATAATAAAGAGGCAATGGCATATTGTATGGAAATATTAGCAACAAAACTCATCAGTTATGCAGAGGAAGTAATAAGTGTCAAGACTCAAGTAGCTTATGAAATTGCAGCAGTTATAACTAAGCTTTGGAGTGCCCATCAGCAATTTGGTAAAATCCTTTTTGCTGAAATAAAAGAAAAATGCCCTCTTCTAGTTCCGTTTGCCCATCCTGTATCACCTTACTTATACAATGATCAAATTGACCATAAATCGTTTGGTTACAAGTTTGATTTATCGGGAAATGTTGAATCAGATGAAAAATACTTAAGACGTATGACAGGAATTGTACGTCTTTATGCAGCTATCATAGTTACCTCATCAAAATATGACCAATCGGTTATTGGTCTGAGTCAAGCATGGATTTTTGTGGCTGGCACATTAAATCAAAATCCAGTTGCAAATATCACAGCTACTATTTTGGTTGAATTTCTAAACATCATTAGTTTTTCAATGCATCAGAGTTATGGTAAACAATTCATTAAATTGTTAGAATATATTCAAACACAATATTTGAAAAAAATCATAATGATTACCCCTGAAGGTAATGGAGGACCTATTACTCGTTTAAATAGCTTTATTTCAAAAAGTCTATCTAATGGTTTGGTTCAAGAACCTGAAGGTATGTTATCATCTGATTTTTGGTAATTTTTTTTATTATTTCTATTTATATTGATGCTATTAAACCTATTGCTTTATTTATAATGATAAAAATTAGAAAAAAAAAGAGAAAATCATAAAAAAAAATGTTACCTAACTAAAAAAAAAACTTATTTATTGAGAGAAAAATACTTATTTATTGAGAAAAAATTGCTTATTTATTGAGAAAAAATGCTTATTTATTGAGAGAAAACTACTTATTTATTGAGAAAATATTTTATATGTGTACATCCGCATAACTTATACTATCTAATTTAAATTTTAACCTAATTTTATTGAATGTTGGATTTTATTTACATTTTTAAAATGATTTAATTTGTAGTTGATAATTCATTTTTATATTTAAATACACATAAATGTATATTTTTTTTGTATTAACGCGCTCATAAAACCATGTAAGCTACCTAATTGTAAAATATTTGTATTGAGTTATTTATTAATTTATTATTACTGTTTTTAATTATTTTTTTTAAGAATTTTACAATTTTGCCGAATTATTTATGTGTTATTAAATCAACCTAATGCACACAAAATATGTGTTTTTTATTTCAGTCTCCTTATTTAACTATTTGTGTATATCTATATAATTTAACAACACTAATGTTAAGAATTAAATTTATGGTTTATTATAGGTTTTTTTTAAAACTAAAATTTCGATGAGTACCCATCAACCAATTTAATCATTTATTTATTGTATACCTAATGGTATGGGCAAGCCCCAGATACACGGAGACCAAAATTATTTATTTTTTTTCTTGAAATATAGTAGAATATACTATAAATACAAAATAACAGCAAATCCGGAATAATTGCTTAAAGAAAGAAAGTTAATTAGGCTGAAAAATATAAATTCTCATTGACGAGCTTCAACAATCAGGAAAAGGAAGAATACACCAAGTAGTTAATGGAAGAAATGGAAATATGAAAAATAAATTACAAATATATATTATGTATAGAATGATAATATAATATAAAGTTGAATATTTTTAAGGCAAATATTAATAAATTATGTTATAAACTCATGTTAGATTAATCAATTAAACTTAACCTAATTGAATTAAAGATTTAGTCGTTATAAAGTCTATATTAGGTTTAAACTAAATTATATGCCTTGTTTTCCATTTTTATATTAAACCCAAAAATTAACAACTTAAAACATAATTATATTTTATTAGAGTAATTAATAGCTTTTGACTTTAATAATAAAATGCAATGTTATGTTATATACATATTAATTATAGCTAAAAATATAAATAAATATAAATAATAAAAAATTATAGGTAAATATTTTAGGTTAAATGCTTTGTTGGTCTACATCAGTCTACAATTCTACATCAATGGTCTACATCGATTATTGCTTCATTAAATTGTTTTTTTGTTTAGGTACAATTTCCAGAATTTGTATACTATTATTCATTGTATTATGTACCATTATTTTATTAAAACTTATGCTGATAGCAAAATATTTTATATCTAAAACAAAAAATATTAATTTTTTTTATAAATACTAGTAAATACAACATAGACGTAAAATAGGAGGTAATTTTTAATTAAAATAAATTTTATTTATTATTCATTAAAAATTAAGTTTTTTGGTGGAGATTAAATTTAAAATATCTGTTTAAATGGTATTTTTAAGGTAATGGTTTAGCATTTCGGTCCTCCGCCGTCTTGTTTCGTAAATAGGTTTTTAATCTACGGAGACAAGAGAATGATCTTTCACTCGAAGCAACTGAAACGGGAAGTGTTGCTCCAATTTGCAAAAATCGATGTATAGACTGATATAACGTAGATGACGTAGATTGAAAAATTACAAATTATTACAGATTCACTTTTCTTACCAAAACATTTTTTTCTAGCATATTTTAACGTCTTTTGAATAATTAATTGTTTTTAGGTAAATAAGATAAAATAACTATTACGTTTTAAATTAATCATCTATTCATTTCGGGGGGGGGGTTTGAACCCCTAACCCCCCCCCCCTGCGTCCGCCACTGCCAGGGACGTACACAGAAAAAAGTTTCGGGGGGTGTTTTTGAAAATCAGTTGCTGAAAAGTAGAACTTTTTTTAATAAACATACGAAATTTTTTTAAGAAAATTATCTTTACTTAGTACTTCCAATACTTTTTTATAATATAAACAAAAAAATTAAAATACTAAATCTAATTTTCGCGAAGTTTTAGCCATTATGTTAAGAATATCTTCACAATTAACTTCTATGTCTCTATGTACATTTAACAATGTTAAACATTCAATTTATATTTCTGCTGGTGCCTAAATAGCGCAACAATCAACATTAGAAAACAAGTTAAAATATTAATAAACAAAAAAATAAAAACTAATACGCACCTCATTATTCTCAAAACAAAAACATGAACGATAATGTCGATAACAAAATATAACAGAAACGTCATTATTCATTAATTTTAACACTCCAATTCGCAGTAATTGTCCCGTCTGTATAGCTTAGGTATTTCCCATGTCCTTATGCATTTTAGAATTCTTTTATACCCACGTCAATACACAGTAGGTATCATTTTATTTTATTTATAAATTTGTTAGTATGTATTAAATTTTATTTTGCTTTAGTCGGTTTTTCACAAACACAACGTAATATTATATCTGTCTATTAAAGTATAATATAAAAATTAATTTAAAATTGAATAAATAAATAACCATACAAAAAACCAAATATTTCGGGGGGGGGTGTTTAAACACCCAAAACACCCCCCTGTGTCGTACGCTCGCACCACTGACCACACACACGTAGCGTTTATATTTCATTTGTATGACGACACTCACGGCTTGCGATCTGGTTTACGTGTACTTCCAAATGTATACTATATAGTAAATAAACACGTACACTTATTAGTCAAGTGTTTTACTTATTATTGTAGTATTGCTGTGAAGTTGTGATATGTCTTTAGCGTTTACGCATACACAAGGTGTTTTACATTTTCGAATATTAATGCGTCATCGTATACGCACCCCAGTTTATGTACCATTATTTTTAAACATTGAAGTGTATTAATAACATTTTTTACATTCTTACAAATTAATATGGTTGTCGAGTTATTGAACATAAATGGCACAATGATGCCCTACACTATCATTCCAATTATTGGTGACGGAGCTTGCCTGTTTAGGACAATATCTTTTATGTTATATGACATTCAAGATAAGGCCCAAGAAGTACGTAAAAAGATAGTAACCTATGTGATAAATCATTGGGAAGATTATTCAATAATGTCACATGATAGTGATGGAAATAATTATCGTAGTTCTGCTGACTACTTTACTGATAATTATTACTTTACTGAAATAATTGGTATTTATTGAGGATTTTTATAACACCATAATGTATAAAATAAAGTTACAATAATAATAAGAAGTAATAAGAATAATACTAATAATAGTAATAATTACAATTTGTCTAAAAATATTAAAATAAAGTAATTTTTTGGTGACTTCTGATTGTTACAATACATGGGCAACCTAGGATAAACTTATCTAAAAGGAGCCTGTAATAAATATAAAAACTGATAAAATAAAAGTTATAGTAGGTTACACAAAAAAACTGCACACGGGCGAAGCCGGGTTATTCAGCTAGTATTCCTATAAAGATCGACTGATTGGTGATGCTTTCTTAATTCCTGATTTCGATTTGTAAAAGTTTTTTAACAATTTAGAAAAAAATTAACGATAAATTTGGTTTTGGTCATTTTTTGATTGAATATTTGTATAAAAAAAATGGAGCGGCGCGGCGTTTGGACGCTGTGTGGAAAACAGTCTAGACGCGGCAGGTCAAACGCCGCGTCTAGCGTCGACTAGCCGCAGCGTCCTAACACCGCGTCCAGACGCTGCAGGGAAAACGTACCTTTAACAATTGTTTTTACTAAATTGATTTATGATTGATGCTAAAATTGATGAATGTGTTGAGTAAAATGTGTGAAGTAATTTATGATAAATACCTGCAAATTATGACAAATAAGAAAATAATAAGCAAAAAGGTTGTCATTGCACACTAAATTACATTTGATAATATTGACATGGTAAAGTAAATTTTTTTCTGCAAAAGAAGTAGGTAGTTGTAGTTGCTAAATTGTAACTAAATATGATTGAACAAAAATAAAAAAAATTGAAGTATAGTTTAAATTTTAATATAATACGTATTATTACCCGTAGGTTTATTTAAATATAACTTTAAGAGGACATCGAGTTTGAAGACTGGTACACCAAAAACCGTTGGTGTCTTTTGATCAACAAAAATAGATTTTTTATACTTAGAAATCAAATGATTTACGGTACGCAATCGTTTGGAAGTTCAAAATTAAACAACTCGAGACGAAGCGGTCTCGGTATTCTTTTCAAATGCACGTCAACCGTCTGATGAAATTAAAACACTAATATAAACCAATTCAAAATTCAAAAACCGTTCAAAACCAAATTTGTTCTGTCTTGGGTACGACTCATGGGGATTCTACCCGATCGCAGCTGCCACCACGATTTAAGTTACGGCTGCCGCTGACCGGGGTGGGTTACGCTGAAAATCGTCAAGTTTCGTGATAGCTTTTATCACCGCGAAAAACTGGTGAAAACCGCCGTCACCTCATCAGGACGCTTTGAGCATGTTATTATGTTATTTCTTTTTTTATAGGGGCCCTTATGGACGAACGCTTTATCGTGCGCGAATGGAATATGACACTCCGATCACACGTGAAAGAATGTTTATGTAATGTCAAATAATCGCGTGTGATTATCAGTTGGACTTTCCCACATTTTATCGTGTGCGTCAGTCGTTTGCAGTATACAGTACACAGTGTTTTCGCGGACGATTTCACAAGTTCGTATTCCGTAATTCGTATTGCAAAAAAGTTGTTCGTAAATATTATTATTAAAGTATAAAAACTAATTATTATTCTCTAAAAATTATCTTTCCTTGTTTATGGAAAATAAAATTAAAAGAGTATACTAATAAAAATCTCAAAAATAAAGATTACGATGAATTGGTTAATTTGTGCAAAACCGTGAAGGTATGCGGATGCCAATCGAGATTTCGTGGTTGAAAAAATACAGAGTTTCAGAGGATCTTTCTTATTCTTAATCCATCCTTAGGTAATTTTTATAATCATCCGGATTATTTTCCTCTAGCTCACAAAGTAGTGACATATCATTGAAATGCCGATTTAATTTCCAATCCTTAACCCATTTTGATCTCTTTTTTTCATTTTATTTTATACATAATTAAATGATTTAAATAATAATGTAAAAAAATGAACTAATTATATTAAAATTAAATTTTAAATTATTTAATTATTTATAAACAATAATAATAATATATATATATATATATATATATATTTAATAATAAAATATAAGATATACGGAACTATTCAGATATAAAATACTGATAGACGGAACTGGCGAACGGCGGTAACGAGGACTGTTGGAGTGATGGTTTTTGCAAAACTCCACACTCCACGCCAATCACGCGGGATTGGAGACGGTTTGAACGTTTACACGGACACGCTTTCTTGACAAATTCAGCACCAAAGGAAAGAACTCAAGACTAGCGTGTGTCGCTTTTTTTAAGCACATTCTTGGCGCGTCACACGCCAGTCTTCCGTTCCGTTCGCGCACGATAAAGCGTTCGTCTAAAGGCCCCTAATATCACCAAAGTCCGCGCGTTGGTCGTCGACCGTCGTCTGGCGGCACATCGGTAAGGGGTCGTCGCAGTTCGCAACGGTGTTGTCTCTACCGTTACGGTAGCGTTCCGATCAGGACGCGCTCAAAGAATCCCGACGCGCGCGTTCGGTCTGTTGTATCCTGTAAGCCGAAATGTTGAACTCGCGAACATTCGTAACGGCCGTGGCGTCACTTAGAGCGCACTGCCCATGGGCCTGCAGACATTATATCAGAGATGGGAAAAAATGAAACTGAACACCAGAAAAAAAAAGCTCGTATCACTGTGTATACTGTATAGGTAGGTCCGCATCAGTACACGACGAACGTTGTTGTTTTCAGTGTCAATTTTAAATTTTTTAATCTACACCAACTTTGTCACAGTATCATTGAAATATTTACTTTGACCAATAATAAAAGTTAAATTTTCAGAGTTATATTATATGTCCAGTGGTGGGGGCAGGGATTACTCACGTCTAGCTCCCATGGCGTTACTCGATCGACTACCTGATCGTGTGATACATGGTTTGGCATCTATATAGGTCTCGTGAACGTTTTAGATTAAAGTTATCGAAGAATTTCTCTGTTCCCTTCTCAAATTACATGGCTCGAGCGTAACATTTAACGCTCGACGTACAACTGGCCGACAAGAATAAAATTGTTTTCGGTGTTGAAAAAAATTAGTTTTAGTCCAACCCTACGAGCTAACTCATAAGCCTATTCATCAATTTCATCATTTCGTGATTTATTGATGCAAATTTATTGTTTAGTTCAATTACTACTTGACAGCAGACCAATATACATATTGCTGTCACAATTTATAAAAAAAATTTATATTTTCGTTTACTTTCATAAATGTCTTAAAATTAATTTCTTCTGTGGCTTTATGAAAAGTATACATTTGAATAATCTAGTTTTTATTAATAATAGTTACATTTTTTTATTTCAGTTGTTTCAAGAATAAATAATTTGAATAAGTTGCCTTATAATTTGGAAATAATATACGTAAATTGTTAATGTTCAACGTCATCATTATTATTTTATGTAAATCATTGCAGTTTTTATGTTAAAAATCATTTAATTCCTTCACTGGTGGTTTAACTTCTAATATAAAATAATTATTTGTTGCAAAAAATTTGGTCAAATATATGATGCAATTGACTTTCAACTTAAGACAAATAATTTCTTGGAATAACTGTTTATTATTATTTATATACACTTGCTTTATTTTATAAATTAATTTTCTATATTTTTTATTTAAATCAAAAATGTTCATTTTTAAAAGTTTTTATAAATATAAGACATTATAAGTATAAACGAGGAAACAGTGATAAGTATGTAAATTTGGTGATAATCATATAAAAATATATTTATCTTTACCAAATATTTTAAACTACATGACCAATCGACTGGTCATGATTTAGTCTTTAATTTTATAAAATTGATTTTTACACTATTGTTTAATACTTGTGAATATTACAGAGTTAACTTTATTTATAAGTTTGAAAATACATCTTTATAAATTACAGTATAGTAAATAAGTTCAATAACTTCGGCCAAATAATGTAAAAGCGTTAGCCAGTTGTCCACATTCTGGATGTATACACTTGTCATCAGGTTTCAGTTTTTTATCTCCAATAGGTTGCTCAAATGGCACACACAATGATTTAGCTCCCATCATTGAAGATCCAATTTCCGCTGTACCGTCATCCCTATAAAACCGCAAACAAAAAGATATTAAATCAATTTGAAACTTAAATCATACATAGTTGAATTTATTTCATACTTAGCAGTATCTCGTTTAATATTATCTTCGCATGTAGGACGTCCACAAAATGGTATTAATAATAACTGTTTGGCTGCCAAATGAACAGAACATTCAGACCATTTACGGCACATGATTACATTTTCTTTCAGTTCTTTTTCTGCTTTGGCCAACATATCTTGCTGTATTTGATTCAATAAATCAGTGATTCTTTGAACTAGCATGTCGTTTCCTCCTTTATCTGATTTGTCTAATGGGAGAGTGAGTTTTTCACCATTGTCTCGCCGTACTGCTACCATTTGTCCACGGTCCAAATCTTTGGGTCCAAGCTCCAGTCTCAATGGAACTCCCTATGGAACACAATAAATTAATAGTGGTACAATATAATATTTCCTTAGTCTAAACATAGGTTTTTAAAATATAACTTAATTATTTATTTAGATTTTTTGTTACTTTGAAATCCTTACAATAACAATATCTTTTTAAACTGATATATGTATATAAATAAGTACCTTCAATTCCCAGTGGTTGAATTTCCAACCAGGTGAATAATTTTCACGTAAATCAGTATCTGCCCTGATAACTATTGGAGAAACATGTTTTTGAACAACACTATTGTCATCTTCTTCATTATCTTTAATTTCTTCTCCTCTTAAACGGTTGCGTACATCTACACAAGTCTGAATCAATTTTTGCTTGACCTCTTCTGGTGTTCTAGCACCTACACCACATGGTACTATGATAACCTATCACAGAAAAAAAAATGTATCTAAGTATAATAATAATGGTAATAGTTTTTATTTTAAATTGCATAAGTCAATGGACAATATTATACCAAATAAAATACATTAAAAATAAATAGAATGACAGTTGATTGTATTTATTTGATTTATCATGTAAAATATCCATAAAAACTTTAAAATTCTATGTTTTTTAAACCAAATACATTGTTGTAATGTATCGGTTTTTAGTTACCTAGAGCAAATTTATAAGTACCTGAACAGTTGCTACCCGTGGTGGCAAGATAAGTCCACGGTCATCACCATGAACCATAACCATCACACCTATAGTTCTAGTTGTCATTCCATATGAAATCTGATGAACAAATAATTGCTCATGAGTATCTGGATGCTCATAGTGTACATCAAACATACGGGCAAAATTGGTACCCAAGTAATGTGAAGTGGCGCCTTGAATAGCTCGGCCACTAGACGCTATGTATGCTTCACATGTAGTAGTGAAAACTCCTCCAGCAAACTTTTCTTTTTCCGTTTTTTTTCCTTTTATGACTGGTACCGCGAGCATATTCTTATATACATACTCATAATAATCTAAACATATCACAAATATAATTCATAATTTTTTTTTGTTTTCATAATTTTATAGGTATTTTTTAATTTGGTCTTACCCAATGTTATAAGTACATCTTGCTCTGCTTCTTCCTGAGTTGCATAAGCATGATGGCCTTCTTGCCATAAAAATTCTCTAGTTCTTAAGAACGGTTGAGGGTGTTTAAATTCCCATCGCTATGAAACATATCAAATATTTGTTAACATATTTATAATGAACACTACCTCAAGATTAAATACATTTTTTTATTAGAAGAAATATGGAACATACCACAACATTATTCCATTGATTAAGTTTTAAAGGCAAGTCTCGATAAGACTGAATCCATTTAGCAAAAGCTGGATACATCACTGTCTCACTGGTTGGTCTTATTGCAATATATTCAGCTAATTCAGTGTCGCCAGACTTGGTAACCCAAGCTACCTATAAAAACAAATTTTAATACACTTTGAATTCACCTAATTAAATACTTTTTTATCAAAAGAATTTTACCTCAGGTGCAAAATCGGCAATATGTTCTTTTTCTTTTTCCAATGCTGCTTTAGATACAAATATTGGGAAATAACAGTTGCGCACATTCAAAGGATATCTTTTAAAACGTGAGTCAAGCCACTGCTGTATTAATTCCCATATTCCATAGGCCCAAGGTCTGAGTACGTAACATCCACTGACATCATAATATTCAATCATTTCACCTTTCACTAATACTTGAGAATACCATTCTCCAAGATTTTCGGTCAGTTTTGGTACTTCAAGCCCTAATTTGGTAACTTTTTTAGTGTTGATGCCTTCGGTATTAATTAGCACCTTAGCAGCAGGCTTAGTAGCTTTCGTAACAACCGGAGTATTTTCTTTTTTCTTTGACTTTTTGTCCTGGAATAGTATTTTAAATTAAGTTATAATAAAAAATGTCAAAATGTATTAGGATTCATTCTAAAACTATAAATACTAACTGGAGCAGTTGATGATCTACTAGTATTTGGTGGTTGATAATCTTTTCCAGTCGTAGATTTATATTCAATTTTTAGTGCTAGCAGCATTTTTACTTGTTCTTCAACATCAGCCTCATAATATTATAACATAAAATAATTAAAAATATTTTAAATTAATGATCTTAGTAAATAATTAAAGTAATATCAATATATATAATGGATGTTGGTATATTTGAGATAAATAGACTCAAAAACTACTGGACCATTTTAAACCAGGTTTTTTCAAAAAGGTCCAAGTTGTTCAGAGGAAGGTTTTTAAGCTATTGAAACCCTTTGATTAGCCGACTATACCACCCCCAAAAGCTGTTTTCAGGTATTTGTGTTACCTTGGCAACGCAGATGAAAAAAAAAGTTATTTTGTGGCATGGTTTAAATTATGATAGGTTCTATTTTATAAACTGTAGCATATATATTATTCAATATTACAGAAAACAACTATTTCATTTTATAATATGGCGTTTCTTGTAATTGTCTTTCATTCAGTATACGTATATGTTTATTGTTTATGTATTCAAATACGATACCTTACTAGCTCCACTAGACTTAAGTGTTCGCACTTTATTGCCTTGTTCATTAATTTGACTAATCAAATCA
The DNA here is from genome assembly GCA_949715065.1 of Periphyllus acericola. Lineage (NCBI taxonomy): Eukaryota > Metazoa > Arthropoda > Insecta > Hemiptera > Aphididae > Periphyllus > Periphyllus acericola. The sequence goes on from OX454264.1 coordinate 61,769,001, forward strand.
TTTTCTTTACTACTATTCTGTTCTTGTTTAATTGGCTGTGGAGTAGGAATTCCTCCAGCGGGAAAGTCCTTACCAGTTACTGATTTGTATTCTGCTTTTAATGCCAGTAGAACTTTGACAGCTTCTCCAATATCACTCTATAACAAGTTTAATTATGAAAATAATATATTCATAAACATATTAAGAACTATTTCATTTTGTATAATTTATGAATGTTAAAGTATACAAAATAACATTACCTTACTAGCTCCGCTAGATTTAAGTGTTCGCACTTTATTGCCTTGTTCATTAATTTGACTAATCAAATAATTTTCTTTACTACTATTCTGTTCTTGTTTATTAGAATCTTGTTTAATTGGCTGTGGTGTAGGAATTCCTCCAGCAGGAAAATCCTTACCAGTTACTGATTTGTATTCTGCTTTTAATGCCAGTAGAACTTTGACAGCTTCTCCAATATCACTCTGTAAAATATTTAATTATTAAAATAAAATATTTATGAATCTATTAAAAACTATTTTATTTTTTAATATTTTATATTGTTAACATTTTGTACCATTTGGTATAATTTAAGAATGTATAAGTACAAAATTACAATACCTTACTAGCTCCGCTTGATTTAAGTGTTCGCACTTTATTGCCTTGTTCATTAATTTGAGTAATCAAATCATTTTCCTTATTACTGTTCTGGTCTTGTTTAATAGGATCTTGTTTGATTGGCTGTGAAGTAGGAATTCCTCCGGCGGGAAAATCCTTACCAGTTACTGATTTGTATTCTGCTTTTAATGCCAGTAGAACTTTGACAGCTTCTCCAATATCACTCTGTAAAATATTTAATTATTAAAATAAAATATTTATGAATCTATTAAAAACTATTTTATTTTTTAATATTTTATATTGTTAACATTTTGTACCATTTGGTATAATTTAAGAATGTATAAGTACAAAATTACAATACCTTACTAGCTCCGCTTGATTTAAGTGTTCGCACTTTATTGCCTTGTTCATTAATTTGAGTAATCAAATCATTTTCCTTATTACTGTTCTGGTCTTGTTTAATAGGATCTTGTTTGATTGGCTGTGAAGTAGGAATTCCTCCGGCGGGAAAATCTTTACCAGTTACTGATTTGTATTCTGCTTTTAATTCCAGTAAAACTTTAACAGCTTCTCCAATATCACTCTGTACAATATTTAATTAAGAAAATAAAATATACTAAAACTATTTTATTTTGTACAATTTTCTACAATTTAGTTTAATTTATGATTGTATAAGCATAAAATTATAATACCTTACTAGCTCCACTGGACTTAAGTGTACGCACTTTATTGCCTTGTTCGTTAATTTGACTGATCAAATTATTTTCTTTACAATTATTCTGTTCTTGTTTAATTGGCTGTGGTATAGGAATTCCTCCAGCAGGAAAATCTTTACCAGTTACCGATTTGTAGTCTGCTTTTAATGAAAGTAGAACTTTAACAGCTTCTCCAATATCACTCTATAATAAGTTAAATTATGAAAATAATATATTCATTAACATATTAAGAACTATTTCATTTTGTATAATTTATGAATGTTAAAGTATACAAAATTACATTACCTTACTAGCTCCGCTAGATTTAAGTGTTCGTACTTTATTGCCTTGTTCATTAATTTGACTAATCAAATCATTTTCTTTACTACTATTCTGTTCTTGTTTAATTGGCTGTGGAGTAGGAATTCCTCCAGCGGGAAAGTCCTTACCAGTTACTGATTTGTATTCTGCTTTTAATGCCAGTAGAACTTTGACAGCTTCTCCAATATCACTCTGTACAATATTTAATTAAGAAAATAAAATATACTAAAACTATTTTATTTTGTACAATTTTCTACAATTTAGTTTAATTTATGATTGTATAAGCATAAAATTATAATACCTTACTAGCTCCACTGGACTTAAGTGTACGCACTTTATTGCCTTGTTCGTTAATTTGACTGATCAAATTATTTTCTTTACAATTATTCTGTTCTTGTTTAATTGGCTGTGGTATAGGAATTCCTCCAGCAGGAAAATCTTTACCAGTTACCGATTTGTAGTCTGCTTTTAATGAAAGTAGAACTTTAACAGCTTCTCCAATATCACTCTATAATAAGTTAAATTATGAAAATAATATATTCATTAACATATTAAGAACTATTTCATTTTGTATAATTTATGAATGTTAAAGTATACAAAATTACATTACCTTACTAGCTCCGCTAGATTTAAGTGTTCGTACTTTATTGCCTTGTTCATTAATTTGACTAATCAAATCATTTTCTTTACTACTATTCTGTTCTTGTTTAATTGGCTGTGGAGTAGGAATTCCTCCAGCGGGAAAGTCCTTACCAGTTACTGATTTGTATTCTGCTTTTAATGCCAGTAGAACTTTGACAGCTTCTCCAATATCACTCTATAACAAGTTTAATTATGAAAATTTAATTTTGAAAGAAAATAAAAACAGTATGAAACATTAAAATGTATAAAATTACATACCTTACTCGCACCACTATATTTCATTCCACGTATTTTATCACCTTGTTCATTTATTCGGCTTATCACATCATTAACATTGTAATTTGAGACCTCCTATAAAAATAATAGTTTAGAATCGTCATTCTAAAGTGAAGAGAATTAAGTTTTTTAGAGTTATCAATGGATTAAACAATTTAGATAAAATAAAATTAAGTGCAATATTTAATTTAATACATTTGTCTAGTATCCTAATAGAAAATATATGTTGATTAATTTTAATATCTATTTTTAATTTTTGTCCTAAATTTGTTACACATATATGGCCTAAATTATTTTAGAAACATAGTTTTACGGTGTGAATAAGAAAAGATAATTGAGTAAAAATATAAAACCTAAAAAATGTGTAGTTTTTAAAAAGTAAATTACTTTACATTTTTCTAATTTCACTTAAATAATTTTATTATACTATGACAACTCTTACTATGATACAAATTCTATCATTTAAAATTAAAATATAAATATGAAATAATTCATATGTTGATTACTTTTAATTAATTAAAAAAATATTCAAATACTGTGAAACACAATTTAAAAAACGACCAAAAAAATAAAAATAAATATATGTTTTTAAAATGTTTGTTGAAATAAATAAATTGATAAATCACTTTTGATTTATTTGTGTCCGATGTAGGAACAGCTGGTATAGGTATTGGCATTGCTGATTTTGTGTGACCATCAGGTATGCTAAATAACACGGCAGGAGTTTCCTTCCCTGTATGAATACTACCAAAAACATATAAACAATAAAATAAATAAGTTATTAGTTATGACACATAATATATCAATGTATCCTAACTATAACTGACTGACCTGTATGGTTGATATGGCGAGTCGCATATAAAATATCCTCTACGTTGTAATTGTATTACTTCTCCTTTACGTAAGTCTTTTATTTCCGAATCACCTATCATTTGTAATTCCCAGCGACTTTTTTCTGTTAAATAATTCTTGAAGTCATCATCTTTTGCAAGTACGGCTTTACTAACCAAATGATCAAAGTATACACATACGACTGGTACCAGAATTGGTAAAGTGTCATCTGAAGAATTTATATTTGGTAACCATGTTACTTTTATTGTAGATTTGAAGTCTGTATTTTCTAATTCAGTCTTTCCGAATACTTTTTCTATTTTATTACTTTTCAGATTCCTACAAATATGAACATAAATGTATTAAAAAAGTAATCAATATTTGTTCTTAAAATATATAAGTATTACCTTTCAATACGGTTTATTAAAATATTGCCCCAATTTATAAATGTCGCTCGACTTCCAACTTCTAATAGTTCAGCGTCGCTATAATCTATAAGAATTGTAGGAGCACCCCAAACACAATTCTTCGATCCTAATTCAGGATTTTTTGGATGTTTAGGCACATTTTCTAATTTATGTGCTTTATCCACATTTTCAATCACAACTTCAACAGGCGGAAGAGATAATACTGTATTATCATTATTAGTGTTAGCTACTAACAAAGCTGTATGTCTAGGTGCTATTGAATCAACAATACTTCGATTCAATGACCAAATTTTATCCCACTGCATAGCTGTAACAGTTCTAGATGAACCTTGAGCCACAATAAATTGTTTAAGTGCTTCCACTTGCATTCCTCTTCTTAACACACCACGAACCGTAGGCATACGTGGGTCATCCCTTAGGCAAAATAAATACTTTATATTAACACTTTAACAGAAGAAAAAACTATAATAGTTTGTTAATTGTACTAACCATCCATCAACATGTCCTTGCTCAACAAACCAAGTGAGTTTTCTTTTTGATAATACTGTATTAGTCATATTTAATCTTGAGTATGACCATACATAAGGTCTTGTTTCATTTTTTTGAGATCCAAGCTTCAATGCATCACAAAACCAATAGAATTGCTGATCACGATCAGCATATTCTGTTGTACGCAAACAATGAGTAACACCTTCCAAACTATCCACAATAGGACAAGCAAAATCATATGTCGGGTATACTCTAGAAAAAGTTACAAAGAAAAAATTTAATGCAAGGAAAAAAAAATATTTAACAAAAGTTAAGTTTTAAAAATATGTAACTCCAATTACATACAATATTATAATCTTATATCATCAATAATTGGAAATGAAATATAATTGGAAATGAAATATTATTTATATGATTTCTATATTACTTTTATTTTTCTTATTTCATTTAAATAATTAGTAATTCTAAATGTGGCAAATAAAATAGACTAACTTATATTTATCTGAAGTTCTAGGATGAGATTCAGGTTTGCAACGATATATTGTTGGATCACGTAAGCATCCATTTGCAGATTGCATATCGATTTTTGCTCGAACACAACACTTTTGTCCTATTTCTGAACCCAACACCATTTCTTTCCACATTTCTAAATTTTTCTCGATTGCTGAAATATAAATGAATAAAACTCAAATAAATTTAAATTTAAAAATTAATACATCATGTTACTCATGAATATAATATAAATATACAATATAGTTTAAATAGAAATAAATAAAAATACTCACAGTTGTTCCGGTTTACTGATTCTACTCTTTGTTCACGTTCTAAACGCATTTGATCTCCATCTGTATTATCCACATAGGCTAGTCCTTTCTTTAACATGATATTTTCACATATATCCAACATCTTATCAAAATAATCAGAAGTATATGTAAAAGTATCAGGTTTAATTCTTAACAACTCAACGTCTTCTAATATAACCTTAAGTAATAAAAAATTCATTATGCCATAAGCAATATTTTATGAAATGTTTACATTGATTTTAATAAAATCATTAAACTAAATTAAAAATGTTACTACAAACAAGAAAAACAATGATATTATACTATATTGATATTTTTATACTTTTTCAAAATCTTCTTTCTCTTTTGCTGGATTTGTATCATCAAAACGCATAATAAGACGACCATTAAAAGCTAACTGATAATGCTGATTTAAAAGTGCAGCTTTTGCATGTCCAATGTGCAAATATCTGGAACATGAAAACATTTTTTTTTAAAAAAAAAAGACATTAACAATTAACAATATGTATTTTATATTCAAGTTTTTAAAAAGTTGGAAGATCTCAATCATATAATATATAAAAATGTACTGACCCACTCGCTTCTGGGGGAAATCGAACAACAACTTTTCCCATCTCAGCTCCTGGCAATTCCACAAATTTCCCTTGTTCTTTACTATTTATCTTTACCTCAGAGTTTTGCCCTTTTGGTGTTTTTTCATTTTTTTTCTTGTTTTTGTTAGCATTAGAACCTATGTAAACATTGTAATTTATAGTATTTAGAAATAACCTACTTATATATAATATATATATTTAAATGGTCTACTAATAAAAAATAATATGTAGTTTGTCCTTTAAAGTTTGTATTTTGACAATACTCAAAATACATAGGCCATAATTTAAATAAAAAATAAAAATAAAATAATTTAAAATTACTAGTAAAAACAGAAATATATAATATAATGTAAAAAATAATATATAATATATAAGAAATATTAAACAAATACATTTAAGAAATTTGAACCCAAATGTATGTACATAATAATTAACCATCAACTCCCATTCATCTGAATGAAGTATATATCTACAACTACTATAGTTATTTTACAATACCATGATAACTGTATAAAACTGACCTTGTACAAGATGTCTCTTTTAAAACCAATCATAATGCGTTATTTTATAAACCTAAAATCGCGGCCTAGGACAATTGGACGATTAGACAAAAATATAAATATAAAAGTAAATGAGTAATTTAAAATTAAATACAAAATTGGTATCATAGCAGTATAAATGCAAATGATACTTCAACATTACATTCCGTATGATGGAAAAGGCATATTACCTTTTATATCCCATTGATATTACACATTATAAACTCGTTTTTTTATTGCATATGGAACTTTATCTAGGATTAGAATTCTAGAACTCTAGCAGATTCAAAAACATAAGGAAGAATGGTCTTCCACCAAATACATTAAAAAAAATGTGACAAAGACAACTATTGCCAAATATAGATGAAGGTAAACTCAAAGAAGAACTCATATATTTTACTACATCATATGGCCTTTAATATGCAAAACAGATTTTTACAATGCATACGATAACAAATTAATATTGAAAAAATGTGTTTGTTAAGTCAAGAAATGAAGAGATTGCTTTCATTCTAAATCATACAAAGCATATATTTTAATTGTATTCAAATTCTCAAATTCAAATTTTTAAAATTGAATTAATAAAAAGGTTCCTGTTTACAATATCCATTAATTATTTTTAATACTACTAAGCATTCTTAGTAGGTAACTCTATTAGTGGTCTCTAAACTATCAACTCAAATATAATATTTTGATACTTCTATTCTAAAACATAAACAGTATATTAATATTATAAAATATTTAAAAATATTTATCTCAGTTAAATGTAAATCAAGTTTTGTGAGAAAAAATATTTATGTGCCCTCACAGGCAGCAGTAACTACCCCATAAGAGCAACCAGTACGGACCTGAAGCCATGAAATAAACGAACACAAACTCGGATGGTTAACTTCCACTTCTACGTTGTTTATTCTAATAGAGGCTTCAGCATGATTATTAGTGCGATTTATATTTTTTTAGGCGTAAAAATGGCATCTGGCCGCGTCCATTTGTCCCATTTCGCTAAAATTGTAGCTTAAATACATTTTCACCAGCAGTTGAACTTTTTCCAAAATAATAAACACAATAACATACTACCAATAACCAGGAAAAGTGCAAACAGATACTAGGTACAAAAATTAATCGGAAAAATTGCCAATAATTACAATCGAGACGACTGGAGAACACGAGAATTGTTACGTTTCCATATAAAATCGTCATAAAAAAAATAAAATAATTTTAATGATTATGGAAATGGCTAGATCAATGTGCAAAAATTACCTTGCTTTTGTGCATTTGTATTGTGCGAGTCCATGGCAGCCATCTAGAACACAGACAAAGAAACGAAGATGAGAGCGTTTATTTTGTCATGCGTTTTCTACAAAAACCTTAAGCCGTGGTTTTCCGAAATTGCCGAGTTGACAGACGAGAAGAACGATGTGAACACTAACGTTATCACGTGTGTCCCCAGTGTTTCAAGATAATGTAATGGAAAATAAAGTACTATCAAAAATGTAATCAGTAATATCGGTAGCAAAACATTTGATAACATCGCGGTTTGATGATAAGTCTTAACAGCGGTGTCGATGATCAACAAGACAACAACACACGTGCTCTTCGTAGTCATTTCTCTTCAGTGTTGTTACGGACGATTCGTCACTTAGCGATCGCACTTAATTTCGAAATCAAATACATTGACAGCCCCAATATGCCTAAGGTGAAAAAGGAGAAAGGTCCCAGCGAATATGGAAAACAAGGTAACGTTTTTTTATACGCAGACAAACCAGTCGACTTTTCGCATTTCATTATCCGTCAGTGTTTAGCTAAAGCGATGTTCAGGTAATTCAATTATTCGTTCAACTCGTTGGATGTGAAATATAATGGCCATCTGATCGTTTTGATTTTAACGTTTGTAGTTTAGGTTTTCGTACAGTTTGGCTTCGGTCAACTGTTATACAAATATTGTAACCGACATGAAAGTGTAAATATCCAACGACTACAACAGTTGTTTTATTTTTCTGAAATTTTCAAGGAATTTCAACAATTGATAGTGTTTGATATTCTGTTGATTTTTAATGAATTCACAACTATTAAATGACTTGTTTTTTGATTTGTATTGGTGATTGAAATCAGATTTTTGTTTTAAGTACTTATATTGAGTTAAATCATTAAAATTGTTTTCTTTTTATCGATAGCAAGAACTTAACAAGATAATGAACATTTGATTTTTTTAATGTTAAACACATTATGCAATAATTCATAATTCATGTACATTTTTAGGTATAATGTTTAAAAAGGACTTTGGGCAACATATATTGAAAAATCCACTTATCGTTCAAGGAATGGTGGATAAGTCAGCTTTATTGCCTACAGATACTGTACTTGAAATTGGTCCTGGTACTGGCAACTTAACTGTTAAATTATTGGAACGTGTCAAAACCGTAATTGCTTGTGAAATAGATGTTAGGTAACTGATCCTTTACTTATTTATTAAATTTCTTTTAGTATTTCTTTACTTCAAAATTAAATATTACAGTAGATTTATGCTAACGGTGTTAGAGCTCATATTTAATAATAGTGAAGTAGTTTTATTTCAGTTTTTAATATTTTGCTAAAACTGAGTAAATGTAGTAATGTCGGTATTTAGAATGTAAAATATGATTTCTAAATACAACCAATTACTTTCATTTTTAAAATTATTTAATATTATTTTAATTATCGATGGAATTGAATACTGTTAATAGATTAGTAGCAGAATTGAAGAAACGTGTTATGAACACAACATATCAAAACAAATTGCAAATAAGAGTCGGGGACGTCCTTAAATCTGAACTACCTTTTTTCAATGTATGTGTTGCTAATATACCATATCAAATATCATCTCCTTTGGTTTTTAAATTACTCTTACACAGGTAAAATATTATGTAAATATTATTATTTTTAATATCATATATTATGAAATGTGTATATTTTTTATTATTAAATATTTTTGGCAAATAAAAATTTGTTAATTTGCCCGTTTAATGACCTAAAAATATAGTTATATGAATTAATAAATTTCACTTTATCCGTTATACTTTAATTATATTATATTTAACTATATAAATTTAGTTGACAACTGAAAATAATATAGATAAAATCTTTTCAAGTTAATATCAAAGACAAAATTAAAATATTTGTATACAATATTTTTTTTCTCCGCTTAATTTTAAAAATGCTGTATACTTGATATTAATTTAAAATTCTAAATGCATTTTTTTATTTATTATATATTATGGATACAGTAAAAATAAGATGTATAGGTACATTTCAGCAAATATTTTATAAATTGAAATCATTATGTTATAGGCCTTTTTTCCGCTGTGCTGTACTTATGTTTCAGCGAGAATTTGCATATCGTTTAGTAGCCAAGCCGGGAGACAAACTGTATTGTCGTTTATCCATTAACACACAGTTATTGGCTAGAGTAGATCTTATAATGAAAGTAATTATTTGGTTACTTTAAATTAAAGCATGTCTATTGTGTATGGTATTTGAATTTATCTAACGGTTTTAAACTATTATAAATGTTTAAGGTTGGGAAAAATAATTTTCGACCTCCTCCAAAAGTTGAGTCAAATGTAGTACGCATAGAACCTCGTAATCCACCACCTCCAATTAATTTCAAAGAATGGGATGGATTAACAAGAATAGCTTTCTCCAGGAAAAATAAAACATTGGGAGCAATTTTCAAACAAAACGCTGTAGCTGTAACATTAGAAAAAAATTACAGAGTTTATTGTTCTTTGAAAAATCAAGTAAGTTGCAAATTGTATTTTCTGAACTTAATATAATATTAACAATATTTGACTTTGATATAATGGAAAATTTATATTAAATATAAACTATATTTTTTTATAGGTTTAAAATCTATTAAAATGTATCTGTAATTATTTATAGTTGAATAATTTACTATTTTTTGTTTAGGAAATAGCAGAAGACTTTGATATTAAAGTAAAGTTGGATGAAGTTTTAAATAAAAATAATTTCTGCGAAAAAAGAGCAAGAAAAATGGATATTGATGAATTTATTGAGTAAGTAAATTTACATTTTAGTTTTGAGATACTGATGAATTTTTTGTTTTGTTTTGATTTAAAATTTTTTTTTTTTGTACCTATATGTACAAATGTTTAAATATAATAATATTATGGTCTACACAATTAACAATGAATAGTAAAATAAAACATTAATTTTTTGTTTAATTGATGTGTATTTTGTTTTAGATTACTACTCGCATTTAATAAAGAGGGAATTCATTTTCAATAATCATGATATAGTTAAGGACATTTTGTTATTGTGCTTTGTAATTATTTTAAGTAACACTTATAACGTTTGAAGTATCGAAAAATAAATACATAGTTATGAGAGTAAACTTCTAATCATCTTTATAATTTTTTTTAAATACATTTTTGAAGTGTAATATCAGCAGAATATTATTGTTTATAGGATCTTAGTTTAAGTTTACTCAGATTTTGTTTTCATTGATTTTACATATTAAATAAATGACAAACCTTTTTGTGTGTACTCAGATAAAACATGTTGTTTATACTTTAAATAAACATTAACTATTAATTAATCTAGAACTGAAAAATTTGTGATCTTATTTATTTTAGCTTCATTGTTTTTAAGTACATGAAACAGTGATGCCTTCACTGTATTGGTCTTATGGTTGTATTTAAAACTATAATACAGGATTTTTTGGAAATCTTACTTAACATAATTTTACCAATGTATGGTCTACGAGTACGGTACAAGTAGAACTGTATACACAGAGCCGTGCCGTGGGGGGGGGCTGGGGGGCATATGCCCCGGGCGCATGGCTTATAGGGGCGCCAACATTTTTTTTTATAATATTTTAAACTTTACATAAATAAAATATATGAGAAAGATTATTGTTTTACGATTATTTTGGACCATTACAAATTGTTTCTAAACAAATTTCTGACTATGTTTGAGTAATAACAATAAGTCAACCGTAACGTTTTAGTTTTATTCTTGTATTACCGATTTGGCTTTATAATAAATAATCGTATTCTTTATGTCAAAATCGACTGCACGTTAAATACAACGAAGATATTGACCAGGAAATAATTAGCGAAATCGATTTTTTTAAATATCAAGTAAAAGCAATTTTACCAGACTTAAACGCAACTGCTTTAAATATTTTAAACGCAATTAAAAAATATGAACTTGATTCAACTTGTCCAAACTTAATGACTGCATATAGATTGTTTCTTACCATGCCTGTTACCGTCGCTTCCGGGGAACGCTCTTTTAGTAAACTGAAATTAACTAAGATGTATTTACGGTCAACTATGTCGCAAGACAGATTAACCAATTCAGCAATATTATCAATTGAGCATGAAATAACGAAAAACATTGATTTTGAAGACGTCATTGAAGATTTTGCTTCAATAAAGTCCAAGAAAATTAAGTTATATTACTTGTAAATATAATATGTATATATAATATAATTTGTGATATGTATCATTTTTAATTAATTATTACGGTATAAATTAATAAATTATACCTAACTATTTTGTTGAATAATTACTATTACAATTAGTTTTAGTTTTTTGTCAAATCAATGTTCAAAATACGTTGTAAAAAAAAAAATTTAATTTAATAGGAATTAAATGCAATATGATTAATGATAAATAAAATAGGGGGCGAATATTTTTAATTTTGCCCTGGGCGCCAAATCTTAACGGCATGGCTCTGTGTATACAGGCCTAACTTTTTTAACCTATGCCTGATAAAAAAATTTAAATACTGCCTGAATAATTTTACTTCATTATATTACACTTGCATTAAGCATTAAGACTCTTCAAAAAAAAATGTTACGAAAACAAATTTAAAGAATTTTCTAATAATTCAAAAAAAACTTTGCAACTTATAAACAGCTAAGAAAGACTTCAACATCCCAGACAACCTCTTTGAAGCAATTGGGCCATTTTCTTACGATAAAAACATAATTTTATATTTAAAAAAAAATTGAATTATATAATAACATATGATATAATGTAAGAATGTAATACTCTTGTTAACGCTAATAACCTATGTAGTTAACGCTTAACCAATGAAAAAAAAATAATAAAAGAAATACGATTAATGTGAAGAATACAATAAACAAGATTATTTATTAGTGAGTGTACTACCACAAATATAAAATTGTATACAAATTATACTCAAAAATAATACGAACGAAAATAGAAATGCGTAAGTCCGAGCAATGCAATAATATGATGGTCTTTTCAGTAATACGCACATTAATGTGATAACTCTGGTGGTATAAAAATATTACTATTTTAGATATTAATTTTAGAACACTTCAAAATCTTTCGTTTTCGCCATAAAACTTTTAAAACTTTACCGCCCGGGGCAGCTGCCCCCTTCCCCACACCCTTAATCCGGCACTGGACAATGAGACAAAATCGTAATATAATAAGTAAAGGGTAGAAAAGTAAGATTTGAAAATAATAGTTAAGTCCGTACGTCGGTCGTCGTAACTCGTAATGGCCATTATTTACAATTACAAACGTAAAAATCGAATTTGCCGTGTAATGACGAAATCATATCAATTTTAATGATAATGGTGGTATATGCAACCACGGTCATGGGCATTACATCAATCCGATGTTCTTTTACGACCGCGTTCGCCTAACTTTTACACGAATGATAACCGAAGCGTTCATTCCCTGTGAGGTTATCTCCCTTTCCCTTTGTAATGGTTTGTGCAAAACTTCGTGTTCAATTGCAATAACAGACGCGTCCGTCGGTACACCACTGTTTGCCCGTTCGGCGTTCACCGTTTCCGTTGTCCGATCGTTTCCGTTTTTCCTCTTCCGGACCAACGTTTCGACGGTTCACTACCGTTCTTCGGCCGCCACTTCGTTGTTGTGCGCAAAGACTAAACCCGGTCACGACTCGACAACCACCATTTGCGTCGTTCGATATCGTGCTCTGTCATCACCACCGCTGCACAATGTCTCTATTCAGGTTAGTACATCGCAATCGTAATCAATACATACGCGGACGAAGCAACCGACGCCGAAGATCAACGAGTGTTTTAGTTGATATCGGGTGACGAATCTACAGCCCGTAGCGGTTAATAACTTTCTATATTGCACGTCTTCGATTAAACACCTTGAATCGTTTTAAAGAACGGTCTGATTTGTATGAAATTATTCAGTGGGCATTTTGGTATTGGTTTGTTATACCCCCGCCACCCATAATATTAGATACATTGAATAAATTATCTAATAATTTATTGATATAATATGAATTAAGCTTTTTTTAAATAGTATATAAGTGAAAATTATAAAAATAATAATTAAAAAATGGAGCAATAATAAATGCATTGTATGTAAATGCTTAGGCTTTCCTTGATTCCCCAAATTCTGCTATATCTTTTAAAATGGTTTCAAACGGATCACTATTATTTAGAATTGATTGCCACATAAATTCCGCCGTAACCGAGTCTTATATATGTCTGAATATGTAGATTCCTCTCCATTTTTTGTTGCTCCATTTGGCCAAAACCCATATTCTCTCTACATTTTGTATTTGGACTTCAGAGTTATGGTCCACAAAATGTTATCTATAGTTAACTTGATTATGTTGAACTCTGTATCGTTGTAAATTAGCATAGGCTTTCGAGCTATCAGAAAAAATTATAGAACCATATCAAATATATTGGTTAATGATAGATATCAATTTGGCACACTGACTTTGAAAAATTCATGGCGGAGAGATAACAAACCTGAGTGGCTGGGCTATTAAGTTTCCACTCGTCCCAGTGGAGCTGTAAAAAAACAATACCGTGCATTTTTTCGTCCAACCACTCTATCACCCAGGTCTCATGCACTTGTAACATTGTACATGTTCTTGTTGATCGAACGTTTGTGTATTGTTTTCAATTAATTTTAAATAACTACCTTTTTTTTCTGTTTAATTGATGATTGGGTAGTACCTGCTTGCGCAATGGTTCCACTCAGTTTTACATCTAAAACTAACTACCTCCCTGACTTTAATCTTATAACAATTTTATTGCTGTCCATGACTGCATATTATGTTTTTATGTACATACGAACATAGAACAAACATTGAGAATGCCCTAAAATATATGTGTTTACATTTCTAAATCATCTGCATACCTTTGCTATTGCTTGGGTATTACAGATGTAAGAAACAAACATCAAATATAGGTATATTCATTGTTAATTAATATTTTTTTGGTATTTAAAACAGGGTTGATAGAATATAATTCTAGTTTCTTTACTGTATAAATGATACAATTTTATTTTAATATAGCGTACTGCCAGCTCCAACGCAATTTCTCCAAGATTTGGAAGATGATGATGATGATGACTTTACGAATGCCATTCTTCTTGAGAGATCAAATTCCAATGAAGTTTATGTTGATAAAATACCTCCTTATGGTCATCGTATTGGATGGATACCACGATTTGTCGAGGTAAATTATAGTTATATATTATCTAATATTATTTTGGTAGCATTTAAATAAAATGTATTCTGTAATGTATGATCTACCGAACTATTTAGAATGTTATGACATTTGTGTAATCCACTACATTACACAATTAAAAAACAGAATCTTAGAGCAGTATACAAACATTTTAGTATACTTGGTTACAACCACAATACTGTAAATCACTTGAAAAATTGTGTACTCATCTACAGGAGTGACTATTAAGTGTTTATAGTCAATTCAACAAGTGAAAATGTTTGTATTATCTATTGAATGTTTAATATTATTCCATTTAATTGTAATGATTTATTGAATTATTTGTTTATAAAATATAATATTCTGAAGATTACAAGTTCTTTATGCATATTTTTCGTGTGGTAGATTACATATTGCATGAATACCGAATTTGATGTGTATATACAAACTTAATATGTCTTGAGTCCCCAACACACAGTCTATCACAAAAAACAATAACCCACAAGCAAACCAAAATTGAAAACTACCGATCCAGTATGCTAGATTAAGATGTTGAAGCTTGTCACCTCAATAGAAAATACTTCCTCGTTTTTCTCAGAATCTAAAAAACCAAAAAATTTATTACAACTAAATTTATTAGTACAGTAGAACCTCATCAATCCGGACTAATTGGGGCTCTAGATTGTCCGGATTAAACAAAATAACCAAAAATCTAAAATTATAAATTTAAGACAATGTTATTGGATAGGTATGGTTGTATTTTAATTAGGTTATGCAAAATTATGCTGTTGCATTATCTAATAAATAATGTATAATACTAGTTTTATTAAGTTAGTTAGATTATTAATTTTTCATTGAAAAAATTCTATTAAATAAATTGATAATAATAATTATTTAATGTTAAACGAAAAAAACTTTTTAAAAATTTAAAACTGCTTGAATCTTCTATTTCAAAATTAATTATTTTTTAATCAAAATAATTTTCCTATTATAATATATTATTTTTACTTCTATACTGAGCCATATGATCAAAGTAGTTTGTAGGATAAGGTAAACTTTTAAAGTTTACTTATGCTGTTTCATTGTGTTTTTACTATTAATTTACAATGCATTAACTATTATATTATACAAACAAGGTAAAAAAAAGTGGCTTATTTTATTTATTATAAACTATTAATATTCATATATAATATTATTATTATTAAATTATAATCATAAAACATATTTTAATTTAATGTTCTTGTTTTATTTATTTTGAAATATTAAACTGAAATGCCTTCCTTGAATTTTAATAAGTAGTACCATAGGTATAGAACACCAAAATACAGCAATTATGAAATAAAACTATTGGTTTATAAGTGGGAATAAGATAGATCAACTTGACAGTTTAATTTGTGTGGGTGTACTCGTATATGTATGTATTACATAGTAACAGCATTGGACAGTTTTTAATTGGGTACATAATATATCTTACTTTGTGTCATTTTTAGTGGTTGTAGTTCATTTAAAAGATTGAAAGTATGATTTTATATTTAAAAATATACCTATAGATATCTATAATGTATTTTTTCTTAAATATTTACCATGGTTTTTAAAAAATTAATATTAAAAACCCGATTATTAATTTGATCTCCCAGAAAAGTTAGACATAGCGAAGTTCTTAGTATTTTTTATTACTAGTGTATATAGTATATACAGTAGATGCCACTTTTAAGACTGACATTGGGATCAGCACAAAGTGAATTTTATAACCAAATGAATTTTATAGATGAAGTGGGAAAAATCAAATAAAAATTTAATAATTACACATTACATTTATTTTGGTACTTTTATGATTACATATTTGATGTTATTACATATTATTAAATAACTTACATGGATTTTGAATTTTATTACTTTTATTACAAATTAAATCAGTTGGTATTTAATATTTAAATTTCACATTTATACAATTAATATTATTTATGATTTATTAAAAAAAAATGTGATTTTAGTTTGTTTTTTATTGTTTTCAAATATTGAATGACTGATTGATTGAACATTGTACAACAATTGCTGAATCTTCATTGCAATAAAATTTATTGTCATAGTTGATACATAATTGGTGGCAAGGTTAGAAATTAGTTATAAGTAGAGACCGGATTCTCGTGCAATTGCAACTTTTTTTCCTTTGCTTTAAAACATATAAAAACAAATTATAAATCCGAATCATGAGAAGTAGATTAATTTAAACATAGTTTTATTTTGCACAAAATTGCACGTTTTGCACTTTTTATTCTAAATTGCACGATTTTGATTTTCGTTTCATGAAATTGCATATTCTGCATTTTTAAAATTAAACTAGATCATATATATATGTATATAGGTAGCCAGATAGGTATATAAAATTATATTACCTACATACAGGTATGTACGTAAACATTTTATTTCAGTTTTCAACTATACAAAAGGAAAAAGTGAACACAAGCTGCTAATATTCTTTGAATAATATCAATTTATTAGCGTTTCGTGGTAAAAATAAATGATAGCAACTTCTAGTTAGATAATAATTTGGAATCCCCGGCCATTAGCACTTTAGTATTCTGTCTGACTCTGTTTGATTAAGAGTTTCTTGAATCGGTTAATATCGTGATAGTTTCATTACGAATAATTTAATAAACAAATTTTTAAAATGCCAAAAATTGGGTCAAGTCTGAAAACATTTTGAAATGTATAACATTGTAAATTTTAACTCAATAAAAAAATACATTTTTTATTTATTAATTAGTCATTAGTTTTTTGCTAATCCTGTAATAGTGTAAAAAACTGGATAAATAAAGTATAATTTAAGGGTTTAAATCAATGTACTTTGAATGTTTACAGAATTTTGGTAAGTTTTAAGCGATTTTAGGCAAAAAATACATTAATGCACAATTTAGGCACTTACTGCATGTTTTTGCAATTTTTAAGTTATTAACTGCATGTTTTTTTGATTTTTTCTGCATGAAAATCCGGTCTCTAGTTATAAGTAATAACCAGGGCTCGTAAGTTCATGAATCTGCATGTTTTTTTTGCTACACAGGAAAACATGCTAACTGAGATAAAAATCCGTTTCATAACGATAGTAATAATAATATGAAGTCTGATAGTGCATGTTTTTGCATGTTTTAAGTGTAAAGGCATATTTGGCATATATTCGATTTTTTACAGTCGTTAGTGCATATTATTTCATAAAAATATTTTTAGACCAATATGTATTTGAAAATGTTTCTTGTTTCTTATTTATTTTCGTGTGACTACCTAGTGTCCTAGTACATACCTATATTTAGATTTTATGCGGTTTACGTAATACCGTGTAAACGATGCAATCGCTACCACTACCATCCTCCACCGTACAAAGTCCGTCATCGAAACGAACCTGTACAGGCATGTACACGCGTGCTGCTTCTCACCAACCAGCATTTATAATTTTGTACATTGGTACAGTTTAGTTTTCTTGCACTCGCTGATGAGTTGTTTACTCGTTTAGATCTACCTGAACTCTGAAGATATGACTGCGAACGATTTACTGTATTTTAAATATGCACCTCTTACTTCAGCAGATGTAGAAAGATCCTTTTCCATGCTTAAAAACGTATTGGTAGACAATCGCCAATCTTTTAAGTTGAAATACATACATAAAAAAATCACTTATAGTACAGTGTAATTCCTAATGTAAATAGAATTTTTATAAATATTATATTGAAGTATTTCAAAATGAAATACCTAATATTTCATTCCAAATGTTTTCATTGTAAGTGCTAGAAAAGGGTGTACACAAATTAGACAAAAAATGACTGCCTAATTAAGATTTATAAAGATGATAAAGCTATTTTAACTTCACAAGTATTAATTTTGTTTTTTACCATATTAATTTTGACTGTTATATACAGGGTGTCCCAGGTCTATTTGACTAATGCAATAACTTTTTTTCTATTCAATATTTTTAAGTTTTTTTTTTTGTAATGATTTGTAGAGCCCTGCGCTATAATTTGTATATCTTATACTTTATTTTATTTTTTTACAACAAAAATAAATAATTTAAATTTTGTATTTAATATTTTTCTAATAATCCAAGATAGCTATTTCATAAATAAGTATTTAAAAACCATTTTGACGTTTAAAACTTTTAATTTGGTTAAGTCGTTAATTTTTAAACAATTTTCAAAGTATGTTAAAATTCAAATTTATTTCTTGCTTATCACTGTTACTGCTGTAGTCGATTTTCAATTGTTTTCTTCCAAGAAACAATAAATTTGTTATCATTAAAAGGTTGATAATCAATATTAAATACATACACATACTAATACGTATTTTATCATAATTTAACATAATATGATTATAATTTATAACATGATGTACCTACTATTACTTATTTTAAATCATCATCATTCATCAATATTTTATTGTTCAATCATTTAAATACGTTTAAACAAATTTAGAACATTTTGATTTTGAATTATGAAACAAATGACATGTGGTTTGAATATTAATTATAGTTATTCTGTAAGTCCTTTTTAAATTTAAAGTTAGGTTAAGTTGATATTTTATGGATCAAACACATTTTGCCGTAATCACTAAAAACCTTAAGACTTGTCTTCTCATATTTTAAGACAATTCTATTGTATTAAATTTATGAGAAATACCTAGTAATACTATGGAATTATCAGATTGAACATAATTCGTAGAAAATATTTTTGGAAATGCCTTTGAACACAGGTACATATTATCATTAGTTTGCAAGTTAAAATTATTTTATTTTACTATCTTTATAAACTTTTGGTAACTAGATACAAAAAAATCAAAAATTAAACATACATATAATAACATTTTAAATTCTCAACACTTCAAAATACTATTATCAAGAAAAATATTCAAAATTAAATATTATGTAGATTACCTATACACAGTACTACAATTGAAGATTTTAATTTAATTTGAATAGCAAAATAACATTTTTGTTAAAATGTGAGTATCATTTGTATTAAATTAATTTATACTTCAACCTAACCATTTTAATATTAATAATAAAATGAATTAAAATATTCTCACTGTTAATGAAAATATTCTAGGTGGATGTCAACATTAAAAGTATACATATTTGGTGAGAGTTCAAACAATTTCATTTTCAATCACATGCAGTTAGTTGTATAATTAATGCTTTGTACCTTGCTGTTTTAATACTACATTTGTATACTTACAATAGTTACTATTGTAACTAGTTGTATGTACCTATACATAAAACCATCAGAAGTTCAATTGTAACCAGTTCATCTTAAGTATAAAACAACATAAATCAAATGTTTCATTTTATTAAAAAAAAAATGTAAATGGTAAAATTGTAGATCATAAAAAATATTGTTAGCTGTAAGTAGATGAGTAGATATCTAATATTAGTGTTTTACATTTAGTCATTTAGTTCATCAGGAACTTTATGTATTCAATATTAACCATATTTATAGCTCTCTGTTTATATATAAAAAAAAAATAATATTAATGTAAGAATTTAATAAATACCTATAACAACTAACTTAACAGAAAAATAAGGGCATTCTGAAATAGTTTTGATTGGCTTGAAAGTGTGTAGATAAATGTTATGGATAAACACGTTACTACCTATTTCTTTAGTATTTCTCTGAATATTTCATAGTGTGTTAGTATGTTTACATAATTACTAAGAATAAAAAATAACCCATGAAATAATTAAGTTAATGATTTGAAATTGTTCGAATAGGTATTTAATGTCAACTTGTCATGTACTTTTTAAGACTAGGGACTTCAACCTTTGAGAATTTCAGAATAAAATATAAAATAAATACTAATTTTCCTTAGTTTGTTATTCATTAATAAATAAAACATAAAAAAACATTTTCATACTATAAATTAAAAATATATCTAACATTATCTTGGTTTTTATATAAAATGTAAGTTGTAATTTATTATATCTATTTTTATTTTTACTATAAAAAATTACAGAAAAAATATAGTTGCAACACTTAATTGTTGTTTTATTGCAGATCTCTTTGTATTAGAAAATTAATACAAAGCTTAATTGAAATCCCTTTTAAGATTTATATATTGCCAGAGTTCACGTTAATAACAGATAAAATCAATAATTTTCTACATGGCATAATATGTGACATTTAATATCCTTCTGATGGTTAAATTGTTTGAAACCCTTAAGAGTGTATTGTTTTATACATGAATACTCTGCTAGTTGCAAACCATTGCGTAATATTATAATTATACTTCTATTTGTTTTGAACATTTAGCCAACAAATTGTTAACTTATATTATAGGTGTCGGTTATTTTTTTTTTCTTCAGCTAGCGTCACTAGTGAAAGAACCTTATACATACATGTATAGCAGAGAATGTTATTGAATGACAATAAGTAAATAGCTGAAAGTAAGTTTTTTACTTAGTCTGGAGATATGTAGGTAACAATTAAAAAATAACTCAACATTTTACTTTAATTCTTAATTATTTATATCATCATCAACTTCATCATCAGAAATAATATTTACTGACATATTTTTACTGCCAGTATTATCGTTGTATTTTTTTTTGTATTGTACCCAGCAATTAGGAGGGGAAGAATTTTTGTCTACGCCCATCTTGCGGTCATACACACAACATTTAATCTAAAATAATCATAATTAATAATATAGAGACTAAATATTTTAGCTACTTCAAATTTTTCTAGTTACTTGATTATCTTTACACCAGTATTTTTGGCGTTTTAGAGCCAAATCTATTTCTTTTTTTCTTCCAGTGTCACAATAATCAGTTTTTTATGAATGGTGGCTAAGTCTGAATGCTTAGCACACCACCATGATTCACACTAGAAGAATAATTTTATTTAAATAACTTATCATAATTTATGTAAAGAAATATAGGGTTATGTTTACTTTTTTGTCATATATCTCTTTGATATACCCATAATTTTTTATGTCGGTCATCATCTTCTCATTCACATTTTTTTCCAATTGAGGTTTTTGCTATAATAATTTAATTATAAACAATTTCATAATTAATTCTTTGTTAGTAAATATTTTAATTTTAAGTTCTGTATTTGTAAACATTTTTATAATTTGTTATTTATTAAGTTTACTAAAATTAAATAATGTAAATTTTATTTAAAAATGCAGTGTATTGGGGTTCAACTTATTCCTGAAATTGAGACATGATTATATTGTATATTTTTTTAATTAGGTACACCAATTATTTATATGGTATTTAGATTATTATTTATTTGTTTTAGCTTAATTTAGTATATTAAATGAATATTATTAGAAAAATTTACTATGTTATGTCTTATAGTCGTGAAAAAATGTTTTTTACTCTCAAAATTGTGATGTGCATGCATTGTAAAAAAAATGTTACCCCTCCCCTCCCCCAAATATATTCAGTTTTGACCTTGTAAATTTTTATTGTGTATATGATACATTACTGTTTTTAATGTTAATGCCATTATATCTTTTTCTAAAGATATATTTATTTCTGCTGACAAATTCAGCTCTTTTTGTGTGTCTAGTTTCTTTTTTTGCTCTTCCTCCGCCAGAACTTGAAGAGCTCTTAAATTAGTTGTATATTCTTTTTTTTGAAGTCCCTATAATTTTGTTTTAAAATATACAAGTATAATGAAGTATAATTTATTTATTTATCATGATTTTATTATAAATCATTTTAGTTACCTGAATATTGTTCAGTTTTTTAATATCATCCGACAACTGACTATTGTTTAATTCTAATTCATTATTTTTTAAGCACTCCAGTTCATATTGCCGAGATAAATTAAAATTTTTCTAAAAGTAAAACCAAACTTTTGTGATTGTTTGAACTTAAAAACTGTTATAAATTAATTGTAACATCCTATGTATAAAAGTAGTTTTTACAGTTGCTAAATACTTGTTTAAGAGATATGTTATTCATACAATATTTTTTTTTAATACATTATTGTAAATAATTGTTTAATATATTACCTGTTGTAACTCTTCATTTTCTAAAACCAAATCCCTGCACATATCTTTATATTTTTTATATTTTTTAAAAATGTCTGTTTGGTCACTTGAGTAAGTAGAGCCCAAATCGGAGCGAGACAAACGATAACTACTCATGATGAAAGTATTTATTAGTTAATATGAAATACACTAGCTCATACAAAATGTAAACCTCGAATGATCAATTATAATATTATATGAATTGGTAATTACTGGTTTTATTCATATGGTTTCATTAATTATTTACATACCTATTCTAAAACTAAACTATTTTAATGATCTTAATTGCATATTTGAATAATCTATAAATATTTTATAATTAAATGTGATGTTAATGGGTATTAAATGAACCAGTTTATGTATGATTTTTGAAATATAAAATTCAATATTTTTTATTTTTATCTTTCTTAAATATGCCTACTATTTATAGTAATTTAGAGTACCGTGATATGTTAAAAGTTTTTTATGAAAGTGGAGGAAAAAGTACAGTAAAAGCTTCTCGTCTGTATTTACAAAAATTTCCAGAAAGGAAACAGCCATCTAAAAACACATTTTGTAATATAGAAACAAAATTACGTAATACAGGTAAAGTTTTTATTATCAATAAAATTTCCTATAAAATTAATATAACAAATTATGTACCTAAAACCTAATACATACATGTATAATTCAGTTATTATTATACAAATTTTAAATTAAGATATACATTAAAAAATAGTCTTTTTAGGTCGTTTTCCAAATGGTTTCAAACCAAAAAAAATTTATGTTATTGATGAAGAACATACAGTGAATGTCTTGGCAGCTTTCAGCAGTGATCCTCATGCATCTGTCAGGTCGGTAGCTAAAGAAATGGACATCAGTCGTAGCTCTATACATCGTATATTGAAGAAAAATGATTTCCATCCATACAAATTGCATTATGTACAAGGATTGAAACCCTTTGATCCAGATAGAAGGCTTCAATATATTTCAAAAATGATTTGCCTTCATGACCACAATAATAATATTTTGAAAAAAATATTATGGACTGATGAAAGCTGTTTTAATAATAATGGTATTGTCAATCGGCATAATTCTCATTACTGGAATGAATCAAATCCATTTTGGACATGTGAGTCCAATGCACAAGTTCGCTGATCTACCAATGTGTGGTGTGGTATAATAAGTGGTTATTTGATTGGACCTTATTTCTATCATGGCACACTAACTGGCCAACGTTATTTAGACTTTTTGACTAATACACTACCAATGTTATTAGAAAATATTCCATTAAATCTCCGAGTAAATATGTGGATTCAGCAAGACGGTGCTCCACCACATAACTCGAATATAGTCCGTGATTATTTAAACACAAATTTTCAATCGAGACGGATAGGAACTAGAGGTCCACTAAATTGGCCACCACAATCTCCAGATCTAACACTACTCGATTTCTTTTTGTGGGGTTACTTAAAGGACAAAGTATACTCCCAACAGTCAACATCGTTAGATGATTTAAAACAACGCATAATTGATGTGTGTAACTCTCTTACTTTTGAAATGTTGGAATCCACGACAACTGGAATTCTGGAACGGTATGAAAGATGTATAATGAAACATGGCACACACTTTGAAAATTATTCATAGTTACTACTAAGTAGTTACTAGTTAGGTATATTGTTCCATAATATTTAATTTGTTATATTATTTAATGTTAAGAAATAAAACTGAACTTATAGTTGAAAAATTAAATTTACAGAGTTACATTTTACTATTTCTTACAATTTAGTATCAATTGTTTAGTATCAACATCCATGGTAAGCATCACGTGACCTTGTTTAATAATGATAAAATACAATAATGTATAATAATATTATGTAATGACTTATGACCTACCTTTTAATGATAACAAATTTATTGTTTCTTGGAAGAAAACAATTGAAAATCGACTGCAGCAGTAACAGTGATTAGCAAGAAATAAATTTGAATTTTAACACACTTTGAAAATTGTTTAAAAATTAACGACTTAACCAAATTAAAAGTTTTAAACGCCAAAATGGTTTTTAAATATTTATTTATGAAATAGCTATCTTGGATTATTAGAAAAATATTAAATACAAAATTTAAATTATTTATTTTGTTGTAAAAAAATAAAATAAAGTATAAGATATACAAATTATAGCGCAGGGCTCTACAAATCATTACAAAAAAAAAAACTTAAAAATATTGATTAGAAAAAAAGTTATTGCATTAGTCAAATAGCAGGACACCCTGTATATAAAAATTAAAAAGAAAAATTACTTCGTTTAAAATACTTTTAAAATGTATGGATTTATTCTTATTATTTTAAAATTTGATTATGATTTTTTTACATATTGTATATTTGTGTTTATATGCATATTTTGAGTGCATAATTTAAAAATGTTGGGGCATATAAATGCATATTTTCGAACTTTTTACTGCATATTTTGACAATTTTTAGTGCATGAATGCATGCTTATTTATTCATTTTTTAGTGCATGAAG
This sequence comes from Periphyllus acericola, assembly GCA_949715065.1. Classification (NCBI taxonomy): domain Eukaryota; kingdom Metazoa; phylum Arthropoda; class Insecta; order Hemiptera; family Aphididae; genus Periphyllus; species Periphyllus acericola. The sequence goes on from OX454264.1 coordinate 61,794,220, forward strand.
TTACGAGCCCTGGTAATAACCAATGCTAAAGTTTATTTTCTGTGATTTTTCCTATGAAATTACGAGTCCTATAACCGAAGCGGTGAATCTTTTAAGTTCTAACTAAATTATTTTTATAGATCCGGATAGTTTCAGGCAATTTTGAGTCTAATAAGTGCATGAACCTTATATCCATGAGTCTTATAAGCAGTGTCTACTGTATAGTTAATTCAAAATGTATAAAAATCTAAATAGTATAAATATTAAAACATGGCATTAACTGCCCTTTATTATTAATTACTTATTATAATTAAATTAATTTATTTGGATGCATGATATTTTTAGGATTTTGGGGATGGTGGTGCATTTCCGGAAATTCAAGTTGCTCAGTATCCATTACAAATGGGAAAAGAAAATAAAGAATCCGATTCTAATGCTTTAGCATTACAGTTAACATCTGATGGTAAAGTCAAGTATGATGTGATTGCTCGACAAGGCCACAGAAAAGATAAAGTGATATATTCAAAATTGTCTGATATGCTACCAACTGAGGTGATTAATGAAGATGATCCATTGCTACAAAAACCTGATTCAGACGAAGTTGCAGATTTAACTGATAAGACTAGATCTGCACTTGAAAAAATAACCAATGCCAAAGTATTAGCTGCACTGCCTGTACGGGCTGCTGACAAACTGGTAAATATTATTATTTTATTATATTTTATTATTTTAATTTATTTATGTTTTTATTCCAGGCTCCTGTTCAATGGTTCCGATATACTCCTTCAGAACAGGGAAAAGAGTATAATTCAGGATCAAAGCAACGTGTTGTACGATTAGTTGAAGCACAAAAAGATCCCATGGAACCACCCAAGTTCAAAATTAATAAGAAAATCCCTAGAGGTCCTCCATCGCCACCAGCTCCTTTAATGCATTCACCTACTAGAAAAACATCTGTGAAAGAACAAAAAGAATGGAAAATTCCTCCATGTATATCCAATTGGAAAAATTCTAAAGGTTACACAATTCCTTTAGATAAGCGTTTGGCTGCTGATGGTCGTGGTTTACAACAAAATCATATAAATGAAAAATTTGCAAAATTAGCCGAATCATTATACATAGCAGATCGTAAAGCTAGAGAAGCTGTAGAAATGAGAGCACAATTAGAAAAGAAAATGGCTCAGAAAGAAAAAGAAAAGAAGGAAGACCATCTGAGAGCAATGGCTCAAAAAGCAAGGGAAGAAAGAGCTGGTATAAGATTACCAGGTGCTGCAAAGAATGATGAATCCCGTGAACGTGATCAATTGCGTTTAGAACGCCAGAAAGAAAGAGCTCGTGATCGTAATCTTGCTCGTAATGCAGATAATCGCAAGACCAAAGTAATGAGGGATCGAGATATTAGTGAACAAATTGCTCTTGGGCTACCAGCAATCTCTAGGAAAACAGGAGAAACCGAATATGATCAAAGATTACTTAACACAACATCTGGCATGGATACTGGTTTTGGAGATGACGAAGAGTATAATGTTTATGACAAGCCTTGGCGTGGAAATAGTTCTTTGGCTCAACACATATATCGTCCATCAGCCAACGTTGATAAAGATGTTTATGGAGGAGATTTGGACAAAATTGTTAAGACTAACAGGTTAGATTTTTATTTCTCAGTAATTAAATTCCAAATACTTTTAATTAAAAACTTGAGGATAATAAATATTTTGAATTATATGTACATATAAACTAGATATGTGACAAAATTAACTCTGGGTTTGGAATTTTAATGATTAGACTTATGGGAAATGTATACATTTTTTTTTAATTATAATCTTTTTATTTAATTTAATTTTAATCTTTTTTTAATACATAAATGAACATTTGAAAATTAAATTTTTTATTTTGTTATTAAAACTGTTGAGTCTTAATTACACCAATGTACAATAATTATTGTGCAATGTTGTTTTTTACTTTTAAGGCATGATAGTTAAAATTGAAACTGAAATTCAGTTTTTGATTACTTGTTAAACCTATTTTCAAATAAATACTCAAAAGTATAGCTTTTCAATTTTATTTTATTTTAATTTAAATTTTTAATCATGAAAATTTGATCAAACTATTTAATTTGGTGTTGAGACCAATTTACTAAAATAATTTTTTTCTTTTTGGTGATTTTAGATTTGTACCAAATAAAGAATTTAGCGGTACTGATCGTGATCCTAAAGCTAGTGGTCGGTCTGGTCCAGTTCAATTTGAAAAACATCAACAAGAAGAAGATCCGTTCGGTTTGGATCAGTTCTTGACACAAGCTAAGCATGCATCAAAAAGATTACAATCCCAACAACAACCAGAACGTGAAAAACGTCACAGAAGAGAATAATCTAACCATTTGTGACTTAAAGGCTACTGCATTTTTCACTGAAATTAATTTTATTATGTTGTTCAACTGATATGTATTAATATATATTATTTGCATCATGTAATAAAAACTATAATCACAAATAAAAGTAATTTTCAGAATAGTTCATTTCAAAAAATTTAAGTGCACTAATTTTCTTTTTAATTCCGGTTTTTAAATTATTTACTTAAATCATTACATGTCATTTAATTTTAAAAAAAAATGAGTTCTATATGATTTATTAATAAATTTATTATTGATATTTTGTTCAATGTTGAATTTCTTTTGTAGATCATAAATTAGGTTTAGATAATTAGATTTTTTAAAATAGTTTTGGCTAAGAATAATATCTTGTATTCAAAGTTTGCTGGTGAGTATTCTAACAAAATCTTTTGTTCAAAAAAATATTAAAAATACCTTAATAACAAGTGATCAAACGTTATTATAACATAATATATGTTTTTGGACTTGAAACAAGAAAAAAATTTTCTGACCAATTTTTGCGTATCCCAACTCGTTCCCTAAACAACAGAACAAAAATTAACAAAAGTAATGCATCAATTATTTGATAAAATCTTTACTCCCAATGGTATTTTGGGGTTATTGCTTTGGTCATTTAAAGTGTGTAAAAATATTTATTTAATTTGTATTAATAACCATTGAAATTATTATTTTTTGTTATTCGAGTTTGAAAAAAAAAGTAAAGATTAACATGAGGCTTTCAATTATTATAATTCATAACTTTTAAATTTATGTTAATTAACCTTATTTAAAGGATGCCATACCCGCATGCATTTTCTCTGTCTTACTAACGTACAACATAGAAAATGTGTCCAGTAGAACCTATTTTGTGTAGTTAGCTTTAATATTATAGTAAACTGACCTATTATTGAACTTACAAGGGTATAACATCAGATAAATTTTTGAAGAGATTTTTCTTTCTTTTACTTGAGGAATGATCACTCCAGTTTTTATGTACAACACTCAAAAAAAAACTTTTTTAAATAAGTTATCATCTGATCTTAATTGAGATATGCTCAGTTTTAGTGATTTGATCATATTTAGAGAATTGAATAGATCTAAATCCTTAGCTTGGAGATATGAATTATCTTTAACCATGAGTAATAAAAAAGGATGTAGCATATTTAGTGCAAAAATGAATTCAAATGTTTGTAATTGCATCAGTAAACCTCTTGACTTTGATCTAACATCTGGAATTTTAGTTGTGTCGCAGATCTTTTGGATTGCAGAGAAAATGGCCAAATAATTATTTTTTACTGCGGTGACAGCTTCAAATCGACACGCCCGTCGTATTGTAGAAATAGATTTTAGAGTTTTAAGAGTTAAATTTATTTATTTTATTATTTATTCTAATGTAGCCCGTCGAATACAACTACCTTCTATAAATGAGTACAAAAATTGTATTGTACCAAAGAAATCAAAAACTATTCAATTCTAATTCGATGATAACAAGGGAAGCATTATGAATAATTGTAATAGATATTAAAAGTCCACATGATGAAAATCAAAAAATTTAATATGAAATCAGAATCTAAGAAAAAAAGTTTGTATTATTATGTACCGCAATTTATAATGTAAGTTAGATCAAATTTCGCAGGTCATGTGCATGACAGGCAAGACCCGTAGGCACGCCTATACCACGATTTATTTACATTTAAAATGGATTAAAAAAATTACATAAACGTCATTGCGGTTTGGTCAGGAGTCAAGAATCCCGAATTCCTGAGAACATAAATAAAAAATAATACGATAACAATTAATACCTAATTGTAATGACTGGTACAACCGCAGTTATAATCATTGTCATTGGTCGCAACTCACGAGTAACTGCAGTTCACAAAATATAATAAGTTGTTTATAATAAAAACGTTTATTTTTTAACTTCAATACCATTGGTGTCATTTGAGGGGCATGTATTTCCTATATTTTTCGGTGGCACACTTAACACAGACTTATATTTATATAGATTTGTTTTAAATATCAAGCTCTTATATTAATACCAAAATTATTGTATAGCAGTAAATTACTTTAGTAACATAAAATTGTGTGTTTATTAAGGTACAATTTTTCTAAAAGAAATTGGTATAAATTCAAATATACTAAAAATATTTTTAAATTATCAAACCATTTAACAAAATAAGAAATGGAAATTTGTTGTAATACAGTCATTATTTGCTTGTAAAAATCGAAAAAATGGAAGGGCCATTCGGAAATTTGGGGAACTTGGCACTACAGGCTTTCAATTTATAGCAGACCAAACAAGCCATCCGAGTTATACCAGTGCGAGTTTAAAAATGCTTATACTCCAATTCTTGGGAAAGTGCATGTTTCTTGATTTCATGTGCAACTTATGTATATTTAATAATTTCTAAATAAAATCGGTTTAAGTAAATGTATTTTAAATAAAACTCAACTTTATTTAACGTAGGTATTTATTGTTATCGTTGTAATCGACTTTTTATTAACGACAAATGTTGATATACATGTTTTTATATATTATAAATTAATTTTTTCTTATTTTACATAGGTATTTTGTTTTTGTGCATGTCAATAACAAATAAGATGATTCTTTTATTGACATTTTCAATAATTTAAACTTAGCTCCTATAACTTCCGAGCTCTGAATTCATAATGCTACCTATCAGAACCAGGCCTCGGTCTGTTCTCATATCTCATGCGTATCGAGCAACATTTTCAACGGTAATAATACTATGCACTTCGGTACCCCACTTACACGTTCTCCCGACGGACACATTACGCGAATTAATATATGTATTTACTAATTACTATTTAATAAATTATAATACGCAATGTGTCATCGTTCTTTTTTATCGGAACTGTTTGGCTTCCGACGTGATAAGGGTTATCAGTTGCTATAGCAAGACACTTTTTCTCTTTGTAACAAGCCGCCACCATGGGGCAAGGGGTCGTTGACTCGCCGCTTATCACTTATGCGGTGAGGGTAAACAATGAACGTAATATCGTCAGCATCGTTAATTTTAATACATATTCTATTATAATTTGTATTGACCGCAGGCGGAGATCATGTTCAGGTGTCCTCGAAAAATTCGCCCTGGACACGTAGTCCCGGAATCCATCATCGTCGACATCGTCAAGTAGCGTCATCCGAAACGGGAACAGAGCGACGATTTCGTTTCGACTGTTTCGAGTGTGCGGACGTAACTAGAGAGGGGTAGGTCGTAGGTAAGTCTCTCCTGCCGGGATCTCGCAATATATTATTATTATTATTATTATTGATTAGTGCTTTCGTACCAGCTTTCGTCTGGTGGGCGGCGGCGCACGCCTCCCCTCCAAATAAAACCGTCCGGACTTAAAAAAAAACCATCGCAACCTATCGGCCGCGTTCGGATACGAACTTCGGCACGGCCGCCGCGGTACCGCCCTATAACCAACGCGGTGGAACCGTTAGGTTTGCGCAGAACTGGTGTGGTGTTCTCTTCTCCTACGGGAGAAAATAGACGCACAACAGTTGCTTCCATTGCTTACACTGTTTACGGCGGTTGACGCGTACACTATAAGGGCATTGTCACCGCCGCCCACCCGTCTACTACGATTGCGGCGGCACCGTTGTTGGCATTCGTCGTTGCTCGATATTCTCACCACACGAAATTCGATAAAAATTTAAAATATCGCATCCGTTTCATGTCCCGTTCTAAATAATTGTCACCAAAATTATTTTCCTGCCCGTTACTATCGTGCATCTTGAAAATGAATCACGAGAAGTATTACGAAAACCACTCGAATCGCCGATAACGTACGTAATAATATTTTAACAGTACCACCATTTCATCACGTTCATCTTCTTTTTTTTTTAATGATTATTTATTTATTTCGCCTTTGTTGTAGTAATAAATAATTTATATTAGATAATAAAGCAATTTCTCGATCAATATCCAACTATATATTGTAAGTTTGTGCAGGCTATTGGTTTACTGATCTTTCGCACACGCAATAAAATTATATTTTGATCAAAACAATAGCTTTTGGCCTTTATATCGCTAAAAAAAAAACAAAATTAATATTTTTGCGTGTCGTATTTCAGTGTACCAAATTAAGTTCGTCAAATGTTCAAGAGTGACGTACAAGAACTGCTATACAACTCAATACATCATGTCGTCTAAAACACACGATTCTTCAAATTCAAATACTGGTAATGTATCCATTTACGTCCTCAGAAAAACCATGCCACCATTCATTTCATATTACTATTTACTTTGCTTAATCGATTTTTTGAAAGAATTAGGACAAATGGATATTCTTCCAATTTTTGTCTTTGTTTAAGTCAAACGGACCATTTTTTCAGTTTTGAGAGTAGTGTTCATATGATGTGACATGTGAATTATAATAAGTTACAAATCTAATTTATTATTTTTTCGTATGTTATAGATGTACCCAAATTACAAAAGAAATATTTTTGTACTTATTGTCAGGATGAAATCACAAGTGTTCCTTGTCAGTCCAATACTGCTTATAATTCAAAGACTATTTTTATTCGTTGTGCAATATGTGATGACATGTTTTTTTGTTTAATGGTAATTTTTTTAATATTTATCTAAATATTTTTTATGAATTGTATGTAATAATAACAAATTTACCTATACGTTTAAGCCAGTTATTAATTATTTTATTTTTTATGTTACTATTATTATACTGTAGTTAAAAAATCAAATTTTAAATAATTTTTTTCAAAATTCATCCTATGTATATAATATATTTTATTTAATTTAATTTCGGTAAATAATTTGTAGTTTTTGATGGAAAGATTTTGTTTAGTTTCAATGACATTTTAAATCTTGTGTTTATATGAGTTAAACATCCAAATATATATTCACATTTCCAGTATTGAATAATTGTAGTATTTAATCTTATATAAAGAGCAGATATTTCCTTGTTAACAGTACAATTTGAAAAACATAACTAATTTTTGTAATGCATTATGAAAATACATAGTTATTAATTACCTGTTGTGTTTACCATAAATCAAATTTAAGTTTAAGATTTCTGCACTAAAATAATATTTATTTTTAATTTAAATTTTGTATTAATTGCCTATGATCTTAGTGTTTTTCCAGTGGAGCAGAAATTGGAAAGCACAAGAACAATCACGATTATAAATTAATTGTTAGTATCAAGTACAAATATATAATTGTTTATTTTGACATATTTTGAAATGTTTTTTGGTTATTATAGACATTTTCCAAATCAAATTTATTTGCAGTTAAAGTGTTGAGTGCTTTAGAAGAATGGGTTTCCGAAGATACTGAAAAATATCTCAATACCAAAAGACTTGTACTTAGCTGGAAAGATGTTGCTAGTGTAGTTGGATCTGAAAATCCTGAAGGTATTTTGCAAAGAAAAATGGCTATGATTACTTATATTACAAATAATAATAAGTAGTGTACAAACAAAATGTAAAATATCTTTTAAACATTTTATTTATTTTCACTTTTGAAAGATTTATATATCTACTCAGTTTAGTCATACGAGATCAAATTTAATAAAACTATTGTTTACATACCTTCAATAATTGTAATATTTTATTTTGAATTTGGTATTGCTAAATATTACTATATATTTATGTAACTAACCTTCTCTTTTTTAAGTGTCTAATTTTAAAAAATATTTATGTTTTATTTTGTATTTCCAAAATTTAAAAAAAATATTTCTATTAATGATTTGTATATTTTACTAGTGTACATTTTTTATAGTTATCCAACTATTTTTATTTTTTTTATTATTATGTGGCAGTGATGTGTAATTTATCTAGTTTGCTAGTTGCTTATTAAACTACGGAAAAGTCAATTTTTCTGGTAACATATATATTACGTTAATTGTTCAATAAATTAAGTAATTTAAATAAGTTTTAGTGATCTTCAAATATTTACCCATAACAGTATAAACTTTTAGGTGTACGTTAAATATATTTAAAATTGAATGATATTGTTAATATTCTTAAATATTTCTTATGCCAAAAATTACATTCTACATAATTACTACTATATATTATTATTAACAAATATATTTTATTTTATTTTAGAAGTGAAGAAAGAGTACTATCAAAATTTTGTTGATGGACAATTAGGCAGAAATGTTATTAAACTAGTTAATAATTATACGGGTCATCGTTCAATTGTGACATTAGATCAAGCCTTAAAAATGAAATGTTTTGAAAGTTGCCCTACTTATTTCCCTACAAGTAAAGTAAGTATGTCTTTTGAAGTTTTGAATACTGTTAGAATATGTATTTTTACTCATACAGCTTGATAATCATTTAAATTATATTGTTGAATTATTAAAGGATTAAGGTCTATTTACACATAACCGTTCCGTATCCGGCGTTTTAAATTTGTTTACTTGTTATGAAATGGGCATGTTTACACATGTCCGTACCGTCCGTGTCCGTAATTTTAGATTTGTCGGAGACAATGTTTTGGGGAATTTCACTGATACGGATATGAAAAATACGACACTGAACAGGCACGGACCACGGACACGGAACGGTACTGTGTAAATCCAAAGCAATGATACTGAACGGACGGCACGGACACGGAACGGTTATGTGAAAATAGACCTTTATGTTGTAGATCGATTATGAATAAAATAAACTACACTAATTAGCAAAAATAAGTAATGTTTTACTAATACATACACATAGTTAATACCATAATGAAGTGACCGCAGTGTCTGATGAGTCAGTTTTATATTCATGTGACCTATCGACCCTGTTATTGTTATTCTACGTTTCTACACTTCTTATATTTATAAATAGACAACATTATATGCCAATGTAATATCACACGTGTGTTATTTTCATTTATAAATAGTTAATATAGTATGCTGAATATGATGTAGCAATTATACAATACAAGCTGTCCCGACACGGCGTTGCCCGCGTATAATTATAGCTTTGAAAAAATTAGGAGAGTGTTCAAGTATAGACACGTCACATACAGCTTTTCAGCTTTCAAATTCCATTAATAATTCAGTTTTTATCAAAGCTTTACATGTGATTGAGAAGTTGTTTTCTTTAACTTTACCACTATCTATAGCACTACAAAAAGTTAATATTGATTTGTCATATTGTTATGAGCGAGGAACAGATGCATGTCAAATTTTTAAAGAAATTCGAAAAAATGCCGATGATGAGTTTAAACAAATATTTTTTAATTCAGAAGAATCTATGTTAGAAGGAGTTATTGAAGTACCAAGAACTGTAGGTCGACAAACAGCACTTAACAATATTCTACGTGGTTTATTCGTGTACCGCACGAAAATAACTAACCAAACTCAATTGGTGTGTTGCAATCGCGGGTCGCCGATTACCTGCGACTGGTTTAATTACCACCAGTTATAAAATTGATCATTATTGTGGAATTACTATTAGCACTATCAAATATCAATACACTGATAAACAGCGATTAACAGTCGGGAAAAAAATACATATATAACTATATAAAATGTACACAAACTTTTAAAAAACTCCCTTTTACCCTCTTAGAGTTAGAATTTTTAAAAATCCTCTCTTAGTGCACCCCTACATTGCTCAAGGAACCTTTGTACAAAATTTCAAGTCTCTAGCCCATAAGGTTTTTTCCGCGCATAGGCAGAATTAAATTTACCTCCTAATTTACATAGGTATTGATATTTTACCCTATAAAAACCCTCCACACCTCATATAAAAAATTATCATTAATAAAATAAAAACATAAAATCAATACTTTATGTATATTATTATTAATGAATGAAAACTCCTTAAGCATATTACAAAAAAAAAAATACAAACAAATAATTATTTTTCATATTCTTCAGATTATAGTCTTACGTTTTGATTTTTTTTTCGCAAAGTCTTCAATGATGTCGTCATATGATAACTGATTCCTTAATTCATGTTCAATACTTAGTATAGCAAGTGCATTTAATCGATCATGTGACATCGTAGATCGGAGATAATTTTTTATTCTTTTCAAGCAAGAAAAGGGACGTTCAGCTGAACAGTTAGTCACCGCAGTATATGTAGATGTATATATTCTGAGTGCTATTATGATGTTGGGATATATTGAAATTAAGTTTTTTTCATGTAAAATTTGAAGAAGTTTAGGAACATTTTTTTGCTAATCGTCAGCAAGTTATATTATGTGTGCTTTTAAATGTAGACATTCATTGATTAATTCATTTAAATCCATATCATCGTAGTATATTTCATTAAGTTGTGTAGCTCCTTTAACAATATCATCGTGTGAATATGTGATAGACTTTCGAGCATGGCAATAAAAGCAAATGGAAATTTTGATACGCAGCTCTTCTCTTGTTAAGTTCATTCAATAAACGATCTAAAATTACTAAAAAGGTATCAATTTTAAATTTTTCTCTTCCAGAAGTAATTAAATCATTATGTCGAGTTTCACCATAAAAAATTGATTTAATTTTTTTACAAGTTTTTAAATCTTTATATTCTTTTGTAACAGATTTTTCAATTGCTTTTCTTTCAAATTCATCAACATTTTCACGAGTATTTGTAATAAGTTTAATTAAAGAATCGTAAAGCTCAACCACGAGACCTCAATCTATTTCAACTTTTTGTAACTTCTCACTAACTACATTTAATCTGTTCAATAGAAAACCCCATAGGCCATAATATAGACATAAAGCAAGTCTCTAATGATTCGAGTTTATGTAATAGTCCTTGTGATTCGTTTCGAGTCATATTATTTTCTGTAGTAGCATTCATTATATATGTTAAGGCATTGATAATTTCAGACCAATTTTCATTAATACTCAAACAAGTAAATGTTGGATGTTTCAACGTATGAGTTCCCGGTTTCAAATTATTACTGAGTATTTCCCAACGATGAGTTGAAATAGTAAAAAACGTAAACAAATGTTGCATTAATCCAAAATATTTAACTGCTTCTTTTGAACTATCTACAGCGTGCGGTCCAACTAAATTTAGCGAATGTGCCGCACATGGAACAAAATATATTAAAAACAAGAAATAGCCAAAGATTTTGGAATTCCAACGAGTACATTGTCTACAATAATAAAAAATAAAGATGTAATTTTAAAAAACTTTAATGAAAACAACTCAAAAAAAATTAAACTAGGAGAATACTCTGATTTAGAATCTTGTTTATTAAAATGGTTTGAACAATGTCTTGACAGAAAAATTCCAATAAATGGACCCATTCTACGAGAAAAAAATTATTTAAAAATAAAAACATGCTTTTAAAAAGTTTTTGATAACTCGAAATTTTTAGTAAGTCGAATTTTTTTCCCCCTTGAACTTAGTTACAGGGAGTCGACTGTATATATATTGTTATTTGTCATATATTTCTGTTACACCCTGTATACCATTTTAGAACCTACACATATAGTTTCTTATACTTTATAACTAATAATATTATTTCATATATTATACTCGTATTATTGCATGTTTTTATATTTTATATTTAAAAATAATATCTCAACGTAGTTTTTGGGTTACACCAAAAAAAAATTTGCCGCCTTAGGCTTTAGCCTACACAGCCTAAACGGTAATACAGCCCTGTATATAGATTAAATTATATTCAACAGATATTATGATCTGTCAACTTTGGTCCAACCATACTTCAAAGTCAGTACTCATGGAATGATAATTGTTAAAAGAATATCATCTGAGAAATTTATGTATGACATTAACTTGTTTAAACTACTCATTACTTTTGTAACCACAATGATGTAAGATTAAACAAATATAATTTTCAAAATGTTAATTTTTTTTTAATTCCAAGAGAAATGTATTAGGCATTTGTTTAATTACCACTGTTTAGTTATAGCATCAAAAAAACGTTTAAATAGTAGAAATAACTCAATAAATTTGATGAATCACTTCGGTATCTAGATTTTAAATTGTATGTACATTTTATTATTAAATACATAACTTCTGGAAATATTATCCAAAATGGCAAAAGAAAAACATTTGTGAAAACTGATGTTTATATATTATGTATGATTATGATCATAATTTTTTTTATGAAAATTTGATAATTTATAGGATGACACTTATCTATCTTGTTCTAAATATTTGTTTTATGTAGAATAAGTTAAATTAATATTTATTTAATTATCATTTTATCTATTTAATAATAGTAACTGATAATTATTAAAGTAACTGAAACTTTTGATATTTATTAAGTTTTTGATAAATTCAAATATTATGATGTTATATACTGATTAGTCTATGAATCTAATTTAAGGTGACATACTATCAGTTGGTTTTATTAATTTGTTTAATTGTTATTTACGTGTTTTACAGTACATAAGATTTCCAGACGATAAAGATAAAGAAGATGGTTATGTGATTTATAAGGAATCATATAATGAATTTAATAAAGATGAGGTAAAACATTAAAATAATTAGATTTACCAACATAATAACATAATATTAGATATACCATTATTATCATGTGTAATATATTATATTATATTCATGGTATTTTATGACTTTATGTGACATAAATAATATACATTTGTAATTATAAGTATACACTAGTAAATGTACAATATACTTAGATATAATATTAAAGTGAAATAAGAAAATTGATTATTGTTGGATATGGTATAATAGAAATTGTATTTATTGTCCTATAAAACTGTGTAAATGTCACAAATGTCATAGTAGTTGTACATTCATGCCTAATACTGTGCACACGAGTCAATAAACATGATACCTAAGTAATATTTGCCAACTTTTTCACAACTTTTATTATATTATACTATTAACTATACAATATCTTAAGCCATATTAATATAACTTCTATTAATATTCTTAATTGTTTTGTTATTATATTATAGGAAATAACACTCTATGAGCAGAACTCGCTTGATAGTTATCAACTTCAATTATTATTACAATGTACTAGCGAGTTTGGGTATGGTAACTGGGAGGCTATTTCTAAACTGTATAATGCCATCATACATGTGGAATACCCTAAAGGAAAACGGAATTATCTATCAGCAAAAAGTGATTTTATTTAAATTTTTTGTATATTATTATGTATAATTCTGTAATACCTACACACAGTGTTGGAAAAGAACGCGTTCCTTGAGGAATGTGTTCCTTTTATAGGAACGAAGCTCGGAACGCGTTCTATTTAAAATATAGGAACGAGGAACGGGAAAGAGTTCCTATTTTGAAGGAACTTGAAAGAAAATTTCCGTTCCTCAAATAATGAAAAAAAAAAAAAATAGTTATTTTTAACACGTTGAGTGCCACAGTATTTATGAAGGGCATATAGTGTTTCCGCTCCAAAACTGAGCCGCGACGCCGTCGGTCGACTACGTGTCGACACCGCGTCGGTTCCGTGCGCCATGGACCAATAAACGAAATACGTTCTCGAAATATTGATGTGTTTTATAAATAATTTGTAATACCAAATAATAATTTTGTCGTAGACAAATGGAAATCAAATTAAATATATAATAAACGGTATGTAAAAATATGAATATTGGGTATACCATAGTCTGCGAACATAAATATACACTTATTGTTATTAATGTTATTATACATCCGAGCAAGATACACCTGTAGATTAAATAAACTAATTCTATTTCGTCAGAATATTATAGTAACAACGAAAATAATAATATGATATTAATATATTATTATCGGAAATAGCACAGCCGCGTAATCGGCATCGCCTCGCCGTCGTCGTCATTCGGGGAAAATTAATTAAAACTTATATCTGATATCATAATCATACGTTTAGCAAATTAGTTCTTCTTAAACAAAACAAAATGTCAGTATAAAAATATTTTTTCATCATTATTATAAATAAAAATAATATATAAATATTTTGACTAAGTAAATTGATGAATTGTTTTTTTCATTCTTCATTTCCATTTTGTAGAATAGTTCATACTTCACATTATATATTTATATTTTATATTGATTATTAAATTATAAACAATTCTAAGTGAAGGAGTGCATTTTTAGTCAAAATAATAAACTTTTTACTAGGGAAAGTTTCAAGTCTACGCAATACAACTTTTGAATTATAACAAATAAACCTAAGACAAATCATTTTTGTTAAAAATCAATGCTTCTAGAAAGGAGTGAGTTAACCAATTTCAATGGTGGTCAATTGTGTTTTTTGTGAAAAATTTTTAAGTCAGAAATAATCGGTTAACTCTCTTGGTCCGATTATTTCTGACTTAAAAATTATTCGCAAAAAACACCATTGACCACCACTCAAATTGTAAAAAATATGTACGCGACAGGAACGAGGAACGGGAACGAGTTCCTTTTTAAAAGGAACTTCCCCAACACTGCCTACACATTATTAAAACAATATAACAAACGGATCTATCGTTAATTTGTTATTTTTGTATCAAATAAAATGTATATTATTTTACTGTAACACATTATAAAACAATATTTTGGTCCTATCGTTAGTTTGTTATTTTTTTTATCAAATAAAAAAAGTTCTCCTAATATATTATTTACATCACCTATGAACTTTATATTATATTTTGATCAGATAACAGTTTCTATAGTAAATAGTTATTGATTTTTATAATTATTCTTATTGTTAAACTATAGTTTAAATCATAGAAAATTATACATTCTGTATTTATTTGTGTTATTATTTCAATGAACAGATTTTAACACATATAACATGTATACATTTTACACTGATGTTGACATGGTAATATGATAACCATTATATTATTAGAAGTATAATAATATGTTATGTATTCCTAAATATTTTTTTTTTTTTTAAAAAAAAAGGGAATATTCTTAAAATCAAATCATTGCTTTCTTGGTGGTACAAACTAAAAATAAGTATGGGTTGTCAGTTGAAATAGTTGCTATATCTTATTCATGCTATATGTACTATAAGTAATACCATGTCATCATTTTTTAATAAATTATTTTTTATAACTGTATATTATAAATAGGTGCCAAAGAAGAATATACACTACGTTTTATTCAAACCCCGTTATTGTGTGGAACTTGGGTACCATCGGAGCACACAAGACCTTTGATACCCGATCGAACCAACCGTATCCAAGGCCCAAAAAATGGGTTTGAAGAATATTTAAAAAAAGTAGGAAACTGTAATTTAAAATTTTACTATTTTGTGATGAATATATATTTTAAACTATATTTTTATTTTAATATCTTTAGCAACTTCCCATTGATGATTTGGATTTATTTTTTTATCCACCTACATTGGACAACGATGATAAAGATAAATATGAAGTCTATTGTTCATATGAACAATCAAACACCGAACCAGAGAAATTACCTGAATCAAAAGGTATGCAAAGATTATTTATAATTAAAAAATATCTTTAATACTTTTGTTTGCTCCAGGGTCATCGTCTGACATAAAAATATATTTTTATAATTTTTACATCATCCCTTTCCAGCCCAGTGATGATTTTGTACCTACATCATGATATTTAACAATTTTTGTCTTTTTCTGTAGTGACTGTGGATCATTGTGAATTGCGTAATTAAATAAAGTAATATGTTTTTAATATTGGCATCAATGGTATACAGAAAATGATTTCATTTTCTCTCCAAAATATTCACTTCTTATTATTCCTTATTCAAAATATTATTTTTAAGCGGCAATGTTGCAAAATTTGTACATGAACCTTAATAACCTTATTAGCTATGAATTAGCCCAGTGATTCATTTATACATCATACATTTTTTAGTCAGATGTAATTTAAAAAAAAACTTTGGTACCATTTTCTCTTAATAAAGCTTTTAGAAGTAACACTAGAGAAAAATTAAAAATTTGGGATTGAAAGGGTTATTGGTTATGTCCTTCTTATATCCGATTTTATCTAATTAACTGTACCTATAAGTTAGTAGCCTGATAAATGAGACAAAATATTAATGACCCTTTAATTGGGATTCAAGAGTACCACATTCAATAAAAATTATTATTATCATAATATAAAATTAGAAGAAATATATTAATGATTGATACATTTAGAGCCTTAAAAGTTATTCATAAATACCATGGATCAAATGAAACTAAATGTTTGATTTTTATAAATTTTGGGTTCATTTCAATATTGGGTTTAAAAATGTTACAGATTTCCTTAAAATTAACTAAAATGTATAGTTTTTATTATTTAACTTTTGATTATATCTACACTGCACATAATTTAGCTCAATCTGAAAATGGTTTGTTCTAGTTCCTATAAGATCTCATGCATGGTCTATGTGGGGAGGGAGGTGTGAAGTTGTAATTTTTTTATTTTAAACCTTATTTGAATTAATTATAAACTAGTTGTTTCATAAAAAATTATTTTTGAACAATAATAAAACTGTAGAAATCTAGAATTCTAGACTTTGTGACTAATTTTTCGATTACATTGTCAATAAATTTGATAGCAATTGAATACGTCTTAAATTCTCCTTTTATAAATTCTCATTACCATTCTCACATTTCAAACCACCTAGTTGCTTCATTAACAAAATTTTATGGCTACATTTTCCATAGAGATTATCAAAATTGTTTGCCATGCAAATAATTTTATTTTGCATCAAATCTTTCATAGTATAAGGATGAAGCTGCATAAGAGAAAATTATATATTTCGAGCATTAGAAAAGCGATAATTTAAAGAAGCTATGACTGTATTCAGATAGCCAGATAGGGAATAAAATCTTCTGAAAAAGTCTTCTGCAGTTTCAGGAGGATTTCTTTGGAATTATCGAGCAGCTTCGAGAGGTAAATTTATTTTAATATCAAATCTTCAGGAATTTCTTATTTGTATATGTTTACATGATGTCGCGTCTCTTTAAAGTTTAAATTTTATTTTTTAAAATTATTTTTAATAAATAGTTACTAGCTTACAAACTAAGATACAAAGTTGTAATTATTCATTATAAACATCTCTAATAATGGAGGTTGTGAACGGCAAATTAATTGCAAGGGGAGCGTTGTGGCCGAGTGGGATAAGACGGCTGTATATAAATAAAATAAATTATAAATAGATACGTGATGCTAAAAATAAAGTTCGTGAAAATATTTTTATTAGGAATGTTAAAAATTGTGTCACAAAATAAGGTTTATTAGAAAGTTTTTGTAATGGTAAAGCTTTGATAAACTATCGTTTATTCGGCCCAGCGGTCGTGTAGTCTTGGTATCTGTCCCATATAATATATATTGTATTATATATACATACGGCCCAATGTCATGATTCCGTCTCCATCCTAAGGGTTTCAATTTCTAAATAAATTGTTTTTAAGTTTATTAAATAGTGTTATAATTATATAATACCGTTGTGTTTTAGTTTCAGTATGTGTCTACTGCCAAGAAGAGTTTGAAGTTATTGGATTTCGGACAGATAAACATAAGTTTTCAAACTATAAAACCATTACTAAGTACACTTGTTGTACAAATAAACAAACGTGTGAAAATATGTATCTATGTCTTTCGGTTAGTTATGTTGATTTGTATAATGAAAAAATACCTATGTATTTGTACCAATAAATGTATGATGTAAATAATATTTAAAATTATATTGAAGTGTTTAGGAAGTGGAGCGGAAATTGGAAAGCATAAAAGATATCATAATTACAAATTAATTACCGAAGTTAAGGTTTGCATAAATTGTGTTCTAATTGGTTATAGTAACTTTTTTTTAAATTGAAATGAACTGTAAGATAATTGTATTTATTTTTCAGCATTATTCTAGTCAAAATTATTTTCATGAAACAGATTGGACGGCTATGGAAGAATTGGCATTTCTATATGCATTAGAAGAGTGGGCGTGCAAAGAGACGGAAAGATATATAGATCCTTTAAATTCTGAAAATTTGATTAATGATTGGAATACGGTTTCCCAGCATGTTGGATCAAGAAGTGCTAATGGTATGACCAAAATTGATAGTTAAACCTTATATGTATATGATTAAAGTTTGATATTTTAAGCAATAAAAAATGTTCATACATCTTTTATATCACAAAATTCACAAATATATATCGGCCCTGAAGTCAGGAATAATTATAAACGTAATTTATATATTTAAAAAAATGCGATATTTGTATATTGTACCTAATATTGTGTTTTTTTTTTTTATTTTACAATTTTAATACGCAATATTTATTAAATGAATATTTTATAAGAAAAACTGAACCTACATACACATAATTTGTTGATCTTATTTGATTATAAGTCAGTTCCATTATATTTTAACACTGACCAATCTTCAGTGAAAAATTATCTAAATTAATAGTTATGAAAAGTAATTTTGTTATGTTGCGCTTATGACTCATTGAGATCTATGTAAAGTTAATTATTTTAAGTAAAACAAATTTTATGTTATACATTCAAAATAAAATTTATCATTAAAAGAGAAATATTAGTTAACGATTCTTATATGAATTATGTGTGTTTGCATTAATTAAAGAAACGTAAGATAAAATTAAGGGTTTTTATTTATATTTGAATAATTATAATTATAGAAGCGGCGATTGAATTTGAACATTTTATTTCAAATCAAAGAATTTGGAAATTAGTAGAATTATACACAGGTACTGAACCTTTAATTACATATGAAGATGCAGTTGAAATGGGATCTTTTGAAAACCATATCAATTGTTTTAGTGTAAGTGAAAAAATTGATTATAATAAAAATATAATTTATTAATATAGATATTGATAAAATGATAACCCATACAAGTCAAGCTAAATACTAAAGAAGCTACTAAAAGATACATCTGAATTGAATAGCTTTGAATTTCTGTTTAAAATGTATAAAACTATTATGGTTGATAATTAATTTATCATATTTTGCTCATAAATGTTAAGTATTTTCAAGTTAATTTTAGATGTAGCTGGAATTAAATTAAAATTGTATAGTGACTTCTGGTTTTATTAACCAAAATTTGAATTTTGAACTTTCATTGTTGTATAAAACTTCATCATAATTGAAACTTAATATTTATAACTTATGTACTTTTGAAATGTAAATTTATATTATTGGTACAACTTCTACCTCAAATTGATGAAATATCATAGAAATGATTAAATTTTAAAAATCATCACTTTTTACAAGACCAATAATTTTTGAATATGTGTTTAAAAGATTTTTAATTTTATTTTTTGTGCATTAATCCTTGTTTTAAAGTCTTATTAAGTTAAATTCAATTAAATAAAATGAGTATAAATACAAACAAAAACTCACACCTCTAAACAATTTGGTCATTTTATAAAATGTTATTCTTATTTTTTTATTTGTATAAACTACTGTAAAACATTCTGATTATTACATCAAAAAAATGTACTTGCTTGTAAATTTACAATTATTATCGCATTTTTACAAATATACCTAGATTTTTTATATATTATTTAAGTGGTAATAACAATGTTTATTTTATAGGCTTTAGATAAAACGCGAAAAAATGTTTGGACTAAATCAGATTTAGAATTATTATTTGATTGCATGACTATTTACGGTTATGGTAATTGGGAAAAAATTACGAAAGAATTCAACAAATCTATGAGTGATAATTATTTTGGAAAAATAAAAAAATATGTTATAAGAACATCTGAAGGTATTACTATATGTACCTAGTTTATATTATTTTATATAGTAGAGTCTAGATTCTCAACATCTTGTAAAACAATTAGACAAAAAAAAAAAAATTTGAGTTAATTTATGAATTGATTATGCTATAATTTATTATTAAAAATATTGACTTGACAAGATTTTACTGTAACAGTGTATTATTTAGTTTGAGAGTTTAAGAAATTAGATTTTTTACTTTTTTACTTTTTATTCATTCAAATGTAAATTATAATTTTATATACTTGTATAACATATTTTTTTGTTCTGTATAATAGAAATAAAGAACGAATGTTTACTCCGTTTCTTTGATGGACCTATTAGACGAAGAAAATGGAAGCCACCATCTAATTCTAGACCAATTGTATTTGATCGTACAAAGAATTTTAGTCAACCTGCTAATTTGAATTATCCTGTTATGGATGTAAATTTATTTACTCCAATTGGTTATAATCACGTTAATGATGAATTTGAATATGTATGCTAATGTTCAATTTTTTAACTATTTAGCTCATATTGTTGGTTTATATTTATTTGTTTAATTAGCCCTATATAGATCATGCTGAATCAGCCTTGGACACTATGGGAGATTTTGAAATTGATTCAAAACTTCATACTAAAGTGGTACGAAATATTCTAAATACTACATAGTTACAGCCATGTCATTTCTATATGTATTTCTACGTATTATATCAGAACTTTGAATTTTACCTCTCTTTATGGTACACAAACCTAATCAACTAAATATATACATATATTATATTTTTTAAATTATTAATTCATAGCTTCAAAAATAAGATTCATATTAAAAGTAAACTACTGTATTTTTTGTTTCCTTTTATAGAAATCAAAGGATGAGGAAGATTTAGAACCACGCTTCAATGTTGAAGAAAGTAATGTCATTATCTCTGAAATATTTATTGGTTTAATTTTTTATGTTACTATTTAAACGTTTACAGTAAAATCCATAGTGTCTTTCCAACAGTATAATGAAGTTTTAAAACAACGAAGAACAGCTAAAAAATGTGTCCACAATTATAGATTAATTGAACTATTTGCAATTTACAAAGATAAACAATTACCGAAAATTAAACCATTGTGAGTAATATTGTATACAATTGCTTAATCTTGACTGATTTTTTTTCATTTTGTTTTACCATGAATTAATGTCAAATAGTTCTCTAACCAATATAAATTATGGATTGTTCTTACATAGTTTTATTTGATATAAAAATTCATTTCTATATTCTTTATGTTCTTATTGCTGGTAAATAATTAATTTTTAATGATTGTTTTTCTATTGACAATAATATTAATTTTATAAAATTGTATTTCTTTTTAGTTCTGAACAATCCTTTGGAGAGCGGCTAGTTAAAATGTCGAGATTCATGACTCTCGACATTCATAGGTCTTTGCTCGATGGGGCAAAAAACGAAAAACTGTTGGCGCAACGATTAAATGAATTACAGTTTTACAAAGTGATAGGTTTAAAAAAATTGTATGAAATCGAAGTGTTTAATAAATTACGTCAGAAGGTAATTTCTGTAGAAAATTAGCATTGATCAAATTGAAGGATTTGTGTACTTTATAATTTATATTTAACCATCTATCTTTTTTTTAGAATCTATCAAAAACTCTTGATTCTGATTCAGGGCACCATTCATCAAATGAACTAATATCTTCTGGATCTGATGGGAAAAGGTATAATATGAGCAGATAATCTATTATTAATTTACAATAAAATGTTTATTTATTTATTTACTCATTTGTATTTTAGAATATTAAAATATGTTCGAAATATATGTTCAACATTATCTACATGTCAACCTGTTCAAAACAGAATCAGATATTTATCTAATAACAAAAGTGAAGAATTGTTAACAGAAAATGAAAAAATGGTATATTTAATGTCTTAATGTTTTTTATTTAAAATTTTTTTTTGAAAATAACAACTATTTGTTGATGATAACTTAGTTATAGTAAGAAGTAATGATAAAGGTACTCTCATTGTTGTGTAATTAAATTAAGAAATATATCTGAAAATTTTAGTAGTTCGAAAATTGAGTAATTGAATTTACCAAATAAATGTGTAAGACAGTTTATTCAAATTTTTTCTTCAAAATTTTGTGTTATTGTTTTTAAAATTATTCAGATGATATTGTTCTGGTATAGAATAATTTCTCAAATGATTCTAACATCAATGGTTTATTTTAATATTAAACTATTTTTTGTATATTTCAGTTATGCCAAAAATTCAAATTAGATCCAAATTATTATTTGAAAACAAAATACAAATTATTACACGTAAGTACATATTCCACTATTATAAATAATTATTATTTTCAGGAAATTTATTATTTCAAGCCGTGAATTTTTGTGTAAATAACTAATAAGGAAAATAATAATAAAGATACTTGTCCCTATGGAATAATGTGGAATAATGTGGAATTCTCTGTAATGCATATACATTGTACACTCATCACAGTTCTTTTCATTGATCATTTTATTACAAATAGATTATGAATTGGGTATTATTTGTTGGTACAATTATGTTAATTTAAATTTAATCATTGTTGGATTTAACTATTTTTATTTTCCAATCACTACGTTTATAGGTCAGTACTCAGTATCATCATAATATATTAATTTTTTTAATCCCTTTGAAGTTATTCAAACTGAATTCCCTATAAGAAAATGTTTTATTTAGTGTTCTAAAAAATACTATTTAATATAGGTTTATAATATTGGTTTTTGATTTTTACAGCTTGGTCTTCAGAAAAATCCTCCGAAAATAGATTGTATTATTTACAAGTATTTAACTCATTTTAACAAAGTTAGAGTTTTACAACCTAATTCAATGTTAACATGAATTATAGTTATGTAAGTACTTTTACCTCAAGTTAAATTCGGAAATATTTAGAATATAAAATAAATGAATAAAACTTATTGTACTGCGACTTCATTAATGATGAATCAAAAGCTGTAATATATAAACATAATTTTAGCTCTTATACTTTTAGATACTTAGTTGAAAAGACAAATAGTTACGAATAAACATACTTTCTTAAATCTTACCTAAATAATGTGTATAATTTTTTTTATTTTTATTTAAATGTTATTAAAATACATTTTTTTTTTGTTATACTATTTTTAGTTTATTTATATGTTATATTTTTGTTTAGTACTATATTATATTATTCTAGTTAATATTATACGACATAGTAACTTGAAAAAGTTTATACATTTTTAATTTGTATGTAATTTAATTCATCATTTAAATATTTTAGGTTCATCAATATTTATTATTAAATTTAATAAAATTACTTAATTGAGTTGTATTTTTTTTTTTTTAATTAAGTAACTATAATTGTATTCGGCATAAACATTAACATAATATGATGGTGTATCATATTATGGTGTATCAATTTACTTTGTTTTTAATGTTTAATATGTGAGTAAAATCTTATTATTAAGCTCATATTTGTTTTAAACTGTTAATTGTCCACTTCTCAGTGTGGTATCGATTATCATTAATATGTCACATTTAGTTTATAATTTTAATAAAACAATTATTATAAAGTAATTTAAATAAAAACTGTGATTTTTTATAAATGTTAATTAAATGTTAGTAATTTATATTCGTTAAATACGAATACTATTTACCAATACCAATTTCTTCTGCTTTCCTTTTAATGTCTATTTGTGTTATTTTACATGTTTCATTGTTTATTAAGAGATACTTTAACTCATTTATTTCTAAGATGAAATCAACGCAATATGCGAGAAAAAACAATTGTTACTCGAAACACATTTGTAATTTAATAACCACATTTTATTTCTAATTTGATGGAAACCGTATTGTTTCATTTTTCAAGATTTCAAATTATTATAAATATTTGAAACTTTAAAATTGTTTGTTATATCTTTATTATATCTATATTATTTAATTATTGTCTTTAGTTATCTAAAAGTCTAATGGTTACATTTTAGACAAGGTTGAAACTTGTTTTTTTTTTCTTTGCAATGATTTTCTACGAGTTCGTTTCCATGAGTTTGCATTTATATACACATACAAACAAACTAGTAAATTGTCTTCATATAATGTTATTTTGTAAAAGTATTCGAACACTTTATTGTGTTATGGTCTATGGTCTTGAATAGTTGTACTTATAAGTTATTTGACCTTTAAAGATGAGCATTCATGGGTGACGTTATGGGTTTTTAACTTATATGGTGCTTTTTTAATTTTCATATTTGAAATGTATTTCAGAATTAGAATATTATAATACAGCATGTAAGTAAAAAACCCAGCCCGACATTAAAAATGTTTAAATAACGACACGACAACAATTTAAATTTTAAATATTTACGTTTTCAATAAATTCAATATATGAAATACATATATTATTATTAAAAAATAAAGAACCAGTAGGTACTGTATCTCATTAATTTAAAATGTATTCGTATACAAAATAAATATTAGTTTTTACAATGTATCTCAATAAAAACGTAATTTAATGTTTTATTCAAAATAATTTTTAAAACAATTATTTTAAACCTTATGCTATTTGTGAAATACATCCATAAATTAATGTCTTTTTGTGAAGAAATGATTAGCTGTACATTTATACCATTGCTCAAAAACTCGAATGGTTCATGAAAAAGTGACACTGGGAGAAAAAAATTCCAATTAATATTGTCTAAATCAATAATTTCTTCCAAGATAATTACTTTTTTTTCGTAGGAAGACAATGGATTGATTATCTTTGTGGCTATGTATTATATAGAGTTGAAGAAAAAAAAAGTTCTTAAATATATTTGCCTTTTCTTTTCTGTGCCTTTCTCTTTCTCTTAAATTAATTGTCTTTCATTATCACATTCAACACCGTCAATCCCAATTCCGATCGAACATAAAAATTTGGGGGCAAGACATTTAAAGATTTTATAGTGTCCGAATAACGCACATATTATGCAAAACATCGAGTGTCAATCATATTCGGTAAGTCTTACAGTGTATACACATATTGTTTTAATTATAGCATATGTGTGACACCCGTAAATTAATAACACGTTCGGAATAATATTGTTCGTATCGATGATTAAACATGTAGTTTAAAATCACTCGATCTACAGCCTCCTCACTCGCAACGACACGCTACAACTAAAACTCTGAACTTGCGTATTTTATTATAAATAACAATCTGTTTGTCTCGGTTGACTTCGTGAACCTATAATTAAATCAGCTCAAATTTATGTTTTTTGATTTATGTCTATGCTTATATGCTTGAAATGTTTGTTTACTTACTGACTATCGCATAATTTATATTACCTAGTATTCTTAGCACATAACAGGTACGTAGTATTTGCTACATAAATGTACGACCCCTTTTACATACGCATACAGTGTTCGGTGTGTTGCATTTTGCAGTAACCTATACAAGTTATTCGAATAATATTATGTGTACACCGAAATACTACGCGATGTGGTAATATTTCAGAAATATGTGTATCAAGTTAGCGACTTAAAGTGATACTTTTTCTAAAAATATAATTTAAAATTATTTTTGTACAAACATTAAAATTAAGGTGATGGAATATTGAATAATAATATTGACTGTATTCTTATATGTATTATTAAAGGATTTGGTTTGAAATGAATATTTTTAGTGTACATCTATACGCATGTTTAGCTACCCGTATTTCTTGTCGTAGTGACATTAGCAACTATAAGTGCATATTTTATGTATTAAACATAATATAGTATCATTTTATTGCTATCTGCCCATACTAACTAATTCCCTGCTTTGGACATTGGATGAGGTGGTCTAGCTTTGACAGGACGCTGATTTTTTTTGTAGCAAGATGACATAAGGGCCTGTAAGTATGAAATAAAAATGTTGAAATTTGAAGTCTCACGATCTGGTGCTTTTTATGTCTTATAATGGCAATTGGCATTTATACATTTGATATACCTTAATACCTATATCACCTATTATACTATAAGCTGTTTCTATATAATGCTATACAACTACATAATTATAACTTGTAAATAGGCACCAAATTGTAATAAGTAACATAAGTCTATGTGTTTTAGTGTACTAAAAATATATTTGTAACCAGTAAAAACAACAATATACATAATACAATAATATATGTCATTTTGGAGAATGTCAAAGAAAATAATTTCATATTTATTACAACCCGGAGTATAACAAAAACATAATTTAGTTATTAGAAATGGAAGTTCAAAATACTAAAAAATTGTTCCAAGAAAATTATATCTATAACAAAAAAAAGAATTGGCAAGAATTAAAAGATATGTACATTTAACAGTTCTTATTATATTCTAAATAACTTATTAAAAAAATTAACGTTAAACATTTTAAATGAAATTACTTTTTGATTTTACATTTTAATAATTAATAAGACATACAAAATAAATTGAAATAAGTATTAAATCTTAAAATAAATTTACAAGATTTTACAAGTAGTTATTTAAAAAATTGTTTGTTTTATAATATAATTATTTTATGTTCCTTATAGTCTATAGATAATACTGACACAATATAAATTATAGTAGCATAAACATTAAATAAAGAAGTTACATATTTTTAAAAAGAAAATACAATAGTCAATAGTTAAATGTTAAAAAATAGATGGTTAAGAAATGATTGGCAGTTTGTTAGGCGTTGTTGGTACTGGAATATGAGATCCTTAAACTGGTGTTTTTACCAAAGTTTTCCCGGGTGTGGTATAGACAGTATCTTGAACATTGGCAGATATTTTGTTCCGTAATTTAAAATTTAATTTAATTTATAGTTACTAATGCAATTTATTCTACAATAAACATTTATTATACTATATTATTGTACTCGCCAATGACACTCTATCAGCATGCTTATACTTTTTCTGTATTATATGCTCTATCTATTATTTACGTAATATTATGTACATTTATAATTTAACTATTGTTGAGGGGACACATTATGTACTATGGTTTTTGTTGCTTAACTGACTATTTTCAAATATATTGTTGTGTACCCCATACTACTGTGTTTGGATGTTTTTTTATTTTAATAATTACACATTCCAAAAAGTGTTAAGTTTTCCTTCACGCTATTTATTAGACGTATCAATTGTAATTATAATACTGTACTTAACATACTTTTGGTAAAATATTTATCTTTTCATATGTACATTAGTATTCGATATTTCACCGCGAGAAATTACAATTTTTTTCTTACTCAACGTGGACTTTTATGTCTTACGTTTGATTAGAAATAAAACCCTAAACGGGTCACTAAAACATTGTGTATCGAATAGCAAAAATATATGGTTGGACGTCAATGACTATGGAACTTCTAATGCGGAGTATTATGGTGTAATACTCGTATTTATAATACGGTGTCTGCTAGACAGCAAACGCTCTAGACGCCGAAGCCGTCTCCTGTTTTCCATCCGTGTCACTCTTAATAATAATACTATAAATTATTAAGGCGAATTTCATCCAAAGCGAGGCACACAGAAGCTATTAATTATTATAAATTATAATCTGTGGCCCGTGGTATTATTTTGTTGATTATCTCCAATGCGTATAGATAATAAATTATATATTATTTTCTATAAACCTTGGATTTTCTCATTTGGCGACGGCGATAAAAATGCTTACCGAATGATAATGATAATAACAAAATAATAAGATGATAAGAATGCGTGATAATAATATTATTTCAGTGGCGGCCTGCAGCTGCTCGGTCTCTTTGTGCTACGCATCGGGTGGCTCGAAAGAGCGGGTAAACGAGTCTGCTATCACTGCTGAATGCATGATGGGCGAACCCGAAAACAGATTGTAAATAACGAATTTCGTCTTCTCTCAACGTGTTTCGCCGACAAAAGTTTCTGTCATGATGAATCCGAACCACCCTACTTTGTACTATCTGAACAGAAGACAACTGGGCTACGATGGTAATGTACATTTTCACCTCCGTCCGTGTTAGGGTTGTTCAAAACGACTCAACTCTACTATTGCTTACATCTGTTGTCACAAAAAATCATGAGCAACCGTTCATTCGGGACGCAGCCGCTTGGGACCCCGAAATGCGTATTGTTTGAGTAGCGATCCCACTGTTTGTATTCAGAATAATAATTTTGAAAATTGCACACCTTGTTGTACACTCAATACTTGAGTATATTATAGTAGTGTTGCACACATACCATAAACAATTTTATTAGATTGCTTTTTGATGTATTTAAGTGAACATAACAAATGTATTTTATACATACTTTACCTTTTTGTTTTTATTACAATATTACATTTTTTGTTTTATTAGGAATTCGGAAAAATGTGTATGAAATGGTTATTGATCAAATTGGCTACAAAGTTTCAAACAATACAAATTGTACTCCTCCTATTGGCAATATATTTGCCTGCAAGTTTAGTAGGAATAAAAATAATTTACACTTACTCGGTTGCTCAACAGAACATGGAGAAATAGTCATTCAACCAACTTTAAGTCATTGTGATGTCATGCCTATGACACGAAGTCAGTCAATAATGTTTAATAAATCTTAACTTTTAGTTATTTTTCTGGTTTTAATTTAAAATTGATTTTTACTTGAATTTCTGTAAATTAAATTATTTATTTTTAAACAATTTAATTTAACTTTTCTTTCAGATTAATATACATTTCTACTGGACAAATAATTGCATATTAAACTAATTATGGTTTTATGAAAATATTCCCAGTGTATTACCTTAAGAGACTAAAATTTATCACAATAATGTTTCCTTATTTGTTATTATGTGTATTTAATTTGGAAAATATAAAATGTAACAAATAATCATTGTAGTAGAACTATTAGAAAAATTGACATTCTGATTAGAACTAATTGCCGTGTATAAATAAATATGTTTTTTCTATGTTGAAAAAAAAATAACTAATTTATTTTTATATATTATGTATTTTCTAAATTAGGTAATGTACACAACAATGCTATTTTTAACTTTGCATGGGCAGAACCAGAAGTAAAATTAGTGACCGCCTGTGGAGATCAAACATCAAAATTGTTTTCAGTAACTCCATCAGGGGCTCTTGTAGAAATCAAAATGTTTACACATAATTCATCAGTTAGAACCGTAATGTTTTGTCCAGGATCTTCTGGTATGTATAAATGCAAAACATTTATTTATTTATTTGTATGTTTATAATTTAGTGCATACTGCATATGTAGTAATAAATAAGCAAAAGTATAAAAATTCATACTCAATTAACAGTATAGTTTTCAATTCCATTTAAGGAAACTATAGTTGCTTTATTTATGTGTTTAGATGTATTTTGTGGTGGAGCCCATGATGGTTCTATTAAAATTTGGGATGCACGTTTAAATAATGATCTGAATGTTTTGGATTTTGATTGCAAAATACCTAATGCACATGGTAAATATAATTTCATTACTTTAGTTTACAGTATTACCTATCTGAGGATTGATAATTTTTAAATCTTATTTTATTTTGTCACATCATTACATTGATTTACATAATATTCGGCCGTGTACACAAGGGGGAAGAGGTCAACTCCCTTCCTCCGAAATACCAGTAAAATTATTTAGTATGTAACGAAACATAAGTGGTTTCTATTAATTAGGATGATAAATAAAATGGTGGTTTTATTAATATTTTTAACTGTCTTATTATTATAGTTAATCTACATAAACGTAACATTTTTTTGAATCCTTTCTTACTGTTAATTTAGAATGATAGAGAAACCACTATTCCAAATATCAAGTATGTACTCTGTAGTAGTTTTGAAGAAGTAGTGATCAGAGAGGAATATAGCTGAATAATCTGGCCTCACCCGGGAGATATTTTACTATTTTAGATTTAAAATATGTAATTCTAAATATTACAATAAAAATGTAGGTTGAAAAAAGCCCATAATCGTTAATATTAATTTTTATATATTTATACTACATTAAGTTACATAATATACCGATATACCTAAATCGGTAGTTATTAAAATCAAAATGAAATATTGCCTAGATATCAAAAAAGTTAGGTAAAATGTATAAATCCAGCCCAAAATTGTTTTACGACCTGTTTCTATGGTTTTTGAAAAATCATGTCTTATTGCATATCTAGAGTATTAGAACCACTGTGTCAAATTTTAAGTTCTTACATTTTGTTGTTTTTGAGATGTAGCGATCAGTGTGTGAATGGTATTTTAATTATATATATATTCTATTATATGTTTAATATTTCCTTTTGTTTATATACAAAATATAGTAAAAATAGTAATACCAACAAATTAATGTTTTTAATGAGAAATAAATAATACTACAGTTGAAATCATTTATTTTATTTTTTAATCCACATTATAGCTTCTTATGGTCGAAACAAGAAGAAACCCAGTAGAGTACATGGAATCTCTGCTCTGTTGTATACAAATGATCTAACACTCATATCTAGTTCTTTGACGGATGGGTAAATATATTATTAGTAAAATATCAGAATAATTTTTATATTTATAATTACAATATGAAGAAAATATTCATCAAGGTTATTATTTTTAGTGAAATTAAGGTATGGGACTTACGTAAGACTTACCGGAACGTGAAATTATACAGTCAACCTTTACCTCTCATGAAGTATCATCATGGAGAAAAAAATAATAGTAATAGTCTGTTAATTGGTATTATGGACATGATAACAAATCCTCAATTAACTCGTTTATATGCAAGTGGTGTGAATGATATTATTTACTGTTACTCTTTGGAATCTACAGATAACGGTACAAATATAAATTTGATTAATAATTTAAAAGTAGTGAAAGAGTTTTAAAGATTTGTATACCCAGCAATTGCTTGTATAACATGAAATTAATTAATTTTTATTTTGAATTTATACTGTTGTAATTATCTGGCTGTATTTATTGAATATTAATGTTTCCCATTTTATAAAGCATAGGAAATTCTGTGCTTCTATTAAGTGACATTTTAAATTTATGATTAAAAAAAAAGTTAATTATGTCTACATTTTTTGTTCAAAGTATATTGTTATGTTTCTACTATTATTGTTTGCAATAATCTTATTAAATTGTAATGTTAAAATTTTGATTCGTAGATGCAATATGTCAATTTTCTGGTCATTCTAATGAAACTAAACATTCCAAAATTAGTATTAGCAATGATGGACATTATCTGTTTAGTGGCTGTCGTTATAAAACAGGTGTTATATGGAACACAGACCTTCCATGCAATGAAGAACCTATGTTATATTTGACGACTAAAGAACCTGAAATCCATGAACTAAGTTGTTCTGACTGGTGTGCAGATCAAGTGTGCATGAAAGTTAGTTATATTTTAATTATCAGTAGGTACTAAATAAGCAATGCAGTTCATGATTTTAATAAAGTAATTTTAAGTAAAAATTTGATGGAAATTAACCTACTATTCTCGCTAGTAATTTAGAATTTCGCAAATATTTATGATATTAATAATTCATTTAAAAAATATATTTATAAATAAACTAATAAACTTGTATTTAGCAAGGTTTTAACTAATACATATTACTATTTTGATAAGAATTATTTAATATTAGGGAAATGTATTTTTAATGTATAAATAATAATTAAATGAATACTTGTTTAACTGAAAAAGTATAGATAGAAGTTTATTTATTTAACATCATTATGAATACATGTATTATATGTATTTCATTTAAATTAAATACTTTAGCTCATATCAAAAATATTAATTTATATTTATATTTTAAGCTGGCAACTACTGCTGATTCATTACCTAATATATGGACAATACATCCAATTGCTGAAAGAGACAATTTAGAAACGGAAACAATAAGAAATTCAACACATAGGCTACACATACCTTCAAAAGTGTTTACTGTTCCAATCAAACTTGATGCTGTACTCAAAGAAAAATATAAAAAAGAAACAGGTCAGTAAACTTAAAAATAAAAATGAATCAATTCACCTAATTACAGTACAGTTAAATAAGCACATTCTTCACACAGTTTTTTAGATTCTAAGTGAAACAAGTAATGCTTTGGTTTTATTACTCCTAGAAGTCCCTATTCATGTTTTTTTTGTGTGTTTCTATACAATTTTGGTCAGAAAATGTTCGTCTATTTGGTTCTTAGGAGAGGTCGTTTTTTGAATTTCTCAACAGTTTTCCGATGAATTGAGAAAAACAGAGCTAAAAAGTGCAAAAAACTTCAACCAAGATTGACAAACAAACCCTGCACCATCTAGTATTTTCATCACCACATACTATCCACCACTTGTTTTATTTTTCATAGGAATAAGAAATTTGGTTTTTATGCTATAAAAATTAATGGTAGCGACTCGAAACATATATGTATTATCAATATATATCGATATTAGCATTTAAAAGAAATATCATAATTTCTGATGCTTAATGTGCTTGATTGTGTTCAAGAAATAATAAGATTTATCTCAGGTTGCATATGCTCAAATATAATAATAATATTAAATTAAGTACATTTAGGCTTCTAGATTAGTACGGTTATTATAATAAAATTGCCTTTAGGTGCCTCATATAATATTACTTGTTTTTCAAATTCTGCTACATTTAAACATTTTAGCTACAGACTTCAAAAAATAAGTGAGACTTACAGCAATGAGATCTCTATATCTCGATAGACTATTAAATTTCACCCAACCCAATAGTATCACTCTTTCATACATATTTATATGTATGAATATATTATAACAGAGTTTTGATTAGAATCTATAACAATAATTATAAATATGTTATAAATTAAATTTATTTTAATAATTTTGAAAATGATATTATATTAATTAAAGTGCAAAATCAATAAAAATACAATATCTTATAACATACATAATTTTATTAATTTCCCTGGTTGTAAATAGGTACTTATATAACTTATTAACCTATCTTGTTAATATAATTAGTTCTACTACTATATCAACTATCTTTAAAAATTGTAACTGATGCACCTGACCTCTTTCAATCAGAATCATTTTTCAAAATCAATGTACCATTGATTTCAAGTTTAAATGACAAATACAACAACTAACCAATCCTTGTATCTCGCCCAGCCATGGAGTCTTACCTGACCTAGGAGTTTCACTCCTTTCTTTTATCTTGTTAAGGTATTACAATGTATTTAATGATGTTTTAACTATACTAAATTGCAGAAAAAAACATGGAAAATTGGGACACTACGTCTCAAATAAAAGAACAAAATGTTAATTTATCAGTCACTCCTAATAAAACATGGAAAATTCTTTTATCAAAAACATCTCCAACTTGTAGTCTGGTATCGCCAAAGCAAAACACGAAATCCACACAGTCTCCACCTGTTACACCAACTTCAAATAGAAAAAGAAAGAAGAGTAGTGTATCACCTAAAAATTTAATTGATCATTACTTTTTATTAAATAACAAACGAGAAAAATTAGATTCTGTTAATGAACATGAGTAATTTATAAGAAACATAACAAACACTATATCATAATTATATAGACTGATTAATCTAATTTCCAATACTGTTAAATTATTTTAAGGCTAAGTTAAGTACCCTGTTATTTAATAATTTTTCAGACATTCATGGATTAATTATATTTTAAATTGCTTTGTTATTTTACATTTTTTTATTTAATATTATATTTAATTTAATATCAGGGTTTTTTTTAAAACAAACCAACCTATGAATTTAGATATTTTTTAAATATTTTATATACACATTCAATTTCAGTTAATATCTTGTTTATAATATGTAAAATCTTTCATTGATTTAATATTGATTAAAGCTTTTCATTATACATGTTTATTATGGTTTATGTCTAATAATAATTTTATTGTAATATTTATATTATAATTTTGAATTTTTTAGTTTATATTACTGTAAATACATGTCATGTTAAGAGCACTATGTATGCTGGTACAATTTTTCTGTGTTGTAGTTATCAAATGCCAAAAAACTAATAACACATTATCTAAATCAGCAGTTCCCAAACTGTGCACCGCGGTGCCCTAGGGGCACCGTGATCACTTTCTAAGGGCACCGCGGTCTACCAAATAGTTTAAAATGTGTAGCTTAGAATTCTTAGATTGTATTAGGTTTAATAAAATTGGTTACCAATGAGTAATTTTTATTATTCTGTCTTTCATGTATATACAGCAGGGCACCGTGGCTAACTTGGGGCCGCTAAAAGGGCACCGTGGGAAAAAAAGTTTGGGAACCGCTGATCTAAATAATCTAATACCACTGTACAAGAACAAAATAAACCAACAATGATAAATCCCAAAATTTAATTTCAACAGGTATTTTTATTATCGAGGAGTAATTACACTGGTCACCAAGTATTTTGCTCGTTCAATAGCAACACCTTTATGAATTTTGTCATCAAGTTAATACGGCAAAGAGTACATATTTTGTTAACAACATGTCAACTTACTGCGTCACCGAGAAAAATTACAAACGTTTACATATACATAATAAAGTAAAAAATGTGTCATTACCAGGACTAGGATTTTGTAGCACTAAAATATACTGAAATATGCGCAATTTAAGAATCTTAAATAAGATTTATAATGTGCCTTAAAACAAAAAAAAAAATTGAAATGGAACAAAAATATGAAGGTTTCTGTATTGTGGTCACAAAAACTATTTCTACTAATTGCAATTTAGTTTATGCAATTTATGAAAAACATATAATAAAACAAATTCAATACATATAGGTAAGCAAATAATAGCACGAAATTGGAGAAATAGCATCAACAATTCATTAATGTACATCTATTATTTCACGTAAGTCCAGCAAAGATTTGTAGTTTTTCTACACCAAAGCTGTGTAGGACAAATTGATAATATTGTACAAAGATAAGATAAATCTATCATACATTTAAAAGATTCATTAAGATATTTGAGAAAAATAACTTAAATGGAAGTTTGAAGAGCTACTAATACCTAGTGGACAAATTTGATGAAATAACTCTAGATAAATTCCAAATTATTGTAAAGAACTGTTGAAGTTATAAACAGTTCTTCTTTAATAAGGCTTTGTTTTATGTTCATGCTTTACTTTTTTACTTTTAAGGTAGAACTTTTCACATTTATGCTTTTCATCATAATAAAAGGTTGTTCTTATAATGAATTAATAATTAGAATGTCTTTTTATTATTGATTACAACCAGAACAAAGGTAAATAATTAGCAGGTTGCAGATTTAGTAAGAAAGTAAAAGAAATTGCTTAAAAATTAACATTAGTATTCACCTAAATGGTTAACCAATATACTATGTGCGATTGTACCCATGTTTCATCAGTCATCACAGATACGAACATGATAAAATATTATAATCTTTTTAATACTGTATTTTATTCTTTATTTTTTATAATACAACCTCTACAGTCTATAATTTACAAATAGATATATTTCATACGGTTTTATATATTATTATATTCGAGACAACGAGAAGAATGCTAACTGAATGATAATGATTAGGGCTAGAGACTTCAAGCACTAAAAAACCTTAACATATGCATGCATTTATGACCCAAAGAATATAGAATAAAATATAGTACATATGGTATAAAAATGTGCATTAAAAAAAATTAAAATGTATAATTCAACTCGTATTATATAAAATTTTTTCATTATAATTTCTAGATAACATCTACAAAATTATGAATTGCAATTTATAATAAAAAAGCTTATGGTAACAAAAAATTGTTTTTCTTCTCAGATTCTTTTTCTCCTTACTTCGAGTTTAATTAGACTAGTAGCAATTCGAGTAATTGGTGAGAAAAACACAAACACTAATTTATATATATATAAATTTTGCATAAATAAAACCATTAAACCAATCTCAGATCCAGGCAATCTATTAAAATATGTCTGTTTTTTAATTATTTAAAAAACTTAAATCTTTTTACCAAAATTGGTTTGATATGCACTTAAAATTGAAAAATGGTCAATTATGAAAAGCACACAATTAAAAAAATTTAAATACAAACTCGTAATAGCTATGAAACATATTTCTATAAATATTTCAATATTTTTAATATTTATATATGACTTTGCTATGTTTTGAATGATTATTGAAAAATATGCAAACTCCTAGAAGTCTCTGGCCTTAATCATGATAATAGACAACAGATAAGAA
This sequence comes from Periphyllus acericola, assembly GCA_949715065.1. Classification (NCBI taxonomy): domain Eukaryota; kingdom Metazoa; phylum Arthropoda; class Insecta; order Hemiptera; family Aphididae; genus Periphyllus; species Periphyllus acericola. The sequence goes on from OX454264.1 coordinate 61,830,374, forward strand.
TGTGTACATATCACTATATCAGGGAGTATTATGTCTGACGCCGTCAGCTGACTCGGTCCCTTTGTGCTACGGAATGGGTGTCTCCGACGTCGACATAGCGGACAAATGATATCACTGCTTATGGTCGAACGCGAAAACCACGTTTATATTTACATAGCCACATAGGTTTCGTGACGAACACGGAGTATAGTGAATAACATATTTTGGCATTTAGCGTTTACCGGATCGATACCCAAAATCGTGATGGCTCCGCGAAAACGGTGGATATCAGACCAACCCATCTTTCGTCCGGTGTTCGTTCGTCCGGCGGTCGTTCATCCGGCGGTCGTTCGTCCGGCGGTCGTTCGTCCGGCGGTCGTTCGTCCGGTGGAAAACACGTCCACTGCGCCCAGAAGAATGAATTACGATGGTAATGTATATTTTTTCTCATTCGCCCGTGTTAGGTTTGTTCAAATCAAAACCCGTGTTCCGTCAGCGGTAACCTTTACCCTACCCTCTCGCTTTAATTGAAACATAGCTTTTTTTTTAACACTCCATCTGCTCTGAACCACTCGGACGGTATCGTTTTCCCGTCCTCGACGACGCGTTACAAGTGTTGTCGACAACTCTACTATTGTTTCTGTCCGTCATGACTAGTGTTGTCACAAAAAATCATGATCAACCGTTCGTTCTGGCCGAAGCCGCTTTCGTTCCCTTGTCATTTGTAGTGCAACAGTGTGGAAACTGTTGTATTCAATGACGGTACAGGTGGGGTGAACATTCTGGCCAATAGCCCTACAACATCTTAAGAAATTTCAAGGAACAAAAGTTTTAACATAATGTATTAAAGAAAATGATGATCATTATACAATGTGGGTTCATTATGTTTATATATTTAGTGCGACGATAATAGATTCCATTTATCAGGGGTGGCCAAATTGAGGCTTATCTCATTATAGACACAGGCAACTCGCATCAAACACTATTAGTAGCAAGCTTTTTTAAAAAAAATATAGTGTTTTTGATATAATATAATAAGTTGTAATTTTTATAAATCTTAACGTAATTTTTAATTCTTAATTTATTATAATAATATTGAAACCGTTTACTGTTTCTATATAAAATAAAAATGTTACATATGATGTATGTGTTTTTACAAAACTAGAATGCTATAATTTTTAAATATACTTAAATGTTGCGTTGAAAAAAAAGTAAATACTTTTAAGCATTCTAAAGTGAAAATAATATTTAAAAGTTGAATTAATGGAGATACTATCGCGTTTACGTATACATATATGATAATTGATAATATTCAAAACTGCTGTATCCGTTGAAATAGATTTTAATATTTAGCATCCATTTTCAACAACATCAACTACAAGAAGATTTTCTAAAAATCTAAATGACTGTTTAAGTAATTTTACACCTTTAAATCTACCCATTAAAATCAACTATGGGCTCTTACATATTTTTCTGTATATTGTGCGGCTCACAACTCTCATCGCTGGCCATCCCTGCTATATAGATTTATCTCTTTTCTTTAATGTTTTCATATTAAAGTGCCTTATACCCCGAAATTGTCTTGCGTGAGTACCACTTGTATACAAAATAATAATCATGAAAATGTTACATTCAATACTTTATTATATTATTGTAGCGTTACACATATATTATGTACAATTTTTATCTATTTTTTATTTCATTAGATTTTATTGATGATATGCAAATGGAAATAATAAGAACTCCAGCACCACCAGTTATAATACCAGCTCCAGTAATGTTTACAGCTCCAATAAGACTTGATCCTAAACTCAAAGAAATATGTAGAAAGCAAACAGGTCAGTAAACTTAAAAACACAAATGACTCTACCTAATTATGGTCAGGCATACACCCTGGATTATTATTATATTAAAAGGGATATCTCCTGTATTTAAAAAGATAATCAAATTCTGTTTTTTCTATGAGCATCCCTGGGAAAAGGCAATTTTGCTGACAATAGTTTGGTAATATAGGTGTATTAATAAAGAAGTTAAAAGTTAACTCTTTATTTTAAAGCTCTTATAAATTTTGAAGTTAATCGTTTTATAAGGCTTATTTTACTGAAAATGTTGACAGTACAATTTCCATCAACTTCTTGATTTTTAATAATTTTTCTAGTTTACAGAAAATAGTTTACTATTTACACAATTTTAAATAATAGTAACATTCTCAGTTAACCTGATGATGATGGAAAATTTTGTAAAAAAAAAAAAGGATCAAACGAAAACTGATAGTTGAACTGATGAAATTTTCAAGAACAAGAGCTCTGTACAATAACTATTTTAGAATTTCGCGAAAATTATAAAATAAAAAGTTAATTTCTTAACTTCTTTAATAATACACTTATATACACCAAACTGTTATAAAAAAATTGAATTTGCTTTGGAATTCTTACAAAACAAAACAACATTTGATTATCTCTATTTACACAATATTAAAAACCTATGAAATTCCGGTGGTACACCCTTTATACAAGTAAACAATAACTATGAAATTTCAAATAATAATTTTTTTTTAGTATTATTACCACATAGTACATAATATATTACATGTATTTATAATTATATTTATAACTAAATATGATGTGTCAATTAAAAATTTAAGTTTCCTGGGTCTCTTATCTAAAAGAACTGTTAATACTTTGGATTCTTCACTCAACTTTTTTACATGTGTATATTATATACAACGGCAAAACCAAATGGACTGAATTCTGTTTTCAGAATTGTCCTAACGAGACTTTCATGTCACCATTAACAGATGACAGTCATAATTATTATTGTTATCATAGTTATTGATCAAAGTCAACGGCTAACAATCCAAAGCTAGTACCTAGTACCTAAATCTATATTAATTGTCAACAAAATAATCAATCGGCGATTGCCACAAACCTTATAATATACTTCTGAACTATTAATGTGTGTACCTGTCTAAAAAAACATCGTTATTCATTATTGTAACAATATTACTAGTTATTACTACTAGTTATATTACTTGTTGAAAAAACAAAAAACTATAACAATGTATAATCAAATGTACAAAATATATTTTTTATTTTTTTTGGGGTGCCACACTGATTATAGTATATTTGATTAAGCATGTTTTTTTTATCTTGTTAAGGTATTAAAATGTGTTAAATGTTGGTGTTTTAATGATTCTAAATTGCAGAGCAAGACATGGCCGAGTGGGACACTTCAAATGAAAAACCATCTTGTAGTTTACTTGTCAAACGCGTCAAACGACTCGTACCTACTAAACCACGGAAACTTATTGTAAAATTGAAACCTCGACCTGAAACCCAGGTATTGCCAGAATGAATCACAAGATCAACACAGTCTTTTCCTGTTACATCAACTTTAAAATTGAATAGATCATTACTTTTCATTTAATAACAAACGAGAACAATTAATTCTGTAATTAAACATGAGTAATTTATAAGAAATATAACAAAGACTATATCATGAGTATATAGACTGATTAAAATAATTTAAAATACAGTATCATTATTTTAAGGACAAGTTAAGTAGCCTGTAATATATTTTTTTTTTCCGGTATTCAACATTCGTAGATTATTAATTTTTAATTTGCTGTGTTCTTTTTATATTTTTACATTTAATATTAAATTTAATTAAATATCAAGTTTTTTATAGAACCAATTAGTCTTGTGAATTTTAATATAATAAATATTCAATTTCAGTTAATATCTTGTTTATAATATGTACATGTCATATAAGGAGCACTATGTATACTGCTTAAAGTTTTCTAACTTGTAGTAATCAAATGCTAAAAAATTAATAAAATATTATCTAAATAGCCTAACACTGTTCAAACTATACATGAACAACAAAAACAATCATTGACGAAACACAAAATTGGATTCCAATGGGTTGATATGCACTTAAAATTGAAAAATGGTCTATTATGAAAAGCACACAATTAAAAAAATTTAAATACAAACTCGTAATAGCTATGAAACATATTTCTATAAATATTTCAATATTTTTAATATTTATATATGACTTGGCTATGTTTTGAATGATTATTGAAAAATATGCAAACTCCTAGAAGTCTCTGGCCTTAATCATGATAATAGACAACAGATAAGAATGTGTACATATCACTTTATCAGGGAGTATTATGTCTGACGCCGTCAGCTGACTCGGTCCCTTTGTGCTACGGAATGGGTGTCTCCGACGTCGACATAGCGGACAAATTATATCACTGCTTATGGTCGAACGCGAAAACCACGTTTATACATAGCCACATAGGTTTCGTGACGAACACGGAGTATAGTGAATAACATATTTTGGCATTTAGCGTTTACCGGATCGATACCCAAAATCGTGATGGCTCCGCGAAAACGGTGGATATCAGACGAACCCATCTTTCGTCCGGTGTTCGTTCGTCCGGCGGTCGTTCATCCGGCGGTCGTTCTTCCGGCGGTCGTTCGTCCGGCGGTCGTTCGTCCGGCGGTCGTTCGTCCGGTGGAAAACACGTCCACTGCGCCCAGAAGAATGAATTACGATGGTAATGTATATTTTTTCTCATTCGCCCGTGTTAGGGTTGTTCAAATCAAAACCCGTGTTCCGTCAGCGGTAACCTTTACCCTACCCTCTCGCTTTAATTGAAACATAGCTTTTTTTTAACACTCCATCTGCTCTGAACCACTCGGCCGGTATCGTTTTCCCGTCCTCGACGACGCGTTACAAGTGTTGTCGACAACTCTACTATTGTTTCTGTCCGTCATGACTAGTGTTGTCACAAAAAATCATGATCAACCGTTCGTTCTGGCCGAAGCCGCTTTCGTTCCCTTGTCATTTGTAGTGCAACAGTGTGGAAACTGTTGTATTCAATGACGGTACAGGTGGGGTGAACATTCTGGCCAATAGCCCTACAACATCTTAAGAAATTTCAAGGAACAAAAGTTTTAACATAATGTATTAAAGAAAATGATGATCATTATACAATGTGGGTTCATTATGTTTATATATTTAGTGCGACGATAATAGATTCCATTTATCAGGGGTGGCCAAATTGAGGCTTATCTCATTATAGACACAGGCAACTCGCATCAAACACTATTAGTAGCAAGCTTTTTTAAAAAAATATAGTGTTTTTGATATAATATAATAAGTTGTAATTTTTATAAATCTTAACGTAATTTTTAATTCTTAATTTATTATAATAATATTGAAACCGTTTACTGTTTCTATATAAAATAAAAATGTTACATATGATGTATGTGTTTTTACAAAACTAGAATGCTATAATTTTTAAATATACTTAAATGTTGCATTGAAAAAAAAAGTAAATACTTTTAAGCATTCTAAAGTGAAAATAATATTTAAAAGTTGAATTAATGGAGATACTATCGCGTTTACATATACATATATGATAATTGATAATATTCAAAACTGCTGTATCCGTTGAAATAGATTTTAATATTTAGCATCCATTTTCAACAACATCAACTACAAGAAGATTTTCTAAAAATCTAAATGACTGTTTAAGTAATTTTACACCTTTAAATCTACCCATTAAAATCAACTATGGGCTCTTACATATTTTTCTGTATATTGTGCGGCTCACAACTCTCATCGCTGGCCATCCCTGCTATATAGATTTATCTCTTTTCTTTAATGTTTTCATATTAAAGTGCCTTATACCCCGAAATTGTCTTGCGTGAGTACCACTTGTATACAAAATAATAATCATGAAAATGTTACATTCAATACTTTAGTATATTATTGTAGCGTTACACATATATTATGAACAATTTTTATCTATTTTTTATTTCATTAGATTTTGATGATATGCAAATGGAAATAATAAGAACTCCAGCACCACCAGTTATACCAGCTCCAGTAGTGTTTACAGCTCCAATAAGACTTGATCCTAAACTCAAAGAAATATGTAGAAAGCAAACAGGTCAGTAAACTTAAAAACACAAATGACTCTACCTAATTATGGTCAGGCATACACCCTGGATTATTATTATATTAAAAGGGATATCTCCTGTATTTAAAAAGATAATCAAATTCTGTTTTTTCTATGAGCATCCCTGGGAAAAGGCAATTTTGCTGACAATAGTTTGGTAATATAGGTGTATTAATAAAGAAGTTAAAAGTTAACTCTTTATTTTAAAGCTCTTATAAATTTTGAAGTTAATCGTTTTATAAGGCTTATTTTACTGAAAATGTTGACAGTACAATTTCCATCAACTTCTTGATTTTTAATAATTTTTCTAGTTTACAAGAAAATAGTTTACTATTTACACAATTTTAAATAATAATAACATTCTCAGTTAACCTGATGATGATGGAAAATTTTGTAAAAAAAAAAAAAGGATCAAACGAAAACTGATAGTTGAACTGATGAAATTTTCAAGAACAAAAGCTCTGTACAATAACTATTTTAGAATTTCGCGAAAATTATAAAATAAAAAGTTAATTTCTTAACTTCTTTAATAATACACTTATATACACCAAACTGTTATAAAAAAATTGAATTTGCTTTGGAATTCTTACAAAACAAAACAACATTTGATTATCTCTATTTACACAATATTAAAAACCTATGAAATTCCGGTGGTACACCCTTTATACAAGTACACAATAACTATGAAATTTCAAATAATAATTTTTTTTTAGTATTATTACCTCATAGTACATAATATATTACATGTATTTATAATTATATTTATAACTAAATATGATGTGTCAATTAAAAATTTAAGTTTCCTGGGTCTCTTATCTAAAAGAACTGTTAATACTTTGGATTCTTCACTCAACTTTTTTACATGTGTATATTATATACAACGGCAAAACCAAATGGACTGAATTCTGTTTTCAGAATTGTCCTAACGAGACTTTCATGTCACCATTAACAGATGACAGTCATAATTATTATTGTTATCATAGTTATTGATCAAAGTCAACGGCTAACAATCCAAAGTAATTGCTAGTACCTAGTACCTAAATCTATATTAATTGTCAACAAAATAATCAATCGGCGATTGCCACAAACCTTATAATATACTTCTGAACTATTAATGTGTGTACCTGTCTAAAAAACCATCATTATTCATTATTGTAACAATATTACTAGTTATTACTACTAGTTATATTACTTGTTGAAAAAACAAAAAACTATAACAATGTACAATCAAATGTACAAAATATATTTTTTATTTTTTTTGGGGTGCCACACTGATTATAGTATATTTAATTAAGCATGTTTTTTTTATCTTGTTAAGGTATTAAAATGTTTTAAATGTTGGTGTTTTAATGATTCTAAATTGCAGAGCAAGACATGGCCGAGTGGGACACTTCAAATGAAAAACCATCTTGTAGTTTACTTGTCAAACGCGTCAAACGACTCGTACCTACTAAACCACGGAAACTTATTGTAAAATTGAAACCTCGACCTGAAACCCAGGTATTGCCAGAATGAATCACAAGATTAACACAGTCTTTTCCTGTTACATCAACTTTAAAATTGAATAGATCATTACTTTTCATTTAATAACAAACGAGAACAATTAATTCTGTAATTAAACATGAGTAATTTATAAGAAATATAACAAAGACTATATCATGAGTATATAGACTGATTAAAATAATTTAAAATACAGTATCATTATTTTAAGGACAAGTTAAGTAGCCTGTAATATATTTTTTTTTTCCGGTATTCAACATTCGTAGATTATTAATTTTTAATTTGCTGTGTTCTTTTTATATTTTTACATTTAATATTAAATTTAATTAAATATCAAGTTTTTTATAGAACCAATTAGTCTTGTGAATTTTAATATAATAAATATTCAATTTCAGTTAATATCTTGTTTATAATATGTACATGTCATATAAGGAGCACTATGTATACTGCTTAAAGTTTTCTAACTTGTAGTAATCAAATGCTAAAAAATTAATAAAATATTATCTAAATAGCCTAACACTGTTCAAACTATACATGAACAACAAAAACAATCATTGACGAAACACAAAATTGGATTCCAATGGGTATTTTTATTACCGAAGAGTAATTACACTGGTATTGACTATTTCATCTGTTTATTGAACAATACCTCTATGCATTTTGTCATCAAATTAATACAGCAGGGAGTTAATATTTTGTAAACAGTATTTTTATACTTATTGCTTCATCGAGAAAAATTACAAACGTTTAAATATATATAGTAATTTGTATAGTATTAATTGTTGATCAATTTTTTATTTACCAGGACTCAGATTTTATAGCTCTAAAATGTACTGAAACATGTTCTTTTATTTCTGACGTAAAAAAATCATAAAATAAGCTCTATAATGAGCCCTGAAAACGTAAAAGAAGCAACAAAAAAAATGTTTTCTTATCAAATAATTATTTATAAATTAATAAATAAGAAAGAGTTTCTCTCTTCTGGTCAATAAAGTTATTTCTACAAATTGCAATGTAGCCCACGAGATTCATGAAAGACACAATGTTATACTAATTGAATGCATATAATTAAGCAAAAATTGGAATAAGAGTTCTTAGGTTTGAAAGCGTAATCAGACCAGTTTGGTCGTACAGGATAAAAATATGAGGACCGCCAAAAAAGCGCTTCAATCAATATCTCTAAGAATCATCACTAACACACCATGGTACACAACAAATAAAAATCTTCATAAATACCTTGCAACTACCAACTGAGAGAGAATTTTCAAAAAATCACAACAAAAGTTCTATAAAAAATTAAATAATACACTAATCTACTTATTTATCAGATGCCCTCCATTACGATTAAAATTGTTTAATATCATATAAATAATAATTTAGAAGTGACCAGTTCCTATTCAAGTTTTTATGGCATTTCATTTAGCCGTGTAACTATCAAAATTGGGAATTGTGTTACGCTACCATAGATTGTTATTTTCTTTTAGTAATAATGATAAAAAAAAAAGGTTTGAAATCCTTGTTTAATAAAACTTATATACAGCTTACTCAGCTACTTTAATCAGTGTACCATAATAATCGGCAAATGCTGAAGAATACGAGCCAAGGTTGGCGGCGGCTTAATACTAACAACTGGGTAAACCAGAGGTATTCAAACTTTTTTATTCCAAGGCTCCTTTGAGTCTTCACAAAATGTTGACGGCTCCTAAATTATAAATGACAACAAAATCAATGTTTATATGAATGTAATTTATATTTTATACTAATTATTTATTTCCCACATTAAATTTTTTATATGAAAATATTATAAGTAGTAATTGTAGAAATAATTGTGATTCAATATTTCATGTTTAGTCTTAGTAAATATAAATCGATAAAATAATAAATCAGTATTAATTAAAGCTACATTTAGCGAATGATTATTGTAGAGTGTAGACAATTGAACGTTTCCGGTGTGCCTCAATGATAATTAATAAAACTTTTTTTCGTAAAAATAATTATTGGTTTTCAATTGACGTGGCGTCCTTCGACGACTCCCGCGACTCAAGGTTTGAATGCCTCTGGCGTAAACAGTTGGAAGTAGGCTTCATTGTTGCCATAGAATGATGATCGGTGTAGGGAATCGGGTTTTTCGTCTTTAACGCGACGCCCAGGATATAAAGAGGTGCTCCCCGGCCGACTACACACCATTGACATAATAAATGAACGAATCGTTCAATCATCTACGCTACCCAACCCTTGTGGACGGGAAACGTAACTACGGAAGTGGTCAAAACAATATTATCACAACAACAACAACAACAATGTTGTCCACAGATAACACACAGAACTCGGTTATCGCCGTACGCGTTCGCGTTCGACTCGCCTCGGACGGCAGAGGCCGCCACTCGTATGACCGGTACGTTTTTTTTTTTTTTGGTTTTTTTTTCCCCGTCTCGGCCTCGGTCCTTCGCCGCCGATGATTCCTTCCGACCGTCCGGCCCGAGATTTTCACTTTATCATCTCTCCGATTGCGTTCGCGGCATACCTATATATATACACTCGCGCGCGCACGCGCACGCACATTGTATGTGTTAAACCCCTTCACAGTCACCGACTCTCTCAATCTCACTATCACCGTGCATCACTCTCTCTCGTACGCGCGCGCACCGTCTCTCCTCTCCGCATCGTTATTATTATTATTATTACTACTACTATTACTATTACTATTACTATTACTATTATTATTATTATTATTATTATTCTTCTTATTCTTATTTCTTGTGTTTTATTCTCCGGTGCTCGTGCACAACGCTGTTAACGTGACACCGCTCGTTTACGTCGTTTTGTCGCTGTAATCCCCGTCGTTCCGGATCTCGCGTGCGTTGCGTCCGCCCGGACAACATCATGTGCGTCAACCCGGTCGGTACGACGTGCTAGCGACGAGACTGGAGACGACGTCGTGCGTTTGCGCGCAGATGGACCACGTCCCGCGCGGAGTTGTGTCGACGCAGCCGGGCCACATCAACGACCACGGTGAGTGTGTTATTGCATCGGTTTTTGAGATCGAATCGCGCGACGGTCGCCACTGTCCCCGAGCGGGCGCGTGCAACGTCGCTGGACGTCCTCCGTTGGTAACGTTTCGCGTCAGGATTCGTTCGATCAGCAAACGTTTCTCCGTTACCTGCTCCGGTCCGATCGTGCAATACTTTCGTGTTATTGTGGAAGCTTATGGTTCGATTGGACAGAGTTCGTAGATGACGTTTTGAACAAGTTAGCGGGCAACTCGTATCGTTTTCTGAAATAGTAACGAGTAGCTGTTCTAATCCTCTCGGTGGGTTGTGTGTATTTCAGTAGTTCATATGTTACCTCCTTCATACAAACTTGCATTCACAGTTGAGATTTTAATCAGGTTTACTTACGTCCGAAACAAATTTGTTGATTATATTAATTTAATACTATCCGTGTGCTTCATCATTGAATTCTAGTGGAAATGGTTTAATGTGATAAGATACCAGTTATAATAGCCGCTATACTGTGCCATTGTAAACAAATTGAACCAAACGAGTTCTATGTGTATAATACTATAATGGTAAAATTTGAAAGGGCTCATTGAATTGGTAACCTAAATACATACAAGATAACTTATCACCTACTCTTACCATTTATTGACAAAGGGCTTGTACTTGGTCACATCTTTTAGTTTTACTGTTCATTGTAGTTAATTCTCACAACTAATATTTTACACTCTGGCATCATGTATGATTTTTATTCATATATGAATAATTTCCTGTTGCTTTTATTTTTATAATAAATACGGATAGGTTTATATTATAATAGGTACATAATACATATTAGTATCTTATAGTATATCAGTGATAATAAATTAATAGTAATTTTTAATACGTAGCCACATAGATAATATGATTAATGGAAGACTAGGAAAACTTAATTTAAATTTAAATTTTTGTTGCTAGTACTATGGTTTACTGACTAACAATAAACAAAAAAAGTAACAACATCTTGAGGCATACCTTAGTCATCATCTGTCTAAACTCTAAAAAATCCTAAATAAATATTAGTAAAATTTGATGGTTATATTATTATTGATGATTTATTTAAAATCATTTTCATTGATAATATGTTTGTTGGTTTTACCCTTTCATAGTATTTATTATATCTATCAACTTGATATAATAGAGTTGACTGTTAAAAGTTTATATTCAGTATTATTTGTTACATCTTCCTAAAAACACAATATATTTTCCATTTTTTGGTTTGACATTTTTAAATAAAGATTGGTGAGCTATTAAGTAAACCGCCAATTTTTATTTTCATATCATGTAAAATAATATTGCTGTTATTAAAAATAAATAAAACTTAAAGGTTTATTTTTGTACTTATTCAAAAAATAATATAAGTATTAGGTATTATTATTATTTTAAATTATGTATAATAATTGTTCTAATCTTATTCAAGTCAAATCATTTAATGTAATTTTAATGTATTAAAAAAATATCATTGTTTACAATAAATGCATATCTTAAAATTACTGTTATATAAGTCAATGTATTGTTATATTGTGTAGTTCATTGAATTATAGATTTCTTATTAAATATACTATTTATAACTCAAGTGATAGAACACAATAAATACTTATTAATGTAAGACAGATGATTTTATCCAATTGATTATTTCAGTTTTTTCTTTACTTACTTGTCAGTTTATAAACAATAAACAGATTAATTTATTTATCTTTAATTAACTAAAATATATTACCTATATCTTGTTTTCAGTAAGTGCTTATTAAATTTCACAAATAAAATATGTAGAAATAAGAAGACATTTGGGAAGCAATTTTGGAACAAAGCCAATAATTCTAAATTCTTGTAGCCTTAAATATATCTTAGACTGATCAATGACATGTCTATACTTAATGAATTAAAAGTAGTTTGAATAATCAAAGATGATAATTATCAGTTGTCCAATTAAATAGCTGCCTCTAAGATAGTTAATTAAGAGTTATTTTTATTTTTATTTTGACTATATTAATTTATTTGTATTATACAAGTTATTAATTTCAGTACTTTAAAATGGTAAGAACTTTTAAAATACTTTAATAAATAATTTGTTTTAATATTACTCAACTTCATAATATAAATTACACCTTAAGGCATTTACGTATTATTTAATGATACATTTATTTATAAATTGAATCATGTATAATTTGTATTTACATTTAGTTAATCTTCTATTTGAATTCTTAATTAATTATTTTTATGACCTAAATATTGAAATAACATACACTTTGTTACTGAAAAAATTACAATATGTACATATGTTTAGTTAATCTATTTATTAATTAATTAAAGAAAACTAATAATATTTTATTTACAAAAATCAGGAACACACAAGATTTGAATCAAAAATGATATTTATTTTATAATGGATAGTCCAAGTTCAACAACTGGTGGTCGTCGAAGGCTTCCAACTACTCACTACGCTGAGGATCAAGCATTTGATCAAATAGCAAAAGAAGTAAGTTGATCAATATATTTATTTAACATTTTTTATTATCAAGTGTTGTGGTTTTATTTTCAATTCAAAAGTGTACCTCTGTGCTATTTTAGAATAATAATAAAATATATAATTTGTAATAAATTTATCACCAATATAAGTATAACTACTAATATTGTTATTGTAAACAAAAATATAAGTATACTGAAATATTCAATATTATCTCAAACTTAAGTATTTGATTTTAAAATGTTGTTATATTTCAAAAAATGTATACAAATAATATGATCGGATACTTGGTGATACCATATTTAAGCCTTTTATTGTATTTCCCAAATTTTTAAATGTATATTTTGAGGATACTTCTCGAAATATATACCAATGAACAAAATTCTCAACCACTTACAGAGGATTGAATTAAAAATTAGGGTTTTCATGTTTTTTTTTTTATAAGGTAATTGCAATTTTTTTTCAATATAATTAATAATAATTTTATTTAATAGGTCTTAATTAGGTTGTATCTGGATTTTTAATAAATATACCTTTATGACCTAAAAATCAAAAATAGGTACAAAAACATTTACGAAATGCATTTATGTATTTTAAATTGTTACATTTTTTTAATATACTTCTGTAATTTTACAATTCAAATTTAATTAAGTTTAATGTTAACTGTCATACTTATTTATATCATATTGCATGTTCATTATTTTTTTTATATATTATGTAAAACTATTAAATATCAATTTAAATTTATTGCGTATAAAAAAAAAATACAAATTAAGTTGTTACATTCTTTTCAATTAGTGGGAAATAGTATTTTTAATCACTACAATTATCTTAACATTAAATTTGTTTAAAAAATGTCTCAAAAATGCACATCCTAATTATTATTATTACTTTATCAGAATTATAAATGTTTTTTTAAATTAAATAGTTATAACTTATAAGATCAAATGGGGGCGACATGGTCGAGTGAGATAAAACAGCTTTGTCTAAATGCATAATCGCTAGTTCATACCCGGTCACCAGTGGTTTCGCTTTCCAGATGGGACAACCACTCTGAAAGAAGAAACCATGCCTACATCTAATACGTAATTGAGTTTCTAAAAATAACTTTAAGAGTATAATAGCCTAGTTGCTGACACTTCTGACATAAAAAAAGAAATCAAATATTCTAAGTATAAATAAATATTCAAATTATCTTATACTGACTAAAAACTTTATCAAATATAACATTATTATGTTTAAATTCCAATAAGTGTAAAAGAAAATTTATAGATTTCTGAAAAAAAAACTGATTTTAATTTATTAATAATTTTCAACTGAGTTCCGATGTACTTTTTTAATTAGTTGTAAAATTTTTTTTATTAATAAGTTTGAAGAATTGTAATAATTGTTTCCTCACCTTCACTTTTTTATATCATATGACTTGGGCATCTTGAATTTTAAATTCACCAAATTTAAAATTGGAAGTATTTAGTTAGCTTAGTTTTTTTTTAATGTTTCAAGTTTGAGCTACTATAGACATTGAATTAAAACATTTTAATATAAATCCTAATGTATGTTTCTTTTAGTAAGTGCAAACTCTATTAATATGTATTTTTATATTTTCTAATCCATTCATAATTTTTTAGTTTAACTTTTAAGATATTCATTTATAATTATATTTTTTCTAACAAAAAATTCATATCTTATATTATACTATGTCCTGGAACTAATATTCGCTCATAACTATATTTTTAATTCTATGGCTTATTATTATTTATTACATTCAAATGTTTACAAACAATACGATAAAAACACATTTAACCTGGCAACCTAGTGACCTACACTAAGTCCTAATTATATTCCTCATCCCAGCTTGCTACCCGTATTTTAATGATTAGAATTATGTAAAACAAATGATAAGTCTCATTTGCAAAAGCTCTGTTTTATGACTTACACCAGCGGTTCTCAACCTTTTTATATCGCGAGTACCACCTACACATTTTGAAAATTCAACATACTACTTGACCCAATAACCGTTTTTTTATCAAAAAATATAAACGATATTTTACATATTTGGAAAATGCGTTTTTCTTTGCTTATCATGTATGAACTATGTGATTTCCGCGAATGCACGCGTACCACAATTTGAGAAACTCTCGACTGTTGTGTTATAGTGATCTATTGTCTATGGTTTATAATTTTTGCATTTTTGTATTACCGTATGAATTGACTTGTTGATAATATAGTAATATTGTACTTTCCAATACGCATGCGCCGTGTTATGTGATAAAGATAACTGATAAGTATACCATCTGAACAGTATATCCCACAGAGTGAAATATGTATATCTTTCACGTCTCGTCATTAGAACTATGTTTCGTTTATTAGTATACATGGTCTATGGGAATTATTATAAATCAGAATATTTCTGAATATTTTTCTCACCCGTTAAACATACAAAAACACGTTACAACAAAACTATACTTTATGATGAAGAATTACATCTGTGTAATATTATTAATTTATTCTTTAAAATATTCTTAAATAATTATTTCTGACTGTACAGTTTTTAACAGTATTTTTTATATAGTCGTTTTTATTTTGTTGTAGTTATACGTTTTGAATAGTGTTAAAATATTAATTTTAAGACAGAATGTCAAATTGATGAGTTCAGACCTTTGGTATAATACTATCATAAAACAATTAAAAAAACAGCACAAAAATCAATTTTCAAGTACGTATTTATATTTTTCAATCAATCGAAAATATTCAATTGAATTGTACATTATAGGGAGGAAACTTCTGCAATAGATCTATTATTTTTAATTTAAAAAAATTTAGTTGTAATCGACGAAAATGATTGATGTCTCTTTAAATTTAAAAACAATGATAATTTATGGTAAAAAACTATAAGTCATGCTCAAGTTTTTTCATTTAGAATTGAATGACGTTAATTGAATATAAACTATTGTGTTTGAATTGTACTGAAAATATCATTCTACGATTTTCATCTCAAATTACATACAATTTAAAATATAAGTAGTATAGTAGATAATTATATTTTATGAAAACTACGGAGTTAAATTTATTATATTGCTAAAATAAATAATCATTAGAAATGTTAAGTATTTTTTCTGTATTGCTACAGCAATAAAAACCAAAATTAGTTTAATCAGTGAATCATATAAAATAATTATTCGATTAGACATGGGGTTCTTTTCAAATCTAATCATATAAACAGTATTATAAAATTCTTAAAAAATATATTTACCTATTCAACATGCATATACATTTCAAGTTTTTGAAACATATACATCGCGGCCATTCGCCTTGTAATGTACTTAAAACTTCTAAAATGCTTTGAGACCTTCAAAAATGTTAACCGAACTAAACATTTTTAACAAAACTGTAATCGCTTTTTTGCTCCCACGCATGAGTCATAACTATAAACTAATGATAACCAATTACGCACTTGCTTAATATTATTTCAACTGCTTTATAGTATTTTTTTTATGCAAATAAATGTATCAATTAATTATTATTAAAAAGTGTAGTTAGAGTACTCGTTATTATCTTAAATTAAAAACAAATGAAAGAATTATAATAATTACCTACTGTTAACGATTAATATTTTTATAGCTTTTGTTTTTTTCTCGCAAATGTCGATATTTACGTTTTAACAGCAAACATTTTACATATGTTGTATGATAAAGCCACCGATATATAGTGTTAATATTTTTTGTACACCAACCAGCGTCCAATTTGCTTCTCCAGGGCATCTGTTTAATGAAATACTTCACTCCTCAGTGCTCATGACCAACCGGTTTCCAGAGTTCGCTACGTACACCTAGTACGGTTATGTTTGACACGCTGAATATTGCTTATTCATTTTTCATTACATATAATGCTATGTTATGTCAACGGGTGTGCGTCCGTGTACGTGTTTGTACTGTATAGTTCGCGTTTTTTTTGTGATTTCAACAATATGTTTAGTGTGTTTTCCAAGAATTAAATTCAAAATTGCTTATATTTAATGAAATTAATGTAAAATATTTAAAATGCATGATGCTTCCAGTTTTGTTTTAATGTTCCGAATCTATTTTATAAAGCATTCTTATTCTATGAAATACGAGTATCTGGTATTAAACATTTAAAATCCATCATAACAAAATTTTTTAGTATTCTTAACTTTGAAAATATTATTACATAAATTAATTATTAAAAAATATAAATTATATAACCATATACCTGTTGTACATAATTTAACACTTATTCAAAATTATCAATATAAATAAAGATTGGTTCAACTGTATATATGTATTTATGTTTACTAAAATAATTAAGTATTTTTTTCTTTTCATTGGTTATTATTTTTATTATTATTATTATTTTATTTAGAACAGCGTATTTATGTTTATGATTAACTTAAAAATTATTAATATTCAATAAATCATTTAAAATATTAAAACACTATGAAAGTTTATTACAGTGTTTTAATTTGATGAATCATAATTATAAAATATAAAATATTTGCAAAAGCATATACGTGCGTGCATCTGTGTATTCAAATATGCAAATCAAAACTGAAAAAAACAAAAATGATCGACAAGTATATTTACATAACATTTGAATGAAAAAATGGTTTCTAATGAAATGTCATGCATTTTAACATTTTCTAAAACATATAGTATACCTGTAGTATTTCTTTAAATTCGAACCATCGTTGTCCTAAAATTAACTTGAATACATTTTATGTTTTTGTTTTTTCGTATCATCATAACTCCCACATGCTGAATATACTGACCAAATCAATAATTTGTAACTTATCAAAACCGTAAAATAAATTATAATAGTTACGTATAGTATAGTAGGTACGTTCCTCGCTTTCCCCAGAATATATCATAACCGTAAATATGTATTAAAATAAATCGAATCGTCTATTATATTTTGTTTTATCTAGACGGGATATTTTTCAAATATTTTCCAGTAAAATTATATTTACGATATTTATAAATATGAATATATAATAAAACGTAACACATCTAGGAAATTACTTAATACAACCATTGATGTATAGCTTTTACACCCAAGACGTTTCAATAGTATTACTAATTAAAATATTTCAATAATTTGTCAAAGTTAATTTTGGCCAAGCATAAATTCTAATATCGTATCTTATTCGATTTAGATAGTAGTAATATGAATATTTTCCATAAAAAACTGACCGATATCGTTATGATTCGATATGATATCGTTGATACTTATTACTTAATATATATTCAATTGGATTCATTTAGAGGTATGTGAGATATTTATCTAAATCGTTGATATCGTAAAGTATTTTTTCTTTATATTTGTAAATATGCTATCTTTTATGATGTACACACAATGGAATTTATTTGTTGTAGACTAAATAGAGACCACCTAAAAGTGAGCATAATACATAATATAATAATAATAAAACATAATATATACTTTGGTATTTGCTATTTATTTTTTTACTATCCTGTTATTGATACGATGGTTATTTATTCTTTAGTTAATGCATTGACCATAGTCCATAATAAATTATATATACCCGTCGATTTAATATACTCGGAGAATTGATTTTCCGTGTTTTTTTTTTTAAACATAAAAGCATTAAGAAAGCATATTTTTGAATCGTTCACTATAATATATTAAACATGGTACAAGCTATAATAGTACATATGTTTGTATTGTTAAATAAAAGTAATTAACAAATACAACTAATTGATATGATGTCATACATAATGCTTAGGTAAACGTTTATTACAATTCTGACTAATTTCGAAACTAATGGTGACCAAAGTGTGAAAAATTCCTAACGCATTAGTAGTAGGTGTTATATTTTATGAAGTTATGAATTATGTGCCAATATAGATATGTAGAAATTGTTATAAAAATAATGAATATTCCATTTGTTTTGAAAATTAGATAACTTATGTATATTTACGACATTCAGAGTAGAATAATAAATCTTCTTCACATTTGCATTACTCCGCGGCTATTAACATCAATCGTGTGTTTGAATTAGAATGTTTAATTTAATTTAAACCCTTGTGCTTGTTAGAATATTACAATTTAAACACAACTAAACGTTTATAATACCATACAAAAACATTTTATGTGCATTGCAATGTGCAAATATATTTGAATTGCCATAAATCTATAATTATTATTTTTTGCTTGTAAATGCCGAGGATGGGAATTTGATTAAAAGTAGGTAGGTACCTACTAAAAATTACTATTTCAAATTAAAAGTACTTATATGGATAAATAGTTAAAACTTCACTGTGCATAGTTTAATGAAACATTAAATTAAATAATTGTACCAAATAAAAAAATCATACAAGTTATAATAGTAACAACATTAGCAATATATTGATTATTTTTATACAATTAAGCACTATAGATACCAATGAAAAGGGGGCCAAGAATTGGACATGAACTACTTAAGTGTAACTAAAAAATGAAAAATATCGAAATAAATTGAATCAAAATATTTCCTTAAATTATTCAACTATGGAAATAAAAATATTATTTTTTAATTTTATTGTATATTTATTATACTACGTTGGGTGGTAAATTCAACTGTAATATACTTAACTGTATAATTTAACTGTTGAATGACTTATGTGTGATGTCCTTTTTTTAATTACACACGTGATTTGGTCGCTTGTCAACGTTGTCCAGAAAAATCGCCACAATTTTTGTTAGCCATTTTTTTGTTAACTTTAAAATAATTTTAATTTTGGTCGACTGTTTGTCAAGTATAACAATATTGAGCTAACCAGCGTTATTTCATTATTTCCACATGTACCCTAGTAACATTGCTTATCTAACCGAAGTATGTTATAGATTTATTTTATCAATGTATAAAATAAAACTACACGAAGTATAAAAATGTGGGACATCAAGATCTTTGGCTTAGTTGTTTAATAAAATCGGTGTAGCGCCTTATTTATCAATATTTCTTTCTTATTAATATTCTAAAATCTAAATTGATGTTTTATAATCTTAGAACATTTTTTTATTATAATTTTTAATGACACTCGATATGGCGTATCATTCACCTAGATAGGTGAATGATTAGATACTAAATTATTATAATATTTTTGTCAGTCTTGTACAAGATTTCTTGTACTAAGGTACAACGTACAGGTCACAAAGTACCAAACTATATACCAATAAGTTTTTAATCGGTATTACGCACCGATTTTATCACTACCTAATCAATGTAATATTAATTTATAACTAGAATAATTATTGAGCAACTGAACTATTTAGTACTTTGTATCAAAGGATAGAAGAAAATCAAACAGGTTGCACATAAAACGCGTTAGAATTGAAGTCAATTTGGCATTTCGAATTAATTACGCTTTTCCATAAATCTCGGAACAAATTATCTATTTTCCCAATCGCGATCTCTGCGAGCCATATGATTTGTGGGGTCCCAGCTTAAAAATTCTTATAACTTTGCTGTTAACTTTATACAAAATGTAGAAACTAAACTGAACTGTTTGTCACTGCGTCTTAGTGCAATACATTTTAAAACATTTCACATTCAAAACAAAGGTAAACACAGATCATTCCCTTAAAGTGTTAAAAACATTAATAACTAGAATCCTTACTTCACTCATAACTAGTTACACTTTTGATACATATAAATATCACAATGATTTTAATTTTACTTTTTAATAAATTTAATAATATACCATATATTAATTTTAAATTTGTTCTTCAATTTACCAAATAAATAATAAATATTTACATTTTTAACTGATCATGTCTTACGTGTGACAAAAATAACTATATTTTGTTGATGTTTTGCCTTCTTTTTCGTAAATAATAAAACTAGTCATATCTATCTTTATCTTATTATTTTAATTTCATCTAAATAGGTACTATATTGATCAACTGATTAAATATAAGGCGATAAAAGTAGTGTTGGTATAGTTGCTTCTATTCAAGTAGTAAAATACGTGTAAAAATGTTGCGATAGTGAATGTGAATAATATATAGGTAATAATATGTGAGTAAGTCTCTGTGAATAGGTTTATGACATCATTAACCGGTTTTTCCTCTTAATAATCCATAGACTTAAACATTAAATCGTTTGTTCATTGATTAGCTTACTGTTTTGTACTTAGTTCTTTGTAAGACTGCTAACGTAGGTATTATAAGAAAGGATTGGTACTTAGGTCGAAGATATAAAAATATTAAAATTACATTAATGTCCGTAACCACAATATATATAATAGGGCTACCGATAAAAAATTAAATGTAACATCTACACCTAAATATTCATAAATAAAGTAGTATCTTGTTATAAAAAATAACCTCTAGGTATATCGAATTAGCGTATGTGTAAATAGGTAAATTATATTCGAAAATGATTGTTTAAAACTTTTTAACCTATATGTTTGAAATATTTTTATCTTCCCAAATTAATTTTTTAAATAAATAATTAAGTTTAGCCTTCTGCCTAATTTTTGAATTTACTTTTTTGAGTAGTAACAAAATCAACAAATGTATAAAAAGTATTTATGCAGAAATCATCAGAAGCCGAGTGCCTATGGTTAGAAAATTAACTTTTTTATAAACGTATATTTTGTTATGATGGTTATTAAACGTAATTAACTTGATTTACCAAAATACTGGTCAAATTAAATGAATTATTTTTTTTAGTACCTATTGGAAATAAAACATACATAGCCATCAATCGATACTCGACGATCCCTAGTAACTTAAAAGTGTGAATTTAACATGAATTCTAATCACGTTGATATGAATGTGACACCGCTTGAATTAGTTACTGGAGCACATATTACTCATATTTACATAAATCAAACTCCAGACACTTTGAATGAAAAATCGTTGGACGATAAATTACTAATTAACGCACCTGTTGGATTTGATACATCCCAGGCTTCTTTTGCGTTAGAAGAATCGCCATCGTTATTATATTCTGGCAGTACCAATGAGGGTAAAGATGCAGTAGTGGACATCTTAAGTAATTCAACTCCATACGAATATGCCAAAGTTATTCAATCTTCTCAATTAATACTTGATAATAATGGAACATATTCATGTCACATATGTATAAATGATAATGATACGCTTAACTCGGTATGTGGGACTATAAATACTAATGGCGCTCGTACAGAATGCAACGCCGATACTAGTCGTTCTTATCCATCGTCGGACGACGACGGATCTTACTGTAGATATTCTGTTACTGACATCGACGAACTATCAGATAGTATTTTTAACGATCGCCAACTGAGTCCTAATAGGGTACTAAAAAATACTTCTAGTTATGACTGTTATTCCAGTAGTGATTCTGTAGTCATTGATTCTGAAGTTGATGGCATTGTAACGTTTCTGGGCAAGAGTTATGATGAAGTACGTATAATTATATTAGATGCGTGTCTGTTGTCGGGTAGTGAACTCAAATATTGAACCTATTTAAAACCAGTAATTTAAACTATTATACTCCATGTATTTACACGATGTACCTATATTTTAGGGAGAACGCGATAGTATCTTGTTGCAAATAATTAAAATTGAAATGTTAAAAATGTGTAGTATGAAAAATTAATTTTTATTTTATTTTCAGGCAGAAGCTCGTTTGGCTGCAAGGCGACAAGCTCGTGCTGAAGCAAGAGAAATTCGTATGCGAGAAATTGAGCGGCAGCAAAAAGAAGCCGAAGAAAATGCAGATAAAGCTTTTGATATGCATGCAGCAGGCAAGTACAAAACAAAATACTTAGGAAAATATATGCAAACTGCAGGAATATATCATATTTTTCAAAAATGAACATTATGACTATGAAAATATATATATAGTTATATATATATATATATATATATATGATAAATAATGAATTGTTTGTAAATAGATACAACTAAGTAGGAAGTGTTTTTTTATTTCACAGAATAAATTATACTGCTTATGCTTGACTATTAGTACATTAAATATTCATTAGTGAAATAATCGTATTCCAGTTAATTTCATTTTTCGATAACACTACCGCGTATTATTATATTAGAAACTTTGAAGTTGGTTACCGTATTAAAATGCACCTATAAAATAACGAATGATTCAATTATTTTTCTGTTAAAATGTTTTAATCATATACATGACTGCCTAGATTTGTTTTATAAGTTTTATTTTAAATGTTCTTTAATTCAACACTTATAACACTACAACCTTTTAATTAATAGCATCACCTTGAAGTTACTTTGTTTTTCTAGATCTAGTATTCATATTATTAAACAATTACTCTTGCGGATGCAATAAGTATATAGGTATAATAAAACAGATTTATCTTTTTTCATAAAACTGAATTCATTGATGTTACTATTAGCAATAAAAACTATTTTTAATATAATAAATGGTAAAATTCATAAATGTAAATATTTATTTTCGTAAGTATTCACATGAGTAGCTATCTATAAAATATGTATGTTATTATTCAATTTATTTGAGTAGGTACTACTTTTCAGTTGTTTAGTTTATGATAACGTTAAGTACAAGTTTAAATATTGATTTGGTGATGTATGTATGGTTATGTTACGTAATTTTGTTTATCTTTTAGATGGGCCAAGTATAAATCGAGCATCCCGAGTAGGTACAAGTACTGCCAGTCCACGGGCAGCCAATTCCATACTAAACACGAACAGTTACCAATCTAGTCGGCGTAATTCGGTTGATTCTCTTGATGACTCTACCCCAAATTTTCGTGATTTTAGGGTATTATTTAAAAATTTCAAATGAGTTACATATTTTAAGTAATAAATAATAATAAACTGTTGTATAGATGGAATTAAAAGACCTAGAAGAAAAGTTCCGGAAAGCTATGGTTCAAAATGCTCAACTTGACAATGAAAAAGCAGCTGTAACATATATGGTAGAGTTGTATAAAGACAAGTACACTGATATCGAAGAGGAACTTATGCACATAAAAGTAAAAATTTTTAGATTGATGTAAAAATCAAATTTTTATTTCAAAAATAATTTACTTGTGTTTAGCGAGAACACAAGGAAAGCTGCAGAGAAAACGAAAAGTTAAAACGTCTACTGGCTACTCAAAAACTAGAATCTACTGCACTTAAACTAGAACTGGAAGATCGTGATAAACTTATCGAGGTAAACTATTAAAGCTTTAATCTATTTCATCTACACTATAATAATATAAAAATTGTAAAAAAATATTGGATTTACTTTGTTGACAAATAATAATATCTACTGTTATAAATTATAATAATTTAATAATAATGCTTTAAAAAAAAGGATGGAATGAAAAAAAATTTCATATTTATTGTTATATCTGTTCAATGCATTTCACCTGCTGCCCATACACAACTATGGCGTAAAATATATTTTTCATCAATTACTGACTGATAAATATGTTTTTTAGCTTATAAGCTTTAAGAGTATTAAACTTAAATGTTTAATTGTTTTTATTATACTAGGAAAAAGGACTTGTAATTATAAGCACAGAACAAGAAGAATGGAATGATAGTGACCAAAGTAATAGTAAAATAAAACGTGCCTTAGTTTCTGTTGAAAATGCTCAATTGTTGCAAGACGCTGGAGAGGGTTGTTTAGGTAAACATCACTTTTCATTGAACAGAATATAATGATTTTGATAAATCGTATTAAAGAAAATATTTTTGATTACTTAGATGTACGACTCAAAAAGTTTACTGAAGAACGCAATAGCTATTTAGAAGAAATCAACCAACTCAAATTAGAGTTGCAAGAAGCCAAACGTCATAGTGATAGCCATTACAACGGTACAGACTCAGACGATTTGGAAGATGCCCAAAGTAAGATTGGCTTAGTGTCAACTTTAATTTAAAATGTGCCAATAAATTAATTCAATAATTTATTTTTTCATTCATAGAAGAAACAAACAAAGTTCTTGGGGATTATAAATTCAAGTGGCAAAAGGCTGAACAAGACATTTCTACATTACAAGCAAATGTAAATTGACTAAAATACATTTTATTTAACTACAAAAACATTTGTTTATTATTTATACGCTAATATAATACAATGTAAATTTTTATATCTATATTATATTTTACAAAAATATAGGTAGCAAGACTTGATAGTCAAGTTGTTAGATATAAAACAGCTTCTGAAGCAGCTGAAAAAGCTGAAGATGAACTTAAGTTGGAAAAAAGAAAACTTCAACGAGAGGTATTTAATTGACATTTATGAATTTTTAAATTCTCATTAACTAAATTGTGTAATGCACAAATAAAAAACTATTATCCAAAGTTATTTTATTACATTTTTTAAGAACATACATTATGTAAGTCTTAGATATGTTAGCTTGTATTGTAATTCAAGACTATTTATTCTATGTTATTCTGGATTTAGTTTTTCATTTATAGATTACTTTAAACTTGAAATACTTATTTAAAATGTTGATGTACTTTTTTTTAGTGGTCTTTTTCATTACCAGTCTTATGTAAATTATGATTATAATTTTTTTAATCCATCTCAAAATATAATAACTTTATCAGAACCACATAAGTTATATTCAAATGTTAAATCTTAAAACTTAATCTAATTTAACTATATTAAAAATGTATCTCTATTCAAATTAATGCCTTTGGAGATTTTTTTTAAATTTTCATAATTTTTGTAGTCAAATTATAATGGTTTGATATTTTAACATTTCAGAGTTGATTTTGAGTTAACATTTCGCAATTTTAATGATTTTGTTAATTTTTTCTTTGAAAAATACACTGGATAAAGTTTTATTGAGCTCATGAAACATCCCACTATCTTTATACAAAATAATTTTAATTTAATATTTACCTTATAATTTATCTCTGATGCATTATTTATCATTTAGTTATAAACTTTATTTAATTTTCTTCTTCTTTAAAAAGGCGATGTTATAAATTATTGTTGTTGTTTTAGCTTCGGGAAGCTCAAGCAAAAATTGAAGAGTTGGAGACATCTAATATGCATTTGTTAAAACGCTTTGATAAACTAAAGAACGCAAAATCTAGTTTATTGAAAGACCTGTAATAGACTCTTTATCGAACAAAGTTGCAAGTAAGCATGGTACGCTTAAAAAAAAAGAATAGATTTACTTATATTATTTTTGATTTATTAGCAGGATACGATTTGTTGTGCAATAAAATCTACACTCATCAGTTTCACAAAAATGATGATGGGAAGACGTGCAAATCACAGCATTGGAAATTAAATGATTAAAAATAATTTAGTGTATAATTTTAAATAATTAAATTTCTTTTAATACATACCTATTTAATAACAAAATAATAATAATTATAGCCAAATATAATTACCATGTATAAATTGTTTTATTTTAATAGAAATTACAATATTATAATGATAACATTTTTTTTTATTGAGTATACTTAACCAGTTTTTTATTTTATTTTTTGAAATTATTTTTCTTGATATGGTTAAAGATGCTTAAATGCTTTAAAATTTGTTAGGTTAATGAATGCTATTTAATTTTTTCTGCATTCATTCAACAAACTATAAACCTTTCCTAGCTTTTCAATTTTGGTTTGTTATTTTAGTTAATTTAATTAAAATATTAGAACTATTGAGTGCATTAATAATAGAAATCATTTATGAATTATAATCAACTGCAATAGTACAGTAAATAGCAATAGTATAGTGCAATAACACACTTTAATCTCATAATCAGCAGCAGACAGTAATAATTAACGGTAATACAATATTTGTAACTATGTTGTTCTAAATTAATTTTGAATAACATTGAACATGATGTGATTTTATGTTCTTTGCCTTTGTTTGGGCTGTATTTATAACATTAACTTTTACACTACATAACTGAAACAAACAATATTGTTTGTGTTCTATACAGAATATATATATATATATATATATATATATATATATATATATATATATAGAAAAATAAATAAGAATATTTATACAACATAATTGAATCATAAATAGCTGAAAATATATTATATATGTCTTAAAATTGTAACTAGAATTGATAATACAACCATGATTTTCTTCTCTCCTTCCATTCTTTTCCACATCTCTTTTAAATCTTCTCCCTTTGGCACCATCATCTCCTCTTCCTTCTTTTTGCTTCTCCAGATTATCCCTCATCACTCAACTTTGGTCCCTCAGTTACCAAACAACTAATACCAGTCTACTCAATTATTGATCATACTTCTGTCATATTATCCCAAGGTTTATAGATAATAGAAGTTGCCTCAAAGTCATGTAAACAATACGGAATCCCCGCAGCGCCCATCTCACTCATGACGTCACCTGGCGTACAAATTAATAATTATTATGTACAGGCGTACTGTAATTTACTATATTACTGTACTGTACTGTATTTTTACATTTTATATTTTATTAGATAGGTACTTACTAATGTTTTACTATATACATTTTTTCACTTTTATTCTGTATTATGAATTTATTTTACATATAAATTTATTTAATATCATAAATACGAGATAAAAATAAAAAAAATATCTAATAAAATTTTTTTTCAAATTAATAAGGTACCTGTAAAACGTATTGAATAGAGGAAAAATGCATCTATAATACTATAACAATTGTATTTGATAAATGATTACTATATGAACATGTAAATACTGAATTGAAATATTTTACATAACTAAATATAATATAAAATATTACATAATAATTATAATATTTCATAATATTTATTCAGAGCCATTTATAAGTTTCTAATTTTACCTTAATGGTTACATTGTATTTTTTTAACATTATATTTATAAACAGAATACAGATGATCAGTAAAAATAAAATAATTATAGATAAGACAAAATAAAATAATAATTTTAATAATTATACATGCAGAACAGTCAAGTTTATTACATTTTTAATTCTTTGTCGCAAAAAAGATAACATTATGTAATGATTTTTCTTAATTTATTTAACCTTTGCAGTCTTGCTCTGGATTTTCTAACTTTGTTCAAAGAAATCATATTTGAATTAAAATACTTCATACGAATAAGAATTCTCTGTTTAATGTACTTTACTTGGATTCCATTTATCATTTCTTTTACATTTCAGTGACCATTTTTCTGAAGACTTAGGTCTTTAGGAAACCTTAAAACAGTATAACAGGGTTCAGCAGATATTAAACAACCGTTAAATAAACAATAAAGTATTATTAAATATATTGAATAATTCGTTAAAAACCATTAAATCATTAACTGTTAAAGTATTAACTACTAATTATTTATTTTGTTTAATTTTTTATAGTTAGTTTAAATTAATTGAATATGTTTAAAAATGTAACAGTTGATAATGTAAATGTACATAAATACATTGTACCTATGAATTACATATGTACAACTATATTAATATTTCTATTTTTTATATTAATTATATAATAAAACGAATTTTATAATTTACATAACCATATTTTACTTTACTCACCGATAAAATGATACAGAAGTATTACCCGTGTTTCTTAATTTCGATGAATAATTAGTGCAAGTAGCCACAGCACAAGTCGTGCCACCTTTAAACTTTTTAGTATCCATAGTTTTACTATTTATACTTATACTAAATAATATATAAATGCTTAAAAATCAAATTATACGCCAAAATCATGTAGAAAAGCATGCATTTTATTGAAAAAGAATACAAAACATTGTGTAGGAGTACGCCGGCTGACGTCACAGCGCTTATTCCCCCACTCCTACATTTCTGAAATTTGTTATTGAGGCAACCTCTATTATCTATAAACCTTGATACTATCCTAGGTTCTGGTTTCCTAGTATAAACAGCATTTTGTGATTGCCCCATCCCCACTACCCTAAAACTGTGTTAACCCAGACACCTTATAATATAATTGTGTTATAAATAAGACACTTTAATATAAAAATTTGATAACATTAGAGTGTTATCAAAGTCCATGTGCTTCATATGGTGGCCAAAATTCGGAATGCATAATACTGTACAGATTTAGCTAACTTGATAAAAATATTAAATATATATATATATAATTAGTATATTTACTTATCCTTATTTCTTATTTATATTTAATTTTATTCCATGTATATATATATAAATAAATGCATGTATTTTATATACTAATATATTTAAATATGATAGTTAAATCCATACTGTATAATAAGTACAAATTTAAATTACGGACACCATATGCAGCATATGAACTTGGATAGAAAATTAATATCATCGATTCTAGTGACACCTTAGACATATATATATATATATATATTATCTGTTATTTAATGATGTAGTATAATTAAGAAAATTAAAGCAATGTGTTAAAAAAGTCAAATATTTACTTGAACATTATAACCATTCTTAAGGAATATTTAAGACTGTGTTATTCGTAAAGGACCTTAAGATAACATATTACATACAATTTTAACAAACATGTAATGATTTCAGTAAAAATCTTTATTGGACATCAAATAAGTTACAAAATATAATTATCAGACATCAAATAAGTTATAAAATATAATTATCAGACAGTATTTATAAATTATAATAATCATAGATAAAATAAATAATTGGGCACAATTTTTCTTAGAGTGACTGATGTTAAGTCCGATAACTTACTTGTCTACTAGTTTGGCTTGAAGTTTTTGCAATTTTTCTGCCCTCTTATCCAGATCAACTTGAGATGATTTTATGGAATCATTGATTCTTGTCAATTCTTTTTTTATATACTTAATCCGTTTAGTAACATTGTCCTTAGCATCTATCTGATTTTGAGGCACTAGTACAGGACCAACCTTTTTGAACACTTCAGCGGTAGGTTTTAAATAACAAAATTCCGTTAGAACAAGTGTATTTTCAGTTAATTGGTCGGAGAGATTATTGCGCGCAACTTGTAACTTTTTCAAATCTTTTTCCTCGAATCGCATTCGAATCACAATATTCAGCTTCAGCTTTGCAATTGCAAATAAATTCGATAAAAATGAACCCTGGAGAAAGCGTAAACTCATATACGGAAAGAATTGAACAATTATATTATAAACTATGTAACATTTACACATTAAATAAACCAAAAGAGGAAGCTTCGATTATTCAAACGCAATTAAAAGAACAAACGCTAGGTTTATATATTAAAGGTCTAATTAAACCAATAAAAATTATGGTAAAAGCGAGAGATCCAAAAACATTAGAGGAAGCGAGAAGTATAGCTAGTAGTGAAGAATTAGAATTTAACTTAGAAACAAATACACAAAACTTTTTTAATACAGACAAACGTAATAACTTTAATACCTATAATTATAATAATGGTAATACACCAAACAATCGTAACAGAAATAATTATAATAATCATTTTAATAATAAACCTATACAATGTTATGAATGTAATGGTCCAGGTCCAGGTTTTAAGAAATGCATTATGCACTGAATGATTGAACCAATTATTATAATATCCGAATTTTGATAACCAATATATAATATTCATAATGAAAAGATAAACAATTAAGATTAACAACTTACGAAAATATGTACACAGCGTTAATAAACTTAAAACATTTTTGAATTGAAAATGATATTAAGAAGTTAGCTAAGAATAAACTAGGACAACTTGATAATTTATAGTGGGACACAGTTAAAGCAATGTTACGATATATTTTTCGCAATACAGATATTGAAATAATAATATGTATTGGCATAGGATACACCGAAGAGGATAAATCAATTTTATTAGAACAATTATATAATTCAACAACACAATCTTCAACTAATTATCAACCATATGAATTACTTTATGGGAGAACATCAATAATACCTGTTAAATTAAAATCAGAACCAGAACCTAGATATAATTATGATGACTATTTATATGATTTAAAACAAAACTTTTAAGAATCATACCAAATTGCTAGGGAAAGATTAATTAAAAATAAAATAAAAAGCAAAGAAGGATTTGATATAAAAGAAAATCCAATTGATATAAACGAAAAAGATTTAATATTATTAAGAGATGATACATCTATAACTAAATTACATCCATTATGGTTAGGACCATTTGAAGTATTTAAAATAATAAGTAACGAAAATATACTAATTCAAAGAGGGAGACGACAAGTAACTGTCCATAAAAATAATGTGAAACTATATCACACAAATTAAAAGGAAAAAAAAAGAAATTTAAATATTAAATTGATTAAATAATCTGCATTGCTTAATCATATCTACCATCTTATCGTGTTATGAAAACTTGAAACTTTGAAAGTTGACACACACTATTATGCCCGGTTGCACAAACGATCGATAAAAACAGTTCATTAAGCTGTGATAACGGTTCAATAAACAGTCAGATAGATAACTATATTGGTTCCCTAAAGTGCTGTACTGTTGCACAAACAATTGTTTAACATTTTAGTGGTTAGTACTTCAACCAATATTTAGATACCATGATTACAAAAAATTATCATTCAATCATATATTTTTACTGTTATCAGTGTTAATATCAAAGTTATTTTCTTTTCATTTTAAAACTTTGAGTATAAATCTATAATAAAAATGGACAAAAGAAAAATGTTGGTAAAAAAATGTACAAAGAATGTACTACAGTTATAATGCGAGCAGTTCTTAGAAATATTACATGGTGTTGAAAATGAAAAAAAAACGAATATGGGTACGAAGTTGGTTGGATAGAAGGAATTCTCATGGAGTATAATGAAATAGTACATGAGAATAAGAATTTTGATTAAAACTTATTTAACTGTAGTCGGTAAGTAGTAACTATAAGTTACTTATTGTAAAGAAGTAAACAAAAAGCTTAAATTGAAAACATGGTAAAATATAAATTGATAATACGAATTGATAACTCCAAATATTGTTATCACTCGTGATTTTACTAAAGATAGTGTTGTCTACACTAGGCCAGTATAAAGCTAGTACAGCTACTCGGCCTAGTAAATAGAATCAGTTTTTATTTACTCGACTAAAATGTTTACTAAATCTAGTACTAGATTTAGTAGTTAATCTAGTGTCCACATGATTCAAGTTAACTCAATTTAGTGACTTACTCTAGTGACTCGGCCGAGCACTAATCTCGTGTAAACCCCCCTTAAGTGTCTGAGTGGCAAATTCTGACCTCATAACTTTTAATTTTCGGATAGCTAAAAAAAACTGATAACAAAACAGATGTTTTAGTATTGATAAGAAATAATAATTTCATAAATATTAAATCGAAAATAACAAAAGAGGTTAATGTTAATTTATTAATTGATTATTTAAACAGAACTAAAATAATAATTATATATTACGGACCCAACTATTCATAATTTGATTCGTCATTGTCAACTGCAGAAGAGAGTGTACTACCATTTTAATCATTATTTATTTTATCAATTATTATATTGTCATAAGCTTTAATAACTATTTCAAGTAAGTTATTTATTTTATCATAGTTTTTTAAATTTGACATAAAATGTTGTTTATTTTAAGATCCTTAGTAATGGCTAGCTATTTTGATGAACTAAATGTTGAAGAAGATGAAATACCAACAGTTCCTATAGAACGTTTGACTATAGAGACATTGCGAATGCTTTTTGATCATGATCCAGTTCGATATGGTGACACGGTTAATTTTCAAAATAATCCTCCTGCATCGAAATCAGAAATTGAAAAACTTATAACACCTCTACTTGATGAATTATTAGGTAAATACATTTATTGAAGTTTGTAAAAAAATGGTTATAATTTGTACTCCTTTGTTGACATTTTCATATTATACATGTTATACGTTTTAAACCAATAACAAATCTTTAATTTTGATAGATAAAGACCAGTGTTAAACAGGTATGATATTGAATATCTATCTAAGAAACTTTTGGTGCTGATTTACTATTCATAAATTTGATTACAGACATTTTTTATATTAGTAGTCGTCGTAGGCACTTTTAATATTAGGATGGCCAAAGCTATTCAATAAAGCAAAATTGTGGAAGCAATAAACATCAAAAAAAATTTAATTTCTGTACTCGGTTTCAGATAGAACTTATACAAAGTATAGAATATTCTAAGATTTTGACTTTTTAAACCATTAATTGATATTTGAAAATGTTCTGTTTTCTTAGTTTATTGGTGAAATGTTGATAAATCAGTATATATTGATTTGACACAGTCTTTAACAAATTTTTTTTATATTTATAACTGGTTAGTAAAAAAAAATTGAGTATAATTTAAAAAAAAAATGTTATGAGCAGTTATTCAATTTTGATAAAATGACAAAATCTCAAACAATCCGCAACATTTTTGTAGTTAAACATTAATAAAACGTTCAATTTTTATACTTAAGACTTAAAAATGTAATACAAGAATTTCTATAAGATCTTATATATAGCCACTATAAAAAAAAAATTACCTGAAAGTTGCAAAAGGTTTTATAAGCATTAGAAAATAATTTATATTTATTTTTGTCTTGTAAACGATTTTGACCAGAACTTGTACTCAGATCATCATATTCATGTGAGGTTTTGATAATGATAGATGGTAGGAAGCATTGTTTAGTTGATAATTTAGGGAGGGTAATTATACAAAATACCCAATAATTTTCTTTTAATGGTAAAAAATTAACGAAAAGTAATAAAAAAAAGGGCAAATTTACCACCTTGATCCACCTGACTTTTTATTTCACTCAGAATCATTTTTATGAGAGCAATGGTACATTGGTTTCAAGTTTAAAATATCATTACAGCAATACCCTTCACCTGTCCCAGTACCTCACCTGACCATGAAGTCTCACTTGTCTTAGGAGTTTTCATGTACCATTTCATCAACCATCTATATATAATAATAGTTATGTCAAAATTATATTTATATTATGCACCATATAACTTATAAATAGGTATTATTAGTTTTTTTTTTTTTTATTAGCTTTTAGTTTTACTATTACAGCTCAACAATTATATAAAACCACATGACTAAGTAACAATAAAATATAATAACTATAAAACAACAAAAAATGCAAAGAGTTAAAAACAGCAATTATCTTAAGAGTAATTAAATGATAAAATCAGCCTCCAAAATAAAATTAATAATTTTATTTACGACAATTTCAGAATTGGAGTTGAGGATAGAGAAAAGATTGAGGGGGACATTGATGGATTTAAGAGAATTAAACAAAATAACGCGTTTCACGTGCAGAGAAGGGCAATCAAAGAGAAGGTGAGGGTGATCGCAATCACTTTCGTTGGAATATAGAGTACAGAGTGGGGAGTCATTTAGTCCTAATTTCTACGCGTGGGCAGGTAGTAATGTGTGCCCAACTGCCCAGTATATAGGCGATTGAATTGTATGATACTTGATCTTAATAAATTGAGGTTGTTAAACCATGTTTTGTTAAGAACATTTGGTACAATGTTTTTGTATCTGGTGGCAAACAGCTGGGAAGTTAGACCAGTATGTAGACCAGAGGTTAGATATATGACGCCGTAAAATTGGAATTAAATCGGTACGAGGAAGTTGGATGAGAGTGGGATGTATTAAATTGGACGTTGATTTCGCCAGATTGTCAGCGACCACGTTCCCATGTATAAGGATATGGCTTGGAACCCAAAGAAATTGTATGGTATAATTGGCTTGATGGAGTTTTAGGATGATTAATTTAATGATAAAGACTATAGAAGACAGGTGAGAGTCAAAAGGATTAGATATGAGTGCTTGTAGACAAGACATTGAATCAGAAGCAATTAAGTATTTATTAGAGGCAAGATTTGAAATAAGAGATAAAGCTTCAATGATTGCATAGCACTCTGCAGTGAAAGATAAAGAAGAAGAAGGTTTGATTGTTAGATTGTTTGAGAAAGAGATATGTAGTTCAGGGATATAAAAAGAATAGCCAGAAGAAAGAGGTGAAACTGATGCATCAGTATACACCACAATGAAATGATCAAAATTCAACTTGAGAAACTCAGAAAAGATTTTATTGACCATAGGGAAAGACATTTTTTTAAGTTCAAGAGAAGATAGAAATGAGAATTGGTTTTCTAGTCTAACGAGAGGAGAGAGTAGGAGAGATTCAAATGATTGTTCGTAAAGAGGTAATTTGGATGATTTACAAATGTATTGGTGAAAGTTAGACAAAGCACTAGCTGAGATTGATAGTATAGGCATAGACTTAGGTACATAACGCCAAGAAAGAAAAAGGGAATAAAACATGTCAAAAATAAAGTGATTAGATTAATCTAGAAATTTAAGAAGGAATTTGCCGGCTAACCATTGGCATCTCATCTAATATTAAAAGGTGCACAGTTAGCTTCGACCTCAATGACAGGGCAAGGAGTAGATTTAACAAATCCCATAATGTTCCTCAAACAGGAAATTTGAAGTTTATTTATTTTTTTCCAATTCGAGAAAGAAGCAGAGCCGAAAAATATCGTTTGGATCAAATGAGTATGCAGTAAATTGTTAATAATCAAGAGGGATGAGAGCCCCATCAGGTATAGGACACTGTTCTGAGGAAGTTGGACCATTGAGAAATAGTAACTGAGAGTGAAGTTATATATGGTTTCCAACGTAGTTTTGCATCTACTATGATGCCCAAATAAGTGACATTGGGAACAAAGGAAATGGCTTTGTTATCATAATATACGTTAGGAGGATCTTTATATCTACGTCAAGTGAAAAACAAAATTACATTTCTCCAAAGTAACTTCAAAAGATACTCTATCTAAAATGGTTTTTAGGTCTTTAAGAGCCGAGTTAAAATGTTCAACAGCAGTATTAAGAGAATTATTAGAAGAGAAAATGACCATATCATCAGTATAGATGAAACATTGGTGTCCGAGTGACGTCAGATTCCTTTCTACAATGCTCATATATATGTATATTGAAAAGTACAGGGCTAAGACAACTGACGAGGGGATTTGTTGATTATTAAGTATATTGTTCATTATAGAGAGGAGAGAATCTAAAATAAAATTATTAGTAAGAACGTGTTGGAGACCAACAGAAAGAGTATAACAAGGGCAAATTTCGGATTTGTTTGGGACATAACATGGCGCAATTTTAGAGCAGAAACTCTCGAACCAATCATCGTTATCTGGACGCACGGCGAGAATAACGCAGTTTTTGAAACGACGAGCTGTGGACCAGAGGTGTAAGATGGTGTAAGATGGTTTTAGGGTGGAGCAAAAACGCTTCCAACTATTTCTTTTTTCATTTTTTAAAGTTCGAGTTGTGAGGGCACATGCATTACTATAAGAGAGAAAGTCGGACATAGAACCTGTGTGACGAAAGATTTTAAAAAGTGAGGATCGATTTTTTACAGAGTTGGTACTATATACACCATAGTGGAGCGGGTGGGAAAGATTTTTTATTTGGTCTTATGCTGAGAATTGATGATTTAGCTGCATTCTCGATAATATTAGTGAAATCTGTATAGGACATTAATGGGTTTAGATCATTTGGTAAAGAGGAAAATGAGTAACACGTGATATGACGCGTGATTTGTTAGTTACAACTTACAAGTTACTCATAATATTTTAATTATAATTATACGGGATATCACGTTAGAATAATACCGCATGCACTACTATGTGTCACTCGTCATTTTGATTATTTTGTGTCTACATATAATTTAATTTAAAAACAAATAGATTTTAATATAGCTTAATTTAATTTTAATATTACTTTAATATAATATTATATATTATATATTATAATATTATAATATTACGATTTATACGATTTATAACGATGAAAGACAATCCTGAATTTAATATTAAAATTATTTTACTGGTTGAAGAACATTCGTGTTTATATGACCATCACCAGGTAGATTATTCAAATAGGACCAAGCAAGATAAAGCTTGGGAAAATATAAGCTAAGAAGTTAAAGGAACAGGTCATTTTTTTAATTTTTTTCATTAATTATTCAAACATAGTTATTTTAAAGTAAATAATTAAATTTTAGACAATATTTACAAATTTTTCATAAACTATTTAAACTAAACAATATAGTTCTTTTGCCATGGTTAGGTTATGATTGTAATTATGATTTAAGACATTAATTAAGTTTACAGCAGTAAGTATGTCTTCATCGTCTGATGACATTTTGGCTAATGCCAAGTGATAATAGATATACAATTTCTACTATTTTAATAAATCACATAATTTTGGTGGCTGGGCTTGTATCACTTGTCATTTGGTGAGCGACGTGCCTTATGTAACAGGAAAGTTCCCGTGTAAAATATGACTTGGATGATTGAAAATTATTTTCTTCATATTATTTTTTAGTTCTAATGTATTATGAGTTGAGATACTGGAATGAACTTTATATAGTTTTACTGCTAAAAAAATGATCATCAAATTTAGTATAATTTAAATACATTCCTTAATTTGCTTAGTATCTGGAATAATAATTATTTTCTTGAAATAATTGTTTTAGGAGAACAATGTCAAATATGTTTATGTCAATATCAAGTAAATGATAAAGCACTAACCATGCCATGTAAACATATATTTCATGAAAATTGTTTAAAAACATGGTTGGAAAAAGTAATGAACTATATTATATTTTATAAAATAAATGTGTCACTAATTTATTTGTTTTATCTTTTCAGAGTAATTGTTGTCCGCTTTGTAAATTTGAACTAAAGACTGATAATGAAATGTATGAATTATATAAAGAAGAATTAAAAAATCGACAGAGAAGAGAAAATAACATTGCCCAACTTCATGATTCAATGTTCTCATAAAATTATAAATTAGTAATTACTTATACATTTAATTTATTATTTTAATAATTATGAAGAAAATTTTCATTAGTTGTTAGGTGATTGAAAACTTTTGGATTTCTATATGTCACAAATATACATTATTGATAATAACAATTAGAAAATGTTATTACTGAATTGTGTAAAAAGTGTCATTTCAAATAACATTTAGCTTTAATTTTTATATTTTTAATTTAAGAGCTTTGTATCTATATCATCCCAGATTAAATTTAAATAATGATATATTGTTTCCATCTTATGTATTGTTACACTTGTCCTATTAAAAATGATTTTAATTCGCAAACATTTCTTTTTAAGTTATCGACATACAAATTATTGTTGATATATCTTATTGTTATAGATTGAGTCACATGTAATTGCTACAAGTATACAATATACAAAGTATCTTGTAATTGATGACTGAATTTTATTAGTATTTCAATAAGTATGTTGATAAATCTAAGAATTAAATAAACAAAACTTTTTAATATTATAATATACTCCTAATATATTAATATATAACTAACAATAACCTAAACGACATTTTCCCATTATGCATTATGCTGCTGATATGAGTATGTTATTCAGGTATAAATGGTATAATTGATATAAATATAAGTTTAAACTTATACCATTGAATTATAGAATAGTTTATTCTATAATCTATGCTTATACGTATGTTAGTCAAAAGTCTACGGTGACCTCTTAGATTCATAATTGGGATTTTAGGAGTTGTACAATTTCTTTTTTCATGTTATACATTCTTGTACAGTTTAAACTCAATTATTAGTTAAAACTAGAAAATGTTAAGAATTTAGATAAATACTAAAAATGTACATTAGTTGGAGAAATGTAGCTAATTTATTTTTAGCGGACTGCATTCAAGACTCCAGAAAGTAGTTACAAAATAAATAATTTCCTTTGTAAATTATCTGAAATCATTAGTTTTTTTAATTATGATCAAATAAAATACTAATTTGTCTCAATTTTTCAAATACATTTTATTTCTATAGATAAAATGCTTGATTTAAATTTAAGAAATAATTAGAAGGAAACTGTACAGCAGCATAGTATTACAATAAAAGTTTTAACTAGTGATGGGAACTATCGAATAGTCACTATCAAACTATTTGATAGGCATCCATAACCTATTCGAATAGTTTATCAAATAGTTTTTATTCGAATTTTATCAATTTCAAATTAATTTTAAATTTAAACTATTCAAATAAACTATTAAAAAATAGTCATAAGTTATAACTTGTTATTTGTTAATTGTTATCATATCATACTTGATAATCGATATACTTGTAAATGGCTAATATTAATATAGTGCGTGTTTATTCAGTTTATTGTTAGTAGAATTACTAATTACTTTTTACCAAGATAATTTTCTACAACTTCTATTTTCAAATTTTTTATAGAACAACACAAAATTACGTTTTTAAAACAGTCATGGCTTAAAAGTTAAAAGTTAAACATTTTAATATTAAATAAAATATTAAAAGAATATTAAATGTAAAAGGGAATTCAAAATTTTAAAATGAATTATCTAATCATAATTTTTTTTTTTTAATGAGTTATTATTTATCAAAAGTCATAACAAATATTGTTATTAAATAGTAAATAGTAAATACCTAATACAAAATAAAATTATATAATAAATATAAATAATAATTAATAAAGTATATTACATTTTAAATATAAATACATAATAATCAATAACCTATTAAAAAATAAAAATAAAAAGTAGGTAGCCACTAGGTATAGGTTACCTACTATACCTAGTTGTAAGTTGTAACATTTAACAAAATATAAAATATTACAGAACAAAATATTTAAATTTTAATAAAACAAAAGCATTGATTTAAAAATATAAAAACTAAATAGTAAATATTTAAAATCCTTTAATAAAAACAAGTAACAACATAAGATAAAATAATGAGCAATGGGAGTCAAAATCATTTATTTTTCTAAATTTACATTTAAAAATATTAGTTTATCCACATTATCTGGCAATAATCTATTACGTCTGGCACTGACTATTTGACATGCTTTGGAAAATACTCTTTCCGATAGTACAGATGTGGGAGGTATACCGTATACAGGAAAAGCTATTTCACATAATACACCTAACATTTGTTTATTTTTCCAAAATAATTTGGGATCATCGTGAATATTTAAAAATTTGATATTCATGTATTGTTTGAATAATTTCATCGCTGTACTTGTATATTATGTTGTTTGAGACTGAATTGTGGTGACTGTTGTTTCTAGATAATCTAGTAAATTTTTTTGTAAAGAAATGGATTGACTGCTGTGTTGTAGTTGTTCTGGTTTCTGATGTACATTTAGCTCGAGTACAGTTCTCTCAGGTGCTAAATAAAATTAATTTATGAAACTAATTTATTAGCTTCCAACACTGTACTATGTTTTCGACGTAAATGGTCCCAAAAATTTGATGTATTATTTGAATATTTTATTTTTAGCTTACATAATTTGCATTGAATTTTACCAGGAGAATTATGATCTTTGTCCATATAATTCCAAACATCAGAGCGATTTTTTTTATACATTATTAAAATCAAAAATCAAAACACAAAAAAACTCAATCACAGACAATACAAATGTACAACACGATAAAAACCGTTTCACGCAAACGAGAACACTATTCGAAAGTGCTATTCAATAGTTTTTACTAAAAACTACCAGTAACAGTTGACAGCTTGAATGTTTGATATTATTATAATAACTTCGCAATTAGCAACTATCGTTATGTGCGTGATATGTGGTAATGTGGTATACGTATACACGTTTATTTTAATCAGCTTAATGCCTTATTGGGTTATTATTATGTACATCTATTTTTAATTTTATATTTATATTTTATAGTCATATCATTGATTATAAATACCATAGATTGCTCACGGGCCGGTTTTTCGGCGGCGCGGTGATAATCGGTTATTATAGTATGATCGTGTAACGCCATAATCGGTAGAACCCTTCAATTCAACTTAAGACTTTAAGGCCCAATGCACACTGACCGAGCAAAACTGCTCCGATTTATAGAGATATTCAAATATAAAAACTATGGGTATAACTGTATAAGGGTATTGGGTAATAATTTTGAAAAAATAAATATTTTAAGTATACAGGGTGTTCCAAAATGCTTCATCCGATTTCAAAAAACCATATTTATTGTAAAATTTGATTAATCATGTTAGAATTAATTTTACATTTTAATGGATTATTTTAAGTTTTAGGTACAATGCTTATAAATGTTCAATGTGACCCCCTTACTTGCACAACACACATCTAAGCGATATTCAAATTCCTCATAAACCTGTTGAAGCATGTCGACTGTAACCAAGTTGATGGCGTCTGTAATGCGACTTTTCAATTCGTCATGATCTTTTGGAAGGGGAGGTACATAAACAATGCTTTTTATATAACCCCAGAGAAAAAAATCACAGATTGTAAGATCCAGCGAACGGGTCATTAACACTACAGCGACCGATCCATTTAAAATAAACTTAGTTATCTAATCTTTCCATTCTTTGCCAAATTTATCAACTAGATAACTTAAAATAAACTTAGTTATCTAATCTTTCCATTAATACATTGGTCATTAACCTGCGATTAACCGTTGCCGAACTATATCAGTTCGTAATCGGATGAATCATTTTGGAACACCCTGTATAACGCCGTGTCCAAAGTAAATCCGTTGAGTCCGGCGCGTCCGATAAGGTGCGTCCGATGCGACCGAAATTAAAAACAAACCTACAAACATGATACGACCTGTCCAATCTGGATGGGGTTTGCGTCCGATCCGTCCGACATCGCATCGGTCGTACTCGCCGTACGATTTGAAAAACAAATCAATTTGTTTTTTGACGCATCGGACGCAAAATCAGACGAACGTATTCATCTATTTAATATGATGAATGAATTTATAATATAATATAATCATAATAAAAAAATTAAAATTAAATAACTTAAAATGGAGTTATTGATTTCGGAAGTCCAAAAACGACAAATTGTAGACATTCTCGTGTATGCGTAAAACAAATTTTCATTGTCACGTAATTCACTATACAAATGATGAAATTCACCAAACATTTTGCGATTTTTCAAAATAGAATTTATTTTTTTTTTTTTTATGTATTTTTTTATTAAGTCTTCTGATTGTCTTCTCTACATAACTCCATTGCTAACTGAGAATGCTAAATCTGTAATTTGAGTCTAGAATAGGGTCCTAGTAGTTTAATTTTAGTATTGCTTTGTTGGTTTCAATGGGGTTTCGTCAATTGCGCCGAATTTGGGACACCCCCTATGCAGTATACATCTATTGCGCCGGTATAAAAAAGGTATATCAAAAAGGTATACATCTATTGCGCCGGCATAAAAAAGGTATATTAATAAGGAATACATCTATTGCTCCGGCATAAAAAAGGTATATTAAAAGTAAATTTAAATAAAAATAATTTACATACATACGATATATTACATACAAATTTGCAACTTTTGCTGAGTCTGATGAAGTATCTTGAATCTTAATATCAATCTAAAAAATGTAATTAAAATTAGAAAATGTAGATATAAAAATATTTATATTTAATTACCTTATAATCATTTTTTGTAGTGATAGCTTATCCGTTGTACAAATTGAAACATATCTAAATTTCCATTTAAATACTTGGACATATTATCATCAACTATGGTTTTTTGTTTTTTATTCTTATGATTTTTATTCTTATTTTCTTTCTCGACGCTATTTATTTTTATGTATGATTGAAGTTGAATAATTTTTAAAACTTCATAAAAAACAAAAATGTTTGGATGTGGTGAGTAAAAATATTTGCCAAATGCTGAGTGAAACGACTCACAGGCATTTGTCGTTCTTTCGCCTGATATGTTACACGATGCCCAAAGATACGGTGGGAAAGTTGCATCTTCACTAATATATGTATCAACAAGGTAATCACAAAACGTATCAATTCGTTTGTCCATTAGTTTAATGCTCATAAAATCAACCGCGAAGCAACTGCCGACGTTTTCAGGTTCAAGTAGTGGTAGGCCGAATATCCACTTTAACCATTTTCCAATGTCACTTGAATGATTTTTATATTCTGAAGACAAGCCCAAATTTTGGATTTTTCTCCACCATGATTGAGAGAGGTGAAATGGGCAACCACGTAATATTATATTCGGCCAAACCGTAAGAACAGCCTTATGTATACTTTGCTCAAAATCTACAATGCAAATTTTTGGTTGAAAATGTACAGACAATTTCGATTTATATACCTCAATTAAACTATTAACTGCTTGTTCATAAATTTTAGTTTCTTTATTTGGCAAAAGAAAAAAAACTAATGGAATATAATGACCGTTTTTAACTGTATGGATTGTGAATAATTGATAAAAATATTTGGGACAGTAAGAAAATGTCCCGTCCATAAATATTTTTTCTTGACTACAGAGAAATTTTAAATTAGCCATTGTTGAAAATGCCGTTATTTTGTTTTCAGAATCATTTATTAATAAAAATTCTTCGTCTTTATTCGTAAGTGTTGGAATGCTAAGTAAAGCTTTTTGGGTTTCTCTCAAATTTGTGGGCAATGTTGGA
The DNA here is from genome assembly GCA_949715065.1 of Periphyllus acericola. Lineage (NCBI taxonomy): Eukaryota > Metazoa > Arthropoda > Insecta > Hemiptera > Aphididae > Periphyllus > Periphyllus acericola. The sequence goes on from OX454264.1 coordinate 61,873,699, forward strand.
GTATTTTTTCGTCTAGCTCTATATAAATTTTGTCTTATATTTGAAATATCGTCGGTTTTAAGGTTGTTTGTTAAATGATTCGATACTTCCTTACTTATTATTTTTAACGGCTTTTCTGTTAAATCGTCCATTGCTTTTCTTTTCACCTGATTTGATATAATTTGACGTTCCAGGTTATTAGGAGGATGATGTTCATGTTTAATTTCTTCAAATAAAATTGTAGTTTTACCCTCATCTACGTACAGCTTAGAGTTGCAACTTTTGTGTGCGCACCGCCATTTATGCCCTTTTTTGGTAAGTTCCTTATAAGAAAATTTATAATTTTGGTAAATAATTAGTTCTTTACCGCGTTCACTTAATACTATTTCCATTATAAATTTAAGCACGAGCCACGACAACTAAACGAACGACTATACGAACAACGCGTGGAATTGTACTGCACAATACTATGGATTTACCTATAACCTGTAACACGGTATTTGTCCACATTTTGTTATATATCTTCAAGTAATAAAATAATATGATATGATTTATATATTTTATAATCATATGATTACCTATGATACCTATAGATATACGATATAGATATATTAGATTAAAACACGTAAAAACCGATTTTTAGTTATAATAGAAATAGTATTATAGACGTTTATATATATTTAAGAATCGATCAGAGTATACCTAATTGATGTACACCTTTTATTACATTCAAACATCGATCGGCGCAATTGACGTACACAATTTATAACATTGGTATATCGATCGGCGCAGGATTGATGGTATACCTTTTTCCTATCCCATAATTTTTCTTTTTTTACCTGTGATTTTCGGCGCAATTGATATATGCCCGTTTCAATATGTAAGAGATGAGTGCGTCTAATTTTATACAATACTAATCCTTGACAATGTCGTCAAAAAACAAATGATTGACAAAAGAAACTGACATGTCCAAAATATGGGACATTCCTTTGTATAAGCTGTCCACGATTTTGAGAGATAAAGATAAAATTGTTATGGCACTAAGAAACGAAACAGTAAAGGTGAGCATCTATGACTCTGAAGGGTATTAAATACAATGCTAAAAAATGTGTATTATAGAACCAATATTATAGAAGTATTTTTATGTAGAGAGTTATTTCTCACAGTTAAGAATTGGTGGTGGCTTAAATCAATAATCGGCAACTGACACTGGAAGTCAGGTAAGATGTTGATGGTCTGTCAATATATCTTACAAGCTTTAGGTAGTTTTATTTTTATATTAAAATTAATCATATTTTCTTTGTGAATTGCTCAGTAAATTCTATTTAATATTGATATTTTTTTAAAGCATTTTAATAATAAGTAAATAGTATAATTAAATATATTCTTATTCTCTAGACCGTGTTTATTAATTATTTGCTTGCTGACCCCTGGTTTATATAACTATCTGACACCATTAAATACATTATATTCTATAGAACTTGGTTGAGGATTTAACAATAGATTACTGGCCTTGTAGTTATTCATGCCAACATTAAAGACATTAAAAAATCTAATGAACTTTTGTTGTCCATCATTAATAAAAGCACTGCTATGGTTATATTCTAAGACAGAACATTCATATTTCTTATTTATGAATAATTATATATTGAAAATCTGCGTTAAAAACATATTAGCTTTTAGTGGACTTAGGTAAATTGATATGTTGTTCTCTAGGAAACAAGTCTTTGGTTAACATATCACTACAGCAGAGTACTACTGTATTCATCTATGGCCATCCCTAATAATTATTATTTATTACAGCATAAATCAATTACATATTAAATAAATTTAATTATATTATATAAGTATGTATACCAACCGAGCTAGGCTTATAGGTATCTGGTATACAGAGTTCATAGATATACATTTGTTTTAAAGTAAAATACTTAAACATTTAAAAATATGACAAAATTTGTCAAATATAATGCAGTAGTAAAATATTATAGTACTAAAATGAACATCAAATTCAGGTACATAAGATATTTATATTTACATATATTGACTTAATAATTTAATTACTTCACACATACTCATTGAGTCAATTAATTATTTTATTGATAGTCTTTTTTATTTGATTTTTATTAATTATATTATTGGTATTATTAGATTGACTTTTACATAAACTTTGTATTAGACTCTTTACTTTGTTATTTAAATTATTGAATATTATTTTTCTCATGTAATCGTGGGAGCTTCCTGAATGAGTTTATAATGTAAACATGGAAGATTTCTGTATTTTCCTATTCTATCTTTTATTTCTGTAGTATTAAGTATGGGCCTTTCATGGATTTTATAAGACTTTGTCTTTGTCTATCATATAATTTACTGACATATAATATATTTGTATGGTTAAATAGTTACCCTGATGGGTAATTTCAATGATAGGGAGTAAGATATTATTTTGCAGTTTTTTCTATCAGTTTTATCTTCTCATAAAGAAAGAAAAGAAATCAACGTGAAATGTGGAAGGAACTTTGTCAATCTTTAATTGTTTAAACTTATAAATCTGAGAGCAAAACAATTAACAATTTAACAGGTTGCTTGTTATTAGAGGAATCTCGTTTGCTACAACAAATCAAAAGTAGTAATATTGATGCAGAAAAATCAAGTGCATTTACTTCAGTCTCAAAATAAATTTGGTTGGAAAAATGGAAGTCATAAAAAGGGTAAATACAATTTTAGTAATACAAATAACACTAAAAAGATTGGTCCTTGTTTTTACTGTGGAAAAGTTGGGCATATCAAGAGAGAATGCAGGAGCTTTATCAGAAATCAAGAGGCTAAAAATATAAACTCGTCAGAGAAAGACGAAAATGCATTTATAAGCGAGTCAACATTATTATCACTCAAGGATGATGAACAGTGGATATTGGACTCAGGTGCGTCAGATCATATGTGTGCAAAATATGACTGGTTTCAAAATTACGAAAAATTAGAATATCCAACTCAAGTCAAAATTGGGAACGGATCGTGCATGCAGGCAACCGGTAAAGGTAAAATAGTAGTATGGTCATTTGTTGAAGGTAATTGGAATAAAAATTATCTATTAAATGTGTTACACGTGCCAGAATTAAAATACAATTTATTTTCGTGTGGTTCAGCCTTAGATAAAGGACTAAATATGACCTGCGATGAAAATAAATCTGTGTTTACAAGAAATGGTACTATTATAGTTGATAGTATAGCTGAACGAGTAGATAAATTATTTCAGTTGAAGTTCAAAGTCGAAGTACCAGATAACAATGTACATCGAGCGAATATTGCTGTCATAGATACATTACAGTTATGGCACGAGCGATTAGCACATCAAAATATGCAGTACGTAATTAAATGTTTAGAAAAACATAATATATCTAATTATATCATAATATATCTTATTTCCGATAAGAGTAACACAATTTTCTGTGACTCTTGTGTGTTGGGTAAACAACATAAATTATCATTTAAATAAAGTTCAACTAGTACTAACAAAATAGGGGAAATAATACACGCAGACTTGTGTGGACCAATGCAAAAGGACTCAATTGGTGGGTCAAAGTATTTCCTATTGTTAAAAGATGATTATTCACATTTTAGAACAGTTTATTTTTTGAAACATAAAAATGAAGTAAAAAATATAATCGATACATTTATACGAAATGTTAAAACTAGTACAGGATTCAAAATTCAAGTATTAAGAACTGATAACGGTTTGGAATTTGTAAATAATGAGGTAAAGAGTATTTTACAGAAATATGGGATAAGTCATCAAACAGCAGTTCCATACACGCCAGAGCAAAATGGGAAAATCGAACGTGACAATCGTACAATAGTTGAAGCTGCAAGAACAATAATTCATTCAAAGAACTTGGATATATCATTGTGGGCAGAAAGTGTTAATACGGTTGTGTATACGCTAAATTTGACAGGTACCAGTTCAATGAAAGGAAAAACACCTTTTGAACTTAATTTCAATAAAGAACCAAAAATTAATCATTTGAGAGTATTTGGAACAGAAGTATTTGCTCACATTCCGAAAGAGAAGAGACAAAAGTGGGATGTTAAAAGTAAAAAGGGTATTTTTGTTGGTTATAGCAATAACACAAAAGGATACAGAGTATGGTTTCCAGGTACAAATAATATTAACATATTTAAAGATATTATTTTTAAGAATGAAAACAATTATCAAGAAAAAGTGTTCGACGACAATGAACAGCAAGATCAAGAGATCAAATTAGAATCAGTGGAAATTGAAACAACGAGTCAGCAACAAGCACCACATCTAATGGAGTTGCGTGACAGAACAAAGTTAAAGCCACCAGATAGGTACGTGGCACAATCATTTATTACTAATAACGCTGAAACAGAGCCATTTACATATGACGAAGCTATTACATGCAAAAATTCAATTAATTGGATAGACGCAATGAATGATGAAATTAAATCATTAAATGAAAATGAAACTTGGACTTTAGTTCCATTACCAGATAAACGAGTTGCAATACGTAATGGGTGGGTATTTAAATACAAATATAACTCAGAAGGTCAAATTGATAAATATAAGGCCAGACTTGTAATAAAAGGGTGTTCACAAAAGTATGGAATAGATTACATGGAAACATTTTCTCCAGTAGTTCGTTAAGAATCAATTAGAGTAATATTATCAATTTCGGCATATGAAAATCTCAAACTACGACAATTCGATATAAAAACTGCGTTTCTTTATGGAGCTTTGGAAGAAGAAATTTACATGGTACAACCAATAGGATATGAAGATAATACAAACCGTGTATGTAAATTGAACAAAAGTTTATATGGATTAAAGCAAGCACCAAGATGCTGGAATAATAGATTTACAGATATATTAAACAAATTCGATTTAAAATCTAGTAAAGCCGATGCTTGAGTGTTTACAAATAATTTAAACGTTAACAAAATTATTTTAGCTATTTTTGTAGATGACGGATTAATAGCGGCACAGAGTGAAGAATCAATCGAACAATTATTAATAGCGTTGAAAACAGAGTTTCAAATGACAAAGGGATCATTAAACTATTTTCTCGGTATAAATATAAATAAGTTAAATAATGGTTCAATATTTATTAATCAAAGTAATTACGCGTATAATATAATACAAAAATTTAATATGAACGATGCAAAGGAATTATCAATACCAATAAGTAGATCAGACGGCATTGACCTAGAAAACAATATATTGGAGCATAACACAAATGAAACATTTCCTTATCGACAAGCAGTAGGAAGCCTATTGTTTTTATCTCAAATCACGAGACCAGATATTGCATATTCAGTAAATTATGTTAGTCGTTTTCTATCTAATCCATTGAAGGCACATTGGAATTTGGTCAAACGAATTATACGTTATATAAAGAAAACAATAAATTATGGTTTATACTTTGATAATTATATAAATTTAACATTAGAAATTTATAGTGATGCGGATTATGCTGGGTGTTTACAAACACGAAGATCAACATCAGGTTATTTATTCAAACTAGGATAATCAGTTATTTCATGGACATCACAGAGACAAAACAGCGTATCTTTATCATCAACAGAATCGGAATATATCGCTGCAAGTGAGGCCGTTAAAGGTATAATTTGGTTAATTAAACTTATTTACAGCTTGAAATTCGGTGAAGAAGGAACAAAGCCTACAGTATTCATCGATAATCAATCAGCCATTCGATTAATCAAAAACCCGGAATTCCACAAACGAACAAAACATATAGATGTTCGTTATCATTTCATTCGAGAAAAATTTGAAGAAGATATTTTTCAACTGGAGTTTATCGGAACAGAGGATCAGATTGCAGACATTCTGACAAAACCACTTCACAAGGATCGTTTTGAAAAACTTCGATCAGCTATGGGTGTTAAACAAATAAAATCTCAAGTTTATATAAATTATGAATTAAGGGGGTGTGTTGTATATTATATAATTAATTATATATATTTATATTTATATATATTAATTATTATTAGTATCAGATTGTTTTTGTAAATGATTAATCGCGTGATCATAACAGGGTCAAGAGGTCAACTGTATATAAGACCGACATTTCGCACATTATTGTTACTACACACTATACTACACTACTCTATAGTATTGTCGATGTGTACGTCATACAGGTTTAGTAAGCTCAGTACTTACTGTGTTAGAAGGCAATTTATTCTACATTAATTTGTACTTTAGTTATAGTGAAATATAACTTGTTATTATTATTGTAACTAATTGTATTGTTTCTTTTCGACGATCCACATCATAATCCTCATTCAACAGAATTGCATCTCTTGTTTATTAGCAGACATGATTCCTGTGGAGTGTGGATTCAAAACTATACCACGTTTGGAATTGTTTATGCTATCAAAAATATGAGCAAACACAAAAACGCACCACAGCTGTTTCACTGATCGAATTTTAAAAACACGGTCTCGCGTAACGCACTTACGTAAGACGCGAGCAAGCAAAAGATATTTCCGGAGGAAAAATGTACTTACGACGACTGGCAATGCGTTTTAATCTCAAGTAATATTGTTGGACCGCTGTGCTTCGCGAGAAAAATACAAAATAAAGCAGCTGAACAAAAAGTAGCAGGCCAGGGAGGTTTAATTCACCCCGTCTTATCACGATATAAGTTTCCATTCTCTTATAATCACTCACTCCCTCTCGCTCGTATTCTCTCACCGGTTCGGGAGAGTTGTAACTTGTGGACTATACAGTTGTTTATGCGTTATGAGATTATGACTTATGATTTATGGAGTACGACTCCGATATTATTCTGTGGCCCGTTGACGGTATAAAAATTAAAAGGTAAAAGTAGGTATTTGAAATAAACACTTTGCAGTGTATGGTTTAATGTACTGTCAATCCAATTTTTTTTTCTAGTTTAACCTGGGATCTGGTGAGAACAATTTATCACAATATTTCTACTAAACTGTCAATCCAATCTAGTTGATGCCGGTGACAACAAAGTACTAGGTATGCACCGTTTGGGTGTGGTTCAGTTTGATGTCATCGTCGGCCTGCAGCTGTTCCTTATATACAAGATATAAAAGACCTCTAGCACATGCTGATAATACCCATGGATGAGCTACGAGTGTGAAGTTATATAGGGGACCAAAGTTAGGGGACTGTTTTCCGAACAATCTGTGATAAGAGGACATATATCAGTGGCATCTACATGAATAGTGGGCAACAAACCTCAGAAACCATAGTCCTACACAAGATGGCGCCATATAGTCATAATTGTTTTAGCACAAATTGTCGACGAACTTCACCTATATATTCGGAAAGCTGATGAAATCCCCTATCCGGCGATCGAATAAACCCAATATACGTATCCAGGCTTTTCGTTTTAAACGGATCCGCGTATTATGCATATGTCACGTTATTTTTTTTGAAATACGAGAAGAACGAGAGTCCAAAAAAACACGCGGGTTTTTGATACATTCAACAATTTTCCGGAAAGTGTCGACGAACTTCACCCACATATTCTAAAAGCTGACGAAATTTAGGGAATAAGTAGTTAGCCCAAGAGTTTATATCTACCTTCTTTGGCTACATTATTTTAATAAATATAATTTTGGGATTTATAATATGAATTATAATAAATCATATAATTTATATTTAAATTTTATTTAAATAAATAACTTTATCTAATCAATAATAATAGTTAATGTAGAATGTATGATAAAATAAAACACCTACTATGAAATATATGTTCCTTTAACTGTTATGATACAATTTTTTTTGTTCTCACCTCAATCATATTGCCTATGGACTCCCAGGAACCCCTGTTCATTTTTTTCTTATAATAAAATCTTTAAATTTTAACAACTGAAAAATTTGATCTCAAATTTTTTCTATTTTTTTAACTAGTGTATAACATTTTTTTCTCATCTATATCAAATTGCCTTCAAACTCAAATTTTTGTTACCTAAAAAGAGATCATCTCCACACTCAAAAACTTATTTCTAAACAATTATCATAATAATAATAAATTAATTTACAGATATAATATTTAAAATTTGAATAAAATGTTTAAAAAAATGTTAGTACGCAAGAGTAGTATTGCTGACCTTGTCACCATCATTATTTTATAAAATATTATACAAATTTAGAAAACATAATATTGCACTGCACTCGTTATTTTAAAAATAAATATTTTCTAAATTAACACATTGTCATTATTTATTATATTAACAGATGTATTATCATTGGATTCAAAAAAAATTGCAATTAATTTAAGTATATATCACGGTACATGCCACAGTTGTATAAATTCACTCTTAGTCGTCCAATTATACTGTCCGAAAGTAACAGTTTAGTATATATAAAATACCATAGAAATATATATGAAATTATTGTTTAAAGCTATTTCATTTTTTCACTATTTGTTTTATTTTTTGACAGAAATTTGACATCTGTGTACATACGACTAGTCAAATGTTGTATATTCACAGAAGAATGAAGATATGTAGAACTATATAGGTAAAAATTATCATTCAGTACAAATTAAATTTTTTAATTTCACATTTATATATTGTGGGAAAACCAGAACTAAAACAGGTCAAAATGTCTAAAATATACATCATAATTTAATAAACATAATACAATATAAATTGGTTTGACTTTTATAGTAAAAATGATTAGAGAAAAAAGTTATTTTGTAAAATTATGATATTCAGGTTATTTTATCATTGTTAATTATAAAAAAAAATATTATTAACTTATAATTTAATGAAAATAATGAAACTATTGAATAAAACATTATTTTAGACTACAATATTTAAGTATTAACATACATAATATCAAGTTATTTCAACTCGAAAATTGAAACAAAAGGAATGTAAAAAATAAATTACAATTATAAAACGTACATGAATTAGGAATTTGATGTAGGTGTAGGACTTGTAGGAGGTGTAGGGCTGTCAATTTCGATAACAACTCCTTGCTCTGAACTGGTAACAGCCTGTTGTGGCTGTACTTGAGCTTGTGGTTTTAAATCTACTACAGCAAGTGGCTGTGCAGCATCAGCAGCCTGAGCCTCGTTTTCCTGTTTTTCTTTTTCTGTTGGTAGTTTTTCATCATCTAATGTTAGATCTATAAAAGATGATTTCAAGTTTCCAGGATCCTTAGAGCTTTCTGGTTTAAGTTCTTTATTTAATTCTACAGTTTCTTCATCACTATCATCTAAGGTAATTAAGACTATAGGGGTTTCTTTAACTGCGGGAGAGATTTCTGTATCTATTGATTCTTCAAAAACTCTCCATGTACCGTCTGCTAATATTTCAATTTCTCTACTATTTTCAGAAAGATTAGGACTAGTAACTACTTCCAAAAAATAATTTTCAATTTGAATGTCATCATACACACAAGATTTATTACAAGTTGGGCACAACCATGTTGGTTTTTTCTCATTCATTAAAATATATACTCTTGCGTCAAAGCATTGTAAATGATCACAATTAACAGATTTTGCAGGTATCTCCATTCTCATTTTTCCCAAAGGACATAGCAGAGAAAAACGGTAAGATGTAGTGGCTACATCAGGATCAACATCTGCCAACTTTTTGATAATATAATCCTTTGTTTCCTTTGAACTTCTAGTCCCTTTATCTTCAAGTCTCTGCAATAAGATTTCTGAACTTAATTTTTTTACCAGGCTCACTCCTAAGACATAATTTTTTCCGTCTGGATTCCAATTCACAATAATTATATTCGAAATAGATGGATTAAGTTTGAGGCCATGAGTAATACCGATAGGTCTTGCAGTTCGTCTAGCTTCAGTTCCTGGTCGAACATTGGGAACACATGGTGGCAACTGACAAACTTTATTGCCAACTCGAATGTGAAGTCCAAGAGGCAAAAAATCAGTTAATTCAGAAGCCCCGGGTTCATACAGACAAATTCGAATTTGCACTATATAAATATATTCTGGTTTTTGTGGATTTGAAAGGTCACGATTCATTCCAATTAGAGTTGCGTGTTCAGGAGTCAAAACAAATTTGAATGCTGCTTCTTTCATACCTGCGAATAAAACGGACATAGAAATAACTTAAGAATACTTTTAATAAGTAATTAAAAAATGTTACCTCTTGGTTTGTTCTGCAATGAACATCTGTCGTGGCCTACTAAAGTAATTGGCTTAATTATTTCCCCAATATATTCAAAAAATGGTAATTTTTTAAACGTGACATTGGTCAGGGCTGGAGCAGGTGGAATGGGAACAGCATTATTGTTTCCAGGATTTAATCCCATTGGGTTTGGTGCTGTCAAATCTATCGTTTGATTTGCTGGCACTTGAATTACTATTCTACGAGGACCAGTTGACTGAAAACTATAAGGGTAACTGGGGTTTCCATGCATACCTCTTTGAATTTGAGGCATAATCTGGGGTAAACCAGCTCGTACCAATTGTAATGGTTGTTGGTTATATTGTGGAGGGGGTAGAAAAAATCTTTGTTGATTATTCTGCACATTCATATTCATCATATTAGCTCGTTGTATTGAATTAGTATTTGACACATTCTGTATAGAATGATAAATCTCAGAAAGTTTTGTTAAAAATCCTTGTGAATTAAGTTGTCTATTCTGTATTAAATCAAGTACACGGTTTTTTAACTCTGCTTTTCGACCAGTTTTATTACGACCAAAAGCGCCTAATAAGTTTTGTAAATCAGTAGTCCTAAAAGAGGACACCATTTGTCGATATGCATCTTCGGTGTAACTCATGGTATCTAAAAATAATAAGACAATTTATTCACTAAAATTCAGTTGTATTATTATTATTAATTCAATTTTGAAGTACTGTCAAATTAATTTATATAGGTTTTTAAAGGACCAAGGGAATTAGATTATTTTACCCAGATAAATTTTTTTTTAATTTTTGGTGTTATTTATAATTATATTTTAAACCATATTATATTTGAAAACATATACTAGTTGAGTGGATTATTTTAATGAGGGGTTCTAGTGTGAAGTAGGAATGTATATGTTGGAAAAAAGAAAATGGGAGAAAATGTAAAAAAGTAATTCACAAAAATTCAATCCTGTTCCTTGTGGTTTTTTTTCTCTTCCCTAGATATTGATTACTATTCATTCTGAATTGTTCGTAATATTAAATTTTACAAATTGTAGCATAGAATTTATTTAATAATTATTTACAGCAAGAATTCCAACATACCAATCGGTTAATAATAAGTAATAAGCAAGGAATCAAGTTTTTTTTTGTGGATATTGTTACCCGTGAATTTAAAACCAAATTTAATTAAAAATAACATCTTTATATCCAGATTATTGTTGTAACCAATATTGTTATACAAAACTAAAATTACTCCATATGAGATATAAAATCAATAAACTATTTAGTTCATTAGTTGAGAATTGTTTTACAAAGAATATTGTTATATATGGCACATAATAAGCAGATTCGACTATATTTAAAATACATTTATAGAATGTTTTAAATTCAATTTCAATATGGTTTGTTTCTATAATCGATAAGTTTTAATCAAAATTTGATTTACAATAAACTAATGGAACATACAAGATCAAAAAACATATTATATATTCTAGACAGGTTTCCATTTTAAAGAGTTTAAATAAATTTAAATGAATTTAAATAAATTTAAATGAATTTAAATAAATTTAAATGAATTTAAATAAACTAAATAACTTCAAATAAAAAATTTGTTAACCAATATTATAATAAAAATAATAAATAAGGCTTTTCGATACATCTTAAGCCTAGTAAAAATCATAGGTACTTGTCAATTATTCTCCTACCTTTAAAGAATTTTTAAATTTGTTTTACCAATAAGGTCCTACTACAAAAACTTACATTTAATCTTGCACCTTATTTTAACATTAAACATCGAGTTGAGGACCAAAAAAGTGTATATTTTTTTTATGTTTGATCTGACATTTTTGAAATGCCTACAGTCCATGAATGGTCAAAGGGTAACAGACAAGAATTTAAAAACTGGTTACATCACATGTGTATTACCCACACAGCAATTCGGTAACATCAATATTATAATAAAACAAAACTTGATTAAATTAAAAATATTTCCAAAATGGGCTCATTAAGTTTTTTTTTATAATATTGAGTTTTAAATCCCACAATAATTTTACACTAATATTATGTTATTAATTTAATAAGACTTTATTTCGAGAATATTTTTTGTGTGTTATGAGTTGGTTTAATTTACAATATTTTATATATAATTATTATAAAACAATAAAAGAACATTAAATAAATAATCAAAAATAATATTTAACAAAATTGATACTGAATTTAGTCGCACACTGTATTTTGACCAGTTAAGACTTTAAAAATAGCTATAAATTCGAAAAAAATAATTAAATGTTCTAACTAGTTTTAAAAAATAGGTTAACATGTACATTTTAGGTATCAAATTGCACGAAATAAAGTAAATTACTCATAAAGACTTATTAGTAAAAAAATAAACTCACGGTCTTTTAGACCGCGATGCGACTCATGGCGGGTTAAATCTATAAGGTTTTTAAGTTTAAAGACGTCAATATTGACAAGAAATAAATACCTGAGTAGGTTATCTTTAAATCGCATTCAAATCAACAAATCACCAGTAAGCAATTGATGAACAAATATTTGATACTATATTCAACACCAAATGACGGTTGATCGATTCCACAAATACGCACTCCAAATGAAGTAGTATTAGTGTGCCACACTGTGACGGCCACGGTCGTGATTTAAAAACTGAAGAATATGACTAGTCACTGACTAGACAACAAAAAATCCTCTACACAAAATGTTAAAATACACGAAGACACGCTCTACGATAGACGATATAGCGCAGAAACGCCAGAAACAATAACTAATTAATTAATCAATAACCAGTAAGGCAGTCACCTCTAAATCACTATTGATAAGGTAGTTTCCAGTACCGGCAGTACCACCATTATTATTTACCTTCTAATAGTTACAGTGTGTAAAACGTAATAAATTAGAGTTCTTTGGAACTTAAGGCACGTTCTCATGAGTCAAGTTTAGTAGACCGATTATAGTTGATCAACAAAAATTTAATATAAGTTGAATCAGTTTTTGTTCACACATTGATTGCATCAGAACGTGTTTCAATTTTATTTTAAACACGTAGTCGACGCCACTGTCGAGCTAATTTCATCACATCTAATATATAAATGTGAAAATGAAAACCTTTGAGTGATATGTTCTCGGAAACTACTGAACCGATCGTATGATTTTTTTTTTAAAATTGAAGAACTCATTGCGGAGAAGGTTTATGGCATTTGATCGATTCTCTAACTTTAAAAACAAAGGAGTTATCAATTATCATAAATAATGACCTGTTACGTTGACTTAGTGGGTGAGGTTCGCGGTACGGCAACGCCGCAACGGACGACGGCTAGACGTGGCCGCCCAAACTTCCCCTTCCATATCACCGTTGCGCTACGTGATAGTTCATAATATGAATGTGTGATCCCGCAAAAGTTGAAAGTTTCAACTTGAAACCATGAAAAACTATAAAAGTGTTTATTAATAAATCACGCGCGTGAATATGTAAAACAGCAAGTTTATACTTCCGAGTTAATGGATGGATTGACGGATCGGACTCGGAACGGACCCGGATCGGATATGTGTGAAAGGACCTTTATAGTTCTGTAGGGCGTAGGCTACGAAGGACGGACCGACATTTTAAATGAAGCTTCGTAAAAGTCGGAACGCTGCTTAATGTTTGTGTAGTAAAGAGGATATTGCTTTTTACATAAAAACAGTTACATTTAATTCTTCAATGTAACAATAATTTAACTAGCAAATAATCTATAACATATACAGAGTATCCCGTCGAGATAAATAACCTAGCACAGACCGATATCTCCCGCCTTAATATATATTACCGAATTCTGTTTTTTTTATGAGCACCCCCGGGCAAAGGCAACTTTATTGACGATAGTTTGGTAAATATAAGAGTATTATTAAAAAAGTTATAAAACTAACTTTTTATTTTCTAATTAATGGATCGGTCTGAAATTTGGCATACAGATAGCTATTATAGCGTAGGCATCTGCTGAGAAAGTAGTTTTCGAATTGAGCTCTGGGATGGACGTTTAAATTTTTGGTTATCTAGAAAATATTTTATATTGATTTTATTCATTACCGATTGAGGTATAGGGTAGGTATATATTAATATAGTATAGTTAAATTAAAATGGATTATTAGTTTACATACGACGATTGTGCGTTGTTTTCAACCTAAATTTTTCTTATGACGAAATAGAAATTGATCTTATCTAAAATAGTAACATATCTCCCGGGCGAGGCCGGATAATTCAGCTAGTAATACACTAATACATATATCAATACAGTTGAAAATGGCGTCGAGAGCAGTTGTATGTGAAATTGTAAATACAATCAGTATTTTAGATAAAGAAGAATTAAAAACCATTTTAATTAATATGTGTAAAAATTGTAAAAAACATTGTTTTTTGGTGAGACAATGTACATTAAGAAGAAATCAATAAACAATTTCACTACAGATTTTATTCAATTTTTGTTGATCAACTACAATCGGTCAAATAAAACTTGACCCATGAGAACGCGCCTTAAAAACATAATTCTTCCAAATTATTTTTAAATTCTATACTTCTTAATAAATTAAAATTCCAAAGTAAATAATGTAGGTATTAAAAGTAAAATTTAAAATATTGACAAGAGTTGTAATAAGTTTTCAATTTTGGACACTGACTCTGTGAATTGAGACCGGAAAAAAGTTGTTAATAAGTAACTAGGTGAATAAATATTAAATTTCGTCCCATTTCGTACTACAAGGTGAATTTCATCCCCATCCACATTCCCAATATTGATTCGTACCTATATACTATGAGATAATAATAATAGTGTGATAACTGTAATCAATAATCATCATAATGTAGGTTCATAGTTTCATAGTTCATAGTTGTCCATAGTGCGAAGAAAGGCACGCACTTCACTCTAAATTCAAGTAAATATGATTCATCAAAATATTAATTTGCTATACTTTCTTCATTTACTAAACCGTGTTGTATACTAGATTTAACCTGTTCTTTGATTGACTGAAATATACAGTACATCATGGAGTTACTAGTGTTAGACTCGCTTAGAAATGTATTCATTCCTTCCGAGTAATATTTGCTTTCCTCGTTTGATTCATTTGGGATTTGGTAATTAACATTGCAATTACCTTTCATTGTACTAATCGCATATTTTGTTTTTTCTGTACCGTAAGCCGATCATAATATAATTGAAAATATTCTAAACCAATTTATTCAATATCTACCAAACTCGTTGCATGCAACAAAACATGTCCAATCAATAATACTATTTCTTTTCATTTTTTCTGTAGTCTTACGATTGATAGTCTCGAATTGAAAATACGTGTAGACGTGATTCACTATAATTTTTGTTTAATGGTTTGCACATATGTTTATGATGGTCACATTAGTTCCGTCAATGTTTTCAACCAATACTCTGTAACACCAGTTAAGGTAATCAAAAATGGAAGTGAAACCATTCCATCCTATACACAAAGCATTAATTTGTGCATACCTGAAATCTGTCACTTTTAAATATCGTACACGTTTCGCATTGACAACGCATGTCTTGTTCACAGTTTTTATGCGCTTTCTGAACATAATAGGATACTTGGTCCTGTTGTAAGCGCATTTGACTTTTGAGATTTTTGTAATTCATATTGGACCACTCTTCATTAGAAAAGTCCAAAATATGGGATATTCCTTTGTATAAGCTGTCCACGATTTTGAGAGATAAAGATAAAATTGTTATGGCACTAAGAAACGAAACAGTAAAGGTGAGCATCTATGACTCTGAAGGGTATTAAATACAATGCTAAAAAATGTGTATTATAGAACCAATATTATAGAAGTATTTTTATGTAGAGAGTTATTTCTCACAGTTAAGAATTGGTGGTGGCTTAAATCAATAATCGGCAACTGACACTGGAAGTCAGGTAAGATGTTGATGGTCTGTCAATATATCTTACAAGCTTTAGGTAGTTTTATTTTTATATTAAAATTAATCATATTTTCTTTGTGAATTGCTCAGTAAATTCTATTTAATATTGATATTTTTTTAAAGCATTTTAATAATAAGTAAATAGTATAATTAAATATATTCTTATTCTCTAGACCGTGTTTATTAATTATTTGCTTGCTGACCCCTGGTTTATATAACTATCTGACACCATTAAATACATTATATTCTATAGAACTTGGTTGAGGATTTAACAATAGATTACTGGCCTTGTAGTTATTCATGCCAACATTAAAGACATTAAAAAATCTAATGAACTTTTGTTGTCCATCATTAATAAAAGCACTGCTATGGTTATATTCTAAGACAGAACATTCATATTTCTTATTTATGAATAATTATATATTGAAAATCTGCGTTAAAAACATATTAGCTTTTAGTGGACTTAGGTAAATTGATATGTTGTTCTCTAGGAAACAAGTCTTTGGTTAACATATCACTACAGCAGAGTACTACTGTATTCATCTATGGCCATCCCTAATAATTATTATTTATTACAGCATAAATCAATTACATATTAAATAAATTTAATTATATTATATAAGTATGTATACCAACCGAGCTAGGCTTATAGGTATCTGGTATACAGAGTTCATAGATATACATTTGTTTTAAAGTAAAATACTTAAACATTTAAAAATATGACAAAATTTGTCAAATATAATGCAGTAGTAAAATATTATAGTACTAAAATGAACATCAAATTCAGGTACATAAGATATTTATATTTACATATATTGACTTAATAATTTAATTACTTCACACATACTCATTGAGTCAATTAATTATTTTATTGATAGTCTTTTTTATTTGATTTTTATTAATTATATTATTGGTATTATTAGATTGACTTTTACATAAACTTTGTATTAGACTCTTTACTTTGTTATTTAAATTATTGAATATTATTTTTCTCATGTAATCGTGGGAGCTTCCTGAATGAGTTTATAATGTAAACATGGAAGATTTCTGTATTTTCCTATTCTATCTTTTATTTCTGTAGTATTAAGTATGGGCCTTTCATGGATTTTATAAGACTTTGTCTTTGTCTATCATATAATTTACTGACATATAATATATTTGTATGGTTAAATAGTTACCCTGATGGGTAATTTCAATGATAGGGAGTAAGCTACTCTTACAATAATTTTTTGGGCGATATTATTTTTCAGTTTTTTCTATCAGTTTTATCTTCTCACAAAGAAAGAAAAGAAATCAACGTGAAATGTGAAAGGAACTTTGTCAATCTTTAATTGTTTAAACTTATAATGTAGAACGTTACTCAATATTTTTTTCTCTGCAGTCTACAAAAAAAATCTATTGTTAATTATATGTTTTTAAGGGATAATAAGGAACTTGAAATAAATTACATTAAAATGTTTATGCTGAATATCAATAATACATCTACCTTAATACAAATAATAATAAATAAAAAGTAATGAAATGTTAATAAATAACCATAGTAACGGGAAGTGTTATGAAAATTTGACTCTAAAAAAAAGTAATATCTATCCCAAAAACCGATTTATGTTAAAATTGAAAAGTTACGTGTTGCGTAGTTCGCATTTAAAAGTTTTATCACCAAATAATAAATATCACTATACATTACTACTAACCCAAAGAATTCTGGTTTTGCTTAAAATCTTCAAACAATTCGGTACACCCGGACGAAGGGTGACATTCTATCATAATATAGGCCATTGGGGATTGCAAATAGCGATCGATCTACATTATAGTCAAACAACACATGAATGATGACGGAAATGAAAATGATTGTAAGATTCATTGGTTGAATAATAAAAAAAAAAGCAGATCGTTGTGTTATAAGTATGTATTACATTTTCATATCATTTTGTTATCGCCGTTATCATATTCAACCCAGATAACGTTTTTTTTTTATCACAATCAAACATGTTCTTTGGCTATTTTTTTTATAAAACCGTATGAGATTTGACAAGTAATTTTATCACCACATAAAATAATGTAATACCAGCCGCCCGAGGTACGCGATTCAGTTATTGACGAACGCCATTTCCTCGACGTTCGTCGAGTTTACCGACGTGCAAGAGCTTCGCGTCTGTTGTGCACACCGTCAATTACTATTTCGAGTTTGCGCGATAGTCATAAAGGTATCTTACACATAATTACACTCGTAGTTTAGGTATTACGTACTTATTCCGATGAGATATCGTTTGAGGTTGTTCTTGTAATCCGTATTCCGAATGTACATGTAGGTTGAGGTAAATAGATTAGGTATGTTGTATGGAATCGTTGAAATACAACTACAAAACGATTTTCTTCACGATTTATTCCGCCGCATATCATAGTCAGTTATTGCAGTTGTTGTAGTACTGGCAGTTGATTGTAACATCAATTCGTAATTATAAATGGTTGTCGGGCTAGTAGTCTGCCCGCATGTCTGTTGTTTCATAATATTATTGATAGAATATACCGAGATTTGTTTTGACAAAACATAATAACCTCATGATTGGCCTTTCATTGTTATTCATTAAATAGTAGTCTCTTGAGTGTGTGATCTCTATAGGCCATTCAAAATGTGTTCATTACCGTGTGGCCGACTATTTATCTGACCGCCGCCGTCTGGTACTGATCTCGTTTTGTACATAGTATAGTGTTCATCTCATTGGTAATCTTGTAGACTTAAACATGTTTTTTTGATGTTTCGTAGATATGTGTTAAACCATGAACCTTTTATCGCCATTTATTTAAAAGTAGTCTTATGGTTGTGTAATCTCTCTGCTCTATTCAAAATGAGATCAGTACTGGATGGTCTACTAGTTATCCGACCATCGCCGTAAAAAGCTGTCGCTGCTCTGTACTGATCCCATTTTGAATAAAGTATAGTGTTGATCTCATTAGTAATCTTGTGGACTTGAATTAATTTTTATAAATAACTAAATCTAATTTAGTTTATCAACATAATTACTTTTAATTTTTTTTTTTTTGCTTCGTAGATTCTTGTATAACAATGGACGCAGTCTTGGCTGTTGAACGTGAGGTTGATAAAGTTTTGTCAAAATTTGGAGATATACGCCGAGGCTTTAGTGATGGAATACAGAATTTAATTGACAGTTTGGAGAGTATGAAAAATGATTTGGAGACAAATAATACCAATGGAGGTAAGTTTTTAACCTCAAGTAATATTTAAATTCAAGTAGCTTAGAAACCAGTGTCAACATTTTATAATCGTTGCACGAATCGTCATATAACTTATGTCTACTTGAATTTTTTATTTCTTCTAACGTTGATTTATTTTTATTTTGATAAGACATTTTAAAATCCCAATTACAAATTACAATAAAATATAAATTAAATTATTTTATATTTTATATTCTAAAAATATGATGGAATGATATTTTATTGTAATCATGGTATCAAGACTTGGTTAGTGATGTTAAGGAACTGTTAGTGCAACAGTCCAACATTTTAAGGATCCAATAAAGATATTTATCTGAATATTTATTGAACCGTTATCATAGCTTATTGAATGGTTTTCATCAATCAATATTATTGGTGCAGCTGAGCATAAGCCACATTATTGTCAATCAAGACTTGGTTAGTGATGTTAAGGAACTGTTAGTGCAACAGTCCAACATTTTAAGGATCCAATAAAGATATTTATCTGAATATTTATTGAACCGTTATCATAGCTTATTGAATGGTTTTCATCAATCAATATTATTGGTGCAGCTGAGCATAAGCCACATTATTGTCATTGATTCTCAGAATACGTGTGATGTCTAATTATTCAGTATTATTTCACGCAGTTGATTTCTCAGTTAAATTTACAGTTCATACTTCATAACGTTATCTTTTATGGTTAAAATTCTTGGTCCTTTACAAGAGTCATTACTCAAGGTGATGTAACTACGAGAAATTAGATATAATATGATTTAATATTTTCAATATCTAGGTATTTTATTTGTTTAACATTTATATACTTCATTAAATAGTACATTTTAGACAACTTTTAAACAACTTTTAAACAATAATTTATGTAAATTATTGCTTGAAACTTTTTTAATAATAAGTCCACTATAGTGAAATCTATCATTGATTAGTGATTACTAGGGTACAGATATGAAGGCAAAAGCCTTTTTGTTTGAAATAAAAATAGAAAAATAATTTCTATAATTATTTAAATATGTTTCTTTTAATATCTTATATGAAGGATGAATTTTTTTTTTGCCCTTTTTATTTATAAAATTTCAATAATTGATTGTTTTGTTTAATAGATAAGAACTTGTTTTATTATGAGAGACATTTATCGAGTATTTTATATGGCCAGTTAATTTAATGTTTATAAAAGTACCCATACTACCTATTCAAAGATGGAAATATGTTCATAATGCGTAGGTTCAAGATTGTTCGTCAGTCCGCATTTATTGACTGCAGTTGTTTTTTAATAATTTTTCCACGTTTTTCTTATACTGTTTTTTCAATATGCCAAAAGTTAAACAAAGTGACAATTCTAAGTTAAAAAAGTATGTTACAAAATTCGGTGAAAATATTTTTTTAGTAAATTTAGCTTTTTTTATTGATTATATTGTCTTCAAATTCAAACCCTAGTGACAACTTTAATTTTTAGGGCTTATAGCCAACCTTTTCAATACTTATAAATAATAATTAATACCTTAAATATTTACTACATTTTTAGTGTCTTTTTTTCAGTTGTCAGCAAACCACAATTGGCTCAAATAAAAGAACTAATTGGTAAATCAAAAAAAAATACACAAAAATTGGCTGTCAAACACAGAGAATTACATAGTACTGTGTCTAAAGTGGGAAAATCAATTGATAGAGTATGTTTTAGTTTACAATATACAGTCTATAATTTATATAATATTACTAAAGATTTAAATATTTTCTAAATATTAAAATCCATTAAATTATTTTTTATGTATATATTATTGTGGTGAAGCTTTAAAAAAAAACTAAAACAATATGATTTTATTATTTAACAGAATTTTGTGGCTGATTTTGCAGCAGCATGTAAAGAAGATATTTGTTCTCGTCCTGGACATACCTTCTTTATTAATTTATCTATTTGTCAACATTTCTATAGAAATGACATGAATGATATTGCTCAAGAGCTTCTAAAGGTTAGTTTATATATTTCAAATTGTTACTTTTATTATTACAAATAATATTGATTTTGTATATGAAGGTTAATTTGAGTCATTCTTTGATATGCTATATATATATATATATATATTATATTGAATTACTTTTATCAGTGTTTTAAGTTATACTCATTTATGTCTATTATACTGATTTATGTCAAAAATAGTCAAAATATAATGTTTCAACTATCAAGTATTAATAGTTACATTTTTATAGGAGTCTGAAATATTATTGAGTAAATGTGTCCAAAAACCATTTGATGATATAAACTCTATTAAAAAATCTTTAGAAAATAAAGATATTACTCCAGCTTTGGAATGGGCAATAGAAAATCGTAAAGAGTTAGAAACTCAGGTAAATATTATATACTATACCATAATTTAAAATTTAGACTAGAGAGTTATGTAAACATATTTAAATTTTCTATTCTTAAATTATTTGAAAACTTTTTTCCTTTATTTATTGTTTTAACTGTACATTATAGTATTGGCCATAAAAATTATAAATTGAAATCAAAATATATTAAGTTTATCAATCTAAACTATTTGTTATTATTTTTAAATTAATATAGGTGTATCCGCCATATCCCTTGATTAAAAGATTTTCAATGGCTTCCCATTTGCCTATGAAAATTCCATTACAAGCCAGACGAACCAAATTTTCTGGAGGCATAATGAAACCAAGGCCAAAAACAAAAAAAATTAAAAGACTGGAATTGGCAAAAAAAATTTTGGAACAGTTTTATAGAGTAAGTTATAAAAAAATTAATATAATTATTTGCCTAAATGTAATCTTAGTTCCAATATCATCACTATGGTAGTATTTTAAATTTTAATACTATTTTCAATATAATAATATATTATGTATAATACGTATACATTATTGTATATATAATATAGCTATATTTTAATGAATTACTTTAACACCAAATAATTTTGAATTAATTTTCATTATAGAGTTCTTCTCTTGAGTTTAAGTTACATCAATTGGCGTTTATGACAATTATTCAAAAAGGAGTTGAACATCAAACGGAAGCTGTTGCATATGCTCGAGCTAATTTTGGTCAATTTGCCGACAAATATGAAAAAGGTTTTTACAACCATATTTATATTTTAAATGTTATTGGTTTAATTTTTGTTGTCATTATTAGAAATTCAAACCATGATGGGTATGTTATTATTTGTGCCACAAGGAATCAATAAATCTCCTTATTCAGACATTGGTGAAGATAATTTGTGGGACGAAGTCAAGGAATTGTTTGCAAGAGATGCTTGTACACTAAATGGTCTAAGTGTTGAAAGCCCATTAAGTGTTAGGTAATGTATATTTTACTGTTTTGATTTTGCTATAGATAAATATTAAATAAACTATCACCGCTAATTGAATAAATTGTATATGTTTTTTTGTTTAGTATTAATGCTGGATGTGATGCCTTGCCAGCTCTTTTAAATA
Source organism: Periphyllus acericola (assembly GCA_949715065.1). NCBI lineage: Eukaryota > Metazoa > Arthropoda > Insecta > Hemiptera > Aphididae > Periphyllus > Periphyllus acericola. The sequence continues at coordinate 61,896,416 of OX454264.1, forward strand.
TTAAAGATGTCATGAAACAACGGAAAGTAGATGGTATTTGGAAAGGAAAAGATGAATTACCGGTAAGCAATTGTATATTTGAAAGGTTTCTTAATATTTAAGTTGTAATAATTGTGTACCTCTGTTTTTAGATTGAAATTAATTTGGACAAAGATCATCGTTTTCATTCAATGTTTGCTTGTCCTATTCTTAGGCAACAAACTACAGATTCCAATCCCCCGATGAAACTTGTTTGTGGTCATATTATATCAAAAGATGCTCTACAAAAGCTGCCAATTAATACCCATAAGCAGTAAGTGGAACAAAATTAAAAATATATACTGTATTGATTGTTTTAATTATTTATAGGTTGAAGTGTCCTTATTGCCCAGTATCACAAAGTCCATCTGATGCAAAACTTATTTATTTTTAATAGTTTCAGCCAATACAATATAATCATTAAGCGTTTTAGTATTTTCTATCATTATATAAAAAAAGTCATGATTACAATTCAACTTAAAAATAAATAATAATATAGTCTTGTGACTTTTGACTATTAGGCATTAGTAAACAAAATATGATTATAAGTTTAAGACAATTTAATTAATATAATAAGTTATCACTCGTATATCCATTTTATCAATTTCAGTAATTTTGTATTTATTTTATATTAATTAGCTTAAGAAAAAAATACAAAACTGCCCTAAAATGATTGTATTATTTCCAGTAAGAATTATAATTTATAGCCATCAGTCAACTTCATAATTATTTTATTTTTTTTTTTCATTTTTGTATCAATTATTTATTTTCCACTTTTCCATGAAAGTGAGTTTATTTAATAACTATAATCAAAAATGTTTAAAATTCATTATTAATATTGATTCAATTATAAACCCTGCTATATTGGTAATAGTTTGAATGTTGTATTATTTTTTACCTGAAATTAAGTCCAGATTGTGTTACCTAGAAAATGCTAGACGGCCAATGAGGAACTAATTTACCAATTATTTAATATATATATATATATGTATATGTTAATGTCAATGTAAATAATCCAGGCATTATTCATATTTCATAATTCCTAGACATTATGCATAATGCTGTGTGATTTACATAATTCTAATAATTTAAAAATGTCCTATAGTGACTAGGTATTTTATAAAAGGCCTAAATAGTGTTAGGTTATATTTGAAATATTCAAAATTCAATGTACTCCTTTCATCTATCTACATTAAATCCACTATCGGCCTACTTTAGTTTGTAGTCTTTTTTTAATGTTACCGTTGGTTGAGAAATTTTTGTAAACTTATTTTATTTTTAATTAAGTCTGTTTTAATTGTTATCCCTAAAGATATAATAATATAAACAATTTAAAATATTTCTCCTATTCGGCTATGCATGGAATCCTTAAAGCATTAAATTCAAAGTACATTCAATCCTCATAATATTTTATCCTTCATTATTTTTAAAAATAACAATGTGTTGTATTTTGTATTTGTATAATAAAGTATGTTAAGCGATGAGATATTATATGTACTGAGAACTATTCCATTAGCATAAGTCTCTTAATATTGCTTTCAGGTCATATTTGTCGTATTTGTAAATCAAAAATAAATAAAAACAATTAATATTCACACAATATATGTATTACATTAGACTAGATATAATGATGTATAATGATGATATTTAAATACTTAGTTGTTACTATCTTAATAATAGTGTGGATGATAATGATTATATTCCATGAGTTGTATACACCAAAAGAACTTAAATTAGGCAGTGTGCAAAGAAAGGTAAAGTCAGTACAAGTATTTTTTTTTGATTTTGTATGTACAATTATTTCTGGTAAACTTATTCAATCAATTTTTTTGCTTTGAAATACCGTCTAAGGTAAATTACTTGCCAAGTAGCAAATAATACTAAACAAGTCATGCTGAACAAACTAAAATATAACAGTCTTTTGTTTGTAGATTCTGAAACAAATACAATTTTAGTTATCAAAATAATTAACTTAAGGGTATTAATTAATAGATAAATACCGTTTGTGTTACGCATTTCATCTGATCGTTTCTTCATATCGTCAAATTCAAGTACAATAGCTTGTGAAAAATCTTCAAGACGCTTTAGATTAAATTCAAGGGGCTTAAGTTTGGATGCTTCAGCAACCTGCAAAAATGGTTAAAGATTCTAAGTGAAACAAGTAATGTATTAGTTTAAGCATAATATGTTTTCTTTTGTGTACACAATTTCGATTAGGATTGCTTAATATTATTTTAATTAATCAATAGGAATTAAGTGTAGAAGAATCTAAGATTATATAATGAAATTGGCTATATCAGTGAGTTCATAGAGATAAACCTGAATCTACAAGAGTTGAAATAATCTGGATACTGATTGAATAAAGAATCTTAAAATTTTTCAAATTAAGCTTTTAATAAAATTGCTTAACATTTAATAATCATTCATTTTTTTTTCTTTTTAAGACTTATCACTTCTTAATAGAAGTCTAGCAGTTTTAAATAAGTGTTAGAACAGATTATCCAATAAAGTAGGCGCAAATATATTTTGTAAACATAATAATGAAAACCAAAAGAATTGAAAATATTGGATCTTAGTTGTAGTAAGTATAAAAGTATATAGTATATTATATATACTGATGTATAATTTTATGCACTATAAATCAAAAATGTTTATCAAATGAATTATATACTTAACATTTGGGAAAAAGGTTTAACAGAATAATTTGAATTCCAGAGATATTGGTAACATTTTGAGAAACAAAAAACACACCAGCATAGAGCAGTGAGAAATTAGCCACAATCTGCTAACTAACGATATAGTTATTTGATTATGTTGTACAACCATCATCATTAAAGAGTTTACAAATAAATCATTTACTTGTAGATGAACAAATTAAAAGCATAATAAACTAGATGGATATATGATTTTTAATTATTTTTATAAATTATAGGCTATTTTGAATACTCAAAAACGAGTTTCAAATTTAAATGTTTAAGTTCATCTATATATGGTCATCAAAACTAGTCAAGTCGATTAACAAACGTTGTATTTACAATGTAATTATCTGAGAGTTGGTAAACAAGAAGAAAAAAAATTAATATTTAGTATAAGATTTTTAGATTTTATTTACTAGCAATATTTTAATAATAAAATAAGAAGAGAAATATTTACACTCATAACTAATTAAAACACAACAAAACACTGTTTTCGAGAATTTGCATTGAACATTTATAAAAGGAAATTAATATAATATTCTAAATAATTATTTGTTATAATTACAGTTTTGGGGCTGTACGTTTTAGGGTATTTCTATTATCATTTGAAAACTTAAATATCAAAGGTGCCGGAGAAATAACTCAAACATTGGCTGAAAAGATGAAAAAAATAAAATAAATTTAGCTTTAATACTAAATAAGTATTTATAGGGCCTTTATCCAAACACTAGAAAATAATCTCTATACATAATTTTTATTTTATGAAAAAAATGAGTTTGTAAAAAGACAATAAATATAAAACTAATTAAATTCTTATTAAGTCTTTTTAAAAAGGGAGAGTATTTAAAGACAATTATTCAAGAGCAATATTTCTTAAGGCCAGTTATAACATTTTTAAGTGAAACTTTTTAAAATGCTAAATGCTATACAATTTATGTAAAGAAGTTGAATGTGTTTGAATTCCGTATTTTCAACAGTCGTCCATACAAATAAATAAACTGATCCTCTCAACCTCTTTCATTCAAATTGTTTTTCGAAAGCAATGGTATATGATTTCAAGTTTAAAAGACTAATATAGTAAATAGTAATATCATTCACCCGACCTAGGGGGTTTCATTTATTTTATAATGTTAATAAAAATGCTTTAGTGATTTGGAAATTTAATTTTGTAACTAATGATAATTTTTACTATTTCAAATTTCACTATATAAAACAAATAACATTAAACTAAAAGACTAAATAAAGGTTTGAATAATAATAGCCTAAATAAAGATAAGATTTTTTCAGAAAATGACAAACACATTTTAACATAGAACAGTTATAAATTCACAACTGTAAGAAATCTTTAAAAAAAATAACAAATTACATTTATAAAATTAAATTAAACTTTGGTGAAACCAAATGGAAAAAAAATGTTTATAATTGTGTACTAACATTAAAATTTAATTTTGAGTTCTAAGTACCAAAAAACTTTCTATTCAAATATAAAAGAACATTTATACAAAATTCACTTACTCCTTCATAATTTTTGGCTTCCACGCCTGTTTTAATATCCAAATAAATTTCTTGTACAGCAGCATTATTATCTGTAAATTTAAAATAAAATGTTAGCTATTTTACAAACCCATAAAAATCTTAAAAACTTGAATCCATATTTTATTTAATCATTTTCAGCTAATAAGTAGTAAAATAATTAGTTTTTTATTTATTAAAAGAAATTGATGGAATATTTGAATAATTTTTCGGCAGTTCAATCACAATACTGTGGATAATATTTTCATTGTTAAAATCTTCAACTTACATTCATCTGAAAAATATAGACAAAGACATCTTATATTTACAACAAATACAGTATATATAATCAAGCGTCTCAGTAGACTAACTCCCATAGTCCAACCCAATGAATTACAATTACTTATTAATAATAAGTTATTATCTTTCACTTACTTTTATTTAGTACTTTTGAAATGAAACATATTTCAAACATGTCATAAGTTTCAACGCTGAAAGTAAACTTTCCAGAAGTAATATCTTCTTTCTGTGACAATATGTGGTTTTTTGAATCTGTAATCTGAGAATACAAGACAAGTTGACAAAAACCTATGTTGATGTTTGTCAGCCAATTAAAGCGAGACAAATGTTTCCAAGCGGTGAATAGTAGTGCACTTACGGTGTAATCCACTTGAAGTCCATCGATTTGGTCCACTACGTACACGCCCTTGACTAAAATATCTTGTCGCAGGTCTTCCCTGAGACATTTCTGGCTGTTGGGCGGCATATGCCATCTTATGCAGCTGCCTGTACAGAACACGGCGAATAAAACCATCGACCAAAGCACAAACGAATGCATCGCTAACGAATCGTGGCAAACACTGAGACGTTGTGTTCCGACTTGTACTGGGATATGGTTTTGTTTCCACAGAGAGAAAAAGTGAAAAAGATTAGTATCAATAATCAATCAACTGGGAGGAAAGCAATTATGCAAATTGTCGGAAAACCACCGTGGACGTAAACGACGAGAGAAGTGTAACGTGTATATTGTGGTGTTGATAACCGATGCCGACAACACACCTATGATAACACGCGAAATCGCCGAAAAACAAATACATATATCACGACCGCGGGCGATAGCGACAGCCATGAACACTATAGATTCGGGAAAATGTTAAAAATGGCCCCCCACGTTTCTGGTGGCATATTTCTCTACAGTGAGCTCTCTTGACTCTTCTGCGATATCACAGGATGAAGTTATGGTCTGCGATACCTAATATTCACAGATCGTATTACAATTTATGTAATTTTCATTTCGAATTTGAAAATGCGTATACATGCATTTTGCGGAACTGTGCACGTTCATATTTAATGGTTGCAAATCCACGCGATCCTGCAATTTTTTCGGATTCGCGAGGTAGCCGATATACGAATCTGACATGTGACGATCCGCCCTGTCGTATAACTGCTCAGTCTGGTGCGGTCTATATACATAGTTGTCCAGCCAATTTTCCGTACCCATATAATAGCATACCGTCATTCAGGTCGTGCAATGAGTGTTGTTCTAGTGAATAAGAGAGTATCCTGGTATGATCGTTTGTGCTTTGTACGGAATACGAATGCGAAGACCATTTGTCCCGTGCAGTGTGTACCTTACTGATCATGCTTCGGAAAGGCGACCGTCGTACTGTGGTGCGTTTTGAGTTTGGCTTCTGATCACGACCCCGGTCAAAATCAGTACGTCTTCTTTCTGTTTGCGAAAAAGACAAAGCAATTGGTCCGTTAATTTCAAATGTTTTGACCGAAATTACTGATTTGGTACACAACACTGTTCCTGGCTATTCAAAATTTTGATTGTGTCTAAACCTTGTTAAAAATTATGTAACAAAAAAAAAAAAAATTAAGAAGTTGTTTATCTGAAGTACAACTACTGAAGAAGCCACTTATTAGGAATACGGATAATAATTGATACAGTTGTTTTATTGAAACAAAATGCCTTGGAACTATACATTTAAACATTGAAAATCAATCAGGTTGTTGGAACAACACATCGGTTATTTTAAACTAAATTGAGGCTCAAATTCCTGATTTCCAATAGGTATATACACCAGTTATGCAACGATCATCTTTGTATTATGTAAAATAAATGACCTAACCAATTTACCTATTGTATTTTATCTCTGCTGAATTCCCCTTGTCCCATTCAATATTTTTCCGCTGTATGTATTTTTTAACTTTTTTCTTAATAGCTTGTAATAAATAGGTGATTAATAAATATAAAAATTAATAAATAATAATTTAATTAATACAGTAACCAATTAGAAACAGTTAGTTGATTAAAATATTTCACCTTAATCCTATAGTGTTCCTAATAAACGGCTCGTACTGTATATGATCAACAGAAGATAATAATTATTTTCTGCCAAGAGTACAACAAATTTTTTTTACCAATTCCTATATTATAATTCACCAAAAACTTACTTTTGTTTAGTTTTAAATACATTACTTACTCTGATAACCCTCAAAAAGTAAACTAAAAACTACTTAATTAGTATCTCAGTATCTGATATCAGACTTAATGAAACTGAATAGGAACACTATTACCACAGACTAGATAAAATGTTATCTTAACTGTGCTATTACTGTAGCTTAATTATGTAAATTAAAAAATTCTATAAATTCCAGTTTCTAGTAGGTACCTACTTATCAATTATAGAATATAATTACTTAAATTTCAAATAATTTTATTTCATTGTTATCATTTCCATAAATTACAAGTTTTTAATAATTAATAAAACAAAATAAAAATTACTAGGTTGGGCATGGACATATAAAAATGTATCAATTTATAGACAATTTTTATTATTTAAGATAAACTATGATCTATATGAATACTAAATAAGTACAAGTTTAATATAATCTTAAAATAATAAAATAAAACTATTAGTCAGTATATTATCAAATTCCCTTTTAGAAATTATAAACAATCAAATATTTTTTTAATGTATTAATGATTAATATTATAGTTATTTGTATATTTGAGCAGGTTAATTTTTATATTCTCACAAAAATAAAAAAAAACAATCATCAAATTTATACAAGGCAAGTTAGAGGTACAAAAAGGCCTAGCGCTGGATTCATTTTTAAACAAAACCCATTTAATGTTTCATTAATACACTAAACTGATTACATTCAAAAAAAAACACTAGCTGTAAAATATTTATACATATAAGTAGTTTTTAAGTTGATATTTTTACAAAAAACATTAATAATACAATTTCAAATGCTAACAATATGTATTACCTTTGTAATTACTAGTATATATTTATTAGTATGGAACAAATCATAATAATTCTGTATATTACGTATTAAAATAGTTAATGAGTTAAATTAATACAGCATAAAGCTTTCTCTTTTAAATCTGTACTATAATATTTAATTTTTCAATTAAACATACATAACACAAAATAAATTAAAAATTTAAAGTACCGTTAAAATATACATTTTTTACTCAATAATCAGGCTTGTTTCAAAAAAAAAATGTATATATATATAATTCAAAATTATTTACAATAGTACCTACTATTTTCATTTTGAAATCAGTTCTCTTGCATTGGGATGGGGCAATAGTGTTGCGATTCCATTTATTATAGCTATTGGTTTTCGCTGAACACATATTTTATAAGACCAAGTATTACATAACAGAGCCAACATACCATAAATAGTTTGAGCCATCTCATCAGTATTTATATCATTCTCACAGATGTAAACAGTATCAAAGTAAAATTTTGGAGAACAAAATATGCTGAACGTATCTTTGTCCAAAGCATCTATGATGGGTAAACAGTCATCCCTGTTGTAGGTCATAATAACTCTAAACATATAATCTTTATGCATACATCTCAACTCCGAAACAAATTTCAATAATGGGCCAAAATCATATGCAGCAACTTCCTCAGGTTTTTCATGTTGAACCAATAATGATGATAATTTTTCGACTATGATATTGATGTTTGATGTGAAATCCAATACAAGTTTATATGAATGTGGAGTTAATATACAAATTCCAAAAGAATTGTTTTGGTAACGATTCTTTTGTAATGCAAAAAATCTGAAAGCCCTTTGAATAATAGCCAAACTAGACATTGACTCCAAATTGGTTGGGCTAAAATCGATATCCAATTTGTTCAAGGCATAAGTATCAATTACAAATAATATTTTTTCATCCGGCAGGGGATTAAACTCTACTATCGGTTTCATAACGTTTTTCGAAAGTGTTCTTGCATAGGACATCTTGACTGTAGATTTAGATAGACACCAGCTTTTACAACAAATTCAACTTTAATGAAACATCCAATTTCGATTGGCCAGAGAGACAGTATTTTAAAGTTTTCTGATTTTGCTTCCGCACAAACGCCTAAAGGAAAAATGATTACGTGCTAAGTCTAGTGTATACATATAAATAAACACAAAACGGATGTATTTTTCTGTAAAAAACATACCTTGCAGTTTTTATAACAGATCAGTAGGTACTCTTCTAACAAGAATATTATGTCAGTTGTTGACAACGAAAAAAGAAAAAATTAAAATTATACCGTGATGATAGAAATTAAATCGATTGTTATTTAAAAATCTTCACACTGGTAAGCAAATAAATTACGTTGTATATTAAATTATTTTGATAATAATAAACTGTCAATCGACAGTTCGACTTCTTAGTACAAATTGACGGTACGCACGGTCTGAAATTCTGAATGTTGTTTGCCGTATGTAGTGATAACAGTCTTAGAACTTGCCGTCCGAAAATGTTTGCTGATAACATGATAAGGATAACAAAATATAAGCAGAAAATATAATATCAGTATACCCCGGAGAATAGAAATATACACCGTAGACAGCCGGACAGGGTCGTATTTCGAGATATAAACTAAAAGGGCTGATGCCCGGGACGACAGATTTTGGGAGGGCAGCCGATTACTAAATCTTAAATTTTTTATTCCAACATAATACATATGTTTTTTATTAAACTTCCAATTTTTATAGTAATTGTTTAACATATTCATGGTTTATTTATCGTTTTAATATGTACCTATAAGAGTTTTTTAATTTACAAAATATTTATTTTTCAATTTTGTTTTAATTGGGCATTTTTTTTTTGCCCCAGGGCGTTGAATTCCTAAGTATTTTCAAATAATATCTAAACATATATATATAGTTATATAGTTACCTTTAGTTCATAGAGTTGGCCGTTAAGTCTGAATTCTGAAACCATAATATTCGTTCAATGTGCTCTTTTGCCAAACGTTTTAGCTCTACCACGAAATCGTGATCGAGAAAAAATTTAAACTCATTTAAGAAAATTTCCTAGTTAAACATTAATTTTTTTTTTCTCTTTAACTAGTACTTATATAGGTAATCATACAGGCATACAGCGACCAAATTGAAATAAATCAGGAATCTCGATTAATACGAATGTGATCTACGTGTGCCAGAAATATAAATAGGTGAAAATAATTTGAAAATAATACGTTCGTCTTCGTGAGAAAAAGTTAATTTTTCCATTAGAGTCATTCAGTCGTGACTTATTTGGAGTTAGACCGATAATTATTACGCAAACATTTTTAATGTACTAATGCAGACCTTTATAATTTTATGATATGAACTTTTTTATATTATAATTTTTGGTATTTGATTTCACTATGCCACTTCCTGATAAAATGTCTGTGGGCACCTACGGTGTGCCCCGAATTAGAGTTGAAAAATGATGTACTCGTAAGTACAGTGTACACCTATTATTATTCATTTATTTACTATTAAATGAATGGACTTGGTCTTTTTTTAATAGAAGTGTGAATAATTTTAATATTAATTGATTTAATCAACATCATATTATATAATAAATCCAAAAACCAAAATAGGTTGGTACATACTTAAGTACTTCCTAATAATTAGGTATTAGGCAATATTTTGGAATGCCTTAATAGACTAGTCTAAAATGTAGTATTATTATTTTGTCGAGTTTTTTCTCATTTAATTACCTTACAATTTACAATAGTACAACTAGTACAAGACGTATAATCATTTTTATTTTGAATGTTGAGTCACTATTTGATTTATACGTCATAGCAGAGTTCAATACTTGGTAATTATCAATACGAATTATTACAGATAACCGACGAAGTTTTATTGAATAGTTGTAATAATAATTAATGTTTGTTGATTATACAGAGATAATAAATTCTTTCCATTACCAGTGTTATTTTATTTATTTTTATATTATATTAATAATTATTTTAATATATGTACTCTGTCTAGATTCTAGACTCTGAAATCTAAAAGTTTAGATAGTAAATTGTATCAAATCATGCATGCAGTCAATTAGGCTTAAAAATTTATCTGGACTAAAAATAAATTCAAATTATACTATGTAAATAAAAATTGATTTAAATTATTAACCGAAATCTGGATCTACGGGAAATTGGATTACTAGTATATAATTATATAAATATTATAATACATCCATAATCAATTTATCGGTTATATTTCATCAATGTGCGTTCCTAAGCTCAAACTAAAATCCGTATTACGAATTAATAGTATTATTAAAATTTAAAACGTCAAAAACGTCGCGTGTTTGAAAACGTAATTATCATATTTATTTATTGACTGTTGTTTGATGAAACGGTTATTTAGGTATATAATAATATTCTTAAAAAAGGCTTTATTACTCATCAGATATTTTGACTTACATCATTTGACCGAGTTTTTGATGTTGATTTGACTGATAAGTAATAAAATAATTTACTTAAAAAAACATAAAATTAAACAGCACAATGTATATTCATTATATAGTCACTGGTTATGAACATTTTAAAGCTATTGTGTACTCGTAAGTTGAAATTATGAAGAAAAAAAATTGATATTAAAATTATTAATCTAAGAAATTAATGAACAAGCAACATCAATTTCGTTAGGAAATAAATGAAATGATTACAAATTTCAATTAATATTGTGTATAGGTTGGTAAGTCTACTATTTTTATAATTTATTGGGTTGATCGTTGATACTAATATACAATATTATTACTATATCATTTATACCATATGATTATTATTTTCCATATACTCTTAATTTGTATTATAGATACCTGTATAGTAGAACTTTTTTTCTTAAACAGTATGTTAACGGAATAACATAAAGGCTGCACATGAATTGCGTCCAAAAATTCCTTTTCCACATGAATTACGTCCCAAAAATATTTACCACAACACGAATTTCCCTTCCCATTTTTTACAGTATTATGGATGGATTTAAAATACAGTTTTTTTGTCGTTGTTAGTTTGTTACTAAGATTGCAATTAGTGTATGTACTTGTGAGTTGTGACTGATATCAGGTATAAGGTAATATACAACGAATAATACAATTTAGGTAATACTGACGCAATAATTAGTGTAGTCGTTTAGATTTTAGAATACCCAGAATGCTATTCGTGAACCTTTTTATCGGATTTTTTATTCCGGGACGGCATTCGTGTGAAAGGAATAGGAATTCCAATAATAATTGTAATAGTTGGCACGCACGGAATAGTGCAGTACCTATTTAGAATAAAGCAAACATTTATTATTTTAAATATATTTTCTTTCTGTAAATACTTTTTCTAGTAGGTAGTAAGGTAGTCGTATAGAAAATATATAGATTATGTAAAAAAAATGCAACTGTGCAAAATACGCATTCTTAGTAAGTCAGTAGTATTTTACAGCGATGGAAATGTTGATTATAAATTATTGTCGAACATACAAAAATGTAAACAAGACTATAGTCAATATAATTGGCAGCCGGGTACTGGACAGGAATATATACAAATATATAAATTTATACAAGGCTATCTGGTTAATTAAAAAGTATTACGACTGTGATTTTCTAAATAAAAATATATTATTTCGATTGAGTTAATACAGTGGTCGGCAACCTTTTTAGACTCCCGGGCCACATTCATAAATTAAAAAGAGTTCGCGGGCCAGACAAAAATAAAAATTTTATATTCCAAATTATTTACTAAGAAAAATAAACTGTTTAAAACTTTAAAATAATACACTGATAGAACATAAAAATTACAATTTTTAATAATATAATTATAATATAAAAGTATGGAAATTACAACTGCTTAATAGGCTTAATGTGATTTTTGTTGTTGGATATTGTTTATTATTTTTTCAATTTCCACATTAAAATTACTTGTGCCGGCTCTAAGTACATGGTGGATACTAAGTAATGGTCATCAGTTAAGCGTGAACGATATGGGTTTTTAATTTTTTTCATATGAGAAAAGGCCTGTTCACACACGTAAGTGGATCCAAAATATTACTGTATATAATATAGTACAGAATAGTAGTTATATACAGTATAAATATTACAAATTATTACTGAAGTATTTTGCAGCTACATTTTTAGTTTTTGAAAATGATGCAGGAAGTCCAGCGAAAAAAAGTAAAGGCGATGCTTTGAATGAGTCTTTTAAGATATCGTGTGGCTGCAAATCTATTATTTCCATTTGAAGCTCAAGAGGTATATCTTCAACATCAATATTAAATGGATTGGCGAGTAGTTGAAAAGCCTGCAATCCAATATTTTTGCCCGTCATATTTCTCGCTCCATCAGTGGTTACGCTAACCAACTTATGTAATTGAAGATCTAATGAAGATATAACGTTTTGAACGTGTAAAAAAATATTTTCACCTCGCGTCGTCCCCTTCAAAGTACTGACGGCGGCAATTTCTTCAGTTATTTCAAACTTTTCATTAATTCCTCGAATAAATACAATTAACTATGCAGAGTCAACAATATCTTTCATCAAGTGCTAACGAAAAATATTGAAATGTTTTGGTTTTTTTTATCAGTTGATTGAATAAATTGTCACCAACATACGTTACATACGTCATTCAATACACATTCAATACGTCTTGTTATTGTACGAGCAGATAATGGGACTTCTTCAAACTTATGTACAATATCTGGACAAACATTATCGGCCATGCTTAGTACACATTTTTTGACAAATTCTGAGTCTGTAAATGGTTTTCCCTCTTTCGCAATTAACATAGCTACATTCACACTGGCAGAAATAATGGCTTTATTTTGAATAGTTACTTTTGAAAAGATCGTTTGTTCTCCGGTTATATGACTCCTTAGTCATATTTAACTTTATGCTTGGATTCATAATGCCGTTTAATATTGTATTCTTTCAATACAGAAATTAATTCACGACAAACAAGGCACATGACTTTTCCTTTATTTTCAATAACAAAGTATTGATTGATCCATTTATGCTGAAATACACGACATTCAGAATCTATTTTTCTTTTTTTACTGGCATTCATTATAATTAGTTTAAAATTTAAATTAACAGCCAAATAAACGATCACTATAAATATAAAATCTAAATTTTAATGATATTAAAACTGCACACGACGCTATTAACTGTTAATATATAATTATTACATTTTAATTGTTATTATTTTATAGTATGGGTACATATAGTATACATACTGCCATAGACTAGACCATATTAGATAGAGCCATACTACATACCAGGAAAGTATACAGTAAAATTATTGTAAATTTGTAAATACCTTATAGTAATTAATACAATGATACGGTTAGAAATTGTGGCGATTGCGTAATAGGTATAATAGCTGATAGATAAAACAACTACAACCAAATAATTTGGACAATTGGACATTTTACATTGGAACAACTAACAAAAAGTCTCATTACAATTATTTTATTAAAAATTAATGATAATCAATTAAAATTTCCATATTTTCACTTAACAAATTAAACAAATATATAGACTATATTTTAAATAACAATCTATAACGATAATAATTAACTATGAGTTATACTTATAAGCATACAAAATCTCTCTAAAAAAAACTATATTTGACTTATAAGTAATAAACTAATAACTAAATTAGTCGACTCATTTAATCATTAGTCAGCGGATAATTAAGTCGATTTATGACCAAATAAATCGATTATTGACAGTCTATAAACATCAAACAAACAATTAGTTAGATAATTAGTTAAATAGTTAGATACTACATATCTACTATAATCTACTGCCTAACCTCGCCTAGGGCTGGAAATTCTAATATATTTGTACATAATATTCATTATGCAGCATGATAAATATACATAGTAATGTACTTACGCAAGCAGTATTTTTTCGGAAGGGAGTGGTGCTTATAATTATTATCAGGAGAACATTTTTGACATATTTATGATAAAACCACCCTCCCCCAGTGTGTGCTTCTGAATATACAAGACTGACAAGAGCCTTATAAGCATTTTCATGTAAGCAAATTCGTTTATTCAAATTATAAAAGTTATAGTCTATCTAGATTTAATTATATTTATGTTTTCTATTGATATTATTTACAAGTTAAGTGTGTGGGTATATTGAACAAATAAAAAGAACTCCTAGGTCGGGTGAGACCCCACGGTCGGGAGATGTAGGGATGGGTCTTTTAAACTTGAAAACCAATGCTCTTGAAAAAACGATTTTGAGTTAAAGTGCATGACGTAGTGTGGATCAGTTATACGTCTAAAGATGGTCAAAACTTGATCTAGGTAGTAGTAAAACCAAATTTCCACCAAAAATGACTTTACCAACATTTTTTACTTAAAAGTAGGTTGAACTATATGATGTTTTATCTTTTACTAAAAAAAGTTTCATTTTCTAAGGCTTTTAAAAATTGTTTGCGACTTTCAGTATAATTTTTTTTTATTGGCTACAAAGTAAATCTAACCAAAAATCTTACATCCATGAAATATAAATCAGTTACTAGTGGATAGTACGTGACGGAATATACTAGACGGCCGGCGCAGAGTTTGATTCTCAATCTCTGTTAGTTTTTTGCAATATTTTCATTGTTTTACTCAATAATTCGGAAAACTGTTGAAAAATTAAAAAATGATTTCTTCCAAGAGATCAACCAGATGGCATTTTTTACCAGAAAATTACTTGGGTTATTGTATATATCGGAGCCATCCTTCTGGTCAAAATCGTGTACACTGACATCATAAATGAAAATAAATAAAAAAACACACAACATGATAAGACCAATAAATTCCTCGTTTCACTCAGAATCTAGAAAAAAAAATAAAAAAAAAACTATTAGGTTCATATTGTTTTAGACCAACAGATTCAAATTGTCTGGTAAAAAATGTTGCTGTTCATATTTTGTAATATTAAAAGACTTACCTAATACCAGAAGTACACCAATACCTAATCGATTCGTTTCAGTATTATAACATTTAACATTCGTTAGTAAATTATATCGGTAAAAACACACAAAATATAAATAAATCATTAGGGCCACTAGGGTAAATTAGATTTAATTTTATTAAAATAGTTTGGAAGTGAAATCGATTGTCTAAGGTTAAAATTAAGTGAAAGTTTTATACAAGCAGAACAGCGAACACACGAAAAATACGAAGATTTTATTTTAAGAGCTAATAGCTCAACTTTACTATTCTCTGTGCATACGGAAACAATAAATATCAGTCCATTGCTCATTGTCCATAATATAGTTGAATATAGGAGTAGTCAGGATTTTTGAATAAAGGTGATCTAAATTACACTAAAAAACCACATAGCTATTCATAATTACGAAATAGTAAATTTAGATCTAATAAAAATTGACTAATTTACGTTACTCGAGTATCGCTTAATGATTAATACGACGCGTGGATATTATATTACATCCGTAATCTACGATGATCGTTTTATAGTATTGGAACGTGACGGGAAGCACAAAAAGTTTTCGAATAATTCGGGACGAAGATAGTTTTTAATCGGACAGGAGAAACGCGAAAGACGTGTAACGAACTTAAACCATGGTGTCTAGACAGCGCGGAAGAACGAAAATAGGTATCTCGGACTGTTTTATACACACGGAAGGACGGGAAATTGGTAAAAAAAAAGCAAATTATCTTGTCCGATTCCGTTAACGACCGTAACGGGCACGGGGAATTGGCTGGAGACGAGAGTTGGCGAAAATAAATCGCCACAACTCGATTCGGGCGAGGGAAAAAACTTCGTGCTAACTTTAACCAATAGAATCGGGAATGTTGGATTTCGCGTGCAAGACGAAAACGAGACTGATGGAATGTCGAGCGCGGAGACCACTTGAAGAGTGAAATAAGAAAAAAAATTACCCCACGGGTTGCCGAGTAAGGGCCCCCCTGCGGACGATTTCGAAATCGCGATCGGGTGGAGGACAGTACGCGTTTCACCGCGATGCGGCGCACCGTGTTGATAACGGCGAACAATGAACACGCGACGCAAGGTTTACAGACGATAAATTATCAATAAACGTTGCACGCGACGTAACTATTATTCGTTTTTATCTATCTACAGCGAGACGTATTCGAGACGATAACGGACGGGTTATACGAGAAAGGCGAAACGTTTACCTCCATGCGGCGGCCCCGCGAACGTACCGGGGTTACGACGGTCCGCGGTGGTCGACGACACCGACGCGCGCGCGATCGCTTTGTGCCGAAACGCAACGTTGAAAGCAGCTGCTGCTGCAGCAGACCGCGCTATCGACGTGCGGTGGCGCGGTAGAGGGAAACCGAGTGTGAGCGTAATCATCGTCGTCGTCGCACAATCATCGCCGGGTGCGCGTAGATTTTCCGTCGAATTTTTTTCCCCCCTCCTCCGTTCCCCGCCGATCCATCGCCGCACCGTCGATCCGCGCCGCTATCTCACTCGCTCTCGCCCCCTCTCCGTCTACCCGTCCGTCCAACACGCCGACTCCGTCTCACTCGCGCGCGCGCTCTCACGCACCGTGCCCGTTCCTTTGCTCTTTCCGCTCTCCCCTTCGCGCCGTTCCGCTCCGGCGTAACAGTAATTTTCCCGTCGCCGACCACTGTCAGACACGGACGTATTTTTCGCACGTCTCGCGATCGTTTTCCTCCGCCTAACGGATGCGGGTTGCTCGCGATCTAATCGTCACACATCCGTCGAACTACAGGCATCAACAGCAACGCCGGTCGGAACACGCCAACAGCGGTCCGTTCGTATCGCTCGCCGTCGATGACCGCTAACTACAGTCGACCCGCGAACCAGACGTTTCGCTCGACACGGAGCAGGTAGGCGTACGCGTAGTTGTAGCAGCAGCAGCAGCCACCCATTGTGCCGCCGCCGCCGCCGCCGCCGCCTACTCGATCAGTCGTCCCGCAGTAGTGACCCGTCATCGCACGCGCGCCGCCGCCACCGTCGCACAGCAATCGTCCGACTATAAGTTGTGCGATATAATATTTTGGCCTACTGCAATCACAGTACACCGTGGTATAGTTCGATTACCTCACGCGACTTAACCACTCATCCGCCGTGAGATGGCTGCCGAGAGGGAAATCGCTGCCGAAGACAGCATCAAAGTCGTCTGTCGTTTCCGTCCGTTGAACGACTCCGAAGAAAAAGCTGGCTCCAAGTTTGTCGTCAAATTTCCGACGGGACCCGATGAGAATTGCATCACCATCGGTGTAAGTACCACCCCATCCAGACGATATCCATGTCGCACCCGATTTTCATTGACCCACCCTACATACCCTGTATAAGCATATCTGTATTGGTCATCTCATATTATTTTCTAGGTAGGTTATTATTTTCTTTATTGCCTGGGTTCCCATGTTTTTGATTGTATGTGTGTGTGCAAAGTGTATCCAGTGGCCTATCTGTTTGTTTTTTAACCCTTCTGCCATCACCTAAAATTCAGTATGAGCGATGTACCACCTACATGATATCAACCGAACACTGATATAATACAATTGGTTCTTTAAATGTCTCATTAGTTTTATTTTGTATCTTGTCAATTCCTATTGTATGTCTGCCTAAATTTTACTATATCCTTTTAATTGCAATACATTATGATGTTATGTTTTACATAAAGATAATACCATTGTTGTGGCTCTATAAATAATGAAAAATATTTTTCTTTAATAACTGATTCGCATTATTTTGAATTCATCAAATTTTACTATTGAAATTCAGTATATTTTACCTAAGAATCGGACTTTTTATTATTATTCAATATTGTGTATTATTTATTAACTATTAATTATTAAATTAATGAACTATTACTATTGATATATTTTTTGTTATTGCTCTTAATATTTTACTGGACAACATAATGTATTATATATTTAGTTTATGCTACATGAAATGTAACATAATAATGAAGGAAACATATCATATAGTTTAAAGAAATGTGATAATGACCAATTTAAATTTTTTAGATATTATTTATATTAAATTAAAAAGTAATCATTGGTAATTAATTATATTCAAAATCAGTTATTTATAAATTTAAGTTGGTTGCTCTAAAATCTAAATTAAGAGATATTAAAATAAAATGCATTATATTTTAATGAATTTAAAGTAAATAAATTTAAATTTAATAAATAATTATAATTATAATTTAATAAATTAAATTTAAATAATTATGCTGATTATACCTGAAGCACTATTTATTGTATATTATGTTAATGAGAATTGATAGATAGATAGATAGATATTCTTACAATAAAACAATAATTATGTTTTATTTAATTATTTAATTAAAACTGTATTTAAATAATTTTTATTTACGTTCAAATAAATCTAATGACTTATGGAACTATAAAAATTATATTATTTTACAATAGGATAAGTACTTTATAAAAAAATATTTTGGATTCTTCAGAATTAATTTTAGTATAATATTTTTTAATAAGAATATTCTTGGGAATACACTTTGAAAGAATTCTGTTGTATTTAAACCAACCTCAATGTTAGTATTTTCCTCGGTATTTTCATTTCTAAAATTGCTTTCTTCAAACTGTAGGTACATCTTACATGTATTTTGATATAGTTGAATATGAAACATTGAATTGTTTTTCATCAACATTTTCAATGTTTTGTAGTAATGTAACGGAAAATAATATTGTTCCTCTGATATTACACATTGCTTAATTACATTTATTTATCATGTAACAAATATGTAATGGAAATAACTTTATAAAAGTATTTTTTTTTATATAATGCGCTAAAAATATGAAATATAAAAAATTCAACTTATTTTTTAGATTCTTTATGAAACAAGGAATACATTGGTTTTATCATAATGTGTTTATTATTTTTTTATGATGTTTGTGTACAAAATTTCAACCTGAAGTATTGCTCCAATATATACAACCCTGATAGTGATTTTTATAAAAACTGTTTTATAGCCATTTAAAATAATTTATTAAATTGGTTTAGACTATGTATTAGTGGTAAAATATAGTTATTTAAATAAACAAAGTTTAATTAATGTTAGGGCTATACATTTAATTTAAAAATCATAGTGCATGTATTTAATCATGTAAAAAAATTAATTATATTTAAACTGTTACTGGATTATATATTATAATTTATAATAATTTACTAGCGTCACTTGTGTGAAGTAAATAAATTAAAATATTTACACATCATAGTTTGTGTATTGTAATTTTACTAATTTACATTAATGATGTTGCATATGTAAATTATATTTAAAAAAAACTGGTTTAGGAATAATCCTTTATTAAGGTTCCTTATTTTTTCTTCATGTGTCATGACATCCCTATGATTCAAAATTTTAGAATTTTTAACTTCATTGCAATTTATGTAAACAATGTTTGGTTTAGTTAAACATATCATAAATTACCATTTTAGGTCTATTGTAGGGGTACATTTTCCCGTACATTTTATTTTATATATTAACTACTATGTGTATGTATTATATTATAAAATATTACACCTGATAAAAAATAATTAGTTAATCAGTATATGATATTCTTACATTAATTTATTCTTTCTTATATTATTAAATTTTATGATTATTTATTATTGATTAACATGAATTTTCTCATTCAAACACCAAGATTAGGTACTTAAAACTTTCATGTTTTTAGAAAAATGTTAAAATATAATCATTATTTATTTGCTTGTATTAGCAATCATTAAGTTTTAATTTTATGCTTGCTGGATCCCTTATGTTGTTTCATAAAAGGAGACATTGAGACTTTTTTTATAAAAGTTTTTTATTTTATTTGGTTTATAAGTAAATTTCAAAAGAACATTTTAAGTTACAGCACTATTTTTGAGGATTGATCTCTTCATTGTATTAGTTTGTATTTATTTACTTTTAAATTTTTGTTTGTTTATTTGAGTATGTAAACATTAACAAAATCCATCTTAAATTTTATAATTAATTCATCACTGTTAACTGAACCACAAAATAGTATTGTGCATATTTCTGAAGAGTTATAAATATAAAAGTATTAGTTCACGTTGGTAAATTAAAATAAATCATTTTAAATAGTAGGTATAATTTAACTTAAATTAAAAGAAAAATATTTATGTTAATAATTGAAACATTTAAAATTATTTAATGACAATATTGATTAATCTATAGGTACAATTAAATTATTTTATAAATTGCATTTTTGAGCATCATATTATTTAATGATTAGGAATGTTTAATGTTGACTAAATTTATTATATTCTATGAGCATTTAACTAGTTGAAAAAGTTTTATGATGAATGATAATGACCAGGGTTGGGATTTTATAGCATTTGCATATTTCTTATGAGATGCTTAAAAAATAGCAGAGTAAGCTAAAAATGTGTTTCATGATACAGAGAACTCAAGTTAAAAATTTTATTTTGCTTTTTTTTGCATATTTTACGATTTTTTAGTTTTTACTGCTTTTTTGGGGTTTTTTGAGCCTTTTTTGCATTTTTACCTGTTTTTGAATCAAAATCTGTCAAAATTGTATGAAATTATATTTCAGTAAACGTGTTTTTAGATTTTAGTCAATTGAATTATCAAATAAATTGTAAATGTACCTATAGATTAAGTAAATAGGCCGTTTACGATGATGCAACACCGTACAGCGTTAATATATAAGTATAATATAATACTACGATAATATCGTATTAGGTATTTGGTTCTAATTTTTGTTATCTGCTTATTTTGTTGGGTTTTTTTTTGTCGATTTCTACTGCGATTATTAATCGCCGATTATCAACGTTGTATTACAAGTAACTACCTATAATAATTTAAAATTTGTAAGCGATTAATTAATAAATTTCCTTTTTTTCCATATTTTGTTGTTTTTATTGCATATTTTTAACGCATATTTAGCGATAGTTAAGGTCATATTATAGCGCATATTTAAGCAATTTTAAGTGCTATAAAATCGTAACCCTGATAATGACAAACAAAATGACTGTACAAACTTTTAGTTGATTATTTTTCTTGAAAAAAAATTTCACATTTAATACTTATATTGACTTTGATTAAATTGTATTTTGTGTTTAGGGCAAAGTTTACTTATTTGATAAAGTTTTCAAGCCAAATGCCAGTCAAGATAAGGTTTATGGTGATGCTGCCAAATCAATTGTGTCCGGTAACACACATTTTCTCTATTATTATTATTATTAATTTAAATACATATGTAAGGTTTTTGTTCTATAAATTATTATATATTACAGGTAAAATTCAGTTAAATAATTGTATACATATAATTGTGTATTATCTGTACATAATTAGTGTATACCAATATACTTCTTTAACATTATTTATATTTCTTGTTATTTTTCTAATTTTTATTTTTTGATAAATGTATGATGTTTTGATATACATAAATACAAAAACAAATATGTTTAAAATAGATATATATTTTACTAACATGTTAATTATGAGACATAAAATGAGTTTTAATTATTATATTATATAGTTCTAATAAACTGTTAGTTTATGTACATTTTTTATACTAAGACATAAGTTTTTGGAAATTTCAAATTATGTTTAGATATTGTATTATTTATTAAATACTTATCTAGAATGCATTACTTATAATAACTTTAAATTTGCATTTAAAAATTTAGATTTAGTTTTATTTGTTCAAATTAGTATTTTTATTACTTCCATTTAATTTTCTAGATGTGCTTGCGGGTTATAATGGAACTATTTTTGCATATGGTCAAACTTCTTCTGGTAAAACACATACTATGGAAGGGGTGATTGGTGATCCATCCAAACAAGGTATAATTCCTCGGATTGTTAATGACATATTTAATCATATATATGCAATGGAAGAAAATTTGGAGTTTCATATAAAGGTATCTTATTTTGAGATCTATATGGACAAGATTCGTGATTTATTAGATGGTATGTAAACATTTTTTAATATCAGTTTTATAGTATTTTGTAAAAGTAATTTGTGCATTATTGGTTGTTTTTAGTTTCTAAAGTAAATTTAAGTGTTCACGAAGACAAAAATCGAGTTCCTTTTGTGAAAGGTGCTACTGAACGTTTTGTTTCTAGTCCTGAAGAAGTATTTGCTGTAATTGAAGAAGGAAAAGCAAACAGACATATAGCTGTTACAAGTAAATTTGTGGCCAAAACATCAGACTTAATTGAAATTGTTTATTTTCTTTATTCTAGATATGAACGAGCATAGTTCCAGAAGTCACAGTGTATTTTTGATAAATGTGAAACAAGAAAATTTGGAAAATGAAAAAAAATTATCAGGGAAACTTTATCTTGTAGATTTAGCTGGTAGTGAAAAAGTAAGTGATTTATATCAGTTAAATTCCTTTAAAATTGAAGGATGGATTGAAAATATTTTTCTAAACCATATTCATTTTTAAGGTTAGTAAAACTGGTGCAGAAGGAACAGTGTTAGATGAAGCTAAAAATATTAACAAATCATTATCAGCTTTGGGTAATGTAATATCTGCTCTAGCTGAGGATAAAAAAACGCATATACCATATCGAGACTCGAAATTAACACGTATATTACAAGAATCATTGGGTGGAAATGCTCGTACAACAATCATAATTTGCTGTTCTCCTGCATCGTTTAATGAATCTGAGACAAAATCTACTTTAGATTTCGGCCGAAGGTTAGTAGAATATCTTATGGGGTAATATTGAAATAATACTGGCTACATTTCTTATGAGGCAATATATGTAGCTAAATTCAATAAATATATAAAATAAGGGGAGGGGTATAATTGACTCAGGCTTAGCCATTCTTTCAACACTATATATCTTCCCGTTCACCATTCTGCAAATTAATTGTTGCAATGTTATAGAAATAAAGCTTACATTTCAACACGTAAAATTAAAAAAAGAAAGTAGAATTACTTAACAAAATTATTTATGTACCAATTTTAATGGAATCATATTGTTTTAGGCTAAATATTTTTTAGTTGTAGTGTATATTCTAATGATTAATTTTTCTATTCATATACAAATAAATATTTGAGGAGACAATATCTAATTTCCCTCTTGTAAACTAAGACGTACAGGATTATACATTGAATAAAATGCTATTTCATCAGAAATTGTATCTTCTTTAATCACGGTTTCATTATTTTGTTATTTTAAATTTACACTAGATAGGAGAGAGTTTTTAATAATTTTTTTTTTTTTTAAACTTTTATCTGATTTGTAATCCTATTCTTTTCCACACTTTATTAGATAATACATAACAATAATTTAAAATTATGTTAGTATATCAAACTATCATCTAATTTTTTTTTTTTTAAACTTAAAAGAGCGAAAACGATTAAGAATGTTATTACTGTGAATGAAGAATTAACAGCAGAAGAATGGAAAAGACGTTATGAAAAAGAAAAAGAAAAATGTACTCGTTATAAAGCCAAGTGTGATAAATTACAAAATGAGCTTAATCGGTAAGAAATGAGTAAAACATATTTAATTTTAAATTTCTTTTATAATAATAAAATTAATTTATAAATTATACAGCTGGAGGTTAGGAGAAACTGTAAAAGAAGATGAACAAGTAAATCTTCAAGAACCCATGGAAGCATCAACACCAAATGTTCAAATAGATATTAAAAAAGGTACTAGCACAAATACAAGTCTCGTTTTTTCTCAGATCATATTTGTTTTATTCACTTGTTTTTTCGAATCAACTTGTAAAAAAAACTTGATTGGTAAATCATATGTATATCATAATACAAATTTCATATTATTCATAGAATTGGTTGGTCCAGTACCTGCAATACCAGGTGGTGTAATGACTGAGTCTATGTCAACCGAAGAAAGACAAAAACTTGTAGAAGAACGTGAAGCTTTGTATCAACAATTAGATGATAAAGATGAAGAAATAAATCAGCAAAGTCAAGACATTGAAAAATTAAAAGAACAAATAATGGAACAAGAAGAAGTAAATATTATAATTTATATAATTTAAAGTCATTGTCATTAATATGAAAATTATACATTTAGCTTCTTACTTCTACCCAACGAGACTATGAGCAGTTACAACAAGAAATGCATAGAATTACTCAAGAAAATGAAAGTGCTAAAGAAGAAGTTAAGGAAGTTCTTCAAGCTCTTGAAGAGCTTGCAGTAAATTATGATCAAAAAAGTCAGGAAGTTGATTTGAAAAATAAAGAAAATGAGACTCTTGTTGAAGAACTATCACAAAAAGAGGTATATTGAATTACTAGTTTTTCAGTTATATGATAAAACTTAAGCAATATACTGTTTGTTTTTACAATTGTTTTTTTTTCAGTCATCATTAAACTCCACATCTTCTGAATTACAACAGCTAAGAGATATGTCTGTACATCAAAAGAAACGCACCACTGATATGTTGTCTAATCTTCTTAAAGATATAGCTGAGATTGGTGCAGCTATTGGTAGCGAAGCTGAACTTAATGTTAGTAATTATTCAATAAACCTTTTATTATTATAAACAATGTTAAAAATAATATTTATAATTTATTTATTTATTTATCAAAGCAACATGCAATTAGTGATGGAAATAGTAAGTTGGATGAGGAATTTACTGTTGCTAGACTTTATATTAGTAAAATGAAATCTGAAGTAAAAAATTTGGTCCAACGTTGCAATTTCTTTGAACTTAGTCAAACCGATATGAATAAAAAGGTAATATTTATTTTATTTTACTTTAACTTGACTACAACTTGTTTTGTATATTTTATTTTTTTTATGTAGGTTAATGACTATGAGAAAGAACTTGGTGAGAGTCGATTAAAAATTTCACAAAATGAAGCTCGGCTTAAATCAATGCAAGAATCTTTGAGAGAGTCAGAAAATAAGAAACGTACATTAGAAGAAAATATTGATGCTTTAAGAGAAGAGTTCGCTAAAATGAAAGCTGCAGGTATATGTTATTTTCATTGATTAATTATTTTTTTTTATTTAATAATATATGGAAATGGTTTTCAAACTTTTTTTAACATGGCACACTGTGATCTTCACAATTTTTTTCTCACGGCATAAGTGACAGCCATAAACTACTTATGAAGATCTTTTATTTTTGTTTTTAGTTCTCATTTAATAAGTACACCAAATTAGTTAGAAAAAATTGTTTATTACATTTTTAATGCATGATATATTTATTTTTAAAAAATCACAGCACCTAGTTTTAATTTTAAAATTGAATTTTTATTTTAGAACAAGTTCATATTGTGTCATCATCAAAAGAAAAAGCAGAAGAAAAAGAAAAAGCAACTAGTATGCGGGCAGCTCTTGAAACACAAATGGATAATTTACGAGATGTCCATCATAAACAAGTAAGGCATTTTAATTAAGTATTTATGAGATATCATATCAAAATAACAAATAGACATTTAATGTTAAGCACATAAGCAAAAATTACTAACATCTTTATAAACTTATTCAGAAGTAATATTTTCTTCTGATTTATTGTATATTAGTATATTACTTTTACGTTATTATTTACTTAAAATAAAACTTTTTGATGTAAAATATTATTCTAGTCACAATTTTTAATTATTACTTATTGTCTTTATTATTTTTGCATTTTATCACTTTTTTATGTATCATCTATTATATTAAAGTCCAATATTTGTTTATTTGTTTTAGGTGGCAGATTTAAGAGATGAAATTAGTGAAAAACAGGCGATGGTCGCGGAACTTAAAGATCAAGTCCAAAAGTATTCATTAGCGCAACAACAATTGCAAACAGATTATAATAAATTATTACAAGAAGATCAAGAGAAAAGCCAACGTCTTCAAGAATATGTCTTGGCCAATGAGCGTCGTGAACAAGCACGTAAAGATCTCAAAGGCTTGGAAGATACTGTTACCAAAGAACTACAGACATTACATAATTTACGTAAAATATTTGTGCAAGACTTGCAAGTATGTTACGCTCATACATTTTATTTTTATGGTTGTCTTAATAAATTATTTATTGTTTAGTCTCGCATGAAAAAGTCAGCTACAGCAGAAGATACTGATGAAGCCAGCAGTGGTGGTACATTAGCCCAAAGACAAAAAATTAGTTTCCTGGAGAACAACCTAGATCAACTTACCAAAGTTCACAAGCAACTGGTCAGGGATAATGCAGATTTACGATGTGAATTGCCCAAATTAGAAAAAAGATTACGTGCCACCATGGATCGTGTCAAGGTTTGTTACAATATAAATTTAATTAAAGTTATTAGTTATTACTTATCAAGAATAATTACACTAACTTCCATTTATAAATTTGTAGGCTCTTGAAACTGCATTAAAGGATGCTAAAGAAGGTGCTATGAGAGACAGAAAACGATATCAATATGAAGTAGATCGTATCAAGGATGCTGTAAGGCAAAAGAATTTGGCTCGAAGGGGCCCTAGTCCTCAAATTGGTAATTTAATCACAAATGTATACATTTTATATTTATTCAATAATTATTTAATTATTTTTAGCCAAACCAATAAGAGCTGGACAACATAATATTATTGCAAGCAATCGCATTAGTGAAGATGAACTTAAAAAACGAAAAGCTGCTGTTATACCTGGTTTGTGAAAATCATTATTGTCATAACATATATGAATTATAATGTTATTCGTTCTCTTATTTTCAGAGATTGTTGAGAGTAGTTAAAGAGCTTGTCTACATTAAATTGATATGCTCTTGCCAAACAATAATGTGGTGGAAGTATTTGATACAAATTGAATTTATATTATTTACAGAAATAATTTTTACTATATAATTTTAGAAACTATTTCAATTATTGCACCTTCTCTATTATTAATATATACTTACATAATATGTATGTATGCGAGTGTGTCAACTATGCAGCTGCCATCTTCTCCTTGCACTTACCACTGAAAGGGTGGCTAGAGTGGCTTTTGATGTGTAAAATGGTGCTGTTTATCATTCGCTTTCACATTGTCTGTACTTATAAAAATCAAAATAATTTGATTTTTAATTATATTTTACTCTCCACTACCAAATTCTAATTGGCTTATTTATATATACATTTTAGTGGAAAATGATAAATATTGTTTTTTTTTTTTAAATTATTTAACATCTTTAATATTATTTATTTATGCAAATGGCATGTATTTTTTTAGACAGCTGTTAATGCAATTATGTCTTATATTTATTTATTAAACATATTTTCCTATTTTTTTCAAAAAATAAACTTTGTTTATGAACAACAATGTAAGAAGGGTAGAAATGGAACTCAATATATATTTTTTTTTTTACATGAAATTCACTGAAATCAAAAAATCCTGATTTAAATATGATATGAGCATAGATCTAAGCTGTATGTATGTGATGATGTTAAATATTATGTATACCAAATATTTAATTTTTGGAAATGTGGTATTAAATGTTAAGTATAAATGATTTAAGTTTACATAAATGGGAGTTATTGGCAGTATATTTTCTATTTTCCAATTCTTAAATATTGATTAATAAATTATCTTCAGCAGACATTTTAGAATTCAATTCTCATTGATAAACAATTTATTTATACAATGAAACTATAATTTAATGATTTTAATTGGCGCCCTTTACATTTTTATATAGGTTAAATATTTGAACTTAACATTAATAAACAAGTTATATTAACAAATATTTTATTTTTATAATCTTATACTCTGTCATTTTTATTTAAGTAATCTAACCTATTTATAATTTTGAGCTGAGTATTTAAGTTTTTAATTTTTATTATTTACTTTGGTATTTTCAGAAAATAGTGATTCAGATATTTACAAGTTTTTCCTTAATAATAGAAAGCTACCTAATTGGTTTCTCATGATTAAAGCCCCCATCTTAATAAAAGAATAAAGTAAATAAAAATCTGAAGTATGGCGTTCATTATAAATAATCTTAGTTATTAAGAATTGACGTCTGCATCTTTGCTCACAATTATAAAATTTCTCATTGTAATATTCATAAGTGGTAACTGGTAATATGTAATATTGAAATTGGATTAATGTGTTCTAAAATTATTCAAGTACATTCCATTTATTTAAATTATAAAGAGAACACTCATTAGTTCACATGTTTTATAAGTCAGGGATGGTCTGCAGACTCTTTGTAAGAGAGCGAATGCAAATGAACATCTGAATTTTATGTATACATGAATATGTGTGTATTATAAGTTTTTTTTTTGCATGTTATCTATCCACTGCCTAATTGTTTTTGTATTAATTTTGGAAAAAGTTATGATAAAAAAAATGTGTGCTTATGCTTATCAAGTATTAAGTTCATAATTTAGTACATAGTACATACAATTAATACTAAAAATTTGAAATAATATATCAATAAATATTTTGGTATTCTGTAAGTTTTGAAAAATGGTCCAATTCAAATTATTGCTGAGCTGGCCATCCCTGTTCTATTTGTGATTAAAATAGCTTAAAATAATTTGTTAAATTATATACCGACTTACTTTTTAAATTGAATACTGTGCGGTATATTATGTTTAATGTTTTGTTGATTAGTGATAACAAATTGTTATGCCCTATATACCAAGAATATTCATGCGTTACAAATTATACAATTTTGCTTCAAATGTACTCAAAATATGCATTTTTACATTAAAAAAAAAAACAATTAAATGCATTATTATATAAAATATATTTTGTTTTGTTTATTATGGAAAAAAAAGCCGATATGAAACTCAAGTGTGCAATGGACATACTTGTCAGTTATCATTTTATTGATCCAATTTATGTCATTTGATTGGTTTACAGTGATAGTAGTTATTTTTAAGACATTAAAACATTTACATTCAATTTTTTTTATATTTTTTTAATATTTCACATTGAAATGATTATTATTTTATGGCAAATACAAATTAAATAAATGATGAGCAGAATGTAAATCAAAAATGGAAAGTGGATCAAATAATTTACATTTATGGATATAAGTCAATATATATATATTTAAATCATCATATAAGTAGATTGTTGCGAAACAATTTAAACATTTGATTAACATTAAAAAATATATCTATATCAACTCTTTGAATCACAATGTATAATAAATACCGTTATAAAAATATTACAACTGAAAAATATTGCAATAAAACATAATTCACCAAAAAATTTAATTGGCAGTACATGAAATGTATTAAATTAAAAGCCGTTTACCATATCAATTGATTATAAAAAATACATTACTTAATATAATATGAAAATCAGTGCGTTTTAGAAACTCTAATCAAAAGATTATTCCATGCCTTTTTAATTTGTATATGAGTGCAATCATAACTCCACAATGTAGAGAATAAAACATTAGCATTCTTAACATATTCACAATTTAAAGGCTGTGAATTAATTCGGTCGCGGGATTCTGTTTGGCTGAGATGATTCCGCTCTTGAAGTCTTTTAATAGCCTATAAAGAAAAAAACAAACAAATCACAATTAACTTTGCATAGCAAAATGTATTAGGTAGATTGAACTTAGTCAATTTTCCTCTTTTAATTAAACTTGACAGTATAAGATAAGGATAAGATAAAGAATATATTATGCATAAAAATGGTTTACCTCGACTTCTGGAATAATTGACACCCAAATTTCATGGCAATGATCTTGCCAATTTGCTGTTAAAAGAACAGCAGCTTCCAAAACAACTATATTATGCTCCTTAGCTGATTCGATTAACACCTTAACTCTTTGTAGAATTAAAGGCCACATTATTTGATTTAACTGATCCAGTTTATCCTAGTAAAAAATTAAAAATAAGGCACATAGATGAGTTAGTATAAAATATTAGTTACCTACAATGTGGTCGTAATAATTACCTTACTAGTAAAAACTATGGCACCTAATTTTTTTCGATCTACTTCATTATTTGCATTGAGAATGTCCGAACCAAAAATATCAATCACCGATTGATATGCAGGCTGATTTATATCGTAAAGCCCATGTGCTAGAGTATCAGCATTTATTACATATGCTCCAAGTTCTTTCAAATAATTAGAAATAGATGATTTGCCACTTGCGATTCCACCAGTTAATCCGATAATATAAGGAGTTACAGGTATATTGGTATTAGGCTACACAGGAATTCAGAATATACTACCAATGCAAAAGACTTAATCGTTCATAAAAGCAATTTAATAATAATTTACTTGTGGTGGTTTTAAAACAGTGCCCAATAACCTCATTCGATAATTGCTTGAGCTAATTTTGTTTTCTTCTTCTTGGCAGCAGTCAACTGTTGATTTGTTTTCTTCTAGTAATGGCAAAGGTAATATTTCAAGCGGTTGCAATCCAGCACTTAATCTCCTCTCATTAATTAACTTTCCACCTTGCACAGTTTCTTCACTCAAAATAATCATCTAAAGTATGAATGTAAAATACACAACAATTATATTTCATGATATAACAAATGTAATTATAATAAAAAAAAGTAAATCACTTCAAATGCAGGATCATGGATAGTTGGACCATAAATGTCATAAATAGGCAATACATCATATTCTAATGTTGGATCAATGTCTTTTAAAAATCCTTCGACATTACTTATTCTAGTACTACAAGGCTCAATAATTTCCCATAATTTTTTTGCTAAATGATACAAAATAACATTAAATAGGTAATGTGAAAAAAAAGCTTATAAATACCAGTTTGAAATAACATCTATACCATTATAAGATAACATTATAACACTATAATATTTTAAGCACTTTAAATGGTAATTCTGTCTAAAAAATAACAATTTAAAACTGAAATTGAATAAACTAAAAATTATTTTTTAAAAAATGTAAATAATTCTGTTCTTTCACTAGTACAAACTATTAAATAAAAATAAATAAGATAAATAAATAATCTTTTGTTTCAAACTGAGTATTGAAATTAAAATTGATGAAAATATTTACTGAAGTATAGAATTATTAAATAATGAATAATGACTCACATTTTAACATTATAATATCAGTTACGCCCACAGTCAATTTTTTGGTACATTTCAACGCGGCTGCGCTTAACAATATCTTATGACCGTTGTGCAGTCGATCGAAAGTTCCACCCAAAACGACATTTTCAAACAGTTTACTTTCCAGCTTGTCGTACTGAGAGTTTTCTCTCGTACTGATTGAACTAACGTTGTCCTCGTTCGGCCGTACAAACATGGTCTTGAAATCGGGAGACTTGTTACTCAGCGACGACACCACGTTGTCGAGTTCTTCGGACTCGATGTGATCGTCGTAGAAAATCACGTCCACCGGCCGTTTGGTCGCGATGGACGAGCCCAGCGTGCCTTTGAAGCCGCACAACAGAACGCGCACGTCGACGTTCATGGTGCTCAGGTTCTTATACGCGTCGATCATCGTGAGTCGGTGGCGCACCGCTCTCTTGTCCAGCACCGGGAGCGGACAGAAATGCACGTACAACGTGTTCTGTACGTGACATTGTATTTGCGGAAATATGCGCAGCAAACGAAACGGATTCGAACAGATCAGCAGCCCGGTCTTGGTCATGGTGCAGCGCAGCTCGTTCGGGTACCGCAGACGCGGCCACGACCTTTTCCGCAGACGCAAACGGGACGATTCAACCGGGCGGACGGCGCGCACGATTTAAGACATCGTCGGCGGGCTTAAGGCATCCGAGTAACGACCGCGAGGGCGACAATACGCAGAACTACACGATTCGAGAACCAGTGAAACACATGTAAACACTAAACACGTAAGATTCACCTTGACCGCCGGAATTGAATGATATTCAGAACGATAGTCCGCGCTCGACAACCAATAAGAGACGGTAGGTAGTGATAACCCGAGCTGTTATCGCGATATTCCGTTGTCGCGGTGTTATCTGCGAAACGGATTTGGCGGTAACGTGAATCCTTCAAAACGTTTTACTATTTCATTACGGATCACACTTCACGGTAACAATTTTGCTTGCGAACGACGGCCAGTCGACGCACTGGCGTATTCAGGATTTCGTCTTGGGGTGGACATGTATTTGTTCTATGGTAACCTATTCGAGTGCCCATTTAAAATATTTCAACCAAAATAAGTTTACAACCAAGTACAGTAGACGCCGCTTATAACCGAATGAATCTTATAGGCGAAGTGGAAAAAAAAAAATTAATTACGTATTTATAAATTTTATTTTACTACATATTTTGCTTTGATTTTAATACTTTAACACATATTACATATTACATACTTTTTTTTTTTTTTATTATTTAATAAAAGCTATATTTACAATCTATACATAAAAGCACAATAAGTAAATTGGATAGTATAAAATAATAATAGTAATAAAATGACTTGATTGGCTTGAGGGAGGAAAACCGTCCATCAACAGTACCTCCTGTTTAACTTGGTGGGTTCGTATGGAGAGCCTTTTTTTTTATGTGTTAGACAAGGGCATCTCTTGGCCATTTTCTTTTTAATCTCCTTGGAGGGTTGTTGGGGATGGTTAAAGAGGACATACGAGAGATTAAAGGGTTTTGGTTTGAATGGAGTTTTGAGTGAAACTTTTTGTAGTGTCGAGTTGCTATTTCGTTAACTTTTGAGATTTGTAGGTCCTTGTGTAGTGCATCGTTGGTCATATACCAGGGGGCTCCAGTTATTTGTCTAAAACATATAGACTGGAAGGCTTGTATAGGTCTTATATTAGATGGTTTGGCTTGGCCCCAGATTTGGATACCATATGACCAAAGAGGGGTAATAATCGTCTTATATATTAATATTTTGTTTTTTAGACTCATTGAAGGAGACAGTAATGGACGAAGGAGATGTAAGCGTGTGTTTGATTGTTTTCTTTTGTGTTTGGTATGTTGGGCCCAAGTAAGTCTTTTGTCCAGATGAACTCCTAGGTATTTAGTTACATTTTGGATAGGAATTGGAACATTATTGAGTGATTACATACTTTATTATTGAATAAATTTAATAATCCTGATTAAAAAAAACTAAAATTATAATAGGTAAATATTACATATAAAAATTATACATTAATAAAAAATTATAAAGGATGTATGTATGTACATATAATGTATTTATTATTTATTTTGAAAAAAATTTGTAATTTTAGTTTGTTTTTTATTTTGTTCTAATATTCCGAAAATATACTGTTCGTATTCGTATTGTATATTAAAATTATTACCACGGTGATGGACAGCTCTCCTTAACACGTCTAAAGCGTTCTAAATTATAAACAAAAAAGTTTACTTTCTACTATTTATTTTACGAAATTTGAGTCTTATAACCGAAGTGTTGAGTCTTATAACCAATTTTTTTTTTTAATGTATTTGGATACGTCAGGACCGTTCCAGACGATTTTGAATCTAATAAGCGAATGAACCTTATATCCGTCAGTCTTATAAGCGGCGTCTACTGTATATCATAATATAGCTCCGTGCAGTGGCGTATTTATAGGGGGTCTAGGTACACTGGACCCCTCCCTTGGGATCAAAAAAAGGGCAAGCATTCGTATAAAATGCAACTGAAGTATTTTTGTATTCCCACATTCTTTAACTACATAAGTTTCATCAAAAAGTGTATTTTCAAAAATTTGACTGATCACCGACGACCGTAAAAACAGGTTATGCACACAAAATTTTGATTTTATTAATTTTATAAGAAGTAATTTGTTTTTAAATAGTCTTATTTATCAATATTATTAGTAGTAGGTACACTTACGTCTTACTATTATAATTTGTAATACTTAAGTAATTTTTGTCAGTTAGGTAACTGTTTTAATCTTATAATTTGTTCAGATTCGGATAAATAATGTTACATTATAAAAAAGAAAAATACTTTTTAATAAAACACCTTCTAAACTCTATGTGTTATTTTTATTATAGCAATTAAATTAATTTAAATTTTTGTATTATTGAAGACCAGTAAAAATAGTCGATTATTATCAATCGAATAAGCGATTCAGATAAATTTGATTGCGAGCGATTCTTTCAAAAGATCTCTTGATTATGAAAATGTCTCGATTACTAACATCTCGATTATTGAAATAATTTGACTATGCCCATCACATTTTATTCACTGTCCAAAGATAAGCGAGTGATTTGAACGGCTTTAAACATTTTTGTACCATTCAAAATTCAAAACCTTTCATTGTTTTTATTTTTTTATGTATTGACGCTAACTTGACAACACAAACTATTATGGAAATAATATAATATGGAATTGTTACCGGCAATATGGATGATCCGGTATTTTACAAAATGCCAAAAATCACTCGGCAATATATATAATACGAGCCTTGCTTATTCATTATGTATTTATGTAATTATGTATAATGCCAAACGTCAATTAGGAAATATGATAAAAATAAACAAAATTGGGTACCACCTATTACCAACGATTTTACTTATAGTTTATCGTAAAAGCGAGTGCTGTGTGTGCACGAATTAACGCAATTATGATTAAGATTCTTATCCAACTATAATAATAATTCTGAGGTATAATATTGAACGTACTCAAAATTGTATTACATTATCGTCATTCTCGTGTCTCGTCGTGGTGTGGCATGGATACGAATGATATGAAGTCAAATTTTTATTACGAATTACAAAAAAATCGTAAAAATTTAGCCAATAACACGAGTTTTTTATCTGATGAACAATATAATGATATAATAGAAATTATTTACTACTGACTAAAAAAAAATGGCATTTTGCATAATGCCTAGGTATTTTATAAAATACCTAGGTTATATGTAAAATTATATTGAAAATCCTATGTTTTATTTACATTGCCTAAAACCGGTCGGCAATATGCATAATACCTAGTCATTTTGCAAAATACCTGAATTATCCATATTGCCGGTAACAGAATAATAACTATTATTGTTACATAACAATAATCATACAGTAAAAATGTGACTCCCCATGCGGTTGCATAGCTCGCAGTCCCATAAATCCTATTGACTATTACCATTGATTATAAATACTATTCCACCTTTTAATATTTATTTTTTTTAAAATTTGTGTATATTAGGAGATAAAACATTTTCAAAAGTCCAGGTTGGTCACCTTCTCCGAATAAATTTATAGTTGTATCACCTATGAGACGATATGTAACAAATAATGTTGAAAATCCGAATCCTTCCATCATGTTTAGTAGCCCTACTTTGTCATCTCCAGACACAAAATATTGGGTTTCAAAGTTAATTGACTTACAAAGTCCACAGAAAAATTAACCAAAATCCTATAATATAAACACACCAGAAAGTCCTAGAAAAATGAAAATGATAAATAAACAACTCTGAGAAAAAATATGACTTTACAAAGATTGTTAAAAAGGAAAAGATCAGAAATAAGTTATTTGAAAAATATAAATGAAAAATATAAAAATATAAAAAAATGTCAAATGAAACAAATGTTAGATGAATTTTCCTTTTCTTCGACATCTTCGAAAGCTCTCGTTACAATGCAAGTATTGCACAAAAATCGTAAGCCATGGACTAGAGCAGAAAAAAACTTATCGATGTCATTGTATTATAAGTCACCATCGACTTAAAAGCATATGCGTAGAAACAAAATAGTTTTACCAGGTGAGAGTACTGTACGCCGCTGGTTAAACTCCATTTCATATTCGACCGGATTCTCTCCCAAATACATAGAACAATTAAAACTTAAGGCTGACTGTATGTCATTTAAAGAAAGAAAATGCGTGATTTTATTGGACAAGATGGCTATAAAAAAATATATAGAATATAATAAATCGCTAGACGAAATTGAAGGTTTTGAAGATCTTGGGTCGCTAGGAAAATCAAACAAACCTGGATCACATGCTCTTGTAGTTATGATTCGTGGATTATATGTAAACTGGAAAATTCCATTAAGCTACTATTTCACAGGCAGTGGTGTAAAAGGTGACAGTTTAGTATTAATAATTAAAGAATGTGTTCAGAAAATATTAGAAATTGGATTTTTACCATCTGCCATTATTTGTGACCAGGGTACCCAAAATAGGCGAATGTTTTCAATTTTAGGTGGCTCTGAAAGTGAACCGTTTACCACAATTTGTTGTAGAAAATTATTTTTAATTTATGATATGCCACACCTCATTAAAAGCGTCAGAAACAACCTTCTAAACGGCAACTTTAAATATGAGGAAGAACTTATTCCGTTAAGTGACGTGAAAAAAACATATGATATCGATACAACAAGTTCAAAAGCACGGGCCATGATAAAAATCACACCAGTTCATCTCGCGCCGAATGCATTTCAAAAAATGTCATGTAAGTTGGCTATACAATTGTTGAGTAGATCAGTAGCAGCTTCGATCAAAACTTGTGTAGCTACGGGTCAGTTAAAATCTCCAACGGCGATCAACACTGCAAACTTTTTCATAACAGTTAACGATATATTTGATTCTGGAAATAGTAAAAATCTTTTTGATAATAATCCCAATAAACGTCCATTAAGCGTAAAAAGTCCACAAGTATTTTTAAATTTAAAAAAAGGAATTTCAGCATTTAAAAATATAGTCAAAATTAGTCATATAAATAAAAAAACCAATATTCCGCCGTGCTTTTCAGGGATAGTTTGGACTTCAACTGCGTTACTTAAACTATACGAGTCAGAACTTATCGAAATGACTCAAAAATATCCAGAAAATAAATTTTTTTTAATGACTAATCGGTTAACCCAAGATCCGTTGGAAAATTTATTTTCAATAATCAGACAAAAAAATGGTTATAATAGAAATCCAACAGCTCGCACTTTTAGATGTTGTTTTGGAAGCATCTGTTCATACAGCTTGATCAAATGTTCAGATAAATGCAACTGTGAAGAAGATGACGATGAGTATTTAAGTATTGATGTTTTAAAAGAATGTTTAATCTATCCTGTACACACAGATTTTATAGAAACCGATATCGATGACGAACAAAATAATTTACTGTCCGATAATTCCTCTGAAATTAGTTCAATATCTTTAGACTATAGCCCTATACCCACTTCACTGGAAACATGTTCCATTGTTTATTTCTCAGGATATTTAGCAAATAAATGTCTTGAGAAATTTAAGTGCTTTGATTGTTTTTCTAATTTGATTACTGAAAAAGATCTTAATGATAAAAGCCAATTATTATTAACTTATAAAACGTTTGATAATATATTTACTAATACAAAAGGTTTAAAAATGCCTTCATCCACACTTTTGACAATATCAAATATTTGTCTTGCTATTTTTAAAAGAAAATTTGAAGACATCAAAATTGGAAAAAAAATAGTCACTCAACTTGTAAACGATGCTACCAACAAAATTATTAAAAACACCGACATTTTAAACTCTCCGTGCAAAGATCATTATATATACATAATAGAGGTACTTTTCAGAACCAAAATGTATAAAGAATGCAAATGGATTACATCAAAACTTCACAATAAAGAAATTCAACAGGCAGATAAATTTAATTAAAGATATTCCGAAACAATTAAAACATGTTTATAACTCAAAACTACCATAGGCTTAATGATATTTTTATAATAAAAATACCTAAAATATCATACATTTTTTTTCCTAGTACCAGTAGTACCTACCTTTTTATCTGTATTGTACTATTGTACATTTGTACCGACATATTGTATCATGTCAATACGATTTAAATGTTGTTATAATGTTAATTGTTATCCTAATATTTGTGTATATTATAAAATAAAAATAGCTTATAAATAATATGTTGTATTTAAAATAATATGTCCTCCCAAAAATTGAAAAAAATGTTAACTAGTTGCGCCCGTGCGGCCGTGCTGCTAGAGATCGACGATGATTATAATTATTTTTAATTTTGATTTTTGTTTGATTCGAGTGTTGCAGCGCAGGCACAAATAATATTATTCGACATGAGAATGCAACGGCGGTTGGCGTTGACGACAATGCGGTTGGCGATAAGAAAATAATATAATATTAATTTTATTGTAGACAAAAATAATACCTTACCGCGCTCTATTGGAAATAATTTCGCGCAGCGTATTTTGTATTGCAGTGAGCGATCTATAGTATTTATAATCAATGCTATTACTATATATTATTTACTTCCGTTTTTCGTCATTCTGTATTTCTGTCGTCCAATATACGATACAAATATTACTCTAGAGTCTAGACTCTAGAATTTAGATATCTTTCGGGTCAAAAAGTAATTTCACATTGAATCATTTTGCAAATCTTCGATTGCAATTTTCGTAATATCAGTACCTAGGTATATGGTTATATTATGTCGGAATTAATAAAAAATGTTGGAGCCTATCCAGAAAAAATGAGAAAATACACCACTGCCTCAGTGAAGCTTAGTTCTGTTAGCACCTCTGTATTTTGACTCCCTGTACATATTAGTCATCAGTGAAAAAACCGGTTTCACCGCTGTAGTGGTAGTACCTAGTACGCGTCACGTGTGGGAGTGCCGGATGGGGTGGACCATTCTCAAATTTCTGCTTCATTCTTCTTCTGTGCAAGTAAACGTGAGCACATGGTCACAATTCGGTGAATACATTTTTTTTTTTAGTAATTTATAACTATCAACTTCTATGTTCCATCAGCGCCGGGTGATCAAGGAAAACCATAATTATTTTTAATTTATTCAATATTGCTTTATTTGCTTTGTATTTCTCATTTATGTCGGTGATTAACCCATTAATGAGGAAAAATTACCGACAGTATTAAACAGGAATCAGCTAATATTATAGAAATAAAAATGATTATAGTTTATCAGTATATTAGTTCACTTATTAGTAAATATAGTATAAGTATATGTACACGAATGGCGAACGGTGCATAGCGGTTGTTATTTCTAATATAATAATTGTTAAAAGTTTATTATTAATTATTATTATTAAAATATTGTGTTTTTAAACCGTTTTTTGACATCGGATACCAGAGTACCTCTGCTCAATTGCTTTAGCCTTTAGGTTAGTATTATAGTATTTTTACCTAATACTTAACGTATCCAAACTTATAAATATACTAAATTGAAATTATTATGAATGCATGTCCGTCCGCAATCTGATTATATATTATACTTATATGTAGGGCCCGGATTTCAATGAAAGTGTATATTTTTTTGGTTGATCATACACAATGCTTTCTAAGTACATAATTCGTTTCATGTAACGAGGGTTTGAAAGCTACAAATTTTTGTTTGCATTTTTTTTTTTGCATTTTTGTTGCATATTTCAACGTTTTTTCATTTTTAGCATTATTGGATCATTTTGTTGGTTTTTAATGCATATTTGTTCAATATAAATATAAAACTTGGACTATTCAAAAAATTATCTTAAGATAAATTTTCCATACACATTGTCAATTTTTTTTTTCGATTTAGTTTTTATCTTATCTTAATTTATTATTGACTGTAGATCGTCACCCGTATTCGGTCAAATAACAAATAATCAGTCAGTTCGTGTTATATCGCAGTCGTTGCTCGTATTACGTGTGTTTGTGATTTTAATGTGTTAAATAGTGTGTTCAATAATGCCCAAAATAAAATCATCTACTTCTTCTCGCTTGCGTGACTACGTAAACGAATTCGGATGAGACGTCTTTAAAGCTGATGGGACTATTTTACTTTGTAAAATTTGCAATATTAAAGTCGCGGCTGAAAAAAAATTGTTTAGAATGAATAATATTTCCCCTAAAACGGCTAAAACATATGCGTGTCAACATCATATCAGTCAATATTTCAAATTTTCAGTTTTTTAATAAAAAAATAAAATTATTATTATATCTCATTTATAAATTATAATTTGTATAAAAAAAATATATGGCATTTTTAAGGTCATTTTTGTGGTAAAATGCATTTTTTAAAGACATTTTTGGCTATTTTTTAGAGCATATCTGTATAGTTTTAAGTGCATTTAAATCCGGGCCCTATAAGTTATATGTAATGGCCCACTATCCCAGATATAAGTTATACGTTTTGCAATAATAAGTATACATAGGTAAATATGATTTATTGCGTTTGCGTGTAAATAGTCTATTGCAGTGAACTAAGACTAAATACCCATGTTTGTATGATTTTAGTCATTAGTAATGACTAGCCTAGGGACTTCATGCCCTTAAAAACCTTAAAATATGCATGCAGTTATGTCCCAAAAAATCACTTAATATGCTACTAAAATATGCATTTAAAAAAAAAAAGTTTTGGTTTTGGTCTAGGTATTTTAATTATTTTATTATGGATTCACACGATACTATACGAAAATAAAAATGTACAGCACTGAGCACGAAAAAACGATACGAATAACGCACAACGATACAACCGCAAAACACCAACTGTCAACTGACAACTATAGTATATATATACTATATACATATTATATGAACTAATTGAAAACAAAAATATTCGAGACAGAAATACAGCCATAAACTTTATATAATGTTATTTTTTTATCATTATCGCATTATCGGGGAATCATTCGATCGGTGTACCGAGAAGTAACAATGCGAGTGATCGGCGAGGAAAATACAAACATTAATTTTATATAAATAGAACCATAAGGCTCGGCTTCAGAAATTCTATTTAAAAAAATGTTCCTTCAATTATAAAATATTTATAAAAATTACATCATTATATCAAAAATGGTTAAATATGCACTTATAAATGATAAATGGTAAAATATGCAAAATATGCAACTATAAATTTTAAATATAAGCTCGTATTGCTCTGAAACAGATTTCTATCCTACGTAGCTATGTTTTGAATGATTACTGAAAAACATGCAAACTCCTAGAAGTCCCTAGCCTTAGTAATGACTCATTAGTCATTACTAATTTTTTTTGATAATTTAATATAAAAATGCCAAAAGTAAAATGTTCGACAGCGAGTCGGCTACGTGCGTTTGTACAAGAATTTGGACATAATATTTTTTCTACCGACGGATTGGTGTTATAAAAAAAAAAATTTTAGATCATAAAAGAATTTTTAGAATTTAGCGCATTTTTCGGGGGTTTTTAGGGCATTATTTAGAGTTTTTAGGTCATAAAAGCATTTTTTTTAGGACATTTTTCGGGGTTTTTTAGGGCACTAAAATCCTAGCCCTAGTCATTAGACTTATAGAGTATGGTAAATAAATCTTGTGTGCCTGTTGTGTTCGTTCCCGCGCTGCCAGTTATTATTTTGTCTTCGGAGCCTCTCGGAATTGGGTACTGAAGTGTTATCATTACTTACATTGTTTTAAGTAAGTAAAGTAGTGAACGTGCGTCTATAAACATAATTTGTTGTACAGTACGAAAAAACAACAAACGTTACTTAGAATCAGTTTTTTATAAAATAATTTAAAAAAGTGTTTTTATTCTAATATTTTTAAAATATTTAAAAATAATTAAATTTAAATTAAACTATTTGTTAAAATACTATTTACATAGATATATATTTCATATATAGTTATCTCGAGTGATTATTTTGTTTTAACTATGGTGAAGTTTTATGAAAAAAATGTTTCGTAATTATATGTTTGATTAGATTAAATAAGCGTTATTGCCAGGCTACCAGTCATTATTTAAAATCCAATATTGATGATTGTCAAATAATATCATTCCAACAATTTAATTTGTGTCGTTTCACAATCGGTTGTAATACATTTTTACGTAGTACGTACACGTTGCATTCCATGAATATTTTCACAAAAAAATATCAAATATGAAGCATCAATAATCAAATTGAAATATGAACATCTGAAGGTAATTATTACAATACAATATAATGAACCTATAGATTAATTTCTTAAGTGTTAGCCTAAGATAAAACAAATTAATCCAACATTGCCCCACATGGTCATTTTTTTATATTTTTGAATTATTTAAGTCTATAACGTTTCTCGGTTTTGAATATAGGTATGTTCACGTATTTTATTTTTCAATAAAAAATTTCACTTTTTCGACCGGGTTTTAAATGTTTTCATATTTTTACCACAGTAAACCGTCCGAACATAACATACACTTGGTCGTCGTAATCGTCTCGGCGATAATTGTAAAAACAATATTCTCAAACGTGAATTCTCATCATTTTCCGGTTCCGGTTTTACCACGCCTTCACTTGGTCGTATGTCGCTTACTGTCCCTGGTGCCGCG
Organism: Periphyllus acericola; assembly: GCA_949715065.1. Taxonomy (NCBI): domain Eukaryota; kingdom Metazoa; phylum Arthropoda; class Insecta; order Hemiptera; family Aphididae; genus Periphyllus; species Periphyllus acericola. The sequence continues at coordinate 61,938,998 of OX454264.1, forward strand.
CGTTCATGTGAACTTTTGTCGTATCGGCCGTCACGACCGGTGGTGGAACCGTCGCGGTAGCCGATCGTACCGACAAAGAGCGGCACACAACTCGTGCCAATATAACAAAAAAAAAAAAAACACATAATAGAAAATGGCCTCTTACATCATTCTAATTTCTCATTCGTCGGGAGGCGCACTACGCTGATAACCGGTCGTCCGTCGTGTCCGTCTATCAATGAGAAATGGATGTTTCGTGATTAATACTCACTCGCAAAATGCATCGGCGTGCGCGAAAAAATATCACGATCATCAGAAATCGCCCGTAACCAAAAAATTAACGTCGATCGCCGCGAGAAACCGACGTACACCACGCAATCAATAACACCCGGATCGACCGAATATCACATATTCACGCAATGTTGACAACTGCACACGCACGCACGGTGGTCAATGTATCAAGCTGTGTCTCGTGAAAACGTGCGTCATGTGTTTTTTCGACAATTCGCGAGTACAATAAAATTCCGGGCGAAGAAACATCGCGTTTATGTGTATTTTTTTATTTTTTTTTTTAATTAATCATCGACGTCTGTGCCGTCTTCAATATATTATTCAATTTATTTTTCATCTAACATACCTTGTCCTTACACCGCGTTTGAAACGGGATTTTTTGATTTCTACTACATGTCTTATAAGGTGAGTCGTTTTGTCATTTTTTATGCTATATATAGACGTATTATTTTTATTCTACTTACCCGACGGTTTCAAATTTATTTAACCCAAGGTTGAGTGCCCCATCGACATTTTTTTTAAATTAATTTTTTCTTATTTATGTATTATTTTTTATAATTTTTTTTTTAATTTCGTGAACAAAACAATAATCACGTGAGTTCTCGTTTTATTGAACCCTGGAATAATGTTATTACATTTTTTTATTCTAAAAATATATGTCTCACTTTGATATAACAATAATATTTGTTAGTAGTAGAATAATTATAGCCATGTTATATTTATTATTTTAATCTATAATGTTTAGTAAAGAGATCATTTTAATTTCATTTACATTTTATGTTGATTTAATACCTGTGTATTAAAAGCTATTCATTTTTGGATGTCAGTGGTTTACTCTACCAGACTGACAAAGGATTTTAAACTATTGTTAGTACAGTTATTCAATGATAATAACATATTAATTTATACAGGGTGGGGCATATAAATAGGCCATTTTAAATCACTAATAAAATTATTTCTTGAATTACAGTATATTATTACAGATTACATTATTATTATACAGAAAATACACTACAGATATTTTATGTTAAAAAGTTTTAAATTTTAATTCCCTTTTTTTTCTTAGTGTTTTTTTACTTTAATTATCACCCAATAAATTTAGATGAAATAACCAACTTTCTGATAATCTAGGTAAATAGAGTATTATAAATAATTGTCAATTTGATTAAGATAATTTATAGTAAATCATTTAATAGAATTTAATTAATAAACATCTGAAACTATATAAAATATATTGTACATAGTCATTTATAAGTTATTCTTTGTTTGGCAAAGAGTTTGAATTATATATTTAATTTTTTTAAACATAATGTCAAAGTCTCAGTTCAAGTTTTATATAAATATGGTCATGTTACCAGGAATGTAGACATTTTAGGAAATTATAACAAATTATAAAATATTTTCTCAAATAAATTATATAAAATTAATAGTTATAACTTATAATAATGCACCAGTAATATTTAAAAAAAAACAAAAGTAAGAAAGTAAAATAAATTCTATAATTTTAATTTTATTTATAGATATTAGGAAAACTGCAAATATTTCATCAAAAAATGTTAGCTAACTAATGAAAATTTTAAAATATTAAAAGAATTTCTTTATAAACTATATTCATTGTAAATTATTAATGAAATCGATAAAAAAAAATATTAAATACTTACGTACAAATTTAATAAAAAATATCTAAATGAAAACTAAACTTATTTTTAATAATAAATTTAAATAATTCAATTGCTTTACCTAAGTATGTAATGTGTATCATAGTGTGCTATTGTTAGGAAATGATAACATGTACTAGGCAATACCTTATTTGGAATTGTCATAATTTCCTAAATGTCAGTATATCCGGTAATAGTATGATTTTAATTTGACAATTTCCAGTATTTGTTTATTTATTCAGGTAATATTTGTTGTATCATATCATATCTCATTTAATTATATATCTCTATATATATAACTAGTATATACTATAGTCTATATAAGATTTAACATTTCACGCTGAGCTTTTGTCATGTCTTAATTGTTCATATTAACAGTTTTCTCAATGTATCTTATATTTGTATTTTAAATATATGTATACACCATATTTAACCAGTATACATTTGATAATGTAGTTGTAATTTTTAGATAGAAAATATTATGTTGATTGATAAATTATAAACTGAAATGTATTGTTTATTTCCATAAATAATATTTTCTTGGTAAGTTAGGTATTAGTAGTTAGTACTTTTTTTTTAATAAATTTCAATTTTATTTTTAAAATTTAAATGTTAAAAAGAAGTTATTGTATTGGTTTCATAATACATTTCTGAGCGTCAGAGATTGGGTAGATCAGCTTCTGTATGAAAAGATAATTTATACTATTATATTAATTAAAGTTTGTAATAATTTTGTCATGAGATTGGTTCAACATACTTACAAAAAAAAATTGCATTTAAGTATAGTTAAATTAAAAAAAATAATGTATTTGTACGGTTATAGTTTGTATTAATTGTTTCTCTATATACGTACTAGTTTTGATAATAAATAATAATGTAAAAAAAAAATTGTATAAATATACCTTGATTTTTTAAATTTGAATTGTATTAATTCAGATTGAATTTTAAATTCTAACTTAATAATGTTCAATTTTATAAAATGCATGTACTGTACAAATAAGTTTAACAGTTTTACCATTTGATGTAACAATAAATTAAATGGAAATACCTTAAAATAATCTACTACTTAAACTGTCAAGTTATCAACATTCTATAGATTTGATAATAAATTGTTTTATAAAAATACCATAGTATAGTATTTTGTAAATGTATTAATTGAAATTAAAATCATTAATATAGTTTTAATTATATTGTATTGGTATACTCAAATACTTATTTAAATATAGTTTGTTATACTGAAATGCTCAGTATTTTAAGGTAACAGGTAATGATTGAATGTTTCTGTTTCAGATTCTAACAGTTTATTGTAAAGCTACAATAACAAATACAAACATGATATGGGATACAGTAGTTGTAAGTAATTCACCAAAAGACATCCTTGTAGAAAATTATTATTACAATTTTCAACTGAATTAACTAAATAAAAATATTATTTAAAATTATTAAATATTTTTATTAAAAAACGAAAAAAAATAAAATTTTTACTAAAATAGTCATTTATGAATGGGAATGAATAGAAATGCTCCCTGCAGTGGATAGAAAATGCAATACATCTACCAAAGAAATAACTTTTCGGAAGATAAAAGAAAAAAAAAAACACAAGAGAAAACCTAAACCGTACAAAAAACATTGTGCTCATACTTTAAATAATATTATATCCCTATATTCGGACGTCAGTTCTGATGAACTGAGCAGTCCAGAGGCAGGTGAAATCCATAGTGATTTTGATGAAAAACATGGTATATTTCGTTTAAATCATAGTAAAATAATTACCAACAATATCCGCATTACTAGAGTAACTACACCTCCGCATCTTTTAGAGGATTGTTCCCCTCTTAGTACTCAGTGGGATCTGGATTCAATACTAGAAGATTCTTCAATGTCAACCAACTTAAGTTTAAATAACTGTATGGATATGACAGAAGTAGCACATTTAAAGTACAAAAAAAATAAAAAGTTGAATAAAAAGCCAAAAAGTCCTGGTTCGAAGAGGAAAAAAAAGAAGAAGGATTTGAAGTATAATTCATTACCAAACTGTGATAATAGTTATAATAAGTATTCTAAGCAATCAAATTTGAAACTTTCCAAACGTAATGGAGATTTTATTGAACCCATTAATAAAAATAGAACTGTGGAGGAAGAGGAGTCGCACACTCCACCATTAACAAAACCAGCTCATATCAGAATTTCCAAAGTTGAAGTGACCCGCAAACAAGAAGAAAAACACTCCAAACATCTTATGAAAGAAGATAAAAGGTAACAAATGATCTCTGTGGCTTTTGTTAGCAAAATAACATTGGTTTCAGTATATCTTATAACTCTGGATATTTTTAAAGCTTACCAAAGTATTTATTATGTTTTGACATAGGAATTTTTAAATATCTAATTTTATACAAATATTTTTAAGTTGGATGAAGAGCCCACCATTATTAAATATAGCAATAAGAAAAGAATATAGTCAAACTCCTGAACCGGCAGATGGTCTATATACTTATTGTTCTCGAAGTATTTCTAAACAAAATTTTCGGTCTGTATTCTATGTATTGTAATTAGCAAAAATTATTTTGATGTACTCGTAATTCAATTTGCAGTGATTCTAAAAAACGTATGGAAGATTATGATTGGTATGACACTGATGGAATCAAATCCACTAAAACTCGTGATAAGCACGAGAGGAGTAGAGTACGAAGAAATAAATCTGATAAAGAAAGATCACCAGCGCATTTTCACAGGTATATTATTTTTAAATGTTGTATATGTTATGCAGGTAATGCTGGGGTATATATTCAAACCACAATTAACTCAATGATTATTTATTTTATTTTAAAATATTGAATATTAACTAAGTTTATTCTTGAATATTTTAAAATCGTATATGTCGTTTTTATTATTATCCATGTACGTTTGTTTATTTTAAAAGAATAAATATTTTGGATTGAGTTAGCAAAAAAGTATACCATTATCCAAGTAATTAATTATTTTAATTAGTACTATTAATTTAAGTAATTTGAAGTTATCACTGGAATCACCGAAAGTAAATTGTGTAATTTTATATATACACATACAACATTTTTACCTAGAGAAGCTTAGGTTATAGAATAGTCTAAAAATTAAAACATGTCTTTACACGCAATTATCTACAGTATATATACATATAAAATATAATGTTCGTTAATTTTTTTTTGAATATGCAATATTTCTATAAAAACTTTTGAGCCGCCCCTGTAGTGCATACAAATTATTCATATGTCATATTGGTCACGTCAATCACTTAATAAAAAAAATTTCCTTCAAATTTGCAGTCACTATATTTTTGTCGTATTATAAATGTTGGTTATATTTGCGGGTTAGTTATAATTTAGTTATTTTAATAAGAATCTTACAGTGTTTATTTGCAAATAGTTATTTTTTTTTTACACTGTCTTTTTTGATTTGTATAATTATGATAATGATAGCTTGTATAAAAATAGATAAGGAACGGCATGGCTGAGTAGTCTGCCGACTCTGGTTGAATCACCCATCCGATCACTAGTTCTTTGGTGGTGCTACCAGTATTACTAGTGATAATCCATCAGAGTATTTAACTAGCGATTCGGCGAGCCATGCCCCTCACATTGGGTATTAAAAATAGTAGTCGAAATATAATAACCACGAATGCTGTAATTTCACTACAAAAAAAAAACCCTTTTTTTAGTGGTATAACTTTTATTATCAGAATAAGAGTTATAATTCGTAATATATTAAACATTGAATTTCAGATTATCAAGAAGTCCTATTCGAGATCGCCGACAATATGAACATGTGGGGAAAAGTTCCAGGGGATATTCTCGGTCTCGGTCTAGGTCACGTTCCCCTTCTCATTCACATTCCCCTCATTTACCGAGGCATGACCACATATTTCTCTCACCAAAACGGGGACAAAAATCTCCTCCACGTACCACATTAAAATCATCGAAGCACACGTCTCATGTACCACGTGTGGCTTCACCTCATAACCCCCGTTCTTTAAAAAAATCGAGTCATACTCGACCAAAATATTCAAGATCTCCTTCGAAAAATATTCATAATCATAGTAGATCTTCTTCTCCAATAAAAGATCATAGAATTGCAAAAAAACACTCTGATAGTGATTCTCTTGAAGGTTATTCTTCAGTTTCTAAAAAAAAGAAAGAAACTAAAATTCCCTCGAAACAATATAATCCTAAAGTGAAACTTAGTGAAACAAGTCTCTTTGCCGAATTAGTTAAAGATCGACAAAGGCGAGAGTTGGCTATGAAACGTTTGACCCAAATAAAAACCAAGGCTATTGATGAAAATGAAATAGTTGAAATACATGATGATTCTGATGACGAACAAAATAATACTAACATAAAGGATTTAAATATAAATGTATTAAATAGTGTTGGTGATGAAATTGATTCTTGTATAATAGTTGAAAATGACGAAAAAATAAGTCTAACTTCTAAGTCCGAATTTGAAGCTTCTAATATAAAATCAGTCACGTCATCAATATCAGATATGGCACCTAAAGTATCGATAGAAAATCAAAGCCCATCTACATCTAGAGAAGAATGCTTAATAAATGGAGTAGAACATTTTTCAGAACCTATTCCATCACCACCAGTCATAACACCATCAGATCAAATAATGCAGGAAGTAATTGAAAATAAAGAATCGATTCCTAAATTGATACTTCCAATGCCTCCTGTTTATGATGAATTATCTCCAGATTCCGAATTTAAAAGTTCGAGAAAAGGAATAAAAGATTTACCTTTACCACCAGGTGAGTTAGTTTTCATTTATAGCTTTACTTATATTGATTATTAATTTAGTTTTCGGTATGCTGTATGACTTTTCATAAGACGTGACATTATGTTATGTCTTATGAGTTATGAATGTTATATGGAATAAAAAAAACCAGGAGAGAAGTTTTATATCTTTTGCGTTTCATAAAATCTGGCAATGCAATGTAGGGTTTCATACATTTTTCGTTATATACCCTCGCAAAAGAAGTTTTACTTCAAAAATGAAGTCTCCGATTCTAGAAATCCCTAGAAATACATTCATCTGTTCGAGGAAACCTTTTTTTGTTCTTCAAAAAATGTTTTTTTTTAACAATTATTCATAAGTTAAACGGTTAAAATTTAAATAATTAAAAAACATTAAATTTCCTATGCTGTATGTATAAAAATAACATCACTACTGTACGGAGCATTCTGGTGGATGCAATAAATTAGAATCATATATTTTCGTTCCGGCCGACTGTGTTCTCGCCATATACCTAAGTACTGTTGTCCAATAATTGTCTGTGGTTGATATCGTGGTATTGATGTCAGATGTACCATACGTTTTATGATTCATGTTGAATAATTTCGTTCTGTTACACGCTAGTTTTAACGGAAATCTTCTTAACGTAATGGCGGGTTGTTTTTGTTTATATCGGAAGCATGGATATAGAGGACTGGGCACAATATGGCAGCGGTAGGACACCGGGTTGGGATATACGTCAATTCACCGTAGCTAAATTCATCGCGCGTCAAATGATCGCGGTCAATTCATCGCATGTTAATTTATCGTGGTCGCAATTAATCGCACGTCAATTTATCACAATAAATATTGTTTGTCTTTTACATACTATACATTATTTACAAAATTTACAATTGCAATTGAAAATTATGAGCTATTCCTTGTAAATAGTCGTCGATAGATCTATTTTCAAAATCATAGCATATTTGCTTTAGACGTTGAGCTTTATCTTGATACTTTTTTTTTGCTGGTGGACATTCTCCAGCTATATATTGTTCGATTTTTATTTTATTCGTGTTTTCCTCTTTTTTCAATGATAATATAAATTTCCATATACTTGGATGACATTGATTTAAAATCGATGTAAAACAACTTTGCCATCCTTCAACAGCATTATTTGTTCTTGGCAAATCTTCAGAAACCAACGAATAGCAGTTCTAAATCGAAATTTTAAAAGTAGGCGATCGCCTTTTTTGTCGCCTGTCAGTACGTCCTATCCAAGTATCGTCAAAATAATTAAGAATTGGTGATAGTAGTTCGTCATTTTCAATAAAGTATTTGGTGTCTAACAATTTTTCATAAGACTCAATAACCTTATTTTCTGGTATCTGTTACATAAGCTAAGCTTGGTAATTTTCGAATCTGTAGCGCAAAAGTTACGTCATCTATATATTTTTTTTGGAGGCCTGCGGCTTGAATTTGTCGCCAAATACATTGCGACAAATGAAAGAAACAACTTTTTAGTTTTGCTTCAGGAAATTCAGAAGTTATTGCATTCATTGCACCTTTTTCAAAGTCGACTATAATTGTCTTAGGACTTAGATCAGGCTCAAATGTTTTTAGTGCTTGAAAAATACGTTTATAGTTGTTTTCTTTTTTATTTGGCAATAAGATGTAACAGACGGTAACACATTAGAATACTGAACAGCGTGTTTTGTATATAATTGATAAAATAATTGTTGGTGTGAGAAAGAAATGGTTGTCATTGAAACGATAAAAGTGAGCTGTGTACGGGGGCAGGGCCGAACTTAAGGGTCTTGGGGCCTCAAGGCAGCTACTAAAGAAGGTCCCTTTTATGTATATATATATTAATTAATAAAAACTGCTTTTAATTTGTATACATTCAACAAACTTAAATATAACAAATGTTATACATAGGTATATCATGATCATAATTTTAAAATAAATGTATGTATATAAATTAAATATAAAAGAACAGATATATTTATTTGAAAACAATATCCTAGCTTAACCTATCATAAGTGGCGTCCTCTAAAATAACGCAAGAGGTAGTATCGGTTATTTAGACCAAACTATACAGTATACCAGGGATGGCCAAACTTTTTCAAGTAGAGATCGATCAAGAAAACATTTTTCTTCGGACGGTCGACTTGAGCAGAGGAAGCCGACCAGAGTTTCAATAATGAACAATGATAACAATGATTTGAGAGTCTTAACCATCAGAGACGAACAGTGTAAACTGCAAGTATAAAATAGTGTAAATTCTAGTAAAACGCCAAAGATCGACTTTTAAGTCGTACTGACTGGAAGATCGCGATCGACCGTTTGGCCACCCCTGCAGAATACACTATACAGTGTACATACTATAGTGGCATCGGTAATTTTGATCGAAAAATTGTTAATAAGTATCTATGCACTAATAATTTATACACCGAACCTGAATTTTATTATTTGTATTTCATGTAAATCATATTACAAATATCATCACGTCTTGTTGACAGTATCTAACACCGTGAATAAAAATAGGACGTCTGTTGAACTTAATTGTTGATTGTAATAATTAACATCAATGTTATGTAATAATAATTATTGTATACAACTATCTATTTTGTGATAAATTATAAATTAACAGTATTAATCCAGAAATACAAAATACTATTTCAACAAAACACAAATAATTAAAATACTATAATATATCGCTACTATAAACCACTGAAGACGGGTTAATATATTCACATTTGGCATTCGTAAATTTTTCCGTAAAATGAACATTAAGTAGGGAGTTCCATTGGGAGCCCTTCTACATTCATGTTATATTTAAACCACCTTATCATTATTACTTGATGTGCTTAATTTTATAGTTCTATATTTCGTTATTAAATTAACTCTTTTAAATAAAATTTAAAAAAAAAATTAATCTCTGATTTTGTCACCTTCGGCTTAGATGATCTGGATAGATTTAACATGCAGACTGTATAATAAATCATGTAATTATTAAAGTTAAAATATTTTAGAAAGTATAAGAACATACGGTACGTTTCACGAAACTATAGCAACTCTTCAGTGGCAAATTTTCGTTAGGGTTTCATAAACTTGTATCTAAAAAAGCGTGGCAATTTAAAAATTACGTGGGGATCAACCAACAACAGCTGGTAGACCATTTGTCTTCACTGGAATGCCTTTTTTTTTAAAATAATTTAACCAACCACTAAATAAATAAATTTTTATCAAAATTGTGAAGAATTTCGAATTTCCATGTAATTTCAACTATGTGAAAGTTTGAGAAACCACGGCACGCGGGAAATTGGACACCGGGGCCGCTACTGCGGAGTCTATATAGTTTCGTGAAACGTACTGTAGGTATGAAAATAAATTATTACTTATTTGTAATATGAACAAATGAAATTGTATTCACGTAAATTATCAGTTGGCGCCAATACGACCAGAGTGTAAATTAAAATTAAATCGTTATAATAGTAAGGGCGGCCGAGTGGGTGACGCTATAATAATTAAACACTATTTTAAGGATATTGGAATATCCTGACTGACTGGATGGTTAATGGGCCGGCGAGCGGGCGATATCAATATTATCGCTCGTGCCGAAACAAAAATGTTTACGGCTATAAATGTACTTATACGAGTAGCTGTCAAAGTTAACTCTTAATAATATTCTATATCTATACTATACAGCAGTGGTCACCAAATGGCGGCCCGCGGGCCACGTCCGGCCCGCGAAGGCGCGAACACACTTTATCCGGCCCGCGGACAAGGAAAAAAAAGTAAAAACCGATAATAAAATACGAATAAACTTCGATAGCAAACTTACTTGCCATTTTTCCCACTAATTTTACCCCGACTTTCTATTTGTATTATAATATTGCTGTTAATTTATATTTTATTTTTTTCAATTTATTATTTTTTATTTGAGTTGTACTTTTGCTTCATTACATATGTTAAAAATATTTGTTTGGCTATTTTGACGGTCCCCGAAAATTTTCAAAATTCCCGATTCGGCCCTCCAAAAATATTAATTGGTGACCCCTGCTATACAGTATACACAAACTATTTCTCCGTATTAATTCATTTTGTGTGATACCCTTTTTTTTTTTGGTGTTGGGGGCCCTCCGGCCCTGGGAAGCCAAGGGCCCCTAGGCAGCTGCCTAGTTTGCCTAGGTGGAAGTTTGGCCCTGTACGGGGGTAATGTTATAAACTTATAACTAAATCAATGCTAACGGCATATTCAAAAACTATTTTTATACTTATTTCTTGCATAATAATTAAATTCTGTATTACAATACTCTAATTATTATAATATAATTAATGTAACAGCTTACGCCTTACGAGGTAACATATTAATTAAATTTTTTCTGTGGTATATGATAAATAAAAAATCTTCCTCTATACACGGTCTTGGAAGATAAGATCTTATCTTACCACCGCCCACGAATCAATCAATATAGTATAATATACGAGTAGTATATTGAACCTCGTGGACATGATAAAATGCATGACATTTATTTTGTCAACAGACTATAGATCAGGGGTCCTCACTAGGATTTCTGAGAGAGCCAAATAGTTCATATCAAATTTTCCTCAGGGCCGCAAGTACAAATTGTACAGTTTAGTCAGGGCCTAAACCTAAACAGTATAGGTTAATTACAAAATATATTTTTCTTATTGTTATAATACACTATGAAGTGGCGTTAAATAATTTACAAACAATATGATTATAACATAATTTTATTACATCAAAAAAATTAAATTTTTTGCATATAAAAAGTAGCGAAATGTCTTACTTAATTTCATGAATAGGCCTACTTAAATTTATTAATTCGTTGAAGTTGAAGGGAGAAATCTTTCACAACTCTCTAATATGGCATCTATGTTAGCATTTTTTTTTCAAAAAAATATTTGTTTCAATAACTCCAAAATGTATGTTTATCTATCCTTAACAATCAGTCTGAGAGCCGCAAAAAATTGTTCCGAGGGCCGCGTAGTGAGGATCGCTGCTATAGATCATAGTCAAATATTCGTTTTTCGTCCTCCTTATCTGTGTAACTGAACCAACGCACCAGTGCACTTTCTGATCTAATACTATCCGAATCTATATTAAATATATTAATAAATTTTATTTCAGCTTATTGTCTTATATTATTTTTTTTGAAAGTGTTATTGTTATATTTTTTAAACTATAAAAAAAGGTCATATAATTTCAAGTTTTATATCAAAAATAATAGTTCAAACGTTTTGGATTTTTAGGATCTATTGAAGGAGCAGTACAAAAAACTGAAGATAAAAAACCTTCTGTAGCAGAAATTGTTGTTCATCCTTTACCTGATTTTCAACAAAGTGATATTAAAAGATCAATCATGTTAGGCTTGGGATCAGGATTTCAACAAAGCTTTTCATTTACTTCAAATTCAGAACGGCCCATTCGTCCTGCAGATCCCAATGTTAAGATTAAGCGACCTAAAGTTGTTCATCGAAGACGGGGTGCAAAATCTGCTGCAGCTAGTCCTATTGATTGGGGAGAGCAATGTGTTGACATGTTTGAAGTGATGAACCAAATAGGTGAAGGAACGTACGGCCAAGTATATAAAGCAAAAGATAAAGCTTCAGGTATAAATTTTATATTTACTTAGTATATTTTAATACAATTTATATCAATTTATATCAATATAGAATACATATTTTTGGTTTTTTTTTTATAAATATTTAAATTACATTCCATCATAGTACCTACGTTTAAATATATTTATTGAATAATTAAATATTTCTGCATGAAAAAGAATAGTAAAAACGGTATGAATAATAAAAAAAATAATTTTATGTTAAAAATTACTTAACATTTTATGAAATTCACGTCCCGATAAAACTAAACAGAATTAATTTTAATTAAATGCCTTGTGCTCCCCCACAGCTCTGACCTATAAAAGTGTGTTAATCATTATCTTTTTGAATATTGTTTATATTTCATATAAATTCTTAAAAATTCTCAGTATTCATATTTATTGTATTATTTTATATTTACTAAAAATCATCATGGTCTTTTCTCCAAAATTTTGTGTAATGTTAACTGTTGACAGTGACTGTGTACCACTTTCAAAAAAATTAAGAAATGTAAAAAAAAAAAATGGATGTATATTTTTATAGATTTTAGAGCATGAAATTACAGGTCCTAATATTAATTAATGACTCATTTATATTATATTATTAATAGGTACATTTGTAGCATTAAAAAAAGTTCGCCTCGAAAATGAAAAAGAAGGATTTCCAATTACTGCTGTTCGAGAAATAAAAATTCTTCGACAATTAAATCATAAGAATATTGTTAATCTCAGAGAAATTGTTACTGATAAACAAGATGCTCTTGATTTTAAAAAAGTAAATATTTTTATATATTTTTTTCATTTTAAATTGTTTTATAAGTATATTTATTATGTGTGATTGATATATAGGATAGAGGATCGTTTTATTTAGTTTTCGAGTACATGGACCACGACCTTATGGGATTATTAGAATCTGGAATGGTGGATTTTAATGAGATGCACAATGCTAGTATTATGCGACAATTGTTAGAAGGTTTAAACTATTGTCATCGTCGAAATTTCCTTCATAGAGATATCAAATGTAGTAACATCTTGATGAATAACAAGTAATGTTATAATTAAAAACAAGTTATTTAATTTAATTGTTGGTATGTTCAACTCACTTTTGTATCCTAAAATAATTTATTTATATACAAATATATATATATATATATATATATATTTCTTAAATCAAATTACAAAATTTAAAAATTATTTTTAGAATTAAACATTGTATTGTATCAGTTTCAATCAGCCGTTCTGATTTTATTGTTTATAAAATATAATTGTTACATATCAAATTTATTAATTTTTTTAAATTACAGAGGTGAAGTGAAGTTAGCTGATTTTGGTCTAGCTAGATTATATAACGCTCAAGATAGACAGAGACCATATACTAATAAGGTGATTACACTATGGTATAGGCCACCTGAATTATTACTTGGTGAAGAGAGATATGGTACTTCAATAGATGTTTGGTCTTGTGGATGTATTTTGGGTGAATTGTTCTTAAAAAAGCCTTTATTTCAGGTAATATATTAATATAAGCAACATTTATGCATAGTATCATATTAAAATAATATTTTGTTGTAGGCTAATGAAGAAATGATGCAATTAGAAACTATATCTCGTTTATGTGGAAGCCCAACACCAGCGGTATGGCCTACTGTGATTAACTTACCTTTCTGGCATTCATTAAAAGCCAAGAAAGTTCATCGCCGTCGTTTACGCGAAGAATTTACATTTATGAACGATAGTGCCTTGGACCTTCTAGATCATATGTTAGAATTAGACCCTAGCAAACGAATTACTGCTGACAGAGCTCTTAAAAGCAATTGGTTGAAAAATGTCCAACCTGATAAGTTAGTAATCAATTGATAATATTAATTAAGTACATTTATAGATATCATTAGCTATTTATCTCTTATTTAATAATCCTTAACATATTTTGTCTTTAAGCTAATAAAAATATAATATCCTTAAATAATTTATACCTATATAATATTAAAGTAAAGAGTTACTTTACTCTAATATATAACTTACTTTATGTAGTTAATTAAAATATTAAAATTGAATATTATAGTAAATATTATGGCAGTAAATAACGTACGGATTGCCAAAACTCTTGTAGTTATTTGGAAATGTTCTTGTGGCTTGTGAAAACTTGTGCATTGCCATAATTGTAATATTTTTTATTCGGGCACAGCTTGCTCTTTACTTGCCTCTTTACTCCACTGATAATTGTATTGGTTTATGTTTAACTAATGTTTTTAAATTTAAATTATTACAATTATTATTTTCGCCTAATTTTATTGATAATTAGTATCAAGAAATATTTTTCATTTTGCAGAATGGACGTTACAGCACTACCAACATGGCAAGATTGTCATGAGCTTTGGAGCAAAAAAAGGAAAAGAGAACTAAGGAGAGAAAATCAACTTAAAACCAATGAAGGGGGTGAATCATTAAAAGTCGTGGGGTGGGTTGATATTTAAAGTAGTATTATATTTTACATGTCTATAGTATACTTATTATTTTTGTATTTTAGATATCCTACTGATCAACAAAGTAATTCGGCTGATGGTGTTAAGTCCAATAATGAAACTAACACCAATGAGGCTGAAAGTGATATTGCAGCAGCTCTCGCTCATAACAGTTTAATGAATTCGGATAGTAGTTTTGAAAAGTCTACTAACAATATTGAGATAGATGAGGTATGTATTGACCTTCAATTATTAGAAGATTAGGTTTAGTTCATATTTTGATACTACAAACATTAATAATAAAAATATATATACAATGATTACATGAAATATTATGTTATCATTATAGTTAATTTTAATTTGAAAAAAAATAAATACAATAATTATTACACAGTTTACTATTCACAAATGTGTTCTTATAAAATAATAAAACAATTCTAGGTACAGATGTTTTCAAGTTAGAGAAACTATAAAGGGGTATCATCAGAAAATCATATGTATACTTAAAGCCGATTAAGTTGTATGAGTTTGAGTGGACCATATTATTAAACCGATTCGATGATCAATTTTATATTTTCTTTTTAAGATTGATGTTAATAAGACATTTGAGGGAAGTTTTATTTAGTTTTTACATCAACATAATATTATTAACATTTAAAAAAATGATTCTTATTCAATTTTTTATATGTATATTGTATCATTATATCTTCTAACTATTTAGATAAATATTACATTTGATTACTAAAATAGTGTAGTCCTTAACATAAAATACATACTATTAAACGCACGCAAGTACTAATATCTGATATTAATATTTTAGTAACGGAAGCAATTCTTGCAATATGAAATCTATAATGACAATACATATATAAATTTGCATTGATATAAATACAGTGTACATTTAATTTGTGTCTTACAACTGTAAACCTTGTCTAAATAAAATTGTAGTTGTCTTTAGATGCATGTACTAATATCTAACATTAATTATTGAATGTTGGAAGCAATTCATGCAAAATAATCTAGTTTTTTGGCATAATTTAACTTTATATTTTATAAAATTATAATTTGTCTCAAATTACAATGAAATTGAAATTAATTTCTTAAATAAGGTCATGTGAAGTACAAATTAAATTATTTTAATGTTTTTATATTATAGGTGTCTAGCACTACAGTTGATATAATTGATGATATAAACTTGACTCCACCAATCAATCAGTTTAATCAATGCTTAAACACTTTTCTTCCAAAAACAGGACGGTTTTAGATTGCTTGTAAAAAAGTTTTTTTTGTAAGCCTTACTGTTCTTTATCATTTCAGTTTTATATATATGTGTGTATGTACAAAATGTATACATGTTATATAATTTTATACTTCGGTATTACTTAATTTGTAAAAGAAACTATATGATTATTATATATATATTTTTCACATGTATTTTGGTCACTCTTGTTTTGTTTTTTTATTATTTTTGCTGTGTAAACTTTTTTAATATTTATTTCTATACATTATTTAAGAAAGGATCATATTGTTTTGTTGAAGGGTATTTTTTGCTTGTTAAAAAAGTTAATAATTCATGAACAAACAATAATTAATGTATAGAATTTGTATTCAGAAAAAAAACTTACAAATAAATGTGCTCATTGGAGCAAGAAAAATGATGCAAAATCATTTTTGCTGTTACTGTTGGAATTGCAGATTTTAGTATGTTCATTTTAAATAATTTTAAACATGTATTGCCTATTTTCAAATATTATTTTATAATTAGTAATAACAAGTTCATACATTGTTCACAGTCGATTAATTTAAGTCAAAGTATATATTAACTCAATCATTGTCCTAACATCGTGAAACTAACAATATTGTAATTAGATTTATATTTTTATTATTATTGGGATAAGTTTTCAATGTCTGTGTTAATTATTTTTTTCATTAATTATAAGTGTATTGTTTTACTGTGTTATTTATAGATACCTAATAAATGTATAGCAATTGTTCATCAGGGTACTAATAATATGAACTTGCTGTTACTTATTTTTCGCTATTCTCAAAAAATAGAACTAGTTTCTGTATGGTAGTAGACTTAAGTAGTTATATTTTTGATTATTTATTGGTTTAAAATGTGTAAATACTCATGTTTGCATTAAATGAATATATATTCCTCAAAATACCAATTTATTATTTGTAGCATATTGCAAATGTATAAACAGTATATATTATTCAATTGTTAAAATATTTTTTAAACAAAAATTTCTTACATATTATACTTGTCAAGTAATACAGTAATTAGTAATATATACAAAGAAACTATTATAAGCATTATTAAAAGGACTTATGGAGAAATTAAAAAATTTTTTGCTAACAATTAGTTCAAATTTTTGCTTGATGTACGTTGTTATATATGTATATTATTTATTTTTTATTATAATATTAAAAATTATGTAAAACAAAATTGTATTTTTATTCACATTGGTTGGAGTATTGTGATTAGTGCACGTTATTATATTGAATACTATGTGACAGAACACAGAAATAATGTAACAAGTAATTTTACTCGCACGTAATATTATGTAGATAATTTTTGTTCTCTGGATCACTTTAATTGAATTTGTTTACTTGCGATAGTCTAATCCGAAGTATACAAAATAATTATTTGTTTGACAATTTACACTGTAGTGAATTTTAGAATCGGAATCAATATAGATTAGTTCAGGGTTACGAAAATAAGGCCATAAAATATATAAAAGATAAAATACTTGCAACACATTCCTTTAAAATTACCTTCATTAGTGCACTAATATAGTATGGACAATAATTTAAATACCTAGTAAAAATAAGAAAAGTAAAAAATTAAACATAAAGCTAATGGGAAGTATAGGTAATTACATAAAATCAATACTTATGTATTTTTATTTTATTTTAATCCTAAATCATAAGGAATTACATAAAAACATTGAAAAATGTATATTATAACTTCAAAATTATTAAGATAATATTAATTTGAAATCATGTAATTTAAATCTTTTGGTTTAAGACTAAGATCATGCATTTTACTTATTGACAAATTCTTTAGATTTTATATTTGAACTAAATAAATTCTTGATTTAGAATTTTTTTTTTTATGTACACTTCAGTCAGGTAAGTTTGAGTGAAATTTGTCAGCGACTCAATTTCTGCTTTTTTCTTAAGTTGATGTAGCATCATAACCTGAATTAAATAATTAATATATTACAATATTGTTATATATGTTATGTATAAAATATACCAGGAATTGAATTTTAATGTTTTATCAAATGTACAAATTTTTTTAAATAGTTAATTATTATTTTAGTGATACCTGTTGTAAGAGTTTATTATTAGAATTTATGTAAGATCTTTTCAAAAGTGATTTCACTCTGGCTTGATCCAGATCAGTTAATGAAATACTTGTTAAATTTAATGATTCAATGTCTGTTGGATAGACCCCCAGCCATTTTATTGATGGAACACTTAGCATGTCATTTTGATAAAACATAGTCTATATATTACAAATTAATTAATCTCATAATACTTTGGATGTAATGACTAAAACTCAATATTCAAAATTGTATTTATTAACATTGGATATTAATCAGGTGCTTAATCATACTTATAGTCGTAACAAATTTCTTACATCTGAGCCAAATCTGTAAACGCACATTATTTCTATACCAAACGGATTGGCATCCACTAAAGCTAGTATTGGTATATTTAATTTACAAGACAGTTGTTTCACAAATAACCGAGTATTAATATCAGGAAATCCTTTACCCTGAAAAACAATTTAATACTTAACTTTATCTCTGTAATCATAGATGTACCTATACCATATCAAATTGCAATTTACAAGTTTTAAAAAAAATATATATAAAAGAACAAATATTTGATAAATACAAATAATGAAAATATTCATTGTTGCATGAAAATTATTTTAAAAGTAATTAGCTTTGCATTAAATTTTCAAATAATGAAGTACAAAATGACTATGAAATAATAGTAATAAGAAAATAATAATAAATATAAAATTTGTGCTGACTGATGAAATTTAGGCGTAATTATAATACTATAATATTAAGTGTTTTCAATTAATTGCGTTGTAGTATCGCACCAACAAAAACTTACATCCTCACTAGACTTAGAATACAAAATATCAAAAAATGAATACAACCTTAATAAAAAGAACACTGTGTACCAGTAATTAAATACTTACGTAATGTAGTATAATATGAATTATATTTTATTTACTAATATGCTATAAAGTTTTAAATTATCATTCATTGTTAAAGATTTATTTTTAAGTGTCGTAGATTGCGAAATGGCATTTGTTCTTAAATAAAAAAGAATCTTTTATGTATTATTTATAATAATTTATGGTTTATATACGCTGATATAATTATGCTGAACTAAAGTAATGTGTATGTTAAGACTTACTGTTATTATAATAAATGAGCATTCATTTTTTTTTAATAAACCTTCATTAATAATTTTTTGAAATGATGCATTTTTTTCAATTATTAGAATATACTTTGCTGTCGATTTAAAATCTTGTATCGCTAAAATATCTTGAGGTATTTGTGTACCTAAAAATTTCCATCTTAAATATTCATAATATAGGTTCCTATAGGTACTGTATTATAATATAATAATTATATACTGTTTATCACTAAGAACAATTTCAGAACTAGATATTTGGTATCTACCTAGTTATAGAAAATTACCTACAATAAATGAACCAACTTTTAAAATTTATTAAATTATTTAAACTATAGAAACTATTGACTGCAATAATTTCTGTAAAATGTTGAAAATATCTACGAATAATATAAATATCACTAATAAGTAATATGGCATAACGGTCTACAATGTTTTTAATAATTAGGTACCTACTTTCAGGTTTTGAAAATTAATCTCACAAATCAAAATAATCATAAGTCACAATAAGCTTTTAATTCTAGAAAAATTAATAAGATATATGTACTTATACATAGGTATCTATGTAAGTGAATAATTTTGCTATGTCATTGTTTTAGTGATAAATGATACAATTTTGAATCTAACCCTATAGCAAAAAGATCACAACTTAAATTATAATCTGTACTAATCTAATATTTTGGTAAAATTAATATTACATATTTTATATTGCAATTTTTTTTACCTTCAGTATTCTTAGAGCAATCAAAAATTCTTCCATTACTCATATAAATTATTAAACTTCCTGCTACTAAACCACTACTAGTTAATGTAATGCCTAGCTCCCACGATTTCGTTCCTAACATACAGCATATGTCAATAAGTGCCTTTCGTACAATATGATCATGTTTGAATAAAGCCGTATTTCCATAGTATATTTCTCTGAAATAACAATTAAATAAAAATGTGTGCACAATTATGTGGAGCATATTTAAAAATGAGCTTTTTTGTATAAAGTTACTCGAACACATAATTTAAAAAACCCGGTTGGGACGTATAAAAAAAAACAAAAATTAATTTTGGTTTTCATTTTTCTCTTACTTCTTTGATTATAGTATACTACTCGTATATAGTAAAGGGTGTAATAATTTTATCGATAGTAGAATGAAATGTCTACTACAACAATATCAGTAAAATATTAAAGATGTAAAAGTTATAAAATTAATGCATTTTCTCATTTTCTTATAAACGATTTTTTAAGAAATATTAAATATCCATCCATTTAGAATTTTGAAGTATATTTGATTAGGTATAAATATTAATTAATTTAAAACTCGATTTATTTACCTCGCTGTACAAGAATTCTTAGATATTAAATTTTTATGAATTTTCGATAAAATATAAATTATAATGGTCAATTTGGTTCGACTTCGTTTAGTAGTAAACAGTAATGTTTTGGTTATAAGTTGTTTATTATTATCGTAAACACGATTAGGCCTGAAAATTAAAAATGTTAGGTACTAGTGGGTATGTTTCAAAAAGTTCAACTTTATAGTTACATGGGTACATTTTTTTTTACGTCAACTTACCAGTTGGGAAGTTTAGTTAAATCAATCATAAGTTCATTGTTATTGTATAAACTATTAACAATACTTAAAATTGTATTTTCTATTTGTACTAATATCACTTCCGTTCTTTCCTTTCCAATAAAATCTAAAACAATAATAAGACCAATACAAATGGTTAATGCGCTTAAAACACTTACCTAATGAACACTGGATCTTAGAAATAATTAATTGTTAGTAATGATACTCATGTATATTTGATTATTCAATATATTAATTATATTTATAAATTATAACCCAATTAAATATTGTTGTCCATTGTCTCATCATTAGAAATAGCACTCCACCCATATTATAGTTATTCCGTGTTCAGCGTTTTTTGTACTTTTAAAATAATTATCACATTTTAATTCTGATATAAATAAAATATATTGTGGCGTGGTGTGGTAAAACGCTCTGTCGCAGTCATTCTTCAGTGCTGCGATTAATCACTGCCCGGCGTTGCTAGCAGTTGGATGGGTGACCACATGACTCTAGCGTCATTGTCCATGTCAACACACATATACTACCCCCGTGTTTAACACCCAACATTAACTCTAAAAAATTAATAACCCACGAACAAAAACCATATGGGGGGCTAATGGTCTCAATTGACGGGTCCTCTTTAAACAAATAGATCAATGAAATATAGTGGAAAGTCTTGTCAGAAATTATATAGATCTTTGCTAGTTTCGGCGTTGAACAATGTAATTTTAATGGTTTTTTCAGTTTGAACGCAATAATTAAGAAAAATGTCATAAAGATTTTAAGATGAAGCTTGCTTAGAAACATTTTCGACACTACTTTTTTTTGTTTTACAAAAAACTTATAGAATGGGTAGTATTAAAACACAATTTTATTATTTGTGTTCTACTTCTAATGTTTTAGAAATAATAATTATGCTGTGTAGTCGTGTATGTACCTGCAATTAGGTACAGCAGAGGCTCTTTCTGCTGAAATATTATTTAACAGTTATAGATACCTAGATACTTGTTTCTTATGTAGGTACATTTAAGATACAACATCATATGTAATAATAAAAACAATTAATTATATCACTAAAAAATGTTTGATTTATAATTGGAAAAGAGCATTTTTGAAATAGTACGTTGACGTACTCGTAGGTATATAATTGTATACCTAGTATGTATACTGGTTGTTTCAGACTTATTTGTCAAAAAGTCATGGCAAAAGTTATTGCAACTGTTAAATAGTTACTAAACACCCTGTACTATATTGTATAACGTAAGTATCTTCCTACTCACTTTTTGAACACAGCGCTGTCTTCATATCGTAATGTTTATAATACGAGTATTATTATCTTCAGAAAGTATTTCATTTGCGGACTATATTATTATGTATACACTATACCTTCATAACGAATGTACTCGAGTAGCCGGTCTGTATGATTTGTATTTAATGAAACATCATATTATTATAATACTTAAGTGTTACGGATTTAGGTGAGTATATCAGAAAAATGACGAAAAATGAAATGTTTTTCTTAGAAACGCGAGAATGTTGAAGAAATGTCTGCTAGTCATCAACCTCGGTAGGTACCTCATCACGTTATTTTCCCGAACTTGGTACATCTTTTAATGCCATGAATATTTGTAGGTTTTCGGGATTGGTTCACAACTCGCCGTGTCGTGTGAAATACTATTTTCCGATTGGCTTATCAAAACCCGGCGGTAAAGGTATGCAATTAGTGTCCACTGTCCACCAACACGTAACCATTTACCATGAGTACCGCGAAGTTGAATATGTTCAACTTTTGACCGTGCGGTCACAATATTCTTCTACACCGTTTACTAATTAAAAATATAATAAGGTATATTATCATCAAAATAATATGTACAATTTCAGTGAATGCGGTGTTACCTACCAGTGCACGGTCTTGGAATGGAAAACCTGTAGTACACGGCGTCACACGACGACACGACTGGTTGTGAACTCTATCAAAATGAATAGAAATTTTGTTACTTACTCGACACGACACGGCGATGTATCGACTACTCTTACTAACTACTTAGTGGAATTTGTGGAAAAGACAAAACAGTTGCGCAACAAAAAGTTGCCCGTGTGCGGCCGCCCTTAGTGTTCGTTCCGATGTCGCGTTGCGGACTACGGATGATCTAGAAAAACAATATATTAAGAAACGCAGTGGTGGATACGAGTGGTGGGTAATGTATTTTAATAAGAAAAAGCACAGATACATAGGTACATAGATATTGAAAAAAATGTATAAATAAAGGCATAGGTACATAATTCATTTAAATTAAATTTGATGGAAAAAAATCGGTCAGCTGGGCTTGTTTATAATTATGCCGTCTTTGTACAGTTTCGTTTGTTATTTCATTTGCCAAAGTTGCAGATGAAGAGAAAATATTACTGCTTCTCTATTGACGTTATTAAACATTTTTCGTCGTAATCATATCTTATCATCCCATAACGACTTAAACAAACGAGTTTGTTATCGTTGTCCTAGTGAGAGCGCGTTTTTCTGTCGTCGTTTTGTTATTATTTTTTTTAAAATAGGTGTCCGTCACTCGGAGGTTTATCTATTGAAAAGTAATGCAAATGTATTGACGGAATTTGGCTCTCCGGTAGGCCTTTTGGTAGAAGGTGGTATGGTGGTTATAGTATTAGTGTGTGTGTGTATGTGATGTTTGTGTTAATATTTGTTTAGAGGCCTGAAAGGTCGGACGGTCTATAGCAGGGGTCACCAATTAATATTTTTGAAGGGCCGGATAGGGAATTTTGAAAATTTTCGGGGGCCGTCAAAATAGCCAAACAAATATTTTTAACATATTATGTAATGAAGCAAAAGTTTAACTCAAATAAGAAATAATAAATTGAAAAAAATAAAACAAAATAAAATACAAATTAACAGCAATGTTATAATATAAATTGAAAGTCAGGGTAAAATTAGTGGGAAAAATGGCAAGTAAATTTGCTATCGAAGTTTATTCGTAATTTATTATCGGTTTTTACTTTTTTTTCCTTGTCTGCGGGCCGGATAAAGAGTGTTCGCGGGCCGGACGTGGCCCGCGGGCCGCCATTTGGTGACCACGGGTCTATAGTATTCGAACAATGACGAGAGGGATGTCGTACACGCGTGCCGTTGTCTTTTCTTATATCAGATCACTGTGACGAATTATCGTTTAGCCATCGCCGCACCCCGATTTCGATCTACCGTGTGACTATTAAAGAAAGGACGTACAACTATGTAATAAACAGGGTTGGGCATATCATAGTTACATGTAACTAAGTTATTTAACTCGGTTACTTTTGTAACTTGTAACTTGTAACAAGTTACACATTTTTAATTTAACTTGTAACTTGTAACTAGTTACACACTTTCCTGTAACTTTATATGAAAGTTACACGCTACAATTAAAAATTACATTGTAAATAATATGGTACATTAGTATTAATTAAGTTTTTTTTTTTTAGTTTCTATTATATTTAAGAATTTTAAATCTAATACAAACAGTCAACACTAGTCACTCTGTGTGATAATACCACAGAGGCACAGAATAATACGAGCGTATAGAGTCCGTATTATTATCTGTGTGTGTAAACACTCTAAACTCTAAAGTCTAAAGACGACGTTTTGTTGATAAGCTGATGATGATCATATGTGATATATAATTGGTATGGTAACATAATAACATATATATTTTAGATAGAACCAAACACATTAGAACGCCGTGGATGTGTATTAGCCTGTCGACGATTTATGGGAATTCATTCTTTTGACAAAATTGCTGATTTAATGGCAGATATATTTAGTGAATTTAATCTAACTTGTGATCAAGTTATATCTACATACTGATAATGGGTCAAACTTTGTTAAAGCCTTTAAGGAATTTGGCTTGAAATTAAAAATTGTTTCTGAAGAATCAGATGAAGAGGGTAAGAATGATTTTATAATGTAAATAATTTATATGTTATTTATTTATAATATAATTTTTTTCAAATTAGACGAAGAAGAAGATGATAATCAAGAGTTGACGTTTGTTCATATTGGACATGATTCAAATACTTTTTTACTCCCTTATCACTTACGTTGTGCCTCTCATACATTAAGTTTGCTTGCAACAACCGATTTTAATAATATTCTAAAAACCTCACCTGTCAATAGATATCACCACCCAGCGATTGCCAAATGTTCATCTTTATGGAATATGTCTAGAAAACCTAAGTCATCAGAAATAATCAGTAATATTTTAAATTGTTCATTATTATTCCCTATTATAACTAGATGGAATTCTTTATTTGATTCAGTATCTCAGTTATTAAAATATAGAGACAAATTAAATACATTAACCAAAGAATTAGATTTGAAGTTTCATTTTAAAGAAGTAAATATTGATTATTTGTCAGAGTATGTTCAATTAATGAAGCCTATTGCTATTGCATTAGACCATTTACAAGGAGAAACAAATGTTTATTATGGCAATTTAATACCCACTTTATTTTCATTGAGGATCCGAATACAATTACTTAAGGAACATAATTTTCGTTATGCAGCAAATCTTATTGATCCTTTACTGAAATCACTCGAAAAACGTTTTAAATTGTTTTATGACTTATCACCTGAAGTAAATGAAGCTATTTTGGCGTCATATTTTCATCCAGCATTTAAACTTCGATGGATACCCGACAATAATGATGTAGATAAGAAAAGGATTCAAAATGTGTGTATCAATACTGTTGAAAAGTTTGTAATGGAAACCAGTGTTATAGATACTTCAGCTGAAGCAGATGAAGATGATTTTTTTGTATTTTCATCTCAAGACCAAACAAAAGCTGATTCAAAAGCAAATTTGGAAGTCATACAATTTTTTAATGATAAAAATAAATCATTATCAATTTTAAATAATTATGTAGCTATAAAAAAACTATTTGTAAAATTTAATACTAATCTTTGTTCTTCTGCTCCAGTAGAAAGGTTATTTTCATTTGCTGGGTTCATTCATTGTCCCACTAGAAGGAATTTATCTGACCAGAATTTTGAAAAATTAGTTTCTCTTAAAGGAAATAAATCTTATTCATTATAATTTATAATTTATGGTAAAAAATAATACATTATTACAATTCAATTTTATCTTTTTAAATTGTACCAGCTTAGTTTATAAATACCATTGACTTTATTAAAACTTAAATTACCTACTAACTTTTTGCATGTGCATGTACCTATTTTATAAGAAAACTGACTATTGTTGTGATTTATTAATTTATTATTAAGTAGATAGTATGATTAATAAATTAAATTATTTTATTATAACTGTAATCTGTGAAAAATATTTTACACAAGTTAATATTAATCATTAACTATTGTCTATTACAGTATTGTTATAAAAATATTTAAAATGTGTTAATTATAATAAATGAATAAATACAAACATATTTTATTTATCGATGCAACTTTTAACTTTAAATGTAACTTAGTTACATAACTGTAACTTGTATCCACTTACATTGCACCAAAGTATATAGTATCTTGTAACTAGTTACACAGTTTTAGAGTAACTTGTAACTTGTAACCAGTTACAATAACAGTAACTTGCCCAACCCTGGTAATAAATATGTGTAAATTACGGATATATCTTTTGTCGGCTTGCAGTCAAGGAGTGTTATCGCAGGTCGAATTCTTCTGAGTTTTTGATATTGTCTTCTCCGGGTGTGTGTTTACGATATACGTTAGATTACTATTTATACAACACTCGTTTGTTTATACAATGTATCTCAATTCTTACCATATCTTTTATTGGACTACTTTGCAATTTATATATTATAATGAGTGGTGTTTTACCAACAGGTGCCGTGTCATGTGGGATATGTTGCTTATTAATTTGGAGCGTGTAGGGAAATGTGAAGTCTTTAGGAAAGGATATGTGAGATTTATATTCACTCTTTCCTGACAATTGA
This sequence comes from Periphyllus acericola, assembly GCA_949715065.1. Taxonomy (NCBI): domain Eukaryota; kingdom Metazoa; phylum Arthropoda; class Insecta; order Hemiptera; family Aphididae; genus Periphyllus; species Periphyllus acericola. The sequence continues at coordinate 61,965,730 of OX454264.1, forward strand.
CTTAAAAATATGGTACTTTTTAAAGATTGTTTGAAGGTCGATCAGTATACCCTCCCTGTGCTCTCGTAAATCGAAAGTTTTCACTGTAGACAGAGCGCACAGAGACTCGACTGCAATCGTGCATAGATTAAAAATATAATGTACTTAAATAATATTTTCTTAAAGATAATCTAAAAGGCCGATTTTAGTATAAACTCCCTGTGTTCTCGTAAATCGCAAGTTCTCACTATAGACATTTATACAGTTTATCTTTCACATTTAAAATAATTTTTAAGTCCTCATCAAGAGATATTGTAATTTTTTCTAGGTTAGTAATATCTTCGGTGAGAAAACAAAAATCACCTTTTAAATGAGCTAAATCATTTTGGAAATGTATGTCTTCAAACAATTATTTTGGTTTTTTAATTGATTCTGCTTCGTAGTCTATCTATGATATTACAGATTTTATTGAATCAAAATTATTTGAATAGTATTCAACTGCATTCAATCATGTACCCCATCTAGTGATAATTGGGGGTAGTTTGGAGTGGTAAAGATAAATCTGGGAATAATTTGTGTAGTAATTCGGTAATAATTCGGTAATAATTCGGCTGGGAGCTTTTAAAAATATTTTTTTAACAGTCGCTGTTAGTTTATCAAAATCAGAATATTAATTTCGTGAACATTCGCTACTTCTATGAATCCCAAGTACCAATCATATTAAATTTATTAAATTAGGGAATAACATAGTCAAGGAATCGTCGGATTTAACCATATATGGCGCAGAATCTGAAGAAAAAATAATACTTTATCGTACTTCACTCCTGATGGCCATAATAGGTGCATCGCATCATTAAATATTTTACTAATAGTTTGGAAATTACATTTTCAAGTTTTTCACATATTAATAGATTTAATTGGTCCCAAATTAGCATGTCGCCAATTTCCGAACGAATACGAGAAATTAAATTTCTATAAACTGTAGAAATATAATTTTCGAGAATTGAAGACTGGTCAGAAACACATTTACCAGGATATTTTTCTAAATAATTCTTAAATGATGGATGACTCATTACCATTAGGTATAATATAAAATAATTTTATATGACTATATTCGCAGTTCCCACCTTAGATAATCATCTACGTCCAACTGGCGTCACTCCATTGTTCCACCATCTAGTCTTATAGATCTTATACCAGCACAGAATAAAAAAAAATTAAATGTATTAAGTGTTTTACAAATAGATAGGTTTATTGGTCTACCATTGAATGTAAAATATGTACAACATAAATATATTTAAAAAAAAAATTAGCGACAATAATAAGCCAGAATATTACTAAAGAAATATAATTATAATTTATAACTGGCAATAATAAAATTTGGGAAAATACGAATGCTGTTGTCCGTCGCTTAAGATAAAATTGCGAGTCGGTCAAAAGTCTGAACCTGAATCCATTCGGATGAATGGCTTTCATATAAGATATTGGATTCGAAAGCGTACATACATAAAACTGTAAACCATTCTCAAAACTTTTTGAACCCATTGAATGGTATACACACACTCAAACTCAATGCATATAAAAAGCTTATGGGGATCACTAAAGTTACGACTTTACTAGTCATCAAAATAGGAGTAATAGTGGCGTCTTATATATTCAAGCAATGATTCGTTCGAATGTTTACTCGAAGACATTAAATTATGTTCCAATACACGACGGTTTGTAAAAAGTTACGATAAATTAAAGTTTTTTTATGCAAAGCAATAAAATGGAGGGCTATAATAATTCGGAAAGTATATACCCGGACCGTATAATTACGGAACTTATTCATGCAGACCGTACTTGTACATCGCCGAAATCAAAAAACTTATGACCATATTTTCTCAGAACATGTAGTAGTAACGAGACGTATTCATCCGGGATCGTCGCAAACACCAAATAACGAATACGTTGACTCGGAAGTCTCATTAAAATAACGCGGATGTTGGACAACAGATTACTTCGGAATTTCCGACACTAATTTTAACCAGTCATGTTCAGTAGCGGTGCGTGAACACAATTTACGGGGAGACTTAATTTTCGTGTAACTATTGGTTATTATTAAATTTTTGATAGCAAATTATTCTACTTCATTCTAAGTTTTTAATTTAAACTAGGTACTGAAAAATTGATTATTCATAAGTTATTATATACTATATTATGCAGGGCTGGATTAAGGCCCAATGCCGCCATGGAGCAAACATTTTTTGCCGCTCCCACAGCCACCCACCCCCACCCTTGAATTCAATAAAACCAAAATTGAACAAAAAATATTCATATGAATCACAAAATTTTTCATTTCTATCTAATGGAATATTTAAAAAATGTTCTATATAAATTCGAGCGTAACAGCCAAAGATGGTTTGTAATTTGTATAACATAAAATACCTAAATGATTTTACGTAACGTCAAGTTATGTACTTACTAAAATCCTACTTATCGGTTACAGTATAATATAAAGACATATTTTTTTATCATTACGTAATATTTCAAAAATTTACCTTTTTAAAAAAGCTATCTAATTTTGCTGTTTTTACAATAACTTTTACTTCTTTCAACTTTTTTTCTAATGCTATTTTTTGATATTTCGAACCACTCAGTCTTATTCTTTTCATTATTACTAATAATACTTCGTTACTATACAACTAACTGACAAATCACAATAACAAAATATTAGTTTAAAACTTTAAAGGTTTGAACTCGTCAAATGCTCATGAAAATGAAAAACTACACGTCTACACAACTAAAGAGAACTGCAGATATTGAGATTTGATATTAAATACAAATTGTAGATATTCGATCAAAAATACGATTATATAATATTTAATCAGTGCTAACCTATTTAAGTATAGCCGATAGGCTATTTCTATGAATTATTATAATCGAAATCGATAAGACGTCGTATATACGTCGAAATGCGGATTCCGTTCTAATGTATGTGTTATTATCTACCGTACGATATTCGATTCCAATTTTCAATACTTATTTTAAGAATTAGGATAGTCGACGAATGACAATAATTATTATAACGACAATTATTCACATTTGATTCCATTACAAGTAGAATTTAGAATTGAGGAATACAAATAAAATATAAAAATAATTTAGCATCATTTTCAATTTCAATTTACAAATTATTTTTAAAAATGTCCATAGTAAAAAAAATATTTTAACATATTGTAATTTATTATTTATTAGACTGGAATTGAAAAATTTGCCGCCCCTCAAAAATTGCCGCCTGGAGCAAATGCTCCATTTGCACCTAGTATAATGCGGCCCTGATATTATGATAGGTTTGTATATATACATATATTAGGTATATTAGGTATATAGAAATTCAATTCAAACTTTAGTTAAAACCAACGTGTTCATTATGTTTTGGCGCTGCTAGTCGCCGACCTTCTGAAATGGCATGTTCAATACGAATTTTTCCCGAAAGATAAAATTGTTCTCGATTTTTCAAGTGTGATTGAAATATTTTTCAAAATAGCATGTTTTTCTGCTCTTCTTATTATATTTTTCATAGTTGATATTCCATCAAAACTCCATTCTTTTTCACCTCGAAAAAATACACGAATGAAACAAAAAAGTTTGGTCGCGTTTATTACAACCACTAAGCCACGTAAATTTATCGTACCAACGACTTTGAAATTTACGGGTAAATTTTCCGTCTTTATATTCAATCGATAAATATGGAGTAGGTTTTTTGTTTGTTCATTTTCATTTTTCATCATACGTAAATGAATGAAAATCATTGTCTAATAATTCATCTAATGTACAATGTTTTGACTCCATTATTATATAATATTGGATCAAAAACGCTACAAGATCTAATCTATAAGATGACGCACTAATGCACTATACATGTGTATACGCATTACGAATGTGTCGCCTGTTGCAGAGACTATAGTCTCCCGGACTCCGTACAGTAACCATTATCGGTGGAAACTCCCCAAACTTTTATTTACCTCCTATCTATTAGAATTGAGACTGTCGTTCGACCGTTTCAGCCGTTTTGCGATGGCGCGGCGTCGGCCGTCGTTATCGCTAAATCCGAAAATAGCTCAAAACGTATTTTCATTGAATCATACGTATTCACACCACGGTGGACATAATATACACACATATATATGTATAGTAAATATAGTTGACAACAGTATATTATTTACACATAGATTACACAAATACTTGAAAATAATTTTAAAAAATAAGAACAAATATTTTTTTTCCAATGTCATAATTATTGGGGAGACGCAGTCTCAAAGTTTCCCCTGACGCACCGCCACTGGTCATGTTATATATCTACGCACAGTCGGCCTGCCGCAAGTACGCTGCATGTTATGTTTTGGCAAAAATATAGCGGTGACGAAAAATCCGTGTGACGAGGATCATTTTTTATGTTTGTTTTATTTTGAATTCATTATATGCGGTCACTGGCAATTCATTTTAACGAAAGAAGTAAGACTCTAGTGTTTTGTTTGTTATTTGTTAACAATTAATAACAGTGATAAATTACAACTAGTATAAAAAAATGTTTTAAACGTTAATAAATTTCTTATAATAATTTCCAATACAATAATGTTCATAAATGTCAACATTATTTTTTATAAAAACGTTGGTTATACAAATAAGTACAGACTGCCGGGAGACCTATCTTTGTTTTTTATCACAGTAAAAATATGACCACCATTTAATAATCAGTTTCTGTGTGAGTGGCAGAGTGTCCGGCATCAATTCATTAAAGATTCTGTGTATTCATTTCAATATTTCTACACCCTCACATCGTAACCATCGAGATCATCAACGACGAGGAATCAGAAGAGTGCTATCTCGATAAGCTCGCAAAATACCAATTCACCAATTTCAGAACTGAAAGTAACAGAATATTTATATGATTTTCTAAGTTGAGGAAAATGTAGACACAATCAGTTATGTATCCTAGCGGTTTGTAATGATATGAGACGAACTGTGCGGAAACTCAACCCAACCGATAGATAGCACTACCGATTGTAGTTTTAGAGAAGAAAATATTGACACCCATATGCGTGAGGATTCTGGCTCTACGTTAACTTATCTTTGTTCTACACGACTACAATAGCCATCTTAATAATATGTATTTATTATACTACAAGAATATAGAAATGCGGCGCAACTAGGATTTATTATTGGAATGGGTGAAATTTTGTGAAAATAGCATTTGAATCGGTGTTTGGAGAGAAGAGAATTAGTATTTGAAATTTGAATACCTCGCGGAATCTTTATGTAATGCATTCGTTCTATTTTTGTTACATCACGCACTTATTGATGTGCATATTTTAAACCCAGAGTAGTTAAGAGTCCGAACCGATTAAGTACATACTTCGATTAAAAGTTGACAACCTGTATAGTGTATACTGTATAGTATATTTTCGTTTCTATAACTATTCATAAAAACAACGAATATAATCGACAATAATAATATTATATCAAGTGATATTTATGCGAGTACGATATTTTCATAATTTTGTAGAGTATAATACAATGAAGTTTAGTCATCTTATTTTCTCTCACGAGTAATCTTCTTTATTCGAAAACTCATTATAACATAAAGTATACTTTTCACTTGTTCACTTGCAAAATATGTGTAATTATGAAAGGATAAACATTATAGTCAACGACAAGAAAAAAATAATTAATGTACACTTGGAAAAAGATAAAAGTCATGCAAGTCACAGTATTTTTCAAAGTCAATACTATTGTATTTAATACCTATATTTAAAGGTGGATATGGGCCCGAAATATAATTATATGACATTTTCATAACGGTTCTATCCAGAAATATTAACGGACTTTCAATCCAGAATGTAGACACAAATCACAATACAATAACGGGTCTCTGATTGAAAATATTCACGATCATATTAAATAATATGTTTAATGATATTCAGAATGGGACAGACAGTCAATACTTTAGTTGCCAATAATTGTACGATATGCAACTAAACAGTCATCACGAATAAAACGCAGCATGTTTTATACTAATAATAGTTGTAGGTGCTTTATTTGTAGTTGTAAAGAGGCTACTATTTTTTTTTGTAGATCGTTAATGCTACAGCTACCACATTAAAAAAAGTAGCTAGCTCTTGCTACTTTTTCGTTGCATTTTAGATTCTGAGTAAAACGAGGAATGTATTGGTTTTATTTTTGCGTCTATGTACACGATTACAACCAGAAGGATTTCTCTATTGTAAAATAACCTGGAACTTTTCTGAGAGGAAATTTTGTCCTGTAAGTACTTTAGAAAGGTCATTTTTAAAATTTCCCAACAGTTCTCCTGATAATTGAGAAAAATAGAGTTCAAATTACAAAAACTTCAACCGAGATTGAGAATCCAATCCTGCACCGTCTATTATTTTCATCATGCGCTATCCACTTGATTATTTTTCAAGGATACCAGATTTTTCATAAGATTCTCTTTATTTGGTTGTTATTCTATTAATATTAATCGTATCCCTGTATCTCACCTAAACGGGGAGTCTCAACTGACCTAGGAGTTTCGTCTGGTTTTTTTTAAACTTTAATTTCTTTTTATTTATATGATGGTTGTCTACTATTCGGTATTTACTGACTTAATCTGTCTGTCGAGTACTGTGTATTATAATAAGTTGGCGATGGGATGCAAGTGTCTATTTTTTAATGAAATAAAATCATCCGTTCTACAAAAATAATATCATTCAAATGTGTATACGTATCACGCTCGGATTCAGCCAGTCTAACCTGCATACTGCTATCCATTACGATTCAGCATACGCAATATATATAACAATAATAAAACTTTGGTTTTTTTTTTTCAAAATTCGTATGATGGAAAATAAAGATACAAATTTAGAGGGAAAGGGTGATAACGTTCATTTGCATACGATCCTCGTTACACGGTGGACGAACAATTCTGATAAAAAAGGGTTTTCTAACTGCTTATAATTTTTTGATACATGACCTCTTTTAGCTTTTTTTTTTTATCATTTTTCATGGCACATTTTTGTTCGCGCAGATTTTTAATATTCTATTCGTTTTATATACTTTTATATTTTTTATTTTATCACGTATTTTGACATATTAATTCTTCCCAAGAGCATACTCTAAATAGATTAGTATAAAAAACTAATAATAATAATAATAATAATAATAACAAAAATATGTATTCAATTTAATTTTAATAGTATTACATTTATTTATTTTTCTCATATTATGATACAAACACTAACGGTCAGGGGACTATGATTTTCGAAATTTAAGAAAATTTCCAATAACGTTTGTAAAGTATATGGCTTACTCTTTTTGAAAGTTGTCCACAAATTAATATACTAAAGGATATTGAACCTTATATATAATGACTCTTTTCTAGAATGCTTAGCATGTATAGAGTACTTATTAACACATTTTGATACAACTTATAAATTACAATGTTTACTATGTTGTAAGTTTGTGATTAAATCTTGCACACGAATATATTATGTTATTTAAATTTAAATTTTAAACTAGAAAAATAAAAATGAATATATTTTCAGTTAGAAGAACATTCTTAAAATAAATTTTACTCATAAGTTAGAAAAATATATTTTATACCGTTTGTCTTATATTATGCAATTATATAAACATCACATTCTCAGTACTATTATTTGCATAGTTTTAATAAACATATAAATTAAATTCACTAATTTCATATTAAGTACCTAACTCAACCTTTGCGATAAATTACAAAACAACATTTTCACTCTATCAGTATTTTTATGGCTAAAACGGCATATGCTAAGGATACCGATCATGAATAAGACAACAATTTTAATTAACTAAATTCGTTTCACTAGGTAATATTGATGTATTGTTGTATTAAATCGTAAGTACATATACATTTTGTATGTTGTAACTGTACCAATATAATTTATTTTTAATTTTGGGTAATAAATAAAATAAAAAAACAAAATTTGCAAGAGAGTTATTTAATAAAGTTATTATATTTTTTTCATTTAAAATAGTTTTGATAAACTTTTTCAAATTCGAAATTGAAAAGTGAATGCAGTAACTCAGATCTGGATCATTTTTTACAGTATAGACTGTTTAGGCTACATATTCCTATCACCACAAAGTGGAGTATATACGGCTCCAATACGATACATTGTTGTTTTATTTTTGTAGTACTATGAGAAAGGAAAAAAAATGTCCATTTTTAGCGGTATTGGAAAGTGACAAAATTATATTTCAACAGAACTCAAAACGATTGATGTTTGTTCAGAACTCTTTTGAATGCTATTGCCAAATAGATATCCAGGTGGAGCAGAGAGAAAACTTTTTATGAAAAGAAAAATCGTCCTTATACTCATTCTAAAACTTTTTAACCAAGTTTATTTGTTTTCTTCTTCGCTGAGCTGTAAAAATAAAATATTAAAGGTGAAATAAGTGAGAAATACCAACTATTGTAAAAGGAAGGCAGTATTTAAAAAAAAGCTATTAAATAAAAAGTTGTCTAGAGCAAGCTAGTAGATTTTCCGAACGAGTAAACCTCCCCGTTTTAAATATCCAATATTTCAACTTTTTAGAATTTATTGGCAAACACCTCATTAACAGTTTACGACCGAAATTTATTATCATAATAATATAATATTAATTGTGTATGATATATACAATATATATAGATATAGGATTTTTGCATCAATATAAAGTCCTAAGTTATGTTAAACCGGCTGTACTTATTTCCTTAATGTAATTCACAAAATTTGAATTCAACTGGATGGATTTAGGAATTTTGATTTAATAATGGTTCTGACACTACAAAAAAACGATCCTTTTATAAATGTTTGGTAGAAGTTTTCGGAATTATTTAAAATGTATGTGAATACAATTTGAACATAAGTTAATGCACTTTTTTGGTTATTAGAAATCACGTTTTTAATAAAATGTTGCAAATGATTATACATTATCTTGTGATAATATAGGTATTATTATTGTGTAAGTATAAATGAATCAATTTTATTATTTTACTAAATTAATGTTTAAATTAAACTAATTTTGATTGTTTTAAGTGCATTTGATGCCTTGGGGTATACCTTAACTTAAATATGACAAAGTATGTAATATAAAAAACATAAAAATATCAGTTTCAAAGCTGTAATAGTTTTATAAAGCTTCAGGCATACAACTAATATTAATGCACAATCAAAGACCTGCATTAAAGAACAAGGGTTCTACAAGTTTCAGTTTTTCCAACAATTTATTACACACAAAACTTTTTTTTTTTGAAAAAGCTTTTAAAATTAATTAAAAGGTAATGATTCTATGATTAAAATATATTCAAATTGTATTTTCTGGTATTTTTAAGGTATCATGAAATATGTTTACATAACTTTTACCCATAATTTTCGCAAACAAATTAGGTTCGATTGAATTTTTAATATATAGAAATCATGTTAATCATGAATATGTTAATGTTATTTGAAATATTACTCGTACTTGAATATGAACTAATTATTATTTTTCATACTGGTATTAAGTTTAAAATGAAGTTCATTATTATATTATTCATTATTATTTATTGTTATTTTGAACATAAAGTTTAAAACAAACTTATATTAATTATTATTTAATTTTTCTTTATGCAAGCTTATATTATAATTTAAAATACGCATCACACAATACATTTTGCTTGATTTATTATTTTTACAATTTTATAATACACGCGAGGACGGAAATAACAGATAAACATACCCCATAAAAGTACCAGTACACTAGTTGTATAGTTGTATAGTTGTAGTTGTATTTTTACAATTTGCTTTAAAAATAATGGGAATTTTCCAATTATTATTATGATATTATGTCCTGAGTTTTATTTACGAACGATTTCCAATCGAACGCATTTGATTCATGGACATTTCGTTGTATAGGATATTTATATCTCTCGAAAAGCACATAATATTACAAAACATACCTTATATTTTCCTTTAGACGAATACATTTTGGCATTAATCATACATACTTCGAAATTTTGAAAGAAGGATGTAATAACAACGATTAATTTTTTTTATTAAATGTTAAATCGTTGAAAATAAATGATTATTTCGTTCTGTACTTCGAAATATTCAAAATTTTCTATTTTTGACTCATAGAACCACCATTATCGAATAGCGTTTTCCTACTACTTAAAATATGTATTTCAGTTTTAAAATAATCTAGCTTATTGTCCATATAGTAAAAATTTATTAGAAAGTATTGTATTATCGAAAACGATCAAACTTCTTAACCTATTTAACTATACGTGAATAAGTTAAATCTGTTTTCACAGACAAAAAAAATAATATATTTATTTTATATTTCATGTACATCTAGTCATTGAATATTGTTTACAGAGAGTATTATTCTGAGGATTCGAATATTCTCTCCCTTGTATATTGTATTCATTTCCGCAGACTTTTATTTCAAAGAGATTGGAACAAAAATGCTCAAAAAAGTTTCTTTATTTTTAACGTTCCAAAGATTAAGATAAGCAAGTCTATTGTTGTCGCAGATTGAAATCGCTACGGAAATAATTATATATATATATATATATATATATTATATAATATATGTAGGACTGCGCGTTTCCTGTCCAAGTCTAGAATTCTCATTATTATCATCCACGGTACATATATACTTATATTTATGTACACAATGAATGTGTACATAAATATAAAATATATACTTTTATACGGAAAAAGTATGTACTCAAAGTCTTACTAAGTAATATTACGAGGTATTAAGAGCCAATACTTCCGAAGAGTTATTGAAACCCGGCAATTTTTCTGACCTTAAGTAAACAGATAGTAGATATTTACTCTTCCGGTTTGTTTAATGAAGTCAAGGGAAAAGTGATTGGACATTAGGATATTTTAAAATTATTGTGATTGAAATATTTACAATATTTTGATGAGGAAAATGCACCGCATTATGCGTTATTGGATTGCATATCGCATTTATAGTGGCTAGATATAGTCAGAACATTTTAGTTGTGCGTCTAATAGCAATGCGCTCGTATTCTTGTGTAAATTTTTATGTAAAGATAAACAAGTATAACAAATTTGCAGTGATGCCCAAAAAGTCCTGAAATGCATCCTTTGTACATTTTGCTGATCATGATGGTCAGATATTCATTGTGTCCCATAAAATATATCTCCATTACATTTTTGCAGTAAATATTATGATCGTTCACTTTGCCTCTATCATGGTTTAAAATTAAAATTTATTTTTGTATCAATATAACATAAAATATAATTTTATATTTTTTATCAAACTATTAATACTTCTTGGAAATTGAGTTTATAAATTTATATTATTATAGATTTTCGAAAAGACATTAATTTCGAGTCATGCACACGGCACACACGTAATCCCGATTTCGTTTCCACTTGATGATCATATAACGATTTACTTGAAGTATTTTCAATAAGTAGTTATATTATATTGTCATTGAATTATTGTTTTTAATTTTTATTTGATGTACATATTTATAGACATAGAACGATTATCAAAAATTGAATTACAATTAAAAAGCCATAAAACATTTATTTTATGGATAGTCATAAAAAATAACAGCATTTAATTGGATTTAGAAAAATGCCATTTGTTTTATCATTCAGTATAATAGTACAATTACTGTATAGTAACATTATGTCTCAGTTTCAGTAAAATCAAAAAGTTCAACCGCTCTAACTTTAGTATTTCTCACTCGTTATAAATATTTTATTAATCAATTTTAAATAATTCTAAAATCGGTTCAAATAGTTCTTTTGGAAATGTAATTTTAATTTTCGAATGACTGCAGTCTTTTGGGGAAATTGTATCACCAGATAAGAATTTTTTTTTCATGTTTAAAAACTACCGAAAAAACATTAATTTCCCGTGGAAATATTAGGGTGATAAGGACTTATGTACGCGTACAATTTGTGAATTTTAATACTTAATTACCATCGGATGCAACTGAACGGCCGCGGATGGTTTTGTATAATATGTTTTAACTGTAAAGTCGGCGTTGAATACTACGAGCAACGGAAATAGTTGGTTAGGTATATATACACATATATATGTATAAGCGGACATCGAAGTAAATATATATTATGGGAAAACTGAAGAAAAAAGGTGTGCAACTTCAAGATAACGTCCCGACGGAGATGTATATATTCTTAATACTTTGTCGTTGCGTAGGTACGTTTCCATTAAAAGATTGGTAAAATTTCGGATATTAATCAAAAAAGTTAAACCGTCACCAGCACAATACGGCAATGATGCCGAGCCAATTTAAAAAAAAAACTAGTATTCAAAGATGATTTTTATACTTGAGGAACCTGGTGAAAACCTACAAAGCAGATGAATACATTGAATTTGTTGCGTTTTTCTCGCGCTCGTTAGTCCTAGCTACCAGTCCTATGAAAAATCTTTTACTTCTGTTGCGGTTAAGTAAGAAGCAATAATCAATACAGCGGCATTATTATTGTACATGTTTCAAATTTAATATTATTAATTGCTCGGGTTGCGCTCAAACGCATCATCGGAATTGATTTATCATAATTTTATGATATAATGTTAATATGTGACATATTCTAAATAATTTGCAAAAAAAAAAAAATGTAACACAGATATACGTTACAAATCTTTCTGATGCCATCTCATGGAAATTTATTTTAAAATCTATTGTTGGTGTCTTCGTCGTTGTTTAATAAAAATATCACATATTAAAATGATAAAAATCAAATAAATATGTATATACACATATATTATGTATATATAATATAATATATATAAAAAAAAATAGTAACGAATTCAATAGATTTTCTCCTAAACTCAGATAAATGGCAAACATTTTTGATTTTCAGAAGCGATTGTTTGATCTGAGTTTTGTCTGAATTTGTCTGAACTGAGTTTAAATTGTAATAAATAATATTTATTTTTATAAAACTGTATTTCATGGATATTGATGTATACACACTACACAGTGTACATAAGAATATAGATTAAAAATGGGTTCAATTAGTTTTCATGAATAAATGGATGTATATATACAAATTATAGTTATATCCAAGTATCTATAGACCATACAATTATAATATTATCGTTGAGATAGATAAGAATACTATTATAATATTATATAGGATAAGTCTTTTCTATCTCGATGAATATAATATACACTTTGGAGCAATTATATATCGTACAGAGGCAAATTATTATAAGTTATAGCAGTAATGAAAAGCGTTGTTAAAATTTTAGAAATAAATAAATGAAGTGCTGTGTAAATAATGGTATTTCATTTATCTTGCATTTGTTGATTCTTCATAGTATTATACAGTTATATTTTTAAATCATAATGAGATACCGGTTTTAATTGTTTGTACAATAAAAACATGACATGAGAGTATGTGACACACATATCGCGCCCACTAGTAAACTTTAACATTTTGATATTGAAGTAAAACCATTTACAATTTATTAATTTCTAAAAACTCTTTCATTTTTTAATTGAATTGTGTACATGATAATTGAAGAATTACGAGTGCACGATTTAATAAAAACCCAAGTCATAAAGTTTTGTGTTCTATAATATTGATAATAAACACCCTACAACTGTTTTTGGAAATGTTTGGATTTATCAGAAGGTACTCGTTTACTTTTTTAACTATTTTTTGCGTATCTTTTACGTTGTTCATTGTAAACAAATTATATTAAGACTTTTGCATATGCATTAACAAGCGGTAGGTAAACCTAGACATTTAAGAGTTTGATAAAGTGTGTTTTATTTGTATCCAATTTCTTACTCGGTATGTTCAAGATGACTTTAAAGATATTGTTTTACAGCGGAGTTCAATTTTCATTAAACAAAAAAAATTAAACGACTTTCAATCCTCTACGTTACAATAATAGGGTTAATGTTTCGTTTATAAAAAATTTTCTTAATTTATTGAATTAATAAACATACGTTAATTTGTAACGCGTGGTTTTATGAATTATTATGATATTATTTAGTATTTATGCGGTAAACAATGGATTTATTGTCAATAAATCTTTAACTTTATTACCATTAAAATGATGTAGGATATTATTGTTATAGCTGTACAATATCTGAGAAATTGAACAAAACGAATACTTAATACCAATAACATACAGTCGTGTGTCAGTAAATAATAACAACAGTAAACAATACAGCGTAACATTTGAGCACATAAAACATTAGTTTACATCAGATTTGTTTTTAACTTAATATTTTGAATAAAAATCGTTACTGATATCGATATAAATAATTTGTCCACCAGTAAGAGTATTTTAAGTCAGGTATTTATTTATTTGTAAAAAGTAAATCATAAGCTTTAACTAATATCTCATGCAAACGCTTATTATTAACGAACCTTTATTATTTATTGTGTATATTTTGAATAAAAATATTTGAATATATTTTGGATGAATTGTAGTCTTATAAATTTGATTTCGTATTCCATTGATTTATCGAACAATTTATTTGTGATTTTTTTTGTGATTCACTAAAATTGAATCATTATTAGGAAATAAAAACTTAGGATCGACATTAGTCATAACATACCAATTTACAATAACATTTATGTATTTTTATATTATTTCAAGTCCTTATAAAACCGACAGTTTATGACTTTCCTTATTTTTTAAAATTTTTTTTTATGTAAAATGGATTAATTTGAATTACAATTTAAATTTAAAGAAACCATGGAGTTTCAATTTCATAAAGAAAATAGCCGAGGAAATGTCAGCTTTAACTTTAATTACCAAATACCAAATTCATTAAATAACACGTTTCTAAGTGCCGGATGATTTATGTTGTATGATATGAATGTACGAAATAATAGTAGAAATGTAATTAATTTAATGTCAATAAAACAATGCGACGGTGTTACTTTTGGAGAATAAAGTAAAAATACAAGTATATTTTCATTGAATTAACGGTACTAAATAAGTAAGACACGACTATGACGACAAATCTAGAAAGTTAATACAACAAAATGATACAGCCTAAAGATTCTTTGGAAAATTCTATATATATTTGTATAGGAAATTATACGTTTTAAGGATTATAAAATATGAAGTTATCGTGAATTATCATCAATAAGGCTTCATAAATATTAAGTCAGTCTTCATTTTCCTAATAAAGTCACTAAGAATTTTGAATGTTACGTAAAATTAGTACATATTAGTGACTAGTGAACAAAAGGAAAACTTTTAGAATATCTATCGATCGGATTTCCGAGAATCTCTTCAAATAAAAGCTATAGTTATATCTACTTAGAAAAATAAAATTTGTAATAAACAAAATTTTATTTAAGATTATTGTGATTTAGTAAAACTCTAGTGTTGGGTATAATTAACAAGTATTCTTCTTTTATGTAGACCTATTAATAAAATGTGTGATTGGTATTAATCAGTTAATTTTTATTTTTATTATATTATATTAACTGTGTAATATTAAAATTACAGCAAGTAATTTATATAAATTCAATGCATTTTATTATTAAAATTTTTAAATTGGTATTTACTTTTCTTATCAGATCAAACCTTTACTTAATATAATCTCTTGTTTGTATTAGAAAAAATAAAATAAACTAAAATTAAAATAATTTAATATTGAATATTTCACCGGGCTTTAAAGTATTACTTAACAATATTTTTCGTATATTTCTTCAAATACTGTATTACAGCAACAAAGTATTTCTGACGAACTCCGTGTAAAAAGCCACCTAGTATAAAAGAAATCCGCTCTTAGAGTTTTGATAACTTTTATTATCAAAGTCTTTGAGTTATAGATAGAAATGTTTTGCTGATTATTGAACGACTTTAAAACACTAGGTTAGTATTAGGTACACTATTTCCAATCAACCCATGTAGGTACTCAATACAAAACGGAAGTGTTATATTTTTAAATTTGAACGTAAGTCGCTAGTCTTAGTTCAATTATTAGCAGAATATTATTATCTACTAAATTATATTTCAACTTAAAGATTTTTTTTTTTAATACTTGGCATTTTATAACGAGAAGTTTGCGGAGTGTTTTGGTTGAGATTTTGACTAGGTAATGGGAAAAAGGAACATAATAGAAGATAACCAAATTATAAAATTATGTATGAATTTCGATTAGACATATTTTTAAAATCTACATGTTTATAATCTAGAAGTAAGTCAACAGTGCGTATCGTTGCTTTCTATGTACTTGTTTCTCGGTTGTTTATTGAAATAAATGCACAATAAACGATGAGCAATATTACAAATTCCATGTAAATGCCAGTTGAAACTTTAAAAGTTGTTTGTGGTTGGATTAGTGGTAGATTTGTTAATCTTCTCAGGTTTTTAAACGTAATAATAATGTAGTATTGTAGTGTATGATAGAATGTAGGGTTTTTTAAATGTTGTTACAAATACAGTGTTTACTTATATTAGTAGTTAATAGTAATATTGTATATACATATTTCGTATACAGCCGGTAAAATGTCGTTTATCGAATATTAATAAAAACAAAAACTAAAACATGTTCACGGGTCTTCCGGTGTTTTTATTTATTTATAGTGGTAGAGAGTTAAAGGTTTTAATGATAATCCATGTATAATTTATGTATTGCTGTCATTTAATCGCGGGGGTTGTGCGTATACAAATTGAATTCGAGACGATGCAACAGAAGTCTATTTAATTGGGCAGGCAATATTTTTTCCCGGTCACTTTTCGATTTAATTAAAACAAAGTAAATGTCTGAGGGAAGGGATATTTCAGAGAGGTTGCGATGCAGAAGTGCGAGCAAGGGGCATGACAAAAACACGCAATTCCCCAGACCTTAAATTACGAAGACTGCCTTAAACCAGTACTACAGGAACTTAGAGAGACGTTTACACCATAAATCTATCTCACTAGCTAAATTGTTTGTCCACTTTAAGAATCTCCTTCTCCGACGTACAATTCATCGCCATATATAAGAACACCGGTGTTATCTGGCTATACATCAATTTTCCAGCCATTTTTCTTCAAAATAAATACTGTCAGGGTTCCGCGTTGAAATTTTTTGTTTACGAGGTATTTTTTAATATTTCTTCTCGGCGACGGCCGTTCCATTTTATTAAAAAAATAGCAAACAGTATACGTTCAATTAATATAATTAACCACCGCTATTTCACAGCAGGTAACTGCGGATGAAAAAATTTACTATTTTTCCAATATTTCCAAGCAACCGTCTTAATTTTAATGGAATTAGCTGGTGATTACCTGGGTAAGGAAATTTAATTTTAATGTTTGCATTCTGCTTTGTATATTTTATAAACAAATATGCGTCTTATTGGTAACGTAGTAAATGCTCGCTCCTGTGATTATTAATTCACAACAGCGACGGTGTAAAATACTAGTATTATAACCATCCACAAAAGTCGATAAAATACCAAATAATATTTTTATTACATAGCTGCTTAATACATCATCTCCAATAATAATGCACTGCTATATGTGTTTATAATAGGTTTTTAAATGAAAAAATAAAATGTTATTAAGACTATAATTAAGCATTTTTGCATATTTTTAGAATTATTATTTTATGCATTTATTTTTTAAGGTATTTTAAAGCATAAAGTCTCTAGCCTCAATAATAAATAATAGTCATGTTTTCGTAACACATAAATCGCTTATTGGCCGTTTGGCGTGGTTCTTATATTTGCAACGGCTGTCGTTTCGCTTTTGTTTCCTCCGTAATGACAAATTTGGTATACTGTAGGTACACAATAGATATCGTGTTATTGAGAATGCTCTTAATTATTAATCATGCTAAAAACATGATTTTAATTCTACCGCGGTATATGTAAATTTAATTAAAATAAATACAGCAAAACGCGCTCAATACAAATATTAAAATATCATAGAAAGTCAAATTAACACCCATCCAAAGTATACGTTTCTGACGTATTATGTAATAATTATCAGGCAAACCTAGTCCACTAAGTGATTACAATATATAATATTTAATAAATAATATATACGATGAGCCAAGTATGGGTTCAACCTTAAAGCGTTGAGAATTTAGGATATTGTAATATTGTAAAAATATATGTGTTATGTATGTATGGGTGTTCCTCCTGGATTTACACAGAGCGATATCTCCCGTGCTAATAGAGATAATCATAAATCTGTTTTTTTTTATGAGCATTCCTGGCCAAGGCTATTTTCTTGACAATAGCTTGGTAAATAGAAGTATATTATTAAAAAATTTAAAAAAATTATCACTTTACTTTTTAATGTTCATGAAATTCGAAAATATATTTTATGGGGCTTATTTTTCCAAAAAACTTCCAGTTCGTTGGAATTTTTTTATATTATCACTCCTATGCCCTAACTATTGAAACAATAATCGTGGTATCGTTTAATTAAGTCTCTAATTTTCAAGCGTGGAATATCAATGTATTGGCAGTTATTTACTACACATTTATGTGAAAGTATTTACATTTTAAAACATAAATAATTTAACTCTACCCCATAAGTGTAAGGGATCCTACCCGGAATACGATCTGGAGAAAACTCCTCAAGTGGATAGACGTTTTCAGCCAAACAAAGTGTAAAACATGTGCCCTTTTAGTCCAGTATATTATAGAAACTTAATTAAATGGCAAATTAACATTGTAACATAATATGCGAGTTCTGTTTTTACAATCATCTCCAACAAAGGAAACAGTTTCAGGCTTATAATCTTACTAAATATTCGCTAAAAATAATTAGAGATTGGAATTCTATTATCTTTTTTTTCTTAGACAATTTATGGAGTTCAAAATACAATAAAGACGATAATTTTCCTGTACAATAAAATCGCAGTTAAATGAACCCACTCGACGCACATAGTTATAATCGTTGAACGTTGAAATCGATCTACGGATGGAAATATTTCCTTATTTTTCAATTATTCTTGTTTTTCATCTTGTTATTGTATTAAAATATATTTTAAGCATGTCCGTTTTAGAATACGATTATAACGCACCCTTCGAATTTATATTCAATTCGTAATTTAATACATCAACACTGTTATAGACATGTTATAAGAACGAGTATGGTTTTTTGCATTTTACGTGTTTATCGTAAAGTAGATATGTTGCTTTGATTTTAAGAGCAACTACCGTAAAAATGTGCACAAAATAAAACTTTACACGTTTATTGAAAATAGTTGACAAATAAACGCATAGTAAGGGGACCTGACTACCATAGCATAGAGTATGATGTAAAATGCATGTATCTCGACATTGTTATACCACATGTTAGAAACTAAGTCCGAAAATTGTATTCATAATACTACTCTCCGGTTGTACTCTGTATATGTGTATATATAATAGGTGCCATAATATACTTTGTCTGGCAAATCGAAGGAATATCTAAATTTTCACAAATAAAATTAAAAATGTATCAAATGTTATAAAAAAATATCTGTATAATATATCCGTTAAGTAAGAGCGAATAACCGTAATAATAAATAGTATAGTGAAAGATGTATAGTTTTGATAAATTTAATGACAATCAGACAATTATTATTTCATTCTAGGGCATATGCGACCTTCTGCAGGATGCCCATTACCATTAAAAAATCCGATGTTTATCAATACAATCAAACTCAGGAGATAAAATAGTTAAGCAAACATTATTAAATTTAGGATTTTCATGACACTTGCATTTTTTGATTTTAGCCTTTTCCATTGCTACAATCCATCGCTAAAAGTTCGTTTAATAAAATGCAACTACCGATAAAAAATGTTATTTTACATTTTTCATAATATTTATTTCTTTGTTTTTGCGTAATTTTCATGTTTTTACGTCTTTCTTTATGTTTTATTTTTATTTTTATTTTTTACGTTTACAGATTTTTATAGTATTATGTTTATCGGCCAAGTTTACCTTATTATATTTTACTATATTATATTTTTACAAAACTATAAATTATTTTTAATTTATAAAATCCAATAGTAATTTGTTGAAATGTTAAGCTAAAATCATAGTTTTTTTGAACTACTGTAGTCACTTTTGCTGTCATCAACAAATATCATAATATATTTACTAATGGCATATTTTATAGAAACATACAATGAGAAATGCGGGGTAACTGCGACAACATATTCAGTGAAAATGAATAATAATGTTAGTATAAAACATGATATAATATTTTATACTAAATATAAGTGTATTATTAAAGAAGTGAAAAATAAACATTTTACTTTTTAATTTTCGTGAAATTTGAAGATCGTCATTTTATAGAGCTTTTTTTTCTAAAAATGTCGATGGTTCAGTTTTCGTTGGAATTTATGATCTTAATAAGTTTTTTAGTTTTCAAAGGAATAATGCAAATTATTATCACCTTATCATTTTGCAGATAAGAATACGCTGATAATAGTATTATTATTTAAAATTTGGTAAATAGTACACTATATTTTCTTGTAATCTATAAGAATTATTAAAAATCAGGAAGTTAAAAAAATATTGAAAATTGAACCGTCGAAATGTCCTGAAAAATAGCCTAATAAAATAATTATCTTTTCTCTTTATAAAATTTATAAAGAGAAAAGTTATTTTTTTTTACTTCTTAAATAATACCCTCGTATTTATTGAACTATTGTCAACAAAAATAGGTACCTTTGACCAGGGATGCTAAAAAAAAAAACTGAAATTGATCATCTCTATAAACACGGGAGATATCGGTCTCTGTAAATTATGGTGAGACACCCTGTATGTAGGTAGTATATACGTTACCAATTATACGTCACAATAAAATAGAAATAATAATACTGTTATTACGTTTTCAAGCTGGTGCATATAGCTCGTATAAGGACCGTGTTTTCTTTGGCCCGAACGACGTCTGAACCGTAATGAACAACAATCAATTACGGCCATTCCTGACGATGTTACGAGTATAAAGATAGTCATTGAACCGTACATACTGCGGTCGAAAACTCGAAACGTCATTCTAAACCAATCCCACGCTGTAAACAAACTAAAAAACGTTTGATGCTATAACGTTAGCCAATGCAACGCAAAGCGAATCGCGGCTGACGCGTATGGAATTAAGTGCATATAACAGCTCTATACATTTCCCGAGTAATTGAAGACATCCACCCGATGTTGTAAAATCACACGCCCCTTTACGAAGTTATCGATCAATCCCACATAAAATATTATTTATTATAAAATAAGAAATTCTGAACAGTCACGGGTATGAGCAGGATAACCAGTATAGTTGAACCGAAAGTTTTCAAATTAATTCTTCAATCGAGTAGATAACTTTCACATTAAAATTTTTATTTATTTGTCATATAAGATTATATTTTGACATCAACGTATTTTTGATATTTTTTAGGGCAATTTAATCTTCATCCTATTTATGCACTTTACATTTAATCAAAACAACCGTAATTTCAACATTTTTTTAAAGTTCAGCAAATTTTAATTTTACACAACTTGAATTAATTTTAATTATTATATTTTTAAATATTCTGAGAAATATAATTCGTTCTCCTCTCTTTCATGCCCCCCCCTCCTACCTTGGGAGGGTACTCAAAGTTCATCTCTTTTGGTCCATCACTGTCAGTCACTCGCTCTTCTATTAATATAATAGAAGTTTTAGTTCTCATCGTGTTACTGAAGGAAAATAAACGAGGGACTTACTCCCTTACCCGCGGAAAAGTATTAAGTACCTGATCACGGTGAGCGAATAGAACGAGTAAGACGAACTGCATACAAAAGTGTATGCGGGCATACAGCCACGGACTAATGCTGGTTTTCGTCGAATTTTTCCAAGATAGAGTATACCTGCAGCATTGAAAAATCAGCGATTATTTTGAACGCGATAAAAAATCTCTGGAACAAAAGTAGCTGCGCACTATATTTCAATTTTATTTCTACTAGTTTAACAACATAATCAAATAGATTAAATTGAATTATATACTCCTAAGAAGCAGCCTTTTGTGCGAACGCGACAAAACAAATCGAATTACTTCGAAATCTGTAAACTCTTCTTTTTTGTCGATACGTTAGCCGCAGTACCAATAATACACCGAGCCATTCTTCTTGCTATATAGGTCGATCGCCAATACGTTCTTAGAATAGATAGAATGTACGGCACAGGTGTTGCTTAAGTAACTGGTAATGTGGTGGCCAACCGTTGTAAAAGTACTTTAACATTTGGTAAAACTTTTGTATGGCGAGGGAGTATATTAATATCAATAACACGATAACAGAGTTGGGTTTATTGTTTTATTATTTTCAATAGCGGCTTAGTTTTAAAAGTGAAAAAACTTCATTATAAATAATATTATTTAAATGCTCTTTCTCGACCAAAAGTGACGATTGGATTCGGGTTACGTTCACTATAAATAGAGTTCTATCGAATCTGTTTTGTTGATTACATTTGTTCAAAATTTAAAACTGTAATCTAATTTTTCAGTAAAACCAAGTTACCGTAGAAAAATTTAACACAATGGTATTTTTTTTCCTATAATTTGCTGCAATGTTAAAAGCGATTTATTTTAATGTTTATAATGGTTGGTATGTCTTTAACAACAAAGTTGGAAATATTTAACTATTTCAAAAGTGTATTTTTATTTATCATTAAAAAAAAAACTAAAAGGTTATTCTATTACGCACCGTGTACATAAAGTTTAACGCGTTTAATTTATATGTCATTGTCCAAGTGTAATTGTTTCGAAACAAAAACAGGTCTGGAAAAAAATTACATTGCACGAATGGGAGTTACATGTAAACGTCACTCGGATGATTCTGTAGCATCCCCAGGTTAGGTTTTTCACTCAAAGTTTGCTGCGTAGTATGCAGTATACATGACGGCCCGCTTAACTCGGGAAGTTCGGGGAATTCGCGTTAAGACAAATGTCAGTATATCGTGTTTGCCCCGTCATTTTGACGTCGTCCGTGGAAAGATTGCCAGTAATTCTGATGTCATTGCATAGCAGTGTTGTAAGCACGCGGCACCGATTTTATCATTCGGAACCCGGTTACTGGTTACGTTCGGTATATTATATATATAGGTTTCTCGACGTGAGATTTCTGGCATCGTTTACGGTGCGTGTGCGTGTGCGTGTGTAAATCAGAGTTCGTAGAAGGGAACGGATATGGACGTTAAACGATACCCGTTTTAGTTGGCAGGAGTTACCGTGGTCGTTGTATAGTTGTGCGCACGGTAATTGCAGTAGTCCGCAGCGCGGCTGCCTGTTGAAGTGACTAATAGATCCCTCGACACTTGTGGCTTCGATCTCGACAGCGGTGGTGGCGTTTGGAGGAGGATCGCCACCGCTAAGGAATACCCGGAAAGTGGATGCTTGCTTATATATTTCCGGGAGGCATTGCAGTCGTAGGTGGTAGCGCGTTTGGCCGGGCGTTCTCTGAAGCCGTGTGGCGGCCGCGTCTCGGAGGAATTAGGATGTACAACATACGCTGTTAGTTACGCGTACATGTTATATAGCTTATAAATGTTATTCCCAAAGACCGAATCCGATCGATGGACGTAGGAGCGGTCCGCGAGAGTAAAATTCCAACCAAAATACCCCACACCAAACTCCGCGTAAACAGCGTTATGTATAGATATATATATAAAAAAAACAGTTCTAAAAGTTGTAATATAATTTGCTATAAGTGTCTTTGAATTATATATAAAAAATTTCTGCTAATAACTGAACCCAGACTTGGTGATCCTATAACACTAATTTACACTATTTATATGCTATAGTAGACCTATATCTACCTGTTTAGTACAGGACGGAAATATTATATTATTTTTAAATTTTAACGTAAGTCGCAAGGCTAAGAAGAACATTTTACTTTAAAATTCAAAGAATTGGTAATTCAATTTTATCGCAAATTTTATAGCTTTTTTCTTATACTTAAAATTGTTTACATGCAGTTTGGTGGAGTGTTTCAGTTAGGATATTACTAAATTTTTAATGAACCATTCTATGTCTTTTTAGTTATATTTTAAAGCCCTTCAACATTTTTTAGATTAAATTATTTGAGTTATTTTATAATACAAGTTAATTTTTTTGTATATTAGATTTATAAATTTTAATTAAATATTTCCCATTATTATTAAAATAAATATCTTTATTCTCTTTCTTAACAGATATTTGAATTGCATTCTTAATTATTCAACAACAAGCCCGGTAGGCTTTCTCATTCAAATTTTTCTGTAAATCCTGATGCTCTATGCAATTAAGCCTTGGTAAGTTGTCGCGCGTTGTGTTTCTAACGTCTTTATTTTAAATATTCTCTTTTATTTTTATACTTAGCGAGACCCTGCCGGGTCGTTGAATAAATATTTTCTGCTAAGCGCAGAGATGGTACGCGTTTGAACTTCAATGGTTTTTGAAACGCATTATCATGTTTTATCAAAACCGTAACTATATATAGGTACAGTGTGAGCATGGTTAAAATAATCATCCTCCATGTTAGAACAATAACATAGAAATTATACAGGATACAGGCTAGAGTGAAATGGGGGTTTTGTTAAAAAAAAACACACGATGTCTTGATGTAGTTATTTTTTATTTACCGTTCAGAAAACTCACCGTTCTAATATAGTGGCTGTGAATTCCGATTGTGTTACTACATGAAAACATAACTGGAGCGTAATGCATCTTTAGCATTCCAGACGGACACGAATGTAACAGTTTGACCTTTGAAATCGGTACGACATTTAGGTTCTCGCGAATGACAATGCCGTTGTTATGTAATGTTGTAAAACCAGCAAACGATTTTAGCTGCTTTATCCACGATTATAATGTGTTATTGTTTCAACGGGTAAGTACACATTTTACATTCGCGTAACGCTCTCGCATAGTCGCATACTGCGCACTGTTGGTAAGTAGCAACGAAATATTATAGGCGTTATCAGTGGCGTGGCGATAGGATTATTTGCTAGGGGCAAACATTGTAACCCATCCGCCTCTTAAAATGTTATGGTTAGATTCTTTATTTTATATTTAATATAACATCTACTAGTAAGCAATAACAGGACAGCCAATATCTGATCTAATTCACTGTACACACTAATAATTTATTGTGCAAAAAATGTTATTAATGGGTCTGTATGGTGTGTACCAACTTCCCACCATCCACATTTTTTTTCTCGGGGCGACTGCTCCGAGATAACCGATGCAACGCGCATTGGGCATTGGGCATTGGGCATTATACGAGCACAGTTCAAATGTCCGGACCCGTTAAACTTTCAACAAACGTATGGAATAAGTATAGAAATGTATAGAAATAAATAAATGAATCTTGAGCAATACGTCCGGATGTAGCGCGACGAGAACAAATTCTGCATATGACGCGAGTTAAATTGTTAAACAAAAATACACGAATGTCGGTCTCCGTACGTAGTATACTTATGTATATTATATGTTATGAGAAAACGTCTGAAAAGTCTGTAAACTATTAGCGAAGTAAGTTGCATTTTTGTTTTCGTGGTTGAATTTGATGAAAATCTGTTGTTCGTGTAATTCTCTGAGCGCATTATTGTCTGGCAAACGTATAAGGGTAAAAATGTAACAACTTAAATGTCCGTACAACGTTATATTGTATTTTATACATTTTATTCATCCTACAGCTCATCGAACGTAGCGAAGAACTCGTGAATTCAGAGATGTGAAGTTAACTATGCAATTTAAAAATTGAATTAACTATAATTCTACTGTTGGTAGTAGATAATAATTACGTTTTTAAAGAGCTCATTTTCTTAGGGTATATAATATAAATTTTCGTTTAGTTTAACAGTATATTAGAATTTATACTGATGCAATTTGGATTAAATTAAAGCACTATGTTTATGTTTTGGTACATGTTAATTATTTTGGTTTTATTTAACTAGCGTGTTCTTAATGTAGTTTATTGAGCGTTTTTCAAAGAAAGATCATATGAATTTGTTGTATTTCCCTTTCTTTCGTTCGCACTGCATTCTAATAAATTATTATTTTATCGCAAAATTAAACTATTTGATTTTTATCTCATAATAATAATAATAATTATAATAATAGTAATAATAATTGCCCACAGAATGCGTTTAAATGAGTTCAAAGAAAATTAATCAGCTCTTATGTATAATATTATATATATGTAGTTTATTATTGTATAATATTTTTGAGTGAATACGTATTATTTATTGCCGAACAAAAACAATTGCTATGTTAACGTATAATTTATTCCTTATTGCATAGTGGAACACTAATATAATGGTAGTTTCATTGTTGTATAAAGCAACAGCAATAATTAATGTGCTACTTGCGCTATGAGTCCTGCTTTGTCTAATAGACCTAGAAGAATAGGGTTGTCAGGTATATGTCAAGATTAAAGGGCGAAATTATGAGGGAATCTTGGAGTCTAATTAAGAGCTATGGGAGAAAAGATAAATAATATACAGCTAAATGTGTAAGCAAATTATTATTCCCAGCCGTTTTCATTAGCCTTACGAGGTATTTTACAAATTACCATAAAATAGCAGTTTACAATACGCGGAGTGCAAAAATAATTTTGGTTTTAATAATTTTATAGAATAATATTTTAATCAATAACAGAATGAAAAAAAAGAATCGTCGCTGACGAGATGTTGTATTGTCAGTCGGTTCTAAAGAAGTTAATTAAAAATATTATGAAAAATATTAATTCAACTATATCGAGAGTTCGTCGTTTTAAATTTGTGTTTAATATTTGCTTCTCTTATGTATTCGTCGAGTTAGGTTGTACTATAATATGCCAAAATTAAAATATATAATGAGTTGCGTTTGATGAATGTATAATAATATAATTAATACAATTTGAAGCAAATCGATGTGTAGTACCTACTCGAGTAAATTCATTTTGAAATATTTTAATTTTTAAAAATAACTTTACGAGCCTTATAAATGAAATGAAATAAGTACAGTAGTCACTCGATAATTCGAAATTCAGGGGACCGAGCTAAAAATTCGATTTATAGAGGTTTTCGATTTAACGAATGTTCGAATAATCGAGGGAAAAATAATTAATTCGAAATAAAGAGAGGTGAAAAATTATATGTATGTATTACATGTATCAATTGACATTTATTTATTATACATATTATTATGTACTATATTTTACATTTATTAAGTGGCATTTATTCATTATATTATTATATTTTACATTTTAAATAAATCTGTTATTTTTTGTTGTGTTACATTGTTTGCCAAAATCTGGTCCCATAGCGTTATCTAACTTACTGATGGCATTGAAAATTGTATCGCATCTTTTTTCGTCCATTTCAGAAAAATTGACGCAATCCTGACATAAAAGATTTTGCTTCTTTATTAACTACGATAATATTTAATCACCGTCGTTATTAGTTTCATTGCGAATACGTATGAATACGTACGATTGTACATAATCTTTATACATATGAACATACGTAAAACCGCGTTTAAGAGAATTCGAATTATAGAGGTTCTGGAAAAAAAAATCGAATTATTGAGTGTGTACCACTGACAGACATTTCGAATTATCGAGGGGACCGGAATACATGTATTTTCTTCTAATTATAGAGGTTTTCTCAGGGGACTAAGCGTTAAGTTCGATTTATGGAGTTTTTCGAATTATCGAGGTTCGAATTACCGAGTGACTACTGTATATGATTAAATGTTATTTGTTTTATTTTCTATTATTTGATTGTAATGTGTATCATATAGTTTGTAATATGCTTATAGCTTTGAATAATCAATACATTTTATATTTTACTCGAGATTCGAGTCTTGGATTATATATAACGCGTGTACTTTAGTTATAAACTCGCTAATTTGATTATAAAGTAGTATAAAATTATTTTTGGTACTTACAAAATGAAAATAAAATATTTAAATTATTTAGAAGTTTGTTGAGTTCTTGTTGATATACGTTATACGTATTTTATCAACCTCTTAAGAGGATATTTTAAAATTAAAACTGTAAACTGAGTCTTGAATACATAATAAGATGGCAAAAACTCGGGTCAAGCTAACAAGTAATTAACTAAGATTTAAACTGACGGAAAGTTTATACGGTACAATTTTTTACCTCATATATTTTTCAACCGAAATGTAAACCGTGTTGTAGAATTATGTTCGACTATAGCCATAATAAAAATGGCGTCTTTCTTTGAAATAAATTGATATTTTCTAATACTTTCATATATATTTTTTATATACATAATAATAAATATAATATTATATATAAAAAAATAAAAAGATTTGTCCATAAAACAGAATTTAATACACCATTCTTGTACTCGTATAAGGTTTAAGAACTAAACTATTTAATAAGTTTATTTCGCAAAATCATGAGTACTATTTTTTTATTTTCAGATAAAATGTAATAGTTTATGTACAATTATTATTTATTTTTATAATCTTTTCAACTTAATGAGATTTTTTTTACTATATATTGTGGAGTATAGGAGGTAGTAATTGTGATAGATGAGGAGTGGATAGTACGATAGGGTCGCAGGTACATACAGGGCCGCCGAGAGCTTTTGTGAGCCTCCTTTACTGATACTTATTTGACTGAGATATAAATAACAATGTAGTACAATACTAGTTTTTAAATTTAATATTACATAAAAAAAAATAATATTTGCTTCCATTAAAATATTTTATTAATTAAAGAAAAAAATGTAATAATTATTGTAATGAATCGAAAATTAGGAATATTAACGGATGGGCCAATCGGTCCTTATATATTTGAATGCATTACCTTACAATAAAATATAGATCAAAATATTGAGATCAATATTTTACTGCGTATGTTGAAGGAATATCTGGGGCCGTGAGTACGGATTTCTTATACGAGTTTTTTACCCGATTTCATATTACTTAAAACTTTTATAAAATATATTTATATATCCACGTTCCACATACATCACATGATTAATATGATCTCTTACTCATGTATTTATAGTTGAGCTGATCCTTTCTTGTTGTGGATTCAAGGGATGAAATGCCACGGAATAAATTAATACAAAATAAGAGGATTATTTTAATGAAATAATTAAGACTTTATTCAATTTTACTTTTAATAACAGTTGCTCTCGTAGATGTAGTGTAGGCCTATGGTTAGACGGAGATTGGTTACTTTTACTAGTAACCCTACGTGTCAGTGAAGACTGACTACGATAACTCTGCGTTGTGTTTTTGAAAAAGACTCGTACTTATACCACTGTCCTATACTATATCTTCTAGTGATAACTGTTATTGTTTATTTAATTAGGTACATGAAATAGTTATTATACATTAATACATAAAATGATTATGACTAATTTATTATAAATGATCGAATGTACGAGTATAATTGTTGTGTGACCAAATTTGATTATTATAATATGTTATATCTTAATAATATTGTTTTATAAATAATGTTTTAATTGTAACTGGAGAATATATTCGGTTGCGGTCGTATATGTATGATTTTGATCCATATAAACTAATAGTGAATTGCTTAAAAATAATATCTTAATGGTATTACATTTTGATATATAAATTATAACTGTTAATTGTTGAAGCAAATGACTTAAAAGGAATATTATCTTAATAATATTAAATTTTGATATAAATTATCTAATAGTAAAATTACTGTTAATTGTTATATGTTGTGATTAATATAATGAAGAAGCGGAGTTGCGTCTCTAAATGTTTTCTTTATATTAATGGCTATTCCTTTATTCATTTTTAATCTTTACTTAATTTAAAAATATTGATTTGTTTTTCTTTAATTAAATTAGTTGTGGAATCCATTATACTTTTATATGTTTTTACTTTTTATTATAATGTTGTCATCCAAAGTCATCTCTGTGGAACCCAATAAATGTAATGGTTTGTTATTTGCACCGGTTAATTTTATATTAATTACATTATCTATTATTTGATTTTTAGATATAGAGTATGTTTTATACAAAATATGTTTGTTCTTGTATCAATTGTTATTGGAGCATCATGTTTGTTAAATTTATTATTGATATATAATAATTTAGGAATACATTTTATATCATGTTTAACAACGGGCTTGTTTGTGTTTATAAGGGTAACAGTTTTCGTTTTTATTATTGTTTAACCTAGCTTTTAGTTTTTGAACTATGGAAAATATGTCTAACAGTTTTGAGCTGAATGTCCTATTCTTTTACATAGTTGACATCTTATGGGGTTAACGTTAAAGCAACAGTTTTCTGTACTATGATTTTTATAATGACAGATATCGCATTATTCTTGTTTGATTTTGGTTTTATAAGACTGATTTGTTTTAAAGTATTCTTTAGATTTTTGTTTGATGAGGTTTCAAAGTTTTTTGTTGAAATTATGATTTATAAAAAGTTTGTGTAATCTGTTCGTTGTTTTTTTATTTTTATTTAATTCCTCAATTTTTTTTTGAGTTTTTTCACTATTATCGTTTATTATTTTGATATTTTCAGCTAATTGGTTACTTATAATATTTAATTGTTCTGTGAATACAGAAGTTTTTATGTCGTTTGGTGATTGAGTTGGCTCGCCAGTTATCATAAACTCTATCGTTTCATATTTTCGAATTTTGGGTTTTAGCTCCAAATTATTTTCTAATATACCTATGTATCTGCCAATAGTTGGGTGAAGACCTTTTATTATATTTCGTACCGTTTCTGGCTGTGGCATAAGTGGGTTTATGCATCTACATAGCGATACGGCAACATTTATATATATTATATGTGGTTGTTTGTTCACCCTCTAATTGTTTTTGTTTTCTAATAACAAACGAAGCCTATCATTATATGTATTTGGTTAGAATTCAGTTTTTAGTTTTTGTTCTAAGTCCTCCCATTTTATGTTCACTATGCCATCATATTCCGATTTTTTTATAAAATGTTGAGACAGAACCCTCTAAACATGCTACAATATATTGAGATTTTTCTTCTTTGGTCCACCCATTAATAGTAGCGGTCCCATTATATATTTTTAAGAAAGAATTTATATTTTCTGATATGTGACCTGAAAACGTTCCCGATTTGAAATACGGTTTTTTTAATATCCATTTCATTTAGTTTGCCTTTGTTAGAAATGTTTGTACAATTTTGCTCTTCAAAAACGAAAAAATCTTTTGGTAATGATTCCCCATTAAGGTATTTAATTTACCTATTTTTTAAATCTGGGAGAAACCTGTAGAAATTAGACCTCTTTTAGTTAATTCAGAAGTTAATTGTGTTTTTGAAAAAGGCTCACCACTGTACCGTTTGGCGTTCCTGTAATGTGTACCTAAAAGTCAATTGGGGACTTACTTTCCTATGCCCATGCTCGTGATCAAAATGGTTTATTTTTAATGCTTCATTAGTAATTATTATTTAAAGTTTGTATTGCATAGTAATAGAGAAGAGTATACTCGTATATGTAGCTATTAACTTCTATTGTAAGATAAACCCTACAGCTTCATTCCTGCGTTCGAAATGTTGAAGCTGTACACTTAAATTAAAAGTTATAATTAAATAAGTGTGATATTAAATTTACGTGTATCAGAAATCATACAAAAAATATAGTCTCACTCGTGATTTAAAATGAAAACTATGGGTCACTGTTTGAAAATCAACAGTTAATATTGTTTTCTCGAACTACCATAATTTGTTTTTGTTTCAGACTTTCAGTACAGTATAATAGAAGGGATCACACAAAATACTTATAGTCAAATTTGGATTATCATTCATTCACCGACTGAGAAAAGTAACAGTCTGCCTCTATAAAATTACAGTACTCACAAGTTGCATATAAGTTTTAGTATAAACTAGATAGGTAACAAATCCGCATGTTGTATCTTTGTCACGAATACAATATTTAAACGGCTGCAGTTAACTGTAGGGTCGCATTATCGTATCGTATTAATGACCTTTTTGTCTTACACCTAATTCTCGAATTTATACCAATTTATTACAATAGTAAATATAATTACCGCGGTGGTACACTCACTCCCTCTTATAAACTCACATTTACTGTAGTTATGAAACTAATAATTCGATTTTCGATTGCGACAAATTTATTGAAATGTTCACAATACATTTTATATTAAATCTTGTAATTGTATATAAATGGACAGTTCAAAAGTTATTATTCCCAGCTGGTTAAGAGATGACGATACAAAATTGACTATAAGTGTTTAATGTGGCCCATTTTGAAATTGAACAGTACTGATTGAAACAAAAAAAATTAATATCTACGGAGATATTTCCATTGTGATATCACTGTGGGCAACGCTGTATACCGGTATCCGGCCAAAATAGCGAAAAAATATCCGCGAATACGGTATATACGATATACTGTTGGGGTCAGGAACCTTTTTGTAAGAAAGAGCCATTTTTTTTTTTAAAGTTATTAAACCATGATGTCCAGAGAGCCGCACAGGTTTGAACAACCCTTTTTTTCAGTCTTAGTTGTATATATATTTATATATTATTTTATTGAGAAATTGATAGGCATCCTAAAAATAATCATAATAATGCATTTTAAATTTAGATAATATAGAAAAACTTTATTTCATTAATACTTTATTACTATATTATTATTATTATTTATACAAATTTGATATATTATTAAATCAAACACATTAACACACAAAAATAAAAATAAATCTATCTCAATTAGTGGGATTTTTGACATTGAATTTCTGCGCATAGTTTATTCAAATCTGGGGAGTAATCTGTAGTTTTCAACTTCAAACAAGTATCAAGTCTGATACCATTCAGTTGGTTTCTTGATTTATCCTTAATAAAGTTCATATTTGAAAATATTTGCTCACAAATGTATGTTGATCCAAAAATGGTCAACATTTCGAAAGCGACCATTTAAAGTATTGTTTTATTTTTACCGGTTATTCGTCTCGCGTTTTCGTCCTAGGCCTGTTCCGGGGTTCGCGTTTCGTCTTTTAGTTTTGAAGTTTACCGCCCACGCGATCCCGTCACCGTTGATACT
Organism: Periphyllus acericola; assembly: GCA_949715065.1. Lineage (NCBI taxonomy): Eukaryota > Metazoa > Arthropoda > Insecta > Hemiptera > Aphididae > Periphyllus > Periphyllus acericola. The sequence goes on from OX454264.1 coordinate 61,998,732, forward strand.
GGTTGGTCCGAAGACACTGTTTCACACGCACCTACGTCGGCGGTTTTCGCAACGTTTGACTTGATCCCGCGTGTGTGCACAATATATACAGCGAGCACACGGAGGGCCCGGAGGATTACGACCGCGTCCGCAGCGATACTTTTCTCATTAAAGTTAATTTATTCAACTCGCGCGCACACATCCTGCAGGTATCGGAACTAATTAATAGCTTATTGACTTGCACTTCGAGTCACAAACGTGGAAGTTTAAGCACTCGTGGTTGTCGTATTTCCTCGCGTTCTCCAAAACGACCAGTATAATATGGATACATATTGATAATAATAACAGTATTAATACTATCGGGTATACGTTCACACGCTTCAATACCGTCGGCCTAAATCACGATAAGGTTGTGTGTCCTGCGTTATTTTTCATTCTGTGATTATTTGTTAAAATACCCACGTCTTTTGATACGATCGAATCTTGGATATTTTACAGTTTTATACTCCATAATATTGATAAATAGAAATGGTCGTATGATGAGATCTCGGAAAAGTCGTATCTCCGTATAATATAGAATTATAATATATAATACAATTTGTTATAGTATATAATGAACATATTATAAGGCTACATATGGTTATAAGGATTAATTTTTAGTAGTAATTTCAAACACGAACAGTAAAAATGTACTTTGAAAATATTATGTACCTAGTTATTAAGAGTTAGGTAAGACTGGAATTGCATTGGTACATGTTTATTTACTATTTATTTTCCGCATTAAAAATGTATTATGTATTGACCAACTCATCGAGACAAGTACGTCTGCGTTTGTTTGTTTAAATGCAAAACGAACGGTTGTACCACAGAATAAATTAAATCCGTTCTAATAGATTTAATCTATTCTGTGGTCCAAATTTAATAACCGCTTGTACCGCCACTATATTTGCTGTTAATATTTACATAAAAACAGACAGCCATAATACATAAATATATTATTAACTGTAAAATACTAAAGCAGTACTGATTCTGTAGGTTTGTTTGTTGGGTGGGGGTGGGGGCAGTCGTTCTCTTGGTGGTGAATTCTATTGCTTACAAAATTACAATAACATCCTTCTTCAAAGTGGGTCCAGAATTTTATAATTTCATATTTATTTAAAAATGAGTGTACATTTATTATTTATTATCTTATTTATCGTTTTATCAACAAACGTTGTATAGGCATCCTTAGCTCTAGTGAGGATCAATTTTGAAACAACCCCTTTCTTGTTGTAGCTGATTGTTAGGGCTTGACATAGTGTAACCTCTCGGATCGGCCAATTAGGGTCTCTCGATGTTTTTATTTATACGACTCATATGGTATACTAATACGTTGGTGGCCTTTCAAAATCTACCAGCTTTTGATTTTCTTGTTTTTATAGTTGTTACTAGTATTTCCGAATTTTAAGCATACAAACTGTTGTGCAGAATTTGCGAAAGAAATGTAAATAAATACTTTATTTTGTATAGTTCCTTGAGACCATACCTTGTACGTTAATTAGTTAACAGTACAGAATTTTTAATCATCCAATTAGTTCTACAACATCATAGTACTGTATTTGGGTCAGAAGCAGTCCAAAAGGTCAGAAGCAGTCCAAAATGAGCACCAGAACTAGTTATTGTCAAAATATCGATTCGAATTCTATAAGCTCACAACATAGTTAATACATTTTTAAAATACAGTTTATTTATTATTTTTTAACATCGACTGACAGTATTGAGACTTTAATAATAATTTATAGTAAAATGTATCTTTGAAGATAATATGTGTATAAGTGCATACTTGTAAAATGTTATACTCGTGCACATAATGATAAATTACAAATACAACACAAATTATGAAATATGCAATATGAATTTAATTTAAAAATGATGAAACGAAATAATGTCACAATTGAGGTTGTACTATGATGTTTAGTATGACGTAAGTATATTCGTTTTCGATTGGCTATAACTTTAAAAGCAAGAAAGTACGAATGTGATATAGAAATTTTTGTTGTGAATTAAAACTTCATATGATTACAGTTTATCGTTCGCAGCATTGTGAATGAGTTTGAAAATATTAGTACAACTAATCGATTTTTGATGTGTATATAAATTTTAATAAAACGATTAATATATTATTTATTATTTTGTGGAATACATTCATCCTTTCTATATATTTGATAAATTTACAAAATATTTCTGTAAAGTATAATTCGTTGAACTACGTCATATTAATATTAAAAACAAGAGTTTCAGATAAATTATCATGTGTCGAAATTCATAAATCACCACATTTAAAACGTGTTGTATTACCTGTATAGAACGATTTTCTATAGTCTGCGGTTTTTATTTTGTTTACTTTTAGATTTAGGAATATAAGCCTTAAGGGCTTTTTATGTTTCATACTTTCATCTAAAAATACCGCATCTTGCTTATCTAGTATAAAATACTGAGGTCACGTAGTGGTTGTTGGTTTTCGATATAGTCGTTAAAAAAAAAATTCTGATATATAGGTAGCAATATTTGTTCCACACTAGATTCCAAAAATATAAAATACTAAGTATCAAAAGTGTTCCGATTATCATGGTGAACAAACATAATATTTGCTATAGAAGGTTTTTTTTGTCAAATGAGTATAATGATTTTTCATCAAGTGTAAAACACAAGCCTCTCCTCTCTTCGAATTATATTGCTTGCACACTTCATACTTATATTTTGTTTGCATTATGTATATTAAGAGATCAAACGACTTTTTTTAAAAACATACAGTACTAATATAGGCGTATAATATAGGTCTCGGCCGCGGGTTCATTAATTTACAGTTTATTCGAGGTGATGGGATTGCCGTTATTGTAGCTAAAGTCCTTTGTCACCGGCGCGACGTTCAAATTTGACCTTTGACCGTCTATTATATAGCCAACTAGCCGCTCTTTCGGTCTGGCCTGCGCACGTACGGAATATTATTATTATACGTAATATGTACCGGATGCATTACGGCGGAGGTTCCTGCAGGGCCGCGCGCGGTTCAATTAAAAAAGCTATTAGCGACGTCGATTCAAAGAGAAAACGCTGCGAAGAGCTACGCGACACGACACAATAATCACATTAAAGTAAATTGAGTGAATTCGACAACATGTATATATATATGTATAATATATATGCGATGACATAATATTGCGCCACCTGCACTACGCGCAGCGTCACGGCGACAATGTCGGTTTGTGTACGCGCGTAAATATAAACGTACACAGGTGCCAATTGCTGGAAACCCACTGGATATCCTTTAAACCTGCTTAAACCAATAATATGTATATATATATATATATATACATGTATACGGTACATTAATATTATAGACTGCTACTGCGCGAGCGAAACGCAATTAAACTCGTTTCTGCCCCTGGCCGAGATTATCGGGATTCGGCGGGCTCGGTCCGTTTCGAATCGCGTGCACCGCCCTAAGTCTCGACGAAATGTGTACGCAAACTGCAGTCTTTATATTATTATTAATGTTTTCGAATCGTATTTTTAAATTTCATACGTCGAAACTGATCCACTCGACAGCAGACCTCATCCACTCCGCAGAATTGTTTTTTGTGAACATCAATGTATTGGTTTCAAGATCAGACCAATAAAGCAATATCATTCACCCGATCCCGTATCTCACCCGACCGTTGAGTCACGGTGTCTCACCCGTTTCTAATTTGTATTTATTCCCCAAGAAAAAATCATAACCGAGGCCTTAGGGCCTTAGGCGCCTTAGAGCGCACGGGATTTATATTAAGACATAATTTAAATTAATCAATTAATAATATACTGAACTAATAAATTCAAGATATATTTAATTATAAGAATTATGAAAATATGATGAGGGTGGGGACACCTTCGTGACACATGATGTTTAAAAATATCATACAATAACCAGTGCCGGATTACCCATTAGGCGGAGTAGGCGCCCGCCTTGGGGCCTTACTCATTTAAGGGGCCCCGTGAAAACGAAAAACCACACTATTTTTTATTTAATAATACCTGTCTCATATTTACGAGATTACGGAACAAAAGTCAATATGAAATATAAAAATTAAGTTGTAGGTATTATACGCAGTATTAAAAATAAAATTATTTGGTGGATTTTATCGTCGTGGTAAATAAGTACTTGATAATATTTATCATATATTGATATACGGCGACGGTGGCAGTGACGAAAATAATTACATAACCGTCGTTATCTGTATTTTATTGTAGTTATTTGTATAAATATCAAAAATAGATTTTAATGGACCACATGGCTACATCATTATTCGTTGTACGTACTATTATAGATAATATATAGCTTTAATCATTTTATTTGATATCTATCACTTGAGAGAAGTATCGTATCGAGTTCTGTCAAATTGCTAAATTTTTGTCCTTTGAAAGGTAAGTTTTTAGTTTTTACACACGCGCGTTCATACGCCTCGAGTGTAACTAGCTTTATTATTTTATATAATATACAGTAAACTGTCGATTATCAGTGGTTTTCTGTGCAGAGTAGACTTTGAAATCCCGTACTTTTTCTCTGCGTCCCGAAAAGTTATTTTTTTTGTCCTTAATTCTATTCTATTACGGCTTTTTTTAAAGTTTCTACCGAATAATTTTGATACGGTTTTCCACCAACTTTTTTAACATATTTTCCCATTTCGAATCTTAATAATAAATACCTACCTAGAGAGTGAAGTGTCCCAAGTAACCCGGTTTGACGGTAATGAATGAAAGCAATATACATTTTTTATGTATTATTCAATATAGGTATGTTTCTATAAAATATAACTTTTGTTTTTCTAAAATATTAGAATCCAAGATGAAAAGGTATCAAAGTGGTGCAGAAAAAAGAAGAAAAAACAAGAGAAACTAATGAAACTTGATTTAGAAATTATTTATTAATATTAGTTTGTTATTATTAAAGTTGTTTATTTTAACTATAGGGTAGCAAAGTTAAAGATGACGTATGTAAAAAATAATTTTGTTGGGGCCCAAAATTTTAATTGCCTAGGGGCCCACCAATGTTTAATCCGGCACTGACAATAACCTCATCCGAGGGGGTCGCCTAGGCTCGTGCATCTCGACGACCAATTACCACATAAATAAAATTATAACTTAAAAAAACCAAAGAGATGTACCGACCAAAATGAATATACATAATAAAAGGATAATAAATAATAAGAGGATAATAAAACAACACAATACCTCGGGGGACACACCAGTGCTCACCCCCGATCCGTCGTCGGTGATGCCCACCGGCGATTTTCGCCTGGGGAGTGATTTGGCTGGATCTACTCCATATTACGTCGGACTTATGACATATAGAAAATAAAGAAAGCTTCGTTCGACGGTCGGGACAAAAGAGTGTCTATGCCTTTCTTCGACGACCCCAGAAAAAGGCAAGACAAAAAAAGCGGGAGCTGTGGCCGGTACATAATGCTAAATATTAGTTGATTATATTGATGAGCTTGCGTTTGAGTATCGGCTATCGCGCGACAATACCCATTGCTATTACATTACATTACTGCTATACATTACTATTGTAAACCTAACCGATTTACAATAGTATTTATGGTGGGCTCGTTACTTTCGACCGTCACAGGTGACATTCACCGTTCAAATTTATTATCATATACGTTTCGAAAACGTTAACACCGGACGACCGATGGTCTTATACTCATGTACGCGCGTGCGCGAGCAGCCGCTGCGGTTACGATACTGGAAATAATTATCATAAGCCGTGTGAAAACAGTCGGTGGCGTGTTTATACGAAACGGAACCATCAGTTGTTCGACGTTCAGTCTCCCAGGTGTGCGTCACATTATTATATAAACCGTCGTGAACTGGAGACGCGAGGTCCACTCGGCGAGAGCCCTACGCGTGGGTTTACACGTGCTGCGAAATGCTGTAATAGATTTTCAAATAACCACCGTACACGGCGCGCGCGGTCTTCATCGCGTTATGTTAACGCCGAAGTACTTGGGAAACATTAGCTCGACGGAGATGAATGCAACCAAACCATCTGTAAGACGACAAACGGCCGGTGCGTGCCTCAGAAATAATCCGATCCCGAAGGTTTTGAAGAGGATAAAATGTCATCCGATAGTTTTCGATACTTGTAAGTCAATTTTGAATATATCAACAACGCGCGTACTGTACGGCAATCGTCCTAAGCTCGCGTGTCTGTTTACGAGTCACTACATTAAACTGTACGATACATAACTAGAGTACCCTACGGCCGCCTGTTTTATTTACATCTATTGATCTATAGGAATGTGCCAAACACTATTGTACGTATAGTTACATACGTATAGATGTGCTGTCAACCGAATTGTTATAAATTATGCAAACAATATCGTGAGATAAAAAATCGCAATCAAATTTCAATATCTGATTAAAGCGCTCAACGGCGACGACAGAATAATTTCCATTTTTCTTATCTTGATCTGGGCCAATGCTCAATATTATACGATATGATATAACTACTCGTTCGTCGGCCTGCGAATCGTTCTGTATGCGATTCATGAACAATACACTCGATTTCGGAAACATGTTTTAATCGATAATATCATTACATGTTCTTAAAGAATAAATACAATGTTTTATTATCTAGCTCTAGCCCACACACACACGTACACACGTACATATTATACAGTATATACATACAATACAATCGTTTGGTTGTTACGACCTGTTCAATATTGATATTCGTAGTAAAGTTTGTTCATTATAATAATTCATAAAAAATATAATTATTTACATATATATTTTTTATAGAGATTTATAAAAAATGATGGATAATCCGTCAGACCATACGGTCAACAACAATGTCGTGACGCAGTTGTTAAAAGAATGTACCGCATATTTATCGGCAAGTGATACACGTTTCACAAAAAAATTGTTTAAATTAAACGAATTGTACGCCATGTGGAACACCGATACCGACGAAGGTAAATTATTTTAGTCAGGCACCCAATGTGGTATACTACGGTCCTCGTTAAATGCGTTAAAGTTTGCTATGGATATTCGATGAACAATGTAATAATGCAATCACTTTTGTAGATTCTTTTTTAGTGAGGCCAATGTACACTAGACTCTGATCTTGACTAATTGCGTGTCGTGAATAACGTGTAATTAATAACGAGTTATAATAATGTTTATGTTAACATATACTAAGCGCGGCAAGGGACGCATTGCACTGGGGTACCTCGAGTAATTTGTATATAAAGGAATTCCGAATAAGCATATTATTGACTATTATTGAGTGTACCATTAACATTATTTCTAAGGAATTGCCATTTTATTCGAGGCTTATAATATGCACCCATACAATCAATAAAAACCAGACGATTAGTTTAGTTTCCGACGTTATTCATTTTGTTCATAAAATATCGAAAGGAGTATTCGAGCGCCTGGATTTATTACAAAAAATCGATCTGAAAGAATGCCCAAAGTATAATTCGATGCCTATCCGGCTATCCCCCCCTCTTTTTAAATCACGGTCTACGAACAATTATTTGACTGTCTTTACCGTCTGAATGAAATCGAGTGAAAGGTATTTTCTTCGATTCCTGCTCCAGTATAATATAATATTATGTGTATATATATTTAATAATAAATAATAGAAAATATGTATTATAAACAAAAACCATAACTCATTAGGGCAAAGATAGTGGAGGACTATACATTCTTTATGATAATAAGAATACAACATTTTAAGCACAAAATGTAATTTAATCAATAAGTTCAAGTACCTATATAGGTTTTGTTTGTTATTTTTTTACTTTTATGGTTTGAAGTTCGTATTCTTAATTTTAGTGTAATTTTCTCACTTCTAAGAAAACTGAGTAATATTTATTTTCATTTACTTTTTAATATACATTTAATGTTTTCGACAATGGTTATAAAAAATAAATATTTTTAGTGTACAGTATCTTTTTACTGTGATGATTTCAAGCCATTTCATGTCACAGCTATTAAAATATTTTTTAAATTCTGAACGAAACGAAGAATGTATTGGTTTGACCATAATGTGTGTTTTTCTTATGCCTGTGTACACAATTTCGACCAGAGGTATTGCTCAGGTAAATAGAAATTTCGTCTAGTTGGAGAGTTAATTTTTTGAATTTCTCAACTGTTTTCCGAATAATTAACACAGAGAACCAATTACAAAAAACTACAACCAAGATTGAGAGTTGAACCACGCATCGTCTAGTATTCTTGTCACGTTCTATCAACTTGTTTCTTTTTCATTAGATTTTCTTAATTTGTTTGTTATTCTATAAAATTTAATATTAGCAACTCAAAACACACGTGTATTATTATCGATATAAGCATTTCATAATTTTTGTTTTTTTTTTGCAAAATGTAGAACATTAAAAGTTCAACATATCTTATTAAGAATTTGGTTCTACTTTTATGTCGACCATGTTTAGAAATACAAACTGATCAACCCGACCTCTTTTAATCCGAATCGCTTTTCCGGGAGCAATGGTAAACTGGTTTCAAGTTTGGAATACCCACTCCTAGGAGTTTCGTCCGTATATCATAATGATTTTTACAATATATGAAAAGTGTAAGAATTGTTTTTCTAGTATTTTTTTTCTTAGAGCGCTTTTTGGTTGTTTTAAACGGGCACTCTTTTAGGTCGTTAAAATCCTTACGATCATTATGATCAATAGCTACCATACGTATATTCACTCGTGCCCGTCGTGGTGTTGTTAACGTTATTGTTCCCGACCGTGGAATCAGTGGGGGCCACTATCGCGCCCCTTAACACGCCACCGGCGCCGCGGCGTACGTTATACAATATTAACACGATGCCGTTGTTGACCGGTTGCCGGACACAGACTACTCGGCGGACGTGTACGGGCGCGTGGCCGAGATGTTCGCGGCCAACGTGTTCCGGCCGCTCTCGCCGTCCTCGTACTCGGAGGCGGACGACGAGGCGGGCGCCGGGCCCCCGGTCGTCATCAGCGAGCCGACGGCCGACGAGATGGTCGAGTTCACGCAGACGGTGTTGGCGTACCAGGTGTTCCAGGCGTTCGTGGAGCGCGTGCAGTTCGACGCGGACATGGCGCAGCCGCACGTGCACAGGCGCTTCGTCAACGGCCTGATGCAGCGGCTCAACTCGGCGGACGCGGCCGAGCGGGTCACCGTGCGCGACATCGCGGAGCGCGTGTGGGTCACGTGCCCGGCCGCGCAGCAGACCGTGTTCCGCGCGGCCACCGACGAGCTGGCCGACTTCGCTTACGGCTACGTGCCGCGGCACAACGGCGTCAACGAGCTGCTCGACTTCTTCGCGGGCACCGCCGGCAACGCGGCCGTCCCCGAGGTCACGTAGTCGCGCGCCTCAGCCCCGTTCACCGCCCAGCCCGTCCACCTGTCACTGCACAGGCGTGCCCGGCCAAACGGCCGTACCGCCTCCCCGATGCACCGGAACGCACCGAAAGTCATGAGTCGTAACCGTTGTGTAACTTTATAGAAAACCTAACCTATGCCTCGTCCGACGCGTTGTCCCGCAAGACCGGATTACACGACGTCTTTTCTTTTACGAGGAAATAACCTTTTCTTATTTTCAAATCACCCCAACGACCCCGATACGGCTCTCGATTTCTTTCCACACCACAAATTCGTACGAATTACTTTTCTATTATTATTTTTTTGTGTGTTCATTCTGTTAGATTTTCTTTTATGTATTACAAACGAAATATTAAACTTGGATGTACAATTGTAAACCTTAAAACATTTGCAAAAGTCGTAACATCCGGTCCCTAAGTATTATTTTATCTCCGCTCCGAATTTTATTTCCCCGTAACCAACGGTACATAACATATACAGCCATCCGTAATACCTACAGGTGATCATGTTATATTGATATCCAATCGGTGACCACTAGAGTAAACGGCGTCTTGGTGTATGGTTAGGATTTATTGCAAAATAAAAATGTTCGCTTAATACTTACGAAAATTAAGTTGAAATCGTGTGTAATGAGTAACGTATGCGAATTAATTTCATGCCAAGTGACTACTATACCCGGAAAAACTACCTCATTAATATAAAATATATGAGAAAAAAAAATGTTATTAGTCTGTTGAAAAAATATAAATTTATCTGTCTTCTGTTACGAAATGCAGGTGTCGAAGGTTTTGGTACGATTACTCAAACACCCGACGTTGTTTTCGTTCAAGCCCAAGCTCATAGAGTGTGCGAGAGCTTTGAACAATGACTACAAAGATCTGATCCCTCAGATGTTGACGCTCATCAAAAAACTGTGGTCGTGCCAACATCTGAAAACCATAGTTTTGTTGCAAACAATGATAGAACTATACGAGTGGTGCGACAAGGACCGATGGATACAGTTGCAGGTACAGATCGTCGGCTATCTATCCAAATTGTTCAGCAACAATGATTTTCAAGTGGCCGACGTGTCTATGAACTTCTGGAATCGCATTTTACACGAAAACATGAAGCTGTGGAAAAACAAGCCGGACCTCATCAAAATTGTTGTTGGTGATTTAAAGAAGGTAATAAGCTTAAACGTACGTTAAATACTTGTTGTACATATTATTATTCTAGAACAGAGGTCCCCAAACTTTTTACGGAACGGCTCGTTTTGAAATTTTTTTAAATTTTGACGACCTACAAAAATCAATAACCAAATTTTTGGTTGCTCTTATGAATTTATGATAAAACTAAATTTGGACATCAACGAAAAGTTGTTAATTAATGTTTAGTCTAAAGACGCATGTGGAAAATATTGCATTAAGTATACTCGTATTCTCATATAAAAATCGTTTCTTGTTTTCCTCTATGCAAAATTGTATTAACTACTTTATCAACTATCTTTAAACATTGAAACTGATGCGCCCGACCTCTTTTACTGAGAATCATTATTTCGAGAGCAATGGTGAGTTGGTTTCAAGTTTAAATGACAAATACATGACAAATGAACCTTATTCCTGTATCTCGCCCTACCGTGGAGTCTCATCCGACCTGAGAATTTCACCTATCTTATTTATATTATTATTAAAAAATGTGTAAATATTAAAGTTAAACGTGACTCACAAAAAATGTAAAAATTACCCACACTTTTACGTGGCGACCTGCAGTTTGGGAACCTCTGTTATAGACGAACAGAAGTGTATAAATTATATGTTATAATGGAAATTATGATCATGCGTTTATTTTAGTGATTTCACATGACGTATAGAGGGGTAGTTAAAGTTAAAACACTAATTAAAGTTATGCGGTTGAATTAAACATAGTTGAACATATGCAATAGACATTTTAACATTTCAAAATTATTATATAAATATAATACTATGTATACAGGTAGAACAAACGCATTGGAACCAGGATTGTATCAAAATGGCTAATTTTTTGTTAAAATTGATGGTCACAAGAAAAATAATAGATGACACCTACGCCGAAGATCCAGAGGAGACGTTTCGGGACGATAAAGCCAACGGGAAAAGTTATGATCTAATGACCACGCATAATACACTGATGCCGCTCAAACATTCTAGGGCAATGGTAGATAATACACCAACAAATACCGAATCAATTGTTTAAAATCATTAAATATTAATTAATCGAAAATTAAGTCTTATTCTATAGGTTTTATTCGTGTAAATTCAACTACTACTAACAATTAAATATTCAGGATAAAAATAAAAAATAAATGTTTATATGTGTACTTGGTATATGGGTATTATATAGGTTTATTGGTCTTACCATCATGATAACGTATTTTACTTATTCATTTAATCTTCTTATCAAAATCCTAATTAACGAGTATTTCACATGTATATGGGGTCAAACATTAGTTATAAAACTTTTTAATCACCAATTTTTAAGAGGTTGCATTATGTTAAAATTGTTTTTTTTTCGTACACATTAGTTCATAATTTCAAAATATTAATTAATTTTGTTCGTTAAATTTTATATTTTTCGTTCAAGACTTTTAGATACCTATACTTGTTTTATATATTGTATAGTTCCATATTTTTTAAATTGTTAAGTAAAACTCCCTATCTGCCTATGCATTAAAATCGTAAATGATGGAATTTTTACAAATATATGATTTATAATATGGTTATATGTAATCATCAATTTACTTTATTATAAAGTAAAAAAAAGTACAGTACAGTTTTAACTTAACATATATATATGTACTACTTATATCATAAAAACTAATATTATAGTTTAAATTAACAGTGCATGTACTGGTAAAAATACTAATTATTTTTACATATCAGTATATATCCTTAGATCTCGTATAATTTTTCGATTTAAAAATATTATTATTATTACTAGTATACATAAATTGATTACCTATTTAATTTTGTGTTTATTATGTTATACTCTCAAATTCGATATGATTAAAGTAAATACATACATATAAAATTGAGATCGTTACTTACAATAATGGACTTAAATTATAATTATTATTATTATTCGTTGAAAAAAGCACACTAGTATAGTACTCAATATCCATTCAGTCACATAGCCGATAAACTTAACAGCGCGTATTGACATAAAAACGTTGTATAACGTTTACGATCAACAATCTCGGCGCTGACGGGCTTCGAGGTCGCACTCCTCTGATTACAAAAACTTCATTAGTTTCTTATAAATTAAACATAAATTGCGCACAATAAAATATTATTAGTGTTTGACATTTAATTACGTCACAGGGATATCGATTTCCGAAACGGAATAACACAATTCAAGTGAACGCACAGACGACTCCAATGGACTGTTTACAGTAGGTACATAACAATATACAGAGTGTGCATTTCGATTACATTTTGTTCTTGGACAATAGGTCGGTCGAACAAAACCCTTAAACTCTCTTATCATATCTATATAGAGGCATGGGCAAATACCTACCAATGTACTCCGCGTTGTATTCACCGAAAGCTTTTGATAACGTCCAAGTGAGATATTATTATTGTTAATAGACTCATTTCTCGAGCACGCTACGACTTCAGCACATCGTGCAGTAACATCGAACCCCGAAGGTATACAATATTTATTAGTATAGTGATAAACGATAATAGCACAACAATAGAATCAAATAAAATATTCTTCTTTGCGGTCCGTCATTTAATAATTAAAAATAAGTTATTAATATTGTTAAAAATTAGAACAAAGCCAATCAGTAAATGTCATTTAGGTGAGGACAAAAAAAAATACCTTACATAAAAATAAATTAATTATATTGTAAATTTCATTGAAAATGTTTAAAGAAAGTTATGAAATTCATTATTTAGAAATAAGATTTTTAAATTAAGATTGATTTTAGTAAATTTAGCATATTATTTAGGCAAATGGTTATGAAATGTATAAACCGAATTAATTATTGTGATAGTGCTTACACGGACTTCCGATGGATTAGGAACTTTTATAACATAACGTCAAGCTAACGGCTACCACCAACGTGGTGATCGCTAGAAACATAACTATTGAGGTAGGTACTCCCCTTCCGAGGTTTCCCAGTATGGCCCCAAAACCTGAGTAACTGAGAACCTTTCAATAAAAAAGTGTTATAAGACTCTCACTAATAATAATCAGTAGGGATAAAAAAAGTTAACTTCTATTTTAAGTTTATAGCTTATCATAATTTATTTGGTACATAATAATAATATACAAATTTCATACCAGATATACTATCCAAGAACAGGCATCAAGGTTAGTATATACTTGTATATATACTTCATGTTTGTCTGCGGAATCGGCTTCTCGAAGACGGCCGCGTTGTTCATTGTTATAAACTTGTTTAAAATGTTTTAAAAAAACAACATTCATACTTTTTAATTTACGAGTAACATTTTTGATAATGAGTTAAAATGAGATTTTATAAAAGTCGGATTTTTCGTTCATTTTATATGTACGATAGTTTTGTTTACAATCTTCAAAGTTCTAATAATCTAAAAATTTCTTCAGTCATTAATCGTTATGTATTATTGTTGTCTCAAATAGACATTTCTGATTTGTGGGGCTTCGTAAATTTTTTTAGGAACATAAGGGCTCTGCGAACAAAAAAGTTTGAAAACCGCTGTTTTAGTGGACTCTATTCTTTGTTTTAAAAATTGTATAAATACAATTACTTTAGAAATTCAGCTGTTGCCAGCGGTACATTAAAAAAAACACATCGTATTGACGATAGCGTACGACGATCGACTGACTCGTTTACAATTAATAGGCCGAGTTGGCTGTCATCGCAATATCATAATCTCCGTCGTGATATCACGACATGTACAAACGTATCAATATTGAACAGTTATATTTGCATTTTTTATGTAAAAAGTCGATCTATAATTTTACATGGAAAATTATAAAATAATATAATTTTTAATATGTAGTTTTAACTCAACATTTTTCAAATTTTTAATCAAAAAGTGTTTGTTTGCTGGGAAAAGTGGTAGATTAAAAACAGTAATTTTCTAGTGTATTTTTTTATTTTTTTACCATCGAGAAAATTTTAACGTACGCCACTGGCAATGGTATATTGGTTTCAAGTTTAAAAGACCCATGTTTTATCCGACGGTGAAGTCTCACACAATCTAGGTATTTCGTCCGTTTTTTCAATTAAAAAAAAAAATTATTAAACCAAAGGTATTGATTTCTTAACACCGCAAGGTAAATATCTTAGAATAAGTCTCTCATTAAATTTTCATCACATAAATGATTAATTTTTAATTTTATTGAAAGTAATCCTGCTGGGAGAAATGTTACATTATTTCGAAGTTTTTTTTTGTAAGTTTTACGTTAATGGAAAACTAAAAAAAAAACACCGAAAAATAAACTTTTCACAGGATTTTAATTTTGTGAGATTATAAATGAAACACTAGGTAAAAATCTATTATTCAAAAAATAAATATCATTGTTAACTCAGTGCCTACAATATTTTTAATTCGTTCAGTGAAAACTCCAGACAGTTTTGGACAAACTCGACGTGCAACGCGTAGTAGTCGTAGTTCGCTGATATCGCATTCGCTGGTCAAATAAAATGAAAACTCAATTATTTCCAACAGACTCTTGGTTGGGTATTATTACCTGGGTACTTGTGTATTAACTGAACGTGTTTTAAGGAACGTGAGAAAACGATTTTGCGCATTTCGACCATGTTTTGCTGTATGTTAGTGTGTTAACACACGGGTGTAGAATTTTTAAAATAACACTAGTGTTACAGAATCAACTATGATAATTATGAAGTTATTGATTTATTAAGTTATAATTAGATACCTATATTAAATAGTTCTGTTGAAAAATGTTGTTGTTTAACGTGTCTTGCACACAGGCTCGCCACGTGAGTTTTCAATTACGGTACTGTTAGTAAATCCGGGTTCTCATTGTACATTAGTATTTATAATAATGTTAATATAAATTCTAACATTTCATTTTTATTTTTACAAAAGATTACTAAAATATTGGTAATACAGCTTCTTTTGCGGTGATACACCTCTTTAAAATATCAATTATTTTAGTTACCCTAAAATAAGTTTAAAACACATGTGTACTAATTTACTGCAGTTAATATAAATAAAATAAATTTTTTTTTTTAAGTATTTTGAAAGATGAAATACACTGAAAATTATTCAAACATAATATATAAAAAAAATATATTTTTAAACAACTATGTATTTAGTATACGCTTTTATTTTAATACATATCATCATTTAATTTTAAACTTTAATTTTTTATTAATTTTTTCTTTAATGTATCATATCATTTACATTATTTACGTATATTATTATTGAAGTTAATTTTTGATGCAAGTTTGTTTTCAATTGATAGAAGTGCAAGGAAGTTAAGCCGTTTTTGGCCGGTTAAAGCCCTCTGCCAAGTCTTAAGCTGATTTCCTAATTTACTAAAAGCTCTTTCTGCTTCAGAGACGGTCATTGGTAGAGAACAAAATATTATTAAAGCAACATATTAAGTATTAATGAAAATAGTCTCTAATTTCTTTGCATGAATCTCGTTCAATAATTTTAAAGGAGATATTTCGATTTCTGTATGAAAAACTGATTCATGCATTTTTTTGAATGCAATAATTCGTCTAATATAGGTACTAATATAGTATGCGTTAAATCGTTACCATCATTTTTTTTTTAAGTTAACTTTGAGTTCTTCACGAGATAACTTCATATAGCTTAAAATAGTGGAAAAAAGGTTACAAAGTTTTTGATGTGCTTCAAAGCGGCGTGTCAAGTCGGTTATAATAATAGAATATGAATATTATATTATTATTATGGCCCGATAATATGAAATAAAAACAATATACTTATTACAAACAATAATGTAGTAAGAAATCAAATTATTTATTTATAATATTGTATAAAAAAATTATGGTGACTGTAGCGGAAAGAAATAATTTTTTTCTAATCTAAATTAATAATATGTATATATTACATCCCTCCCCATTGTGATGGCCCTACTTGCAGACATATAACAATGTTTTTGTAATAAAATTAAAATAAGCTGCAAACTTTTCATTATTGTAGGTAGATAATCTTTTTTTTTTTTATAATTTATTCATTTTCTATAAAAGATGTACCATTGACCAACATTCAACTTCAATGCAGTAGGTACCTGCTAGGTAATTTAATAATGAGTATCAGTAACACACAAGGAACTTTTTTCACATTTTACAATTTTAGTTATAGCA
The DNA here is from genome assembly GCA_949715065.1 of Periphyllus acericola. Taxonomy (NCBI): domain Eukaryota; kingdom Metazoa; phylum Arthropoda; class Insecta; order Hemiptera; family Aphididae; genus Periphyllus; species Periphyllus acericola. Next base: position 62,015,431 of record OX454264.1, read on the forward strand.
TCTTTCATACGTGAAATCGCATAAACACCATAGTGTTAAACATTGAATTCGAAAATGTTTCCTTAAATGCGATTATACTTATCAATGGTTTGGAAAACAATACGAGTTCAACACGATTACACGAACTAATTGTTATTTCGGTTTTTTTAATCCTCAGGTGTGTACCTGACATTTAACAGAGCTCACATCACGGTAATGTTCCGAGATTATAATGCAACTGTTCATCGTCAACATTACGAATATTATAATTAGGTGCATAGGTACATACCGGTTTTTTTCTCGTAACGTGAATCGGTTAATTATGCATATGACCGTGTGAATTATTCATTTTTCCTATTGTGTAGGATAATTTCCAGTTTACCCGCGCTAGAACGATGCGAGCTGGTACATTTTTAAATGGAAACTTTTAATGGAATTCATCGCGTGTTGCTCGCACGCAGATTTCGGTCCAACATTTTAATGCTCTTTTACGATGTTGTTCAACAACAATGGATGTGTTCCACAGATGAAGATTTCATATCTCATAATGCAGTATTAATTATCTACGTCGCATTTTCGTCAAGTAGATATTCTTAGAAATGTTGTTCGCGCGTATAAATTAAATATTTTACCATCGTCGCGCTGTATTGTGTGCACCTAAACACTAAAGTGTCCTATATACGTGCACACTGCACGGTGTAAAACAATTTCGAACGCTATGAAAGCTTGGAGTTGTATTACAACACGTACCTATGTGGCTATGTAACGAATGTAAGTGCCTAACTGGGTAAACCCGAACTCGTCACTACGTGGAAATGAAGATTTTCATATGAACGTCAACGGAGAAAGAGAAAAATGAACGTTCCATCCGTTTAACGTGGTGCAGGTTAGAACGGTCCGATTAATTGGACACAACAACGAATAAACCGTGTGCACTGTATTGATTACACGAGTATTGTGCACGAACGAAACGCTTAAATGACGTTTGAACCCGATCGTATACAACAAGCCTCCGTGGCGCAATGGCTAGCGCGTTCGGCTGTTAACCGAAAGGTTGGTGGTTCGAGCCCACCCGGGGGCGTCTAACTTTTTTGCAATTTTTACACGATTTTTCCCAACGCGTCGCTGTTACCGGTGAACGTGTTAGGGTGAATGGAAACGTTATTTTTCACGGAAGACCTCAATTTAATATTTTTATTTTTTATAATTAGAAATTGTTCCGATGATCTTATTGTTGATGGGTTTGAATAAATTTCAACAAATCCGTACCTGCAGCAGCCACTTTCGGTGTACTCATAGATCGACAGTAAGTTACTGAAATCTGCACGCCCGACAACCATAAGATTTGTTCGTATTGCGCTATTCGCACGGATCGAAGTAATCTTTATAACTTTGTCAATACCTAATGCGGCGCTTGTGAATAATTTTTTTTCCCGACAATTTGCGATGAACATAGACTTACACATAGGACGCGCTGTGTACTTGAGTAAGTTATCCACTGAACACTCAAAGTCCACAATATTTGCTATGCGTTAAACAGTAAAATCGTAAGAACAGCATTCATTTTCTAGAAGATAATTTCAACGAGAATAATAACTATAATTAGCCATATCGATTACGTATCGATCGTTCGGATCGCATTGGTATTGAACGAGATGTTCTTATGTGGTGGCACGGTGGAACACGAATGCGGTAGAAAAATAATGGAAAAGGAACGGTATCGAAATACCTTATAATACAAGTACAACAAATAAGTGTAAATAAATATAGAGCGAGCCCTTGGAAGTTCCCTTCCCGTTGGAGAACTGCAGTGTATTATAATAACGTTCGGGCGTACTGGATAGAATTTAAAACATCAGAGCTGTGTTGTAATCGCTTTTAAATTGGTTTGTTTTGGTAGGTGATTAATTGCACGGACTTATTAAAAATATATCGCTTTCGTTTTCCTTACTCTGCTCACGTTTTATAAGCCCGCCTTGAACGCGTTTCATTACAGTTGTACACGTGAAGTCACGCGCCAGTAATTAAATTCACAAATTTTTCGAAGCTTATATAATTGCCAGAACGCCTACTATGGTGCTACCAATAAGGTTTTCGTGAATACATTTGTTATTTTGATTATTAATTATTCACTTACCAACGTTTGTTATCAATTTTTTGAACGATCCGAATTTCATTTGAACAATGATATTATAAAATATGTATAAAAATCGAAATATTTGCTTTATTAACCGTAGTGTTTTCGCTCAATATTTATATTGTACGTCTTGCAGTCAAATTTCTGGTTAATAATTATTACAAGCATAATTATTTAATAAATAAAAATTACAAGTTTAATTGCGTAAATAATGTACAAAAATAATGAATACATTTTGAATAATATTGTTTGTTTTTTCGATTCGATATAGATATTCAGAGCTCAAAACGGAAAGCGAACACTTTTAGAAAAATACAACGTTTCAACACGTTTAGAAAAAATCGTAATGAATACTTTTCATTATTATTTTTTAATTGCCCAAGATGTTTAAGTTTATCGTTTGTGATTGCAAACAAAATAATCCAACTACCTACGGTTGATAATATTCATCTGCAACAGACTATAACGAGTCGATTATCTCAGTGAACCACGTATGACTAAACTTAGTTGATATAATGATATAAATATATAATAATGATATAATAATAATGATATAAAACCATGAAATCAAAAAAAAAAAATTTAATGAATAACACCTATAATCTATGTACTGGAAAAAGTTTTATTATTTTAATATTTTATCGTATTTTTATAATTTTAATTATTATTTACTGTTTACATGTGCCTATAATTTACAAAATGCATCGTTAGATATCTTGTTTATTTATTTGTGTTTCACTTTTGTTAGATTACTTAACTTTGGTCCCGATCGAACGGAATCGGTAAACAGACGTTGTGAATCGCGAGAAAAGCAACAGAACGAAACGAATTATTTTACCTAAAATATTGGGTCCACGTCTCGCTTGTGAATGTATTACTTATGCATTATTTTAACCATTCACCGTTTGAAATATCCACTGATGCGCCAACGTTGAAGTAACGAAACTCGTCCCGAAATAAATAAACTAATTTCACTGTCGCTGACAAGTTGGCGTGTACGGTTTCTACTAAATACGAACGACGTTGACGTGGTGCAACTTCCGCCACACGGTTAATAAGGTTAATACCGCATTATGATTTTAATTTTAATTTCATGTGTATCAATGTTAAATAAAACCGAAGAACTTCACACAAATACTACAATGTTGTATTCGTTACACAAGTTGTGTAACGTATTTAAAATCAAATATTCAAACTTTTCACGCGCGCGCGGTTTACAATAATATTTTCAAAAACTATTTAATTTAATACAGTCGTGACATGTATGATGTATTTGCGAGTCAAGTGTTAACTTTTGATTATGTATGGAAGTCAAATATTTTAACATTACAGCCGGCATTTTGTTTATATTATTTTCTCTTGAATTCGCTACGAAGATTCGCACAAGAAGAGTCAATTGAAATGTTACATAGAGCTATATATTATATCCGATAACTATACATTATTATATAATACATATATTGTTATTGTGCTAAATATTCGTTTTCTTTAGAGGTTAGGTGGCTAATTACAATAATTATTCCGAGTTTCCGTAATTATTATAGATTCACCTGGTACACGGTTTTTAGAATCTTACTCCTATGATGAGTATTATTACGAAATGAGTTCTTCATACAAAAGTTCAACATGCACTGTAGAAACTATTTAATAATATATTAAACCCGAATTATTAGAATAAATATTTCATCGCTCTTTTTAATTGTAAAATCGTATTGTTTTATTTATTGCGTGTAATAAAACGACGGTAAACAAAATAATATTTTAATAATTAAAATGTACTAGTAATAATCATAGTTTTAGGCACTGAGTGTTTTATGATGAAATAATGGAAATATTACCTATGATTAAAATGTATCAATAAAGTATAATTAAATATCACAAGTATCATCATTTGACCACAGAAAATTATTTTAGTTTTGTTTTTTATGTTTTTAAAAATATACATCGGCAAAACTTTATAACGAGTCTGCATTGTATATTTTCAATTCCAAAAAGTTAAATAGAGTATATAGGTATTTTAAATACATGAATAAACATATGGCCTGTGATGATAATATTTAAGAGACCCAAGATAATAATATATGTAAAAACATTTCATACTTACTTCGTCAAAATGCATGAATAATAATACAATTAAACCACGATTTAATTATTATTCGGTTGGCTGACGCGACGAATAAGGGCATAATATTTTTTTTTAATTCGAATGTAGACAAAAATTGATATTTTTTCATATATGAATACACTTTTACATATTTATTGGTCTTATAGTTAAATTTTTCCATAAGTTTATTTCCAAATTCACTAAGAACACATTACAGGAACATTTAATAGTGCACGAGAAACTCTGTGAGGAACTTTTTTGTTTTTAATAAACCTACCATTATGCTACATATTATATAGAATAATATGTAGCATACTAGTTATATATATATATATACCACAGCACTATATTTGACACAAGTCGATGAAAGTATGTAATAGAAGTGTAATGTCAACTGATTTGTAGAAATTTAGACAATTTAGATTTTATTTTATTATTGAAATATTTGAAATTTAAAATTCCACCGGATGGTATATTTTATAATTTCTAATAACTTTTTCTTTCTTTGTTAATTTTAAAAACAATTTATTCACAGTCATTTGTAAATTGACTCAATAAAACACGTACGTATTAGGTATTTTGGTTCTTAATATGAATATCGTGATTGAGGAAGTCGTCTATTGGCAATACCTCACATAGTTCTTAGATTATATTTACTTATTTTATTGTATGTTATATCAAAGTAAGTCACGATTTCAATTTATTTTTAGTCTACTTAGTGGTTCGTTAGGATTATGATTGGTGGACACGGTTTAAAACAACGGGTTTGTATTTAAAGCAATTTTCGCATGAAAACGTTTATACTGTAGTCTTGCAAGTCCCTTAACTGTTATTATTTATAGATCATTGTGTAGAGCTTGATTTGTTATTTACCAAGGAGCTCTGGAAATAATACGTAGTCATATTTTGGAAGGACTGAATTTTTTGGACTCAGCTGGGCCTCAGATTTGTATACCATAGGTTATATGGGTCTTATTATGGTTTTATACAAGATAATTTTTAATTTGATTTGTAGTTTAGACATAGAGAGTTTGGAAAGTTGAAATCAATATTACCATTTTTTTTTTGCATTTGACGTGGGGGCTACAAGTGATCTGTTTATCTAATAGAATGTCTAGGTATTTCGTTTCATTGGAAACAGGAATTATTTTGTTTTTGCATTTAATTAAGGGACATATATGTCGATGAAGAGGACCATTTACTTGGCTTGATTTTCTCTCATTTATATTTATCTACATTTTGCACCAAGTGTTGATAAAACTTTGAAAATTAAGGTTTGGGACATTCATAATATTGATTGGGTGCCGTCGTATTCCGAGCTTGGTAGTTGCAATAGTGTTTAGAATAACCGAAATGTTGGCATTTATGACATTAAGTCTATTGTTTTTTTGAAAGAGGTTCTTAAAAATTTAACTATTGAGTGGCCGATTGACTGCCATTGACTTGACCTTATATATTTCATTATGATTTCAATCGAGTTCTAAGTCGATAGAAAACAACAACATCATCTTGGTTAGTAACGGAATTAACCGATTTGTACGTCATTAATTCACCAGTTAATTCATCTTATTTTGAATCTGAAAATTTATTTCGTTAACATCAACGTTTTTTGCAGCCAATATAACTCTTTCGCTTAACCATACATGATCTTTGTAATTTTGAACAATGTTTGGGAAAACCTTCTCGATGTGTTCGATCTTAGTTTCAGTAAAGTGACAAAAATTGGTAGGAAATATGATGTACCCATAAATATGATATTATTATATAATACGCGGTGATTGCCCTTTGATTTTTGCCTTCTCCTTTGTTTTTTTCATCCGTGTTACCATGGTTACCCATAAGTATACCTGTGAACGTTTAGAATTTCCCGTTCCAGTAGATTTTCCAAAAATTTTCTTTCATATAAACCTTCTCCCGACGGTGACAAACAAAACAAAAAAATAATTACCGAAATTGGTCCAGCCGTTCATGCGTGATGCGATGGGAAATAGAGATTCATTTTTGTATATAAGATTATAGTGCAACGTTCAATCTCATTAGATCTATATGATACACATTAATCGAAAGGCGTGATTTTAAAACGAATTGTTTTTTCCTGAAACCATCGCCCTTGAAGACAATTTATAAAAGTGTACATTATATAAGCACCGATTTCAATTTTATAAAGAACGTACGACGTGACCTAGTAGGGGAAAAGAACACAAACATTGCAATTTTGATTGCTCTACGTAGAAACAGCTCCTTCTCATCTTTATTGCGCTACATAATCCTGCGTGATATATTTTTCAACGTGTTTAATAATATGTACGCTATCTGTGCTCTTGATTAATATTTTTGATGGCATCATGCAACGATGCCATTTATGTAGTTGCGTTATCAGTGCTAAATTATCGTCTTTGTGCGCATACACGTACGGCGTAATAACAACGTCATATTAAAGTAAACGTACTTTCTCGCGTTATATTTTTATCGAATTTCCTTGTAAGCACTCAACACACACACACACACACATACACTCAAGTTTATTTCCATGTATAAATTCCATATGCATATACGCAATATATACATAGGAAAAAAAATTTGTTATAGACTTTGACGAAATAATATATAGAGCGACTGAACGTTCATAACTATGATATATTTAATTTTTCTGTAAAAAAAAAATTGTTTTGTACCTAATCAAAAAACACAAAGTTACCTTTACAACAGAAAATGTGTTTTGTTCGAGTGCCAAAGTGTTTCCTTGGAACTTTGAATCCGACCATTTTGCTTCTAGCGTTTAAATTAAAACATCTACTTTACCAAATACCAATACTCGTAATTATCATTATAGTGATTGGCATTTATCCGCATACAAGCTAGCCTTTACATTAAAAATATACGTTTTATACGCTAGCAGAAATATTTAATCATGAGATTTAATATACTTGATCAAATCATATTTGTTCTTTTTTTTTTTACGATCATAAAAATTAAAAATTAAACAAAAAAATGGACGTAACTCCTAGGAGTCACAGGGGTCTCTTGAACTTGAAATCAATGTACCACTGCTCTCTAAAAACAGATTCTGAGTAAAAATGGTCTGGTGAACCTGTTTATATTGTAATATCGTGTGATAACAATTCGTCGAAATACCCAATTTCGCCAAAATTTCATCTTCTAACGCTTATAAAAATTGTTTGAGACTTTTTTTTACTGGCTACAAAGAAAATCGTGTATCTATGAAGTATGAACTAGTCGGTTCTCGATCTAGGTTGAAATGCTTTGCCATTTTTTCTTTGTTTTTCGCAATTATTCTGAAAACTGAGAAATTCAAAAAATGTTTGTACTATCTTTTTAGCCACCAAACTTCATTGGATTCTAAGACTACTCAACAATTAATTTATTTTAAAAGTAGCTGCTCCATTTTTAATTTGTAGTTTAAAATAGGGTGACAAAATAAAAATTAAAGTTTTTAAATATCATTCCATGCTGGACAATTTATTAGTTAGGTCTACCGAAATATTTTTAATTCTTCAAAAGAATTTTTCAGCGTACAACAAAAATGTGTCATAAAACTGGTTAGTTTACCTTGTAGTAAATTGTAGTTTTTTGAGTATATATTTTTTGTCTTTAATTTTAAAAGTAGTGAGTTTACACTGAAAGCTAAAAAATGTTGTATTTTTGTATTTTTTTATCTTTCCACATATAATACTTCTAATTCTTCTGATACTTGACATGCAGACACGTTATGTTTTCCCCTTACATTCTTCTTATAGTGTCATAAACGACTTTTAATTGACTTTGTATAAAACAAAAAAAACATATTTTAAAGCTGAATACACTTCAAATTTCTGGAAACTGGTGGTTGTAATATTATATTTATTTATTGAGAACTTAATAATATGGAAATGACGAGATAAAAACGGGACCATCTTCTAAAAACGGTATAAAAAGCGTCTCGTTTGAAGTTTTTCGGGATAACGGGATGTGGTGATAAAAAAAGGGACGATCCCGTTTTAAGCAGGACGTATGGTCACCCTTGATTAAAATGTATTAATTTACGCTACGCCGGCCGTATATGAATATTGCACCAATTTCTACTACTTCTCTTCCTCAGTTCTACCTACTTATTGTTTTTTTTTTATTACACGTTCATTGTTTTCTTAACTTATATCTTTATTTACCAACTTATAATTCAGTATTGCAAACCGTATTTGCGTACTATATGTCTTGGTAGAATTTCTTAATCTAGATGAATTAAATGTTAATCTGGATTGATGTTCATTTCAATAAATAATTTGTTCGTTTTATAATTGCAATTTACGAAGGAGTACGTGGCTTAATCTACTTTTAAGTCGTGATCGTGCAAAAATAATGTGTAAGTCGTAAGATTATTAAGTAGGTTATCTGCTAAAAATGTTCCAGATCATACTGAGTTTAAATTTCACTCCTGTGCTATGTTCAATGTTGTCATGCTATTTTATTTAACCATAAATAAATTGGATTGCCATAAACTAACCTGGACTATCTTTCCATCGGGCACTGTAAAATAATACTTATTTATAAACTTAAACAGAATTCGAAAATGAAAATAAAAATACTGGATTTTGATGCCGTTTTCATCATAATTTTTTCCGTTTCAGCTTAATGGCTGCATACATTTTTACCATGAAAACTTCACAATTTACCACAAAGTTTATTATAGTACAAACTGTAACGAACTGCACTCAACGATTAAAGCCAGAAGTTTCTTTTATTCACGGCGTGTATGCCTACACATGTATTAAGCCACTCAAATTTCTAAATACACGCATGACTTCAAACGAATTCGCGTTTTTAATCCTTCCGTATGCAACACAATTGCGTAGGTACATATACAGTAGATCTCTCTATAAAAGTTTTACTACTATTGTGGCAAGTTGTTATTTTGAAAGAGCTGCGATCTCGAGTTATAGTTAAATACGCTTCGAGACAGTGACGGGTGGTTGGAACGGCTTAAGGATTCTCCTATTTCCTAGCTTATTTTCCTTACTTGTTATTATGCGAAAAAAACTTAAAACTGTAAGGCTCGACAAAACGAGAACTTGGCATGGAAACAAAGTGATTTTTCTTCGCATTACTAGGCAGTTCTCAACCACTGCCGTGCTCCCGTTGAACTTTAAAAGGCAAATTAGCCTTTTGATGATTATTTAATAAATTTATGAGGATACGGATTTCTCTTTTTCTCCCTCTCTTGCTCTCTCGCACCCACACTCACACACACACACACACACACACACACACACACACACACACAAACTCGGCGCGTATGATCAAATTACAATTCTCATATCTGCAAAGGGTGTGTTCGTAAAGAGATCATAACTCACAAGGTACACGCAGTCAAAGCGGGAAATAATTTTTTACTCTGCACTCACGTTAATATGCACGTGCAAAAGTTAATCAAGTAAATAATACGATTATGACGTCGGTAATTCGTGACATGTGTACATAATAGCGATGACGTGACGCGTTAAAAATCGAAATATATAGTAATACGTGGTGACAGGGGAATGAAAAATAAAATTCAAAAAGATTAAAAAAAATGTAGATTATTATGTTAAAATATAAAATCGCCATTATTATATAAAATGTATAATGTATATAAATATAAATTATGCAAGTGTGTGTGTGCGTCTGTGTGATTTCCCGCTATTAATTATTCTATTAAAAAACTCACAACCAAGATAAATTCTGATTGGATAGGCATGTCTTGTAAATGTATCATAAAATTAACGCTTATACTTGTTACATTTGACTCGGACCGTACGTGAATGAGAGTACGTACTCCATTGTATCTATAATATAATGATGTTATAACTAGGGCTCGGAAGTTGATGCATTTTGCATTTTTTTTGGAACGTTTTATACGATGCTCTTCTGGCCACAAATGTGTTTCATTAGCATGTGGATCTGAATAACTAATTTTTATTTTGCATTTTTTTGCATTTTTTGGTGTTTTTTACTTTATAAGTCATTTTTTGACATTTTTAGGTAGCATTTTCCCACATTTTAAGTCATTTTTACTGATTTCACACTAGTTCACTTCTTATCGTTTCTTGTCGACCATTATGCCGATAACTTATAACTTGGAAATTACCACGGACTAAGATTAGTACCTATCCGACTTTATCTCGCCGATTACATTCGCTGTTATCGTTTTGTAGTGAATATAATTACAAAATTAAGCTTTGATAAATTAATATAGAATCTTATAGTAAAATATTTAAAAAAAATTGTTTTTTTGTTAATTTAAAACAAATATTTATAATTTTTTAGGTCATTTTTTTAGGACATTTTTTGTCATTTTTACGTCATATTTGCATTTTTTTTGGTCATTTTTTAATGTTTTTTAGGTCATCAACTTCACAGCCCTAGTTATAACTAACCTGTTAGTAACCTTCTTTCCGTTTTGCGACAATTTTCTACGGAAAATAACTTCGCGATAACAAAGAGTACAATAGTGTACTACACTACTACAGGCTACAGTTCATAGATAGAAAGAAATAAGGCGAGGTTAAAATGTAGAGAAATTAAAAATGGATGCCAATACAGTTTTCGGGAAAATAATTTTAAAAAACATTTAACATTTGTAAACTGAAAGTCACATACGGACATATTCCATAAGTGTTAGATTAAAAAAGAAAAATTTAAATGTTTGACGGAATCGGGCTTATATAATATCATTTTTCTGTAGGTACAAGATAAATATACGAGATCAATGGATTAAATATACGCTATTGGCTTTTATTTTTTATTTTTTTTCATCAAAAAATTGATTGCGTTTCCTTGTTAAAATAATTTTAAGAAGTGAAGAGTAAATAAATATTTTGTATGCGTGAGTATAAGTCTGAGTAACTTACGTCTATACATTCGCGTATCATCTAGTAGTATATAGCTCGAGTACATCATTTTTCGTAACATTTGACGAAAAAAAAAATGATTTGTTCATGGCACATATAGTGACAGACCGAAAGCGTGACAAAAATATACAAGTACAGAAAAAATGATGAAAACGGAACGATTTAACCGACTAAGGTGAAAAAATCTATATCAAATTCGCCATCTGATGATGGTCTCGAAATCGGTCCGAAGAAAAAAATAATGATCCCCTTGATGATAAAAAAAACCATTTAATATTACTTTAAATTAGGAAATTAGGAAATTATGATACTAATTATCATTATACGTGTCCATACCTTATATAGTCAAAGCACAACAGTACATTTTTTAATGCTATAATATTCCTTTTTTTTAAATGTGAATAAAATGTATAATTCGTTACAACTCACAGAGTAGTACTTACTTACTATTTGGATGTGATTATATTATAAAGCATAGGCTCTCAGTATGAATACTTAATGAAAATTAATTATTTTTTAATTAACTAATTTATTTTTTAAGATCAAGAGGATGACAAAATGGTTACGTCAGATTATGAAAAATTAAAATCATAAGAATAACATTCTAAAATTAATAAAATATAACATTATGATTTATGGTTGTATAAACTCCTCTCTATAGAAAAGGAATAATAATATGGAAATTCGGATTTTGGAAAAAAAAGTTTTCAGTGCGAGGACAAACACGGCGAGACATCCTGTGTGAAACGAAACTTTCTAGTCGATCCGTCAAAAAAATAGTGGTACACGGTTTTTAAGAATAACTCGTTCGGTTGAAATCGCATCACTGTTTAATACGGTTTTTGATTTTTTGCATCAGCTTGGATGGAGTTGTTAACAGTTCGGAACGGGATGTGAAACAAGAAATGTTGTCAACTGCGTAAATCAACTCTCAATCTTTATTTTCTTCTTTAAATCAAGAATTCGTACCCGCACCTAATGAACAAGTTATGTTTTGGAATGCTTCGAAACAATAGTCTGATCATACTTTATTGTGGTAAAATGTCCGTACTACACGATACGTGTCTCTGAAGTTATCGAAAAGGGAATATTTTGCAACGTAATAGAATTTTAGAAACTAAACACACGTAGTGCGTCCCTTAGAATAATAACGATAGCAAATATGATCGAACAAACCGGTTCATCGTTCCGATCGTACCCTACCCCGGACAATTTCCTGATGATTTTATAATGTTATAATATGTTTGTGTTAGGACGGTGAAACGTGTTTCCACCGGTTATCCATTCATCTTGATTTTTTTCCGCTACAGTCAATGAAATCATCCCTCCGAATGGCATATGGACCCAGCGCCGATTTACCCGCATAGGGTAGAGAAAGTCCTTGAGAATCGTGCATGTTTACTCTTGTATATACGCACACACGCACACACACACACACACACACACGGTAATGCGTAAAATTTTTTTCCTTTTGACTTGGTGGGTCACTCGATAAATAAATACACGCACACACACATAAACGCAAACCCTACAGTAATAGCGGTTCGGGGCTTACGTGCGATCGACCGCCCCTCGAGATGTTTTTTTTTTAATAATAATGCAACCATCGTCGTCCATTGTAATGCATTATATAGGTAATGTGTACAAACAATTGTTTTCTTTTTATTTCTTTAATGTTTCCATTTAAGTCTAGTTGTTTTCATATGCCTTTTGCGGCATTTTTCTGACCTCGATTTTAAACGCCCAAGCGAATAATAGTCGAACAACGATATCAGAATACGGAAGACAATAGCGGAAAATTAATTGAAAAATATTCAATATTACTTCACTTAATTTATTCATTTTTGTAACGGGTCGAAGCCCATTCAATATGATTTAGATAAATTGACAATAATTACAAAGAAAAACAATATAATCATAATATAAAAATGTTAAAATTTATATTACGAAGAAATAAATGATAAGCATTTGATTTAGAATAATAGAAAGACCTTTACAATTTTAAATTTATTAAAGAAATAATTTTATACTTTGTTATTTCTTAAAATTATTATATTATAAAATTAAACTTAAATTCATCACGGTTGGAACTTTCTGTAAGAATAAAATGTTATAATCATTAAACATTAATGCATTAGTGTTAACAAAACCCCCCCGGCGAAGCTTGTGGCCATCGTCTCACCGTCAAACATATTCTAACAGAATGTCACCTCTATGTTCAAGAGCGAACAAACCTCAACTTGATGGAATCCTTCGACTCAACCCTCAGATCTAACCCAGATCAAAACAAGAAAATCCTACAATTTTTAAAATCAACCAATAAACCAACAAAATATAAATGTAGTACTAAATTTATAATGTGCTGCTGTATAATAATTGTAAATACTAATTAAGTTACTAATTAACTAATGGACCTTGCTGCCGAGTTGTATTTTTGATCGATAAAAAAAAAAAATCATATATTTGAAATACCAGTTTAGCACAATACCAATATATAATCGTTCCTAAATGATGTTAAGAACTGATGAATTAGCTCGATCGAAACCGTATAATTTATTTGTGAACATTTCTTTATTACATTTAAAAACAATCTCTATGGTATTATTCTCAAGATTTAAAAAAAAAAATGCTTTTATATTTATTGTATTGTAATGTGATTTAGAACAATTTGATCGGTATATTATTACGAATTATTACGATTTATATTATTATCGAAAAAGCACAATCAATATATATTATGTATAGGTACTTGAATTGTCTCTCTCATTTTATATTACATTCGCATTTATTCTTCACAGCTGTCACTAATAATACATTTTTATTTACTATTCACCGTTATTGAGTTTGTTTAGTAAAATAATACTTGATTTACATAATATGTATATCTACAATTATATCAATTTGTATTGTAATATCGTAGTCTCACTTCCGCACGGCCCATGGCTTGGAGGTGACCAACTTGTGTTATTATCATTGTATTGAAATATATTTGTAAGTAGTTGGAAAATAAATAAATAAATATTATTATCAGGGCTCGGATTTTATAACACTTAAAAGTACTGAAATATGTGACATTGCATGACCCGAAGAACTTTTAAAATAAGCACTATAATATGAAAATAGCAGATATAAAAATCCATTTTTATAAAATGTTTTCTTTCCGTTTTAAAAAACTTATATTTGTTAAACGACTGTTTGTGATTTAATAAATAAATAAAAAACATTACGGGACTATGATGATAACTGAAACTGAAAACAGACCATAACGAACGCGCATCGAAGAATCGATGCGAAATCCTCGTTACAACAACATTAAAATGTGATACAGCTCAGTCCGTTAATTTCATCAGTGTTCTATGATAATCAGCGCCAATTTCTGAACGCCGTATTAAAAAAGAATCCGATGCCCGATCATCGTTGCACAAAGTCCGTTCGACAAACTCTGTGCGTTCACGAGCACCGCGGACGGTGAAGAAACAGCTTTTAGGACTCGTCAAACAGAGCGCGTTATTCACGTCGCGTTATTAACGCTACCGCTGACGTCACACAGAAACCAAAGGGTCGCGTTGAAATAGGTAGGTTGATAGGTTGATAGTAGTTGATATTATAGCAGTGTTGTTCAGTGGCGTATTTACGGGGGGGGGAGGTCCAGGGGTACTGGGCCCTCCACAGAACCTCTCCAAAAAAAAGTAAAATTCTTGCATATTTGCAGAATCCGATTTATGAAGGCAAGCGCTGTCGCGCGGACATAGTTTTTTCCCGTAAACAAAATATTATATAAAAATAACTATATTTAATATAGTTTAATATTAGTTACAACAGCTAAAACAGATACATGTTCCTGCAGCATGGTTTCAAGTTATAAGTATTATAGTTAATATTAATTATGTAGAAACTGAGGACCCCCCCCCCCCCAGAAAAATTTAAAAATACGCCACTGGTGTTGTTAGTACGTTTGCAAGGTATATATGGTATAGTTTACGTTAAAAATATGTTTAGTAGTTCAGACGAAGAAGAACTTTTACTTTTACATGCAATAGCTGGAAGTCAACAAAAGAAGAAGCGAATTTGGGTTCATGAAATAAATAAAAAAAGAGAGAATTATGGTGAATACCACCGTTTATGTCGTGAACTTGAGTCACGTGAAGACCGTTTTTGTTTGTACTTACGGATGTCCCAGGATAGTTTTGAAGAACTCCTCACCAAAAAATAAACGCTGTGTCGCGCGTGATTTTGTAATTTGAACACTATTTCACAACACCTCACGCCGTTCCGCGATTCGCACGACGAACCCGCTTGCACGTCTTTCGCAGCGGACCGACCCGTCGGAACGGGTTACGGACCGATTCTCCGTCGCGGACGATGTAGATGCACACTGCACACGTCGCGTGTAATATATGTATTCCGCAGCCCGCAGCGGTCGTGGTGCGGAAAGGGACGGCGCGCGCGAAGAGGGTAGTCGCGCGGATTCCGTCCGAACCACGGCGCGGAGGGTCGGTGCGCCGCCGCGGAACATGCGCGTCGGCGGCGGCGGCGGCGGCGGCGTCGCGATTTCCTTCCGATTTCGAAACCGCCGGCAGACGCCGTCGCTACCGCCGCCGACTCGTCCAGTAGCCCTCGTGGATCCGACCCTGTCCGGTTGCCCGTAACTCCATCGCAGCTGCGAGACTCTCGTTCCGCGCGGTCTTCTCCACAATTCGACATCGTTATAAATCTGGTCACTCATCTTGATAGGCACCATCCGCTCGTTATCCCGGTCCCCGCGGCCCTTCCGCGCGATTTTCCGCTGAAAAACGGGGTGGGCGAAAAAGCGAAAAACACTTTGCGAAAAACAGAACTAGGAATTCGCCAACCGCGTTCTCCGCGACTGCCGCAGGTCACGCGTGATTTCTCCGCGTCGTCCCCGCGATCCCGATACCGTCTCCCGTCGACGTCGCGTCGTCGCTCCGCCGCGATCCTCAAAACCATCCCCCGGTCACGCGAACGGCCTTAGGCACCCCCGGTCACGCGAACGGCCTTAGGCACCCCCGGTCCCCACCGACGAAACCGTCCCCGGACGCGAACCACCCGGCACCATCATGAACCTGCTGTACCCGAACCTGCTGTTCTGGATGTACGTGGTGCTGACGCTGGCCGAACCGCCGTACATCATCCCGTTTAAAGGTCAGTATTCCTGGAATAATAGGGGTAGGAGTTGAGTGCGGGCTCGGCGAAAATTCGCCGCGCTCGGCCGGGCGAAAATCTCGCGCGGCAACTCGCGCTCGTTTTGTTTTAATTTATCGCGGCCGCGCAACGTACAACAACGGTACAGCGATACGGCGGTGAAAATCGTGCGCAACAGTATTTATATATATATTATATTAGCTAATAACGAATAATGGGTACGTAACGGGCGCGACTAATAATAAGTAATAGTTGGTAATAATAAGACGCGCGCGTAATAGTACGATAAATAGTGCTACGTAACAATAACAATAATAATCGTGATGAAATAATAATAAAACCAATATAATAATAATGATGCGGGGCGGAGTAAAATAATGTTTTTTTTTTCTATTTTTTTTCCCACCGTTTTGTTTTGTTTTTTTACCATATTTATATACATATGTAATAATATGCAGTACGGCGACGGATAAATGTGTGTCCTTGTAGTCCTCCCGTAATGAAAACAATTCATTCGGCTATTTTATTATTAGAATATATTTTGTTTGTTTTTTTTTTCTGTGCAAAGAAAACTGCTACAAGACAAAAAGATTTGATAGAAAAAATTTGCTATTTTTATGACATTTTTTGATAGTTTTTTTCCTATCTCTTTACCAAGATAATATTACATTCATGTCAGGTTTTATAAATTTAAAAAAAAAAAAATTGTTTTTCCACTCGTAAACTTCTTACTGTAGTTAAACTATAATTAAAACGTGTTTACGATGTTTACGAAAATACTTAATAAACTTGATGGACGGTTTTTCCTTTTTTTTGTAAATGTTATATTTTATCATTTTATACTTGTATGTAGGTATATCTTGTTGACTTTGCCTCCCTCAAGGGAAAATGTTACCAACTCGAAACAATAATTGATTAAATGCAACATTTCCATGATTAAGTTTTTTAATTTTACGTTTTGTCTGAGTAATCTAGCCCTGCGTGATGTTATAAATTATTAAAACGTCATAAAAAAAATAAAAAGTACATACGCGTATTTATGTATAGTGTACGGAGTGCATATGTCACAGACGCACGTAATAGTGTAATCGTTCTTTTTTTCGGTTTCATGAAAACGATAATGAGGACTGTGTATAGAATCAATATTAGATGGACATTGTTTAAGTCCTTGTGAAACGGACATGTACGTTCATTTTTTACCTATTGTTGATGACTAAAAATGTTCACTATTTGCACGCTATTATTTAATAAAATAACGGATTGTTGTGCGATGACTAAAAATCGTCGCTGTTCTCGCGTATTTCAATCAAACAACTATGTTCTACAATAAACGACCATTTAACATTTATTTTAATTATATGCATTAACTGAGAAAATTATTGTACGAACGTTATAACTTGCAGACCGTTATTATACCATTTACTATTTCTGAAAAATTTCGCCTGAAATTTATCTGTACGTTGATCTTTAGTCAACTTAAAATGTTTAATCAGGTGTTGTGAGAACTTTTCGTGTTTTAAGGTCAACATAAAGTATTGCGAGTAACTTATGTTCCTACAACTCTTGCAAACATGTTATTATAAACAAATAATATTACTAATTTATCAACCTACGAATTCGATTAATTAATCATTTTATAAATTATTAAGAGCCCTTTCGTTGTTTGTTAAACTTAACTTTATACGCTGTTAAATTTTATACTTTTTTTTTCAAACATTACTTTTTTAAAGTTATTATAATTACCTACGTTTTTACGAAGACTGTTAAATGTTACAGTTTTAATTTGTTTACCTATTTAAAATAGGGTTTTTTTACTCCATCATTATTTATTTTGGCTGAAGTTTAACTTTAGTCTCAAGCATTGTTTAAATGTAAAAACTATTCGTTGCTTTTGATTACATGGAATATTTTGATCTGGAATTGTTTAAATAAAAAATCAGGCCCACCTGTCCGAATTAAAATTAATCATTTCAAATGCATTTTGCCTATTTTAGTGTTTTTATTCTTGTGCCGCGATAAACAATATGTGACGTTTTGATAAGTGAAGTTCATAATTTATTTTATGTCACTATACGCGTTTTGTCCGTGAAAATTATGTATTCTTTTCATAAATCTGAAAACCCGTTAACTCTGTATTCGTAGCCAGTATGTTGATTTACTTTTCAAAAATCATGATTAAATATACTCTGTGTGCAATTCGTGTCATTTATTTCAAAAAATAAATTAATTTTCAGGAAAAAAAAAGATACTTTTTTATAATTAGTATAATTTATGAGAATTATAAGTAAAGTGATTAACCGAGTTAATGTGTCTTACACAAGTTACATAATATATTTGTAGAGATAATACATTCTAGAAAATATTCTGAAAGTCGAAATTAATATTATATCATATATTATACTTTAAGTTACTTACAGTATTCAAAATATACCTATAATATAAACCTACGGCCTATACAAAATTAATGCCATAAATAGGTTAAATTAAATACCATAGAGACTGCAAAGTACTCGTTGTTAACTTAATAAAAAGCTTATGATAAGCATGCGTTTTGATGGCATATTTAATTATAAATATACTTTGAACTTCAACAGGTTTTTAGTTCTTTATTTACTTTTGAAATTATAAAAAAATTCTGTAAAAACTAAAAAGTCAATGTTTGCACTGACACACGTATTTATTAGGAAACTAATTTTGCTCTCGATAGTACCTCTCGCAAAACACGGACCAATATGATCGGAATGATTTTTTTCTTTATGCACTTTGTTGGTAACATTTTTCCGATCCGATTAAAAACATGTATGGTAAAATATGGTAAAATAATATAATTATTTGGTCCAAAAATGTGGATATGAATGTTAAAATGTATCACCAATCATTTTAAATTTAATTTTAAAACATTGTTTACGTGAAAATTAAATTATGGCTTTTTCTAAAAAGTATTATTAATAGTTCATAATATTATATACACTATAGTGTACTATAATTATTACGGTTCTCATTTTTTATTTACTCCAATATTTCAACGATACCATAAACGTTAGAACTAATTTTAAAATTTAACTCCAGACGTTATAGAATGGAAATTTTACTAATTTGTACTAAAGTCTATTAGTATGATGATGATGATTATTATTATTATTATCTCGTCGAAAAACGTCGCTGTGTTTACGATTTATTATCGGTTTCGAAATGCGTATTACTTAATATATTTTATTAAAATGTCTTCTCGCGAGCTATATACTATATTCGGTATACTAGTAAAAATAATTAAACTTAACTGCAAATTTTCTTTTGACATATTTTCACTAAAGTATAGTCAGTTTATATAAAAATTTTCCCATAGCCTTATCTGATGTTTAATACCGTTTTCAATTATTTTTAAACGGCTGCACCTCAATTTCACCTTATTTCATTAGACATATTTTTATTTCACAGTAATATTATCCGAGCCGAAAATTATGATTGATGACAATAAAAACAAATTTATTCTTAACACTTTTCCACGGAGTTTTATTGTTATTATTTATTTATGTAAAATGTCACATCCGTGTTGCACCCAAAGGTTACTTTTTTTGTGTCCATGTACCTTTATTTGTACGGGATATAACTGCCTTCTCGCGTGAAATATATAGGTATTCGTTATTATTATAATTTTTTTCTACGCATTCACAAAATTGTGCTATCATAAATGTTTTATCGTCCGTACGGTGTAAAATGTAGTTCAGCTCGAACCGGACTGCTGTAACGCCGTTGCAGAAACGCAGCCGAATGAATAACAATTTCGCGACCTCGCAGTCGACTCCCGCGAACAAAGTAAGAACGATTAGGAATACCTTTAATTATTACCAAGCGACATCCTCGCATTTCAACGGGTTGAACGGAACCGTAATAGAAAAATAACACACATAATATTAATGAGAAGGTGGTGTGGACATCGCGGGATCGAATTATTTCAATGTTTTTCGTAGGTGCCTTTGGCGAACAGTCGTAGGTAGTAGGGTCATTTTGAATCTTAAAAACTGACGCGTTCACGAAGAAAATAGCTTATTTCTTGAGCGTACTGCTTGTTTTGCTCATAACATACATACAAATTTTCTAGTTGTATTGGTCGATCGTATTCGAATGATATTTAATTAGCTCGCAGGACAATCCTGCGAACGTTTATGTATACAATCGGGTTTTTGTTCACACAAGACAATAATATAATACAATCTAACTAGGTCTTGAAGTCGTACGCTGTTAGTAAATCATTTTCCTCGCAAAGATATTTCACGTCTACGAGCCGTTACACGAAATTTTTAATAATTCGACTACGTTAATTTGTACGCGAAACAATTGCGCAGGACCCGAAAACAGCTTTTGGCTAGGTGCGCTTTCCGAAATTTATAGTCCAACCCGATTGAATACATATCCATATACCTAAATTTAAATATACGAGTGTGTGTGTGTGTGTGTGTGTGTGTGTTTGATACGCATACATGGTCACATCGTTTTAGTCAGTGTATTGTAATGGTCTTTAATGACTGGGTAACAAGTCGGTGCGGTTGTAATTAAACGTTTTCAAACATGCTCCTGAGTTTTCGACGAGTTGATTTCAGCCACGCCTCCGAAATAACTGGTACGCCAACAGCGCAGGCAGCGTTTAACAACCGACCATTGTTAAAATGTATAATACGTACAGGATACGCGATGCGGTCTCGTCTAGGAAACGGAAGGGTACGCGATGAGGCCACGGTGTCCTGGGAAAAGGTTAAATTTGATTTTCGCGGGGAATGCGCCGGTGAAATTTCGTTCGTACACAGGTATAATTATGCCTCTAATTGAGTTTGGTCGATACGAGCGCGTGCATAATATCACGAACTTTCGTGAAATCGATTTACACCTTGAAATCATTCCGGACCATGCGTCCTTTGTGTTAAAAAAAAAAAAAAATCGGCGACGTGTACAGATTGATTGTCCTTTATCGCCGTCAAACCGTGTGTGTATCTTAGAGTTGTCACGACTCGTACGTGTGATTAGTATATCAACGTAAAACCGATTGATACGGTCTATCAAACGTGTGGACAGGTACTAAACTGTAATGTGATCAAAATGTATTGCATGGGCGTCCAACATTTTGAGAATACGGGGCGACACTAGTCATTATATAAGCGAGTTGATGTACTATCGAGCGCCGTATACATTTCTACAACCATAAAGTCGATGATAAGAGAGAAAAAAATTCATTTATTTCGAATTAAAAGAAACGACTTTTTTTTTAAGTAACAAAAAAGTAATGTTAACGTTGAAATTATCGCTTTTTTCCCCCGGAGAGCAACGGAATTGTGAGATCGACGTTGGGCTCGCATTAAGGTCTACCGCGGGCTGGACACTCATGAAATATAGCACGAAATACATTTCGCTTTAATAACCGTGTGTTTTTTCCGAGTCCTTATGGTGAGCGAGTACGTGTTCGGTTTATTCAAAAACATCGAGTCCGCCGAAAGTGGTGCGGTGCCGCGGCCTCCGGCGTGCTGCGCGCGACGCTAAGAAGTCTGTTAATGTTTCGGCGATCGATGAAAAAGAAAAATTTAAAACGCCAACAACTGAAATCTTTTAAGACATATTTCGCTTGTTCTATATAAATATATATTTAAAGGCGTCTCGAGCGCACACGGCTCATTTAAAAAACAATAAATCATCCGGCACACACCCCGTCTACCGCTCGTGTCACTTTTCCGCTGCTACTACTACTACTACTACTAATATTACTACAACCGCAAACTGTACTACTTTTTGAATCAAATGGACAAGTCTTTACCATAAGTCTTAACACAACCTGACGCGTTCACGACGATGTACGTATACTACACTACATGTATTTGTATAGCATTTTATGATGCAAGTCAGTTTATTTAAAACGTTCAGAATAAATGCGCATTTTCATCGTAAACATTCGTTTTGTTTATTGAAAATGTTAAAACCATGTTTTGGACGGTCGCTTTTCTCGAATAATCAACAAAATGTGTACAGCCGAAACACCGATAAAGTTGTGTATATATTTCAATCGATTCCAAACGTATTGGTACATGGAAAAATGGGAAAAGAGAAAAAATGCAAAGTCCCGGTTTGTGAAATCCAATGTTACGAAGAATAATTTATTTTTAAAATCATGAACATGTGTATAAATATACAATAATGTTATGATTACGTTAAGTGAAGCGTGACGGTGAAATTTTCGCAAATAACAATTTTAAACTGCCTCTTAAAATTCCAAATTCTTCCAATATTTTTATTGCAATTAAAAGTAATGTGAAGTATTAAAATTAATTAATCAAATTTGATTAGGGAACATTTTTTTAAAACTCTTTTACAATTGTAGACTTAAATAGAGCGAATTGCAAAAAATATATATGATTCTGCTTTGTTGACTTACTTAGTAATAATAATAGTTTACCTTTATTTTAATGCGTTCTTACGCTTACAACCAAATGAGCGTAGATAATATTTTACACAAAACACAGTTCTAGTTTCACTTAAGAGTAATAATTACTATAAAAAAAGCTGTTGACGACTCTCGGATATCGACGAAAACGATAACAATTAAATCAACAATCAGTTCTGTAATTAACACTGAAAAAGAAACCCAAAAAATATCATCTCTAACAAAAATAATATCTATATTTAGTTGCATATAAGTATCGAGTATTCACACGATAACAGTATAACTATGGATACGTTTCGTATGGAACGAGGCAATATTTTTTCAGTGAAAATATCAAAGAAACGTTCTCCTGATTATTTTTGAAGAATTTTCTTTTTCACGAGAAAGATCTATTATAGGTACCTCGTGGCCTGTACTTTAGGAAAACGTATTACTTTCCCGTGTTTGATATTAAAAGGAAATCATTTACACATATATTCCCTTTTATTGGCTAGTAGAGGGTACATTAGATAGTCGATTCTTAGAAGTTAGAACATTATCTTATATCACATTGAGGATTTTTTTTTTTTAATACATTGAACGGAATAGATATTGTACACGGACAATACGTAGCACGGATTTTTTATTATCGTTCCAACACGATATATGAAGTATTCGATTAATATTGGTTTTATTCAGTGCAACTATTATTCCGTATAAGTATGTATCATCGGTGTCGAACAAACGTAAAAACTGCGTGCACCGTATTCGTGTTTTTCTTTTCGTGAAAAAGACTATGCAGGAGACGACCTAACGTGTAAATCATATTATAATGTTTGTATTTGAATAGGACGCGCGTATGTACATTTGCTTTTGTATACTTTTCTGTCGATACTTCGCCTCGATTTACGGACCAAGCATTTTTGTCTCTTGGACACTTGTCGTTGTTTTAATCGAATATATTTCGTGTGTAGCTGAACGTAGTTTACAACTTGAATGTATACCACGTAACGGATTATAATAATCTCGTAATTAAACTATAGTTGGGTAAACGGGGGGGAAAAAAATTGAATAAAAATAAATAGTAAGCAACTGTTTTCTATATGTTATGGGGACCACTCTATACTGTTATCAATTATTGTCGACATGTAATGTAGTTTTTATTATTTCCCCCCCTCCCTGTATCGCGTTCGCGTAATAATAATAATTACAACGAAAACATCGATTCGAAATGAAACACGTATGCGTATCGCATTCTCGAATAAGGATAGCATACATAATACGAGTACACGCATTCCCGTTTGAAATGCAATCTTAAATTTTACTTTTACGGTTAAAACGAAATAAATCAAAAAAGGACGCGTGTACGCGTATACACTCTCATTTCGTCTTCATTAAATACACATTCTGCGCTTTTACGAGTGACATTTGCGTTTAGGGGGAAAGAAAAAATAATAATAATAATAATAATAATAATAATAAAAACTTACCGTTAAATTTACACACGCTTTCATGTTGAATAATATATTTATATATGTATACCTACTACATTATATCACATATATTTAAATTTGGAACCATATTTCTGAACAACATCAAAGTCAAAGGTCATATAGGAATACGTGTTCTCGTCAATTGTTATTTCACATTATTTTTTGAATGCATGAAGATAGTCATCAGAATTCGATAAAAAACAAAATGAGTACGGCATAGTAATATGAGAAACATTCTACTCATTATTAAATCAATTTTACGTGCGCGCTGACACTGAATACATTTCGTCCAAATTGTTCTAGTTCCTTTAGACATTTTACCGTCTTAGCAATATTCGAATAAACCTACATTTTTTCGGCGGGACACGTATATCATAAAACTATTTTCTTGGCATAAATATAGTGTGCACATCAATATTGATTGTGATCCGATCACGTAAATACAGTAATATTCAGATAATGATTTTAAACTACATATTTTTGTCCGTATGGAACTGATTCATCGATTTCAGTGTTGTTATTTTTAGATAATTTCTCAAGCGACGCAACACAGATTGGTCACTTATTCGACCCTTTCATTTTGACCGATGTTATTGCTTGATGGATATTCATTTTTAGGTTCGCGATTTCGTTTGTTTATTAAAACACTCCAAATGCACGTACAAACCGCAATAATAATTTTTAAAATTAATATAGTTACGAGCATTCTTAAAACTTACGATGTCACGAATCTCATTACAACGCACGGTAACACCGATGATCACGCTCCGAGAACTTTACTGCGGCTTGCGTATTTGACGATTTACGTTCTCGCCGTCAGAATGTGACGAGAACATTATAATATACAACGTACGTCGGATTCATTGCGGACTATTATGTGCTGAACAAAAAAACCGAACTGTCTACGAGTCAGACGGTTTCGGTGACGGATCAAATATCGGTCTGCGAAAAAAAGAGAAATGTTGTGTTACGGGCCAAATGCGTTTCAATTTTCTTAGCTATTTTATTATTGTATTTGTGTTTTGTGCATGAAATGTTTGCAGACGGTAATGCTGAAAGAGATGAACTAGAAAATTGCATCTGTAATGGCCCACGGCAACTATACATAATATTAGCTCCTCGGAAACTGTATGAGACTAGTTCCTTGGAAATTTATTCAGGAGAAAGCGATAAAAATCTGTTGGCGATAATCATTGACTTAATTTTCTCGGAAATATAATTTCAACTTTCAGACACTCGGGTTTAAAAATAACTCAACTCCAATGCAGAATTCGTATCATGTCAATTTCGCACTTACGAGTTGGTTGAGTAATACATATCAATCACGTATGAAATGTTTATAAATTATCATTTATTCATCGTCTTTGTAACATATCGACCAGAAAGAATTACCATTTTAATCATAGAGGATTTTTTAGATTTTTTTCTTCTTTTTGCGCAAAGAGTTTTCAATTTTACGACAAAAAATCATATTTACACCTTTTACAATATTCGTAAATGTCTGACATCGATCTTAGTTCGTAGGCATAAAAAAATTATATTGTTGAACAAATATTTGTACAACGTTTCACTCTGAATCGTGTGTAAACGTTACAAAAAAATCAGATTTATAAATGTCCTTTTCGTTTTCATTCGGTGGACTACAAGTATTTCATGGACTCTGACGATTAAATTAATATTATAGTTATAGGTACAACTGGACCCGTATCACGAGATTTTGAATTATTTAATACGATTTTTAGATATTTTTCTGATTTATAATTTTCATTATCACAATATCTCGGACCGAGCCGTTCGAGCGTGGCGATGTAAAAGTTCAAAACTAAGTGACTGCCCCCCCCCGCATGTACTAGACCAGCGGGGATGATGCCCTTGCGCCATATCTTTATGTACACCGTGCACCTATCTATCATTAAACGTCGTTATTAATTATCAACGGGACAATGTGGAGGGCTCACTGTCAAAGTGTCAGTGAAAACACAATAATTATTTGTGTATGAACTTCTGAATTCCCATCATTTCCGTGATAAATGCAATCGCCCCGCACACACACACACACACACACACCGTGCTGGGTTCACAACTTTGCGTCGTCGTCGCCGTTCCTGGGGAATAAAATGCGTCGATTAAAGTTAATACCTACAGCGCGCGGTATTCGATTATTTATAAGGAATGCGCCGAACGTTTCCGCCCGTGGCGGCGTGGCTAACCTACAGCAGCGCACTTACGGATAAACATATGGTTTTTAAAAAGCTTTCTTCATTTTTACCATGGTAAATTCTCTATTGACACTTTATTGTAATGGAAATTTCA
Source organism: Periphyllus acericola (assembly GCA_949715065.1). Lineage (NCBI taxonomy): Eukaryota > Metazoa > Arthropoda > Insecta > Hemiptera > Aphididae > Periphyllus > Periphyllus acericola. The sequence continues at coordinate 62,041,910 of OX454264.1, forward strand.
AAATTAAATTTTACTATTTACGAGGCGGTACATTCAATGAAAATATTTGCGCTTGCGGTGTATCCAAACCTAACAATACGCGTGTAGCACATACATGTATTATACATGTTACAATGTCAATTTCATGGTTTTTTTTTTTTTTCTTGCATGCAAATAAATTTAATATGTCCGCGTTCGCTTGAGGAAATCGAATTCGTAGGAAACCTCTCGATACGAACATCTTTTTGTCCGTTTTTTTTTTCTTTTTTTTTTCAAAATTTATTACCAGCTTTCCAAAACTACTTTGCTTTGAGCCGATGTACGTCTATTCTACTACGTATAGTTCAAATTATGTACCGATGCCTTTTGTTACTGTACTCGTCCCATTGAAATCCAAGTAATCACAGGTTTGACGAATTCGGATGCAACGAATTACTTACATTATTTTCCTTTTCAACGAAATCTTCGAAAATAAAAGAAAAAGTAATAACATTTGGAATTTCCCGATTGATATCTACCGCGTTTCGGGTAAAACTTATTAAAATAGAGTACCTATATTGGTTATAAATAATCGTACGAATCGCACGGTATTCATGACGAGAACATGATACATATTTCATCGATTCGTCGTCTTGAAATCCATATAATCGCTATTGTTTCTGTGTGCTCCGTGGGAGGGGGGGGGGGCGGCGAGGGAAACAATAAAACGCAATAGTTGTTGGTTTTTACACAAATACACGGTTGTTTTCTTATACCTACGTTAAAATGTCTCGAATGTCAATACGCAACAAACGCATGACCACGCATCACGACGTGGACGTGGAAAAAGAAATGACAAAGAAATTGGTACATACCCGAGATGGGATGCGATTAATAGCATCGTACATTTTTATTCAATTTCACGAGTTGATTATTTATTGCCGATAACTCGGTTACGTGGGTACTAATCTTGTTTGTGTATGTCGTGCGTATTTCAATTCCCCCCGGCAGAGTTTGATGGTTTTTCTAATTTATTTCGGTTCGGTCGGAAGAAGCGAGCGCAGCGTATGTACCGACCAAATTACTTTTGGAGAGGTTAAAAAAAAAAAAAAGGATGTAGAGCACGGAAAAGTTTTATGCCGTTCCGGAGGTCGTTCTGACAATCCGTGGGAAACGCGATTGGGTGAGTTTGACAGCTATTTAGTTGTCATTTTACCATCCGAGGCCTATAAAAGCAAGTTGGCGCAGCAGCAGCAGCAGCGGCGGTACTGACCGCGGTGCGAATGTTTTCCCCCAAGGAACCCCCGAAGCAGACCTCCGCGAGTAAAGGACGACGGCTGCTGTGTTTCGGAAACGTAAATTGATTTAACTTAATTTGCAAGAGTTAGGCCGCCTGCTGTAGGAACATTTTGTCAACAGATATTCCGATAAGCCACGTACTATATTACAATGCGCATCGCCCTCCAGTATATCTTTTTTTCGTCATTCGACACTCGAGGGTTCTCTCCGCTTTCTACGAATGCGAATTACAATACGTGTCTTATCTTACGCGTTACACGTAAATCAACATTTTTAGTTTTCTTTCTGCCCAACATTCAAACCTATTGTACAATTTACGTTTTACACGTACACAATGCATATACCTATATATATATATATATATATATATGTTGTATATGTACTATGTGATTGTTCTCGGCGAATAAATCGCATTAAATTTTAATATGTCATGAAAAATATGTGAAAAGTACAAAGTTAAAAAATGAATATCTACGATCGATTTTAAATTTGGCAGTAAACGCAACCAAGACTTAAAAACTAGTCAGACACATTGAACAATTTTCGAATCTTATACTCGTATGGTGGAAAGTAGAAACCTACGATTTTTTAAATCGAGTTCGGTATTATCTACATTAAGATATCGCGGAAAATAATATTCTGTAGTAATTTACTTATAAGCTATATGAAGTTGACTTTGTGTATACGAAACATGGGCATATTTACTTTTAAAATCCGTTATATTTCGTGAAGTAAAAGGAATAATCGTTTTGTACAATAGTACTACATATTTATTATATTTTGGTCATTATGTTTTTGAAAAATAATACAGTAATATTATACAGGTATGCAAAAATTATTGGTACGCTGGTTATTCTCGGAAATGAAAATTGTTTTATTGTTCTTTATTAATCACTATTGATTGGAGTTAATAACGCTTATGTATATGGCGCATGAGCTGTATTATTTGAATTACGAAAAGTTTTAAAGTAAAACAGAATGATTCGCAATCTAGTTTTATGTCAATGAGAGTACATTATTTTAAACCTTTTATACTTTATTGAGTATTTAGAAAAAATACGATTTAAATATAGTGTAGGCACGCAACAAAGTGCATTATGTTGGGGGTGATTTTTATTTTTTTTTTAATCTCGACGTTCATTATATATATCTTAATAGACTGTCGCACTTTTAATAGAATAATAACATCAGAAGCAGTCTGTTAATAATAAATCTCATTAAGAATTTATACGGATGAAAAATTAATGAAAGTTCTATTAAAATGAAAACGTGCAGTACACTTTTTTTATTCACTACCTGAGCAATATGTAACGTTCTTTAATTATAAAGTAAAAAAGCACTTAGACTGAAACTAATACACACTTTAATATCGTATATGTATATGCGTGTCTCTATATCACTTATATTTAATGTACAACGTGCATGCACGTATATAAAAAGAAAATTTAACGAGATTATTGTACAAAAGGTAGACATAGACTTCACTTAGCGAAGGTTTTCGGCTTACATATTATATTAAGGGTGCTGCAGTATATCACGTAGAAAAAAATATACTCCGAGCATATGTGGGGTTGAACGTCTCGTTTTAATTTAAACCTAGTGTCGAAGCAGGGTTTTTCTAGAAATATCATTCCTACTTCGTAATTCGTATCGTTTAGGCCGTTTCGATCTAGGCAGGTGTGTGTTACAGTATTGTCGCGTTGTCTTGTCAACATACTACGTACTGCTCTGGACTCTAACACAATATGGCGTGTGTTTTTGTTGAACAGGAGACCGAAACATGACACTATAATGTATTTACCTTTCGTACGGTGTAGTAATGACGACCTGCGCAAAAAAGACAAAAAAACACGTGATATTCGAAACTAGCGCGTGTTTTTCGCACAAGACGTTTGATTTGCGTACAGGTATTGCAGACAGCGGTGCGTACAGTAATGGTGACTTTTGACCGTGCATGCATGTGGACAGTTACACCGAATACGTTTCGCAATCGTTGGATGTGTACTTTTCGATTTTCGCGAATATTTTACTCGACAAAGCGCATGTGAACTTGAAATTTGACACGGTAAATACCGTAGAAAAACCGACCCGGTCCGAGAATGTGTATAGTAGCAGTAGCTAGTTACTAATAGCGTACCCGGGTAATTTCAGTAATTCAGCGTGCGGCCAAAACTGCTATCATACCGATTCATTTGACATTTCGAGGGAATGCACTCATTACTATACATGCGATAATATGCGGACCGCGAAAGAATTGTTCGAAAACCGTATTATTAAGGGTCGAAACAGTTTTGGGATGTGAATTGTATGTTTATTCGGTATAGATGTTTTCACTTTTCGGTTACATAGGGAAATGTGTAATTTACGTCGATTTTTATAATACCGTAGATGTGTATATAAGTGAATAAAAATAGAAATCTTTAGGTCATACGAGGAACGAGCGCTTTTTTCAATCAACATTATTTTACTACACCGAAATTATTCTTATACATCTCTCGGGCGGTGATTATTATAATCGTGTTGACCGTGGGAAGTATTACTATGCATCGGATTCGGAAACTTATTGAACGCGGTCTCCTCATTAGACGGTATAGTGCGTTTGTTACTTTCCAAATGTACAACCTAATATAATTATCGCATTATTTTTATTACCAGCGCACAGAACCTTTAGCCTGGACAATTCCTTCAAACTTGTGAGTTTTTGGTGTTTATATATTATGTATACATCACGTCTATTGTTAAAAAGGCATTACTACTGCTGTTTGTGTGTTGTACAATCTTTGTTGGCTCAATACTCGGGAATAAACCGTTGTGCAGTCGGTGACAATATTATTGTGACACTCATCACTCGGCATGCGGTTTCGAGTTCGTCTCGCGGAAGGAGTTGACAATACGAAAATCTTTTGTGCTTCGCACCTGCCAGCGTCGGTGGTGACTCCGTCGCCCTCGTCGACGGCGGCGCTTTTCAACTTCCTCCCCCCGGCCCTGTTGCGCGGAAATTCGACGTCGCCGCGAAGTAGAGGACATCGTCGAATGTACTCGAAATCTCGCGACACTCGACGCATCCGCGGCAAAGTCGAAACTTACTTACGGAACAGTCGTCGCCGAGCAGCCGCGGCAGTTTGGTATTTCAGGGATTACGATTGCGGCGCGCGGACGGGATTGCCCGTGCATATTGCATGCTGCCCCGTGCTCGACGTGTTTCCGCGCGAGCCCAAGACGTCCGCGTACGAATATATTATGCCGCCAAGACGGTTATAATATTGTTTTACTCGTGCCGCTTAATGATTCATAGGACACCGACGCGAAAACGAGTATTACGCCCGAGGACGCGCAAACTTTATAATTATATCACGGGGCAACAACGGCGACGACGACGACAGCAGCATAATAATGGATTATAAGGAATATGACGCGAGCAGGCCCCGTAAAAACGGATAACGGGCATAACGTTTGTCCGACATTGATGGACGGCGAGTAGCAAAAGTTACGGCGGCGAGGGGGAATCGCGCACGGGGCCTGAAAAATTAATTATTTCGCAATGTCCTGGTGGGTCCTGCGTCCCCGGACCCTGTCTCTACACTATTTAGTATTTAGAATGGTATGATATCGAGTTCGAGTATAGGTAAACGTGACGACGCGTCACGCTTCACCACTGTTGTTTCTGTGCAGTGGAAACGGTTACGATCGATTTGTGCGGCGCAAAAGCAAAAGTACATATTTTGTAGATATTATCACATTCCGTGTTGTATAGTTGTTGTCTGAGTCTGAGATTTGTTGAGAAATAAACGCAAGCTCCTCATACCTTGAGGGTTGAGCTTGACTGGTTCATTCGGAGGTGTGAAAGCGGTCCATAAAATCTGAATTTCCGGTCTTACGGTCATGCGCGAGCGGAGACGTCGTTAAAAAGTCAATTGTATACAAACCGGTTTCCATTTTTTGTTTCTACCCGTACGCTCTCTGTACCATCGCCCCTGCAAAATTAAAAATTACTCGCGACGATTGTAAACATTTTTGTATCCATCATAAAACGCGTTATTCTGTGCGACGAAATTATGTTGTAACGCGTAAGACATAATTACCGAAAAGCAAAGTCGGTAAGTGAGTCGTAAATAATTTACTCGTTAAAAAAAATAATTCAATACCGGTTCACAATTTCACATACTTATAATATATACGAAAAGATGATTTCAATAAAATATTTTGGCGTATTCTGTAAGTAAAAAGTAACAAATGGCCCGTCGTGGGTCATGGGATTTCTTCTCGGAGATGGGGCACTGGGGCTACGCGGTCCCTCTGCCCCACTCCATCCGAACGGGCTGCGCATACATTTTGCACGACCATGACAAAACCATCTAATAAATCATTAGGCGCAGGCATATAATGCACGTACATTATGAACTGTAGTAGACTTTGTGTGCATTTCTCGCAACGCGAATTTTACGGTTAGTTTTTTTTTTCTTTTTTTTTACTTTAGACTTTTTTCCGACTTCCTACCCTGGTATTTTCCCGGTTTAGGCGATCCTATCACAACGCATCGGACGGGAATGGAGGCTATCCGTTTCTCGTAAAGCCAGAGCAATAAAACACCGTCCAGATTTGTTTCAAGTGCCACTTGTTGTTTTCCAAAGCTTCGCCCCCCCCCACTTTGGTACACGTATATACGTATATACTCGTCGTTTTTTCCTCATCATTCCGTCACCCCACTGTGCCCGTTTAAATCCCCACGATAATTTTCTTTTCTCTTGACTTGCATAACTCGAATCATAATATACACATATATACGTACAACCTAACGTCAGTGTGTCTGTGTGTGCGCGTGTGTTTGGACTCAAACAATAAAGCCTTCTTTCATTCTTTCCTACTCACCCTGTCTCTGTCGTTCTCTTTCCACTCCTGTCTTCTTCATTCGTCTGACATCCGTATGCAGTGATAGCCGAGGCGGTGGTCCTCTACTACAGCGGTTCTCAATCATTTTAGGACCGCGACCCAAATTTTCTTCCAAAAATCTGTCGCGACCCCCATAGTTTTTCATTTACAGAATCAAAAAAGTAATTTCAAAAAACAAATTTAACAAAAATTTTTTGAAAAATACCCGTCGTAATAATTCTTATATTACTTTATACTTCTATTATTGTTCCATAGTCTATACTTTTAGAGTGTTTACAATTTAAAAATCATAAATTTCATACAATCTGTACGATTAAAAAACTTCTCGCGACCCCCAAAAATTGACTCGCGACCCACACTTTGAGAAACGCTGCTCTACTATACGTACAAAAGTTGGTGTGTATCTTAACGGCGACTCGCGGACCACTGTACCGCTTTACTTTTATTCCAAACGTCTACCACGTGTGTACGCACACACGCTTACGCACTGCATTACGCTGCTCATATCGACAAACTTTTAACAAACCCATTAGAAAGCTCATCTGCTACGACCCCACTGCCACACCCCCGGCGCTTCGCCCACACGTCGTACAGCCACACCTCGTGCTCATATTTATGGTATTAAATCCCATAAACTTCATCGTGTCCCCGATACATTACACCATACTTCCACCGTTACCGCAACCATACCGATTTTCCGCTTTTACCGTGTTTCACGTTACCCCACTATGTACGACTACGACGTTATATACATACCGAAAACACATATACGCACACGCTCGGGCGTATTAATTCATTGTTGAGCGATCGCGAATCGTCTCGCTAAACGAAAAACAACAAGTAATCCCGCGGCGCACGCGTCTATATTTACCGATGTGTATAAACATGTGATCGTATATAATATATACGTACAGTTTGACATCGACCTCGCATTTGTCACGATTCTCACGCTCATATTAATAATTACGCTCGATTTCACGACAAAAAGCGCGTTCATTTCGCCGAATCGTTCATTCGTACAAACCGTACGCGTCATACGAATGTCTCAGTACAATTCGTATACCTGTACATATTTACTAATGTACACATCGTGTGTAAACATCACACATATTGCGCATAATTTATTTCGTTGTCGCTCCCCGGTCCTTCCGCGTACGTTCACGTCAACCGTGGCAATCGGCGTTTACGCAGCTATTCGTGTTTGCCGTTCTCGCGCGCAGCTCATCGTCGCGTGTTTCCGAGTATAGGTGACACGTAATAAGGACCGGTTATCGATCACGGTACCCGTTGTCGTCATTGTTTGCTTTTGTTTTTTTTTTGCCCCCCCCCGACGATTTAGACGATGGCGGTTTCCCGACCTGCGGGGGAGGAGGGTACGCGTGTCGACGGTTCGCGAATGTGCGAATTTCGAGGTCCGCGACATGGTCGAGTCGCACCCGTTTCGGTTTTTCATCATTTCGCAGAGAGGGAATCGCTACGGTTTTTCTTTTCATTCAATACAATGTGGACGTTTGCGCATAAAATCTTATTACCCAGAAAGTGTGAAAACAACTGTGCTAAAAAGCACCGTACGGGAGATAAACTGTAAATCTTGTTCATCATCTACTCGTATATCGTTTAATTTTACAACTTACTAATTCGGCAAACGTTGTGTTACCCGCGAAGATATTTTATAAATTATAGCTGTGCCCGTGAATATAATAATTGCTAGTTTATACCCTCCAAATTTCACGTTTTTTTGTTGAACACAGTTTTATTTATTGAACGAAAAAAAATGTATGCTAGAAAAATTGATGCTTATTGCTAATTTTTCTTTTTTATACTCGGGCTATTATTTTTCATTGACTACGATGATTATGATGATAGTAAAGTGGTTCAATTTAAATAAATAATATAAACGAATAAGACATTTTTATTGCTCATAATACGAATAAAGTAAATTAATTATTAGATAACATTTTTTATTTACTCAACGCATATTTCTTGACTTTTAATATTTATAATATGACATTTTTAAGCGCTACTTATAAGTACCGAGCTCTGCTTGTTATTATTATTTTACTAATATCAACGGATATTATAAGCTACGGAGTAAGAATATTTTGAGATACTGATGACCTAAGTATAATTTGAACTACTTCTGATTTAAAAAAAAAAATTTCTCCATTACTTTATTTTTGAACAATTGAGAATTAAGAGTACGTATGCTAATATTCACATGGTGTTAAGTCTTACCGCTAAGATATAATTGACCCCGTGGCCTTTAACGTGACAAGAGCCCAGGTATGAACCCCTGTCCTGCTGATGTTAATTATGTTAATAGCGATATCAATTATTTTGTAATGTACAGTATTACTTTTTTAAATTTAAAAGCCTGCGTATTATAATGTACTCAGTGCCGCCGTTAAACGGTAAACGTTCGATTAACTTATAGTGTTCAAAGGTTTTTTGTTCTCAAATTTCAAAAGTAACATTTTTTGCAACTTTTTCTACGATTCGTGAGGTTTACTTGTCACGTCGCCGGTCTCGATGTTTGACTCCGCCGAATCCGTACATCGCAACCGACGAACTCATAGAACGTCGTGTAGTGACGCGTGCATTTCATAGAGGTGCATTATGCGTTTATGCAGGTATACTGTACACGCGTTGCACTTGGTCAACGTACGTGTATCAAATAGTATAATATTACTGTCAAGTCTGTGATTGTGCCGCGACGACGTTTAATTAATCTTTTATCAAACCGCCAGTCGTGATGGGGTTGTCGGTAAAAAATACAACACGCCACCCTAGCGGCCTAGCTGGATAATTGTTTCGCGAGGCTTTTATTTGACGATCGTTCATCATTTCGTCGGCATCTCTGGTATTGTATTTCTCTTTTTGTTCTCGGCACGTATTCGACTGCGCGACGGCAATGAAAGTCGCACACAATATTATAAAATATCTACATACAGGTTTCACCAACGGGGGGGCCGTTCGTTAAACGCCGTGACATATTAATTTACCTCTACTCGACAAAATATAATACGTTTTGCTCAAGTTGTGAATGGGGAATTAATTTTAGAATTGCTATGTATTACACAGTTGTGAACGCGTGCCGTTTTCAAGCGTTTTTTTTTTTTTTCATGAAATGTTCACAATGATCGTCAAAGGCTTATTAATATTCCGTCATTTGAATACCACGATGTTTCAAAAACCGGGCAAATATTACACAACATTGTTAATTAGTCAACTTGTTTGTCTACGATTAGAAAAGCATTTGACGTTGTGATTTTTAATGACTATCATTTTATTATACATTTACAACCACATACACGTACAATTTTACTTCCTTATTTAATCGGGAAACGTAGTATTGGTTTTACAATGATACTTTTATTTTACTTTAATTCTAATGTAAACTCTTTTTCAGCCAGTTTCCGTTCAGTTCACCGAAAGTTTTATTCGTTCTTTATGATAAATGGGACACAGGTCGCATTCTTGGATTTTTAAAATTGGATTTTTTCACAAGGGTTTCAGAATTCGAATAATAAGTAAACGGTTAAAGCTATCCGACCGTTTTGACGGATATTTATTTTTTTTAATACACTCAAAATAAACATTTAATACATTCGCTCGGCATAATTTTCGCGAAAAATATGGTTTATCGTTTAAAATTGTTTTTATATGAAATTCATACGAATACAAATATGTACAACAGCAAAGAACTAATACCTACTTGTGAACTGTGTTTTTTTTTTCATTTGAAACCATATCGTGCCAACGTTCGTATTTGGAACTTGATGGTCGAGAAAATAGTAAGAAACATTAATTCGTGTAGTTGATATCAAAGAGAAAAATAATAATTTCTGAGAGCTTATACTTATTAATTCAGCCTGCTGTTCATTTTCAATTTGATAAATATTAAATAGTGATGTAGTCTACGGAAATTTATTTTACACGTACCTATATTATATTTCTCATTTAAAGTTTAACCAAAGTAACAATATTAATTTTGTAATTTAAAAGTAAAAAAGTGATTAGTAAACTTCATAAAATATTTAAGTCTAGCCACCAAAAGAATATAAGGGTATAAAATGAAAAATATGACGTTGCGTTGGTTTGAATTTCCGCTTTAGTCGTTTTCACCAAACCCGTTGGAGTTTGTTTCCAAACAATTGAATATCAAAACGTGGAAATACACACACACGCACACACGCACAAATATACATACGTGCATGCACACAATATCCAGTTCATTATTATCGCTTGGCATAGTATTACAATCTTAGTGAACACGAGACCACCTTCTCCATCATTCGTTCTTGTACGCTTTAAAAACCGTGTACGAAATTATATGTCCGCAGACCGAAGAATGTTGCGGTTGGACTTTAATTCGTTGTTAAAAGCATTTAACGTACGACAGTACTTTCCGTCATACGGGTAAACAAACAAAAAAAAAAATTCAAGCACTGCAGGCGTTTCAGGAGTGTAAATAATGATGAGATTTAGTTCTCCGTCCGCCGAATGAATAGCCGAGTGGTCCTATGACAGTAGGAAAAACCCGACCAAGGTTCATTTCCTGCTGTGGCGTATCGTACGGTTGTACATATTATTATTTAAATAATTCGTCTAACACAGGCATTTTATTGCTTAATGAAAACCCGGCATGAACCAGCACAAACATGACACCACAAAAAAATGCTACTTCTTCGAACCCGATATATCGAGGAGGGGATGCTGGGGAAAAGTATCTTTTACATTACTATTCGCGAGTAATCTCTACTAGAATAACCTGTTTTTCTTTATTCTTATTTACACGTAGTCGTTTTAATACTTTGAGTTCTCGAGAATCTTACTGGGAAAACACTCGTAAGTAAAGTTAAACTGCTTTGAAAGGGTAATTTCGAACTCCCCCCCACCCCCTCCCGCTTTACGATTTCATTATTTCTTTTGATCGTAAAAACGACATCATTCTTACCACGGTTGCATTATTACTGCAGTTACCATCATGTGCACTTAAACGGTGGAACGACAAAGACGGTGTCGATTTACGGGCGTAGGTATATACAATATACGTGCTAGTTTTCTCCAAAGGCGTTATAATATTTCAGCCGACACGTAACCAACTCCTACGTAAGTATACACAAGTTTGGGCGGTGTAACAGTCAAATCTTACCCACATACTCCCCCGGTAAGAGTAACCTAGAATACATAAGCTCCCCACCGTGATTATCCTAGGAAATGTATACCCCCCCCCCCGGTAAAAATATCCTAGGATAATCTGACCGTCTCCCGATATGATTTTCATAAAAATTATATACCTCTCATGTACTAATAATTACATAATTAGATAATGTATTCAATAAATGGAATCGGAGCAAAGCTTTAGTGTTTCATAGGAATATTTTACATATTTACCGTTTTCGTCCAAATTTGGGTAGTTTATCTCAAATTTTGGAAAAAATTACATTATTTTACCACACTGAGGTCACTTCTGATATTTTGAGATTCAGGACAAATATTTTGAAAAAGTATTTATAATATTTGAAAGATTCTAGAAAAATCATACCGGAGGATGGTAAGATTATTCTAAGATATCATACCCTTGGTAAAAATATCCTAGGAAAATCGTACTCCACTGGGGGGTATAAATATCCTAGGAAAATATATCTGAGGTATGATATCCTAGAATCATTTTACCATTTCCCGGTAAACATTTTCTAGGAAAATCTACCCCCTCTTTGGGGGTAAAAAGGTAAGATTTTACCGCGACACCGGTCTTCGTGCTGCGGCGGTGACGCGGTGCGGGTCGAACTCTTTTCATAGTTGAACTTTGGTTTTTTGGTTATACGTCACTATGCGTTCATAATATTGTAACTTGTACGCATTTCCCCAGAAGGGCTTCCTAACTTCTTTGTAAGAATGAATAAATAAATATAAAACTAAATAGCGTTTTCTCCGCGGGTGCGTTGTACACACCGTTCAGTCACTCGGTCGCGCCGTGCGTGGTCGGCTCGGGTTTTATATTATGCCACGTGCCGGGATGTTGCAAAGCCACAGGGTTTTACAGTCCCGAACCGCATTAGCCGGCTGAAACTTTACTTACATACTCTGCCACTCGGTTGTTTCGGCCCGGGTCTTTGTTCGAAGATATGACGGTCGGATCGTGGCAGAAGCTGCCGAACGCCGTCGTAATTAACGACCGACATCGACGAGACTTCCGCCGCCACCCCGAAATATCTCGCGAGACGGTCGGCCATTTTCCCGGTCTCCGGAACAAAGAACTATAATTCCATACACGGCGTGTATTCGCCGAACAAATCCGCGCGGTCGTTCCCGATCGGAATACCTTATATACGCGTAGGTCTTATACAGGACAATACGCACGTTCGTACACACTCATCTGGGCACTGTCTCAGTGTAATTGTTTTATTTTTTATTAGAAATGTTACAAATTCAATTTGAAAAAAAAAACACAAGTAAAAATATGTTATTGTATGCACAAATATATACTAATAGTTAATACATTTTGAATTGGTGATAGATGCGAGACGTTGATGGTATCCGTTGATATAGAACCTTTCAGATTTCGTGAACAACTTATCTCGGAGATTCCGATCCCAGCGTCATTCGAAACGGCGTGGGACGGTTGTCGGGTAGTGTGAGCAAGGGATGAAACTGTGTGATTTAAACGCTTTACCGGTCCGAAAATATTAAGATTCAAGCTGGATGACACATAGGTTAACTCCCAGTATTAACGTTCTAGACAACCCATAATTATTTCATTCGTCCGTATTCGAAAATAGTAGTAACTGTTACAGTATAGTTGTTATTATTATTTTTTTTTATTAATATTATTATTATTATTATTATCATCATCATTATTATAATTATTAAAATTATTATTACCAACACGGTTATTAATTTATTGTTACTGCTACACTATTACTAAGTTATTGTTATGATTATAATAGCGGTACTAATATGATGGTAGCTCTTAAGACTGAAACGATGAAATGTTATAAAAATAACTTTGTTCGCGCTGACGTTCTACGACGTTATCTCACGGCTTCCAGTTTACTTAATTTTGTAATTAAAATGTTAGTTTATCACTGAAGCGAATTGGCATATATACAGTGAAAATCTGTCAAGTTCGAGGTCAAAATGTGGTTCGTTTGTGAGGAACTTTATCAAAGTTTCCTAACTTAATGCCATGTATAGTGTATAAACAGTTGGAGGTCATTTCTTTTCCGAAACTTCGTCATCGAAAGATGACATTTTCTCTCTTAAAAGCATTAAATTCTGATCATTGATTACTTCCTTTGACAATATAATGATATAGAATAAGCCACGCACGTTATCGTTGTAATTTTATTAATCACAAAATAATGTAATTAAATATTATTGATGGTACATTATCAAATTAAATAATATTACGTCACTGTACAAAATATCATTTGCTATACTCCTAGTATTATAATATGCGGACATTATTGCATTGCGGTAAAAAAACCATTTCGTAGTACTGACGAATTCAAATGTAATTACTTACATTTTTTTTGCTTTCCTCCTTTTTAGATTACTCCGCAATAAACGCGTAATACACGAGTATACATAGGTTATTCGTCCAGTATTATTAAACAACCAACCACGACGCGTATTCCGTTGGGTATCGAGTGTAATCAGCATGTACTATAATATGTTATCATCGTTCGGGGGTTCTGAAATCATAACAGCAGTGAAATGAGCAGTACGTACGCCGTGTTTCTGAAACAAATCGTCGACCGTTTTTTATTCATTTTTTTTTTTCGCTACTCGCGTATTATAGTTCCTAGGTGTACTACTGCGCAACACAGCGGACTGCAGTGTGCTGTACATATAAACCCGGACAAGCAAACGTCACATTATAGCGTGCGCGGCTCTACACATGTACTCTTACACGTGATTGACATTTCAACGAATTCCGATTTCGCATTTGACAAAATGTCAAGCGTCCCCTCGACAATAGGCTTCACTCTCGGACGGAGACGGTCATCATTTCGCGCACACGTGCAATGTGTGTTTTAGTATGCGATAACAAATAATAGAAAAAAAATGAAAATAAAAACTAAAATCACTGCTCATTGTCAATACATAATATAATAGCGGGCTTGCAAATCGTACGCTGTTATTATTATATTGTTAAGACCGGTGGGCCCGCGCCGTAATGACGACGACGGCTAAACGATTGTTGGATTGCCGCTGCAGTTGTGCAGGTGCAGTCCGCGGCGTACGGATGCAGTTGACGTTTCATACGCCTTGTGCACGCGTATATGTATATATGTACTCGTATGCGTGTACGAATGTATGTATAAAGGTACGGATTCGTATTTCGCGAACGTCGCGTTCGTAGCGTGTACACGAGAAACAGGAAATATACGTGTTTGCGGTCCATTAAACCCGACAAGACGAGTGCACCAAAGTTTTTCCGAATGCGCAGCTTGCCGACCCGGATTCGACGAGGGCTATTGTAACGACGACGGGCTGCGGCGTAATGTATTATACGTATACGAAGAGATGCATTAAAGCGATGTGCAATAATTTGCATTACAATTGCGACGAATTTCTTTCGCGGGCGTGCACGTGCGTACACGCGGGGCACGCCCACCCGTATTATTATGCGTACATAATAAATAATAATAACGTATAAAATTATATGGTATACCCGAGCGGTCCGCTGCTGGCCGTCGGCATCTATGATGGAAATCGCTATTCGTTACACATACCACGAGGTCCAGAGGAACAGGAGTTAGTAGACGGTATGTAGTTGCGGTAGCTATTATAGACCAGTGGCGCATAACATTTTCCGATTCACGACCTCCAGATTTATTAATTTATATGATGCAACTCATTGGTACCGCTGAGTGCAACGAGGAATGCGATGGTTTAGCCATGTGATTTTTTTTTTTTTTTTTTCATTATTTATTTGAATAAACGCCTGGTAGGCTCAAGTAAAGATTGATAACATAGTTTACAGGATGTCGTATTACGAAAATTATTTAAAAGTGTGATATAATCATATAAATGTTGTACGTGGGATCAAAAATTGATGTTTTCGAAACGATGCGGCCCCGAAGTATCGCGACACGGTTATCGTTTTAAAACGTCTCGCTTCGTATTCGTTCACGATGTTCCGCGAAGGTCCTTACGAAATTGAACGTACAAAGATGACGGGACGACCTGACCACACGCATACGTACACACACATACACACGTGCACGAGCGTACACTGATCAGGGCGAGACGTGTGGGTAACATCACCGTGTTTGGACGCGGAACGGGATGACTAGTGACGGACAAAACACGACGGAGATAATTAAAACGAGACGAACTTGTCACGGCCGTCGTTACACTTCTCGTGCGAGCCTACCGCGAGGTAACCAGAAATAATTTCGCGTGACCACCGGGAGGTGTGTGTGTGACGATGTGTAGTACACCGAGTCCCCGGGCCCACAAGTGCCGCGTCTTACGTAATTGTCTGCGACTTCCTCGCCAATATATAACGCACGACGCGTCGTTGTATTGCCGTGCAAACGTTTTTTTTTTTAAATCGCAGATTTATAGTGCGCGTGCACTATACACGCGCGCCACCATCCGACCAACGACTATTTATACTGCACCCTTTGTACTGTAGAGTCGGTCCAAACTTATGCGTGGGCGTTCCTCACGTCGTCCACGTCTTATTACACATGTGGATGATAATCACCCCACTTGTGCCGAGACTCGTGCGTGGCGCCACCGATGTCGGAACGTATATTTTACGATCGGCTACGATACGCGCTGCAGCATCATCATCTCGTACCTATATATCTATATATCCACGCACTGCTGTGCGGTGTAACTAGGCTGCGGCGGATCTTAATGATCTAAAAATCGAGAAAAACCCTTTGATTTCAGGCGAGAATAAGAAAAAATTTAAAAAAAGGTGGTTATAAAACACATCCTTAAAAATACCTAGTTTAAACGTTGAAAAAATACTGATTTTAAAATTTCCATCATCAATCATAATTCTTATTTTTCTCTCTTCATATTTTTACTAAGAATATAGATGGTTCACATTTTTACGTTGTATTTCATCATGCCACTAGATATGTAATTATAAATCTTCGACGATAACCGACCTGCAGTTTGGTTTTGTATCCTGACAAACCTCGTTCCGCATCGAATTAAATAGTTGGCAACGATAGAAGTAAGAATTTTTTTCTTTCTAGGCGCGTCCATATGAGTGTATAAAAGTGATAATCAGGAGGAATTTAAATGCTAAATTGCTGTCAAATTCTATCCTTTTTAGTAAAACATCAGGAAAAATACCGTAAAACATAAAAAATCGCATTGAAGATGCCAAAAAAATTAAAGTTTTATTGTTTAATATTTTTTGACGTGTGAAAAACGAATCTTGCGCTCGGAAAACATTGTTTAGGGACATTCAGGAAAATGTTCATTGTAACCAGCGCAACCTAGTTATAACGTACAGCTAGCACAGGCGTATGTACTCAGTGCGGTGTTTTTTTACGGCCAAAGATTTTAAAATCTGATGCGGAATAGGCGTACGCGTAATAGTGTATGCACGTGTTTTTTTCCCAGTCCGTGTTTGTTATTATTAGTCGACAGCGGTGACACGGCGAAACAGACAGCGGCGAGGCCTAAACTGCCGCAGCAGCAGCCCCGGGGAAATTGAAAATAAATAAAATCAACTCTCGAACGGTTTCGAGCTGCGCAGCCACTATGCAGCCGGATGGCGAGAGCGACCCTTTCCGTCAAATACGCGATATGAGTTGAGGTAGTGTACGCGCATACAAGCGAAAACGAAGAAAAAACTACATAATAATAATAATAATAATATATGTATATAATATACTCGTTCTATATACACACCGCGTTCCTATATACCATTCTCGCCGTCACCGTCGTCTATTAAGTCATCGCGTTCCAATTTGCTTACACGTACCTTGTCTACGCGTGGGCATGGCTGTTTGCCGAGTGAGGGGAGTTGCGACACACACACACACACACACACACATATACGCGTACACGCAAACGACGATGCACCGAGAGATGACTACGACAAAGATTACCCTTTTCCTATCCCTCCGACCCTGTTGTCGACGCCTCCGTGCACTCTATTTACCGTGCGGCCAAACCTTTTAGCCCGTACAACGGGACAAGTGCGTAAGAAAGGGTCGGGGCGCCTCCAACCCGTCGACGACTACAATAGGCGGACAGTTTGAATCTCCGGCTATATGACGGACGAGACGGAAGGCGAACGCCTGCGACGTCTACGCCACTATATTTTATCGTTCATATTATAGTACCTTGCATATTATATTATTATATTATTGGTACACGTCGGCCTGATGAAAGGGGTTTATTATTATTATTATTTTAATTTATTTTCAATCAACCTACAAGCCTACAACGACTTCGTTCGACTCTGGTCCCGGGCCTGTGACACGACCATATAACGTTATAGTGATACGGCCACGCTCCACGACCGTGGTATATCGTTTTTGTACACTGAACAGCGTGATCAGAACGTCATGTTAAAAAAAAATATGTGATAAAACCAAAAAAATAATTTTAGATCTTCTAGTTTCGGAAAATTCCAATTCATGATTTTTAACCAAACATGAAAAACGCGAGCTTTTTTTCTTTTCTCAAAGTTCTGAATGTGATTTCATAAATAATATTAAAACGAACGAAAAAAAAAACACGTTTTCTATCTTCAATATTAATTTATCATTTTTATACAATACATCGGTATTCACTTTCAGAAAAATGACCAAATTACCATCATCATATTATGAAAGCCAAGATAATGAGAATAAACCAACTCAAAGACTATTGTATCTTGTTCGCGAAAATTCTTGGATATGAATGAATATCTTCAGCTTGTGGAATTATTTCAAATATTAGTTTAATTAATAATTCCCGCAACGTTTTTTTTAACCATTTTTTGAATTACTCAGTGCTGTGTTCCAATGGAGTTGAAATAATTATCATTGAAAATAAAACCCGATTCACGTATAATCACAAATATTCGCGTATTTTACACGAACCTTTTTATTTTTTTCGTCACAAGTATATTATAGTTAATGCGATTTCGTATCATGTCAAACCGAATTTTAGCTCTTAAAAGAAACGATAAGTAAATATAAAAAATACCCTATTTCACCAATTATTATAATATCACATGCAATTATTCGACTGCATTTTGTATTTTATTTTATTTTTAATTAATTGAATTATTATCACCTAGAGTTTTTTTTTAACTGTTTATGTTCAACGTCCTTAGGGAATTTTAACGATCCGTATTAATTTAGTTATCTGCAATGTACATTACTGTATCAGGCAATGCGCGTCTTTGGTTCGTTTCTTTTCAATACATTTTTCATTTTCATTCGGAAATACATTTTGAACAGTACCTACATTAATATCGTAAAAATAACGATTATACCTCATTATGTATTATTAATTAATAAATAAATTGTTGGTTAGTTGGGCAATAATATAATATAAGCTTATAGTGAGTGTTTTTTTAAACGTACATATTACGAACTGGTTACAATAAATACAATCAAACTCTTTGAGTACCTACGCAGAATGTCGTATTTCTTTGCAATCTCAATAACTGAATTCGATATTTATTCAAACACTATTCGTAGCATAAGTATCATGAACAATAATTCACGTTAGCATTTCACGATATCTTACATAAGTTCAAAATTCAATTAATATTGAGAGTAGATTTTTACCCAACTTGTACCCGTTTCACACGGTACAATCATGTAAAAAATAGAAGAAAAATAAGTGAAGCCAGAGGATACGATTTATGTACGCAATGCTTTCTAATTTCCCATCATCGCACAAGTTTATATAGGTTGCTGGTAGTAACTGGTAGGTACAATACATTTATAAGCACGGAAATGGATTATACAAACATAATATTATTATTTAATGAGATACTACGTGAAAATTGGTTTTTTAATCAAAATACTAAAATTCCGGTAGGTGCATTTTTACTAATAACTTTTCTTTTCTCTAATAACTTTTCCTTGATAAAATATATGAGTTTTTTTTCCGTTGTTCAGAGTTACAGCATTGAATTCAGACTCATAAAATGTATACATCAAAGGCGGTGAAAAAATGTTCTCCGTTCTTTTATGGTAGGTACATACGTATTACTTACGAAAAAAAGAGATACTCTGCGCCGCTAATCAGATGTCATAATTTCAGTACATGAAAAAACGTCCGAGTACATTGTTTGTTGAATGTTTATATCCACTTTGGTTATTATTATTATTTTTTTCTTTTAATGAAACGCAAAAACAAACATTTGCTCATGCTTCTTTCATATTTAGTATATGGTTCGGTTGTATCCTCTCTCCACGTAGGCATATTCATCTTATATCAGCGTGCGAGTTCAGGCTGATTAAATGTCACGATAAAATAGGTTGAACTCGATGTACGGTACCGGTCGCTGAGCGAGATCGAGTTGAAGACATTTTTTTCGAGTCCATCAATATTACGAGAATATTACGAGACGTCACACCCGCTTGTGATATCTTCGTCTCGCAAACGTAAGCCATATTAGAAAATTTGCGTTCAGAATTTCAAATCTTGTGTTGTTTGCTTTAATACTAGAGTAAACTGACCTATGAGCTCAAACACATTAAGGAAAGAACACAACTGTCCGTGTCTCGTTGGTAGTTTTTACTTTTTATATTTTACTTTTTAAGCGAATCACGGATTTTTCGATTTGTCGTACATCACATACTCGTATGTAGTTCACTTAAAAATTCAAACGTAATAAGAAACCGACCAAAAAAGATCATGTTCTTTCCGTGACGTTTGATTATACTCCACGGAACATTTGAACCGTCGAACGATAAGGGGCTGATGTGTTGTACGTTTTTGTAAGACGGTGACATCGCGTGCGGTTGTGCGGCGCGGCGTTCTCTTTCAATTCATAAAAGATTTGATTTCGCGTCGAATTCGATGAAAAACGGACCGCGGTTCGACCGCCAGCAACCACGACAAATCGACTGCAAACGATGAGTTAATCGGTCGGGTCGAGCATAAGTGATTATTATTGGTTTTCTATTAAAACACAACATTTGCACAACACGGAACGGGATGCTGCATGCGGTATAAGGTATAACGGGCGAGGAAAAAAGTTTTTAATTTGTCGCAAACGGGTGGTGGCGACGGCGGCGGCGCAAAGTTTTCGTCAACGGAATGCGTTCCCCGTCGGACGGCCTAAGTGTTCATGGAAAAGTCGAGAAACTGATGCATTAAACAACCACGAGGACCACGTGTCCACCGTCTTGTACTCGATGCGACTTTTTCATTTCCGCGACGCGATGTCGTGCGCGATCGTCGGTGAAATCATTGCCCGCCAAAACACCCGTCGCGTTCGGATAGGCTGTCGATAGGACGGAAATGCGGTGATTCGGCCCAGGGCGCTAAGGGCTCGAATGCGAGTGTACAAATAATCCGTCGGAAGCACGCGGCCCGCACCGGATAGGGGTTGTGTCGCCCCGTCGACGCACACGTCTTATTCGTTTCGGCCGCGCGCGCGACCGGAACAGGGTTGCGTGAAACACTGCCCGCGCACTTCCGGTCGTGGCGAAATTATCGCGACGACGTAATTTCTCGTTATCGCGTCCGAGATCCGCGGCCCCGGAGATGACGCGCACTTCACTCGGATCCGCGGTTCCAGAGACGTTGCCGACGATTTCCGACCAGACGGAACCTATTGTACGTCCTAGCTACGTAACGGCGACCGTCGTCCACCAGTGACGGTATTGTTTCACCGCCGGGTCGGAAACCGCAGTCCATCGGACGACTCGTGTCGGAGTATATTTTCTTACCTCAGCTGCGCGGGATGTTGTACAGCACGAGTCCGCACCCTATCCCTGCCGGGCAATCGCGATCGAACAGTCCCTCGGACAAATCATTCGCCATCCTCCACTACATATAGCGCAGCCCTCGTCACCGTCTTGCGCCGAAATCCTTGTAATCTGTGGTCCGGATCACAGGCGAAAACCGACCGACGTGCGCTCGAAACTGTTGCGGTACCGCGTTGTATTTCATCGGCACTATACATCGTGTTCACCGTAACGCGCGTCATTTAATTTCGTCATCTAACCGTTAGCGTTAAAATATTTTTATTTTCACTCGTCCAGTAATCAATGAGGGGGGAAAAATAAACTTCGGTGTCCTTTTAAGATCGTGGATATTATTTTCTACGGCCAGTCCTTAATTATTGTTTGGAACATATCAAGCAAAAGTCGTATCGTAACGCGTATTTAAAGAAAAGGCGAATATAAATTTTATGTTTATAGACTTGGTGCATTTTCAGGGGTTGCATTTATACTATGCTTTATTCGACGAACATAATATAACAGCTATAATAACTTTTATTAGATTAGATTAGAAAGGTAGTTAATTACGTAGTACGCATAGACTATTGTGTATAGTATCCATACAGAAATTACATAAACTGGAACTATTATCAAGTTAATGTAATCTATTCTAAACCACTCGGAGAAACGAAGAAGAAGAAAAAAAAAAAAACTAAGACTCTATGATAATAAAAATTGAAACGTTTTGAACATTTGAGAAATAAATGGATTTATAATTTAAAAAAACAATTATAATTTTAATTGAGCTGATGTATGTATAGTAATGGTTTTATCGTGAAACTCGTAATCAAAATTAATTAGCGATCTGTTTTTAACATTTTTAATAGCACTATTAATTTTATCTGTAATTTAAGTTTATTTATCTTGAAGCGTACTATTCGTTTAACGAAAAACTACTTTAACCGTATTTTTAAATGATATTCATTTGAAGTCTTTTTACGACTCTTTTTTTTATTTATTTCCATATTATAATGAATTATTCCTTATAGGTATTCCGAATTGTTATTATTATTTATTTTAATTAAAATATGAGTTAGATTTTTCATCAAGCTTTTTTTAAACTTTTGTTGCATTTCTTTGGAATACAATTTGTTTATTAGTAAAACGTAAGTAAATAACCCTTAAAATTATAATTGCGTTGAAGTAAATTTTCGTTTATGTACTTGTATAAACATTTCGAGAGTGAAAAAAAGGATTTCATTAAAGAACTCTAAATTTAATAAACATATTTTCATCGGAAAACAACACGAAAATATAATTGATTGTTGAATTTACATAACTAATGCATTATTAATTTCATAAAAAAAGTTTTTTTTGTTAAGATTAAGAATATTTTTACTATAATTTAAATAAAAATACTCTAGTTAGTAAAATAAATGATTGAACAGTAAATAAATTTCATTTCATTAAGTTAAGAATCATGTGTAAATATCTATAGATAATTGACTGCACATTTTTTTAGGGTTTTATTATTTTTTTTAATAAATATTTAAATAATATCACGTTAAAAATGTTTTTTTCTTATAAACATTCAAGATTGTACAATTAGAAGATATATTGTTTATTAAAATTATTTTTCAAGGTTGTACAATGATCTCAATATAATATCATACCTTAGTTAAAGAATAAATCTCAGTTCATTATTGTCTAGTGATGGTACCTATTTTAGCGTTTGAATTCAAACTTTCACAACATATCCTCAGGATACAGGGGGATATTAACTTTTGAGCAATCTCTTTATCACACAGGAACAGGAATTAAATTCAGAATCACTCCCCCCTTTTGGCGTATACCTGCAATCTTACACATGCATATTTAGTGGTGTTTGTCTCTATAAAATACACGCGTCCCTTTAAATACCTCAGAAAGACGTTGAACGCATAATCGGGTTTTCTTCCTAATTAGATCAAAACGATTTGAACCGTATACACGGTTTTAACCTAACCCAACTAATTACGCAATAAAACGGGCGGGTGGTGGACGTTTTTGATACGTTGAAAGCTTCTATTTTTCTTTTGTTTTTTTTTTCATAACATCACGAACGCCAACGACTGTTTTACAATAGTCTCGTTTTCCATTTTCCTGGCGCGTTACAATTGTGTGATGCTATTGGCTAATATACTCCAATACTCCACAGGACTATTAACAATGCAAACCTAGATCCTTTACTCGCCGTTGACCACGGACGACAGGCCACGGACATTAATTTCAACTTAAAAATATCACTTAAGCGTTCTATCTTCTTCGACGTCATCTACTAATGCATGGCTAGAACTTTCGCGTAATTTATGATCTCATCCGACCCGAAGATGGACTATATGCGAGCGTAAAAGTCGGAATAGCTCTATATTATTATACTCGTACTGCAACGACTGTGTATAGTAAACTAATATTTTCTAATGAAAAAAAACTTCTGTTCAGTATCTTATAAATTAATTAAAAATAATTGTTTTTTTTTTCACGCCCCACTAATTAAGTAAGACACTTTTAAAGAATTTAATTATCAAATTTGAAATTATAAAGTAAACATTTTAAATTAAATAAATACATCGCTACTGTTATAATTGAAATGCATAAAATGTCGGTTAAGTAAACCGTTTCGCATGGTGAAAAAAATCAAATGACAATTTGGTGATGATAATTCTGGGAATGTTTATTTTATTTTAACAATTCCATTGTTATCCGTCGAAATACGCCAATGCATAATACTTGACGCACACACGCACACACACCACACGACCGCAATCGAATACCGGATCCCTTGTATGACAAATGAGTTAACTGAGTTATCTGTACATCTAATACCGGCAAACTATTACGTGTCACGCAGAAAACATTTGCCGTGATGCACAGCACTGCGGTTTCTGTCGCGTTTATTTCGGACTCTGCGCATAGTTCTCGAATAAGTTACTGGAATGCACAAGACACAAGATCATTTTAAACACAGCACGAAGCACAGAACCTGTCAGTACAATACACCGATATAGCTCGTACAGCGCCGACCATTTGTATAACAATATAATCGTGATACATACGTATATTAATGCTTCCTAAAAAATTACACCGGAAATTGGTTGCGCATGAACAACCCGATGGTCGACTTCAAACTTCGCAATTCGATGAATTTCAACAGCGTATGACTATAAAGTTAAGCTGCTGTTCCCGAAATGCTTCTCTACTTTTAAGAAACTAAAAACAATGATCGTATCGCGCAATGATCGTTAAGTATCCGGTTAGGTAAAAAAAAAAACCACTAGAGATCCTTCGGTATATCCCCTGTGCGCACTACCCCCTATCTCGCAACCACGCGACGAGTCCGGTCATTGTCGTGCGCGTATTTAAAACGATACAAAACGACCGATCGTTTTCGATCACGGACAATGTATCGCGTATCGATTTCCCACGTAGGTCTGCGGATGGCCGATGGTTGGTTTCGGCAGCGGAATGGATTGACGATTTTGGGACTAATCGCATCACATTCAGGATCGTTTTACGGTTTTACTGTTAGCGTCCACGGTCCGAGGTGAAAATATCGTGTACGCTGTCAACGTGCATGCGTTTGTCGTGGATACGTGCGCTATCAACGGACGGCCGACAAGACGATGGAGATGGTTGTTCCGGATCCGTTTCGAGATCTCCATCGTCTACATTATACACCGCGAGTGGATGCATGATCGATGACATTTCCGCGAGCACATTAAGTTTTCGGCTACACTTGCGCGCGCCGTGTGCGTGAAGTGACGAGTGGGTTGACGAGGACCAACCGGTAAAGTCGTGAATACCAGCTGATATTGGTGCTGCGATGGTCTGCAAGGATCATAAGGACATTTGCCGTTTGGTCGGATTTCACTTTGACCGTTATTCCATACTATGATCAAATACGTGGCCCGCTCGACACGGTCTTACAACGTTGACGTCGCTAAAATATCAGAACTTACTCGCTGTGCAGTGAACGTTCGTGACACGCGTAATCGTGGCGTACGTTATTCGTTTTAATTAAAAAAAATAACGAACAATAATATATAAAGCATGCGAATCGAGGGTTACGTTTCAATTTCTTTTTTCATCCTAGACCGTTGAATAGAGTTGTTCTTGTCTTCTGCAGAATTAATTATAAAACGTTTCATGTTCAAAGTAGTATGCATTTTACGAAGAACTTATCTGACGAGGGAGTACATTTTTTTTGTATAAAAAAAATTAAGGGTTTAGTCGTATTTGTAATACTTTTGAAACTTATTTATACATAATTACTTTTTTATTTTTCCATTTTTTTCTTTTTTGTATTTTTTACATATTTTCTTGTGATCATAATACACTGTAAATACACAATAAAAGTGTTAAAAAAACGAATGTTCTGAACGAAGATCTAAACCCCTTGTAGACCCGTTCAGCTGAACCGAACACTCAATTGTTATACTGTTTCGTAGCCGTCGACTGCAGTGTTACGCTATTCGCACGTTATATTATATCGCTTTAGGGTACGGATTCTGATACGCGGTAGCATCTTTTTTTACGGAGTCCTGGATTTGAAAGCTTTAGATATTACGCATTTATGCTTCAAGTTTTAGGACATTTTTTCCATCACGTTGTTCTACTTTTTGATTCTCGAGCTCATCGCATTGCGTACCTAGTCAATTTTCACATTTTCGCGCGGCGTCCGATAACATCGTGGTTCTATACGCGATGTAATCGTATCGTAAATCGCGATCAACACCCACGGAACACAACCACAGGTAGATACAAGGTGGAACACTTGATCCATTCGGTTTCGCGTATTATACTACCAAAGCGCGCCGAGTTCGACGTGACTGCACCGGCGTGATAATAATTGTATAGCGTCTACGATTACAATACTATTATGGCGATGTGAACACCAACGGTTGTGGTGCGTCAGTCGTACGGCAACCACACGCATATTATCTATACTGTTGATGTAGTGCACTACACACCAAGTCGGCTGCGTGTGACGTCATCGCCCGTCCGATTCGCGTCATACCCGCGGTTCACGGCCGACGCGTTTTGAACGCTCGACGGCTTTCCATCAAACGTGTCACGTCTCTTTTACCGCCCAAGTAGTTCGTTTGTGTAAACCGAGTCCTTGCAGCCGACGCACGCACTCGTATGGCGTGTACGGTGCGGGGCGGGTACATGCGGTTTGAACATAATCAGCCCCTTAACCGTGTATCGTGTTGAGACACATGCACTCGGTCATAAGCGGTGTTAAACGCGCAAACATACCCTTGAACACTAATCGTACCATGCGCGCGCGACTTGTGTAAATTAAAACAGTATTACGCAACACTTTTCTTCCCCCACCTCTTAATCGGTATTATGCATTTTTTGACCCGACGTTTGAACCCCTGTCACGACCGTTATGGAAATCGCACTCCTGCATATAAGGGTTGTTATCACCCACGCGCAAATACTATTTTTCGATCACTAACTATCGCCGAAACGTTTTTATTTCTTGTTCCCCTCACCGCGTCTCCCTTACCGTGGTATAGCGTATTATCTAGTGTTTAATATGTAATTTATATATATATATATATATATATATATATATATATATGTAAAATAAAATCAAACACATTTTCACCCCCACGTTCGTTTGATTCGGTTTTACACAACGCGGGAACCCGAAAACAAATTCACAACTACCTACAATTTTCCCCCTTTGGCGAACCTGCACGGTCGTTGTACAAATATTAATAATTCATCGCGTGAAAGCTTTCGCGGCCGTATAAACCCCTTTTCGAGAGCTTTATATTTACACGTTTCGTCTGCGCGCTAAACACTGGCAATAATGCTCGTGTTATTTAAAATCAACCGTCGGAATGCTCGCGGATTAGAAAATAGCGCCAAGTATATGCGATTCGCCGATGGGTCTTCGTGTTTGGTGTATTAACAGAGCTTATCCTTTTGCCCGCGGCGGTCTTATACCTATATAACACTCGAACGCTGCCGCTGCAGTTGTTGCGGCGGCGGCGGGATAGAAAGAGTCCTGAAGGGGCGTGTGGAATCGGTCGGAGACGCATAAAGCTCTTTTTGTTTTCGCGAAGACGAACAGTCACATTGTATACGTCGTCGGCCGCGGCAGATTATATATAATATAGGAGGCGGCACACAACGTCCTTTCGGAAGTCACTATATAGGCGCCGTCGTCGTTGTTTATCAGCCGACGGGAGAGAGATAGAGATATAGAGGGGGGGGGGGGGGGGGGTGAGAGAGAGAGGGGTTGATAGAGAAAGAGAGAGGGAGGGAGAAGGAAAAAAAAAGAAAGAAACGTACGCGTGTAAGTATGGGCGTTGCGCACAATAAAACAACATTGTACGCGGTGTACACATATAAACGTGCGGATACGCGGTGGCGGCGGTTTTCGAGTTGTTAAAATAGAAAAGTTTTACGGAGGCGGTGACGCAATAAAAGTTATGATATTTATACGATTCCTGGGGCTCACCCGGTCGTCTCGATTTCATACACCATATACACGTGTAATATATGTATCTTGCGCTTATGTATTACATGTTCTACATACACAATAGTGTACACGTATACACAGCGCGCCACTTTGCGCGGCAGTCCGAAGTTGGTGTTCGTCGTGAAAAAATATGAAAAATAAATAAATTAAAATCCGACCGATCGGAAAAGTCAATAATACACGGCGGCGGGGTTCTATCGTATATATATATTGTAAATTGTGGCAGCTGATGTCGATCGAGCGTTTTCGCGACGACACGCGTACCGTTATTATAATATTTGTGAGATAGCCGTCCCGAAAACAAGTTCCGCAAGAAATCGTGTTATCCACACAAGTGTGCAGTGCTTTTCTATCTTCGGGCGATTGAGTTATTATTATTTTTTTCGTTATCGAAGCGTTAGTGTCGACGTCCACTACGATACCATTATAATATATTACGTCCGTTCGCCGTTCTTGCCACTCTGTCAGGTTCGCACCAAAAGCGCCGTTCCCGGGAAGCACGTGCACTCGGTCCCTCTTTCTGCCTTATTGAATTTACATTTTGAAAAAAAAAAAAAAAAAACGTTTTTTCGTTCGCTGAACAATACCGGATCGAAAAGAACCGAAACCGTAACGCTGCAGCAATGCGATGTAATATGAACATCGTATTGTTGTTTGTGCGCTGCGGTCACTTTTACCGAACGTGTGCACCGTTTGCGGATGGTAGCTGTCCGCGCGAACGACGTTATTCACAATGGAGGCAAACATATTATTATGATCGATCGGATAAACCATGCGAAAAACGTACGCGCACGGTAAGGCGAGAGAAATTAAGGGAGAAGGATAAACAGAGAGAGAGAGAGAGGGAGTGAGACCCGGTGGAGACTAAACGCAACGGGACTTTGTCGTCCGAGATAACTATAGCGTTGCGGACGAAGAGCAGCGGCAGCTTTTATATTATGTAGGATACCTGCAGTTCGCGCGCCCCGGCGGTGATGGAAAACTTTAGATTATAATTTTCCAATTTGCCCACTAATATAGTGTAGACTCGCGGGGTGGTGCTCTCGCATAACTTTTTGCCGTTCACATTCTGTACCGAGACGCGAATAATTCATAAACACTTGCGATGTACACCCGCGCGTTTAATATTTATAAGTCGTATTCGTTTGCGTGCGTTCGCGGCGTCGGGCGGGGTAGCGATTTTTGACGTACAGCCGCCGGGGTTGATTTTAACCGCATCTCCGGAGGAGATTTCGCCCCGGCCGTCACTCGGACCGCGCGAAAGCCAAACAGGCCTGAACGGGCGTTACGGCGTTTCCGCGCATTTTGTTTTTGTCAACCGTATTTTTCGGTTTCCTTTAATATTTTACTGCAGGTCAGACGTTGAATATTTGAAAGGCTACCTGTGTAAGCCGCAACGGGTTTTAGATCCCAGCGGACGACCTTTATATTATATATATATATACGTACACGTACAGTAGGTACTACGCGCGTTCACCTTGTACACTTGTGATTCTATCGAAAACAAAACCAAACTACGCTATTCATGCACCGTAAACCTATGGATTTCCCTTTAGAGCTTAAAAGTAAATCGAAAAAGTATATTTATTGCAAATGTGAGCATTTTTTTTTTTTTTATTATCTTTCTCTTTTAAACTTCTTTTACTTGCAAAGAATGAAACGTAACAAACGTCTACCGAAGCGTTCGTCGTTACGTCAGTCCGTGCATTATGATCGACTTCATAAAACGATACCTATAGATTAATTATTGTGCTTGTTCATACGACATATCGTATTTTCCAATTACTTACCGGTTGAGATTTTTTTTATGTACATTTCCTCGTGTAAATAACTGTAATACTTTTGAAAGCATTATTGGGCTGGATACTGGAATTTTGACAAGGTTCCACGCGCATATAAATACGAATAATAAAATACGTCGATATTTTTCGATCTGTGAACAAACAGTGTAATTGTGTAATACACCCACGCATCTATTAGTATTGATTTCACTCGCTTCTCATAAATATTAAAATATTAAATACACATTGTACATCAATCATTGAGAAAAAATACAATGTTATTCTTCAATCACATCGCATCAGGAAGAATTAGTGGGATACCGCCGTCAAAACCTATTTTACTTACGACAAAAGACGTTCTGAGAGTAAAATGCTAAAACCAACCCCTGCTTTTGGGGACACCGCCGCCGACTGAGTAGTTATTCGCAGCTCCGTACACTAAGTACATTCCTGCTACTTAATAATTTAACTCGCGACAACTGTCGTAAACATATGTATACATGTGTCGTAAACATAAGCATTGGCGTTTCCGTTTAAGTCTTGAGAACACGTATTACAAAAATAATTGCATACTCATTTTTTTTCCTTCTTTTTTATAACCTACTTTTTGTTTTCATACGTTTTGTCGAGGAGAAAAATCTGTCAAGTTTCAGTTTTTGAGTAAACGTCGTGGAAAAACTAGTCTCTGTGCATTAATAATCTTCAGACAATTTAATTACGATGGTGTAAAAAACCGTAAACACCAATTTTATAGCATTTGAAATATTTCAATGATTATAAACTTACTGTGAACAGGAAAAGAACTATCATAACAAACGAAACAGCATTTTAAAGGTATTTTTAGTTTTGAGAACTTCAATCATGTAACATTACGCATCTGTCTAAATTTCAATTAAGCATATTCAAAAATATCAATTTTGAAGATTATTTTTTGTTATATAAAACCATATCTGATAGATTGATAAACAGTAAACGTTTTTAGATATAACTTATTTCGTCTAAAGGAGTTTACGAACGCAATAATTTGTTACTCAAATTTAGATATTTATAACATTAATACTATCGTCTACCTACTAAGCGTATCTACACACTGCACTTGTATATTTTGTTTTTTTTTTTAATATTAAAATAAACTAAATTAAGTAAGGAAAGAATTGTTTTTTTTAGTGATTGACATAGTACAATAACATCAACGTACAGTATTAATTTTATTGATACAGTTTCCGATGATATTCGTTTTCGATATTGATAAGACGAAAGCAAAAATAATTATTGTTTCGATTTAAATACTTGTGCACTGCATAAAATTAAAAAACTAAAATTTTTATTCGCCAGAAATTCCGTGCACTTTTATTAATAACGTATCGGTGACGTCAACTGGTTTCTATATTTTCAGCATGGAATCATTATTCCTATACCACTTATCGCTTTCGTCCTGGGAAATCTATATCGATACAAACGTATAATATAGTCTATGGCTGGTACCATGAATTTATTGAATGTTGGGAGAATGTGACTCACCACCGCGGAAAGACTTTATTTATTTATGTCGATCCAAGCATATTATCCTTCTACGCTCGTAACTTACTTATTTATTAGTTAGAAAAAACGCTTTACCATTGTATCATCTGCAGCGCTACATCAATAATATAATATATACCAATCAACGATATCGCATTTAAACGTTCATTATTGCGAAGGAAATGTAAACATTTTTAATCCGTTCGAATATAGATCACGAAACGTAATGTGCATATTAATATTTGCTGCATTATATTAAAAGCTCTTCTCCGTAAAACTAATCACGTGTTTAATATACATCGTTTACTTTTACAAATTAACACACACTCGCGCGCGCGTTCGGGTCTTACATAACACGAATATATTTAATCGGATATTAATTTGTGTTTTCAAAGTTTCCACTTTGAAGAATGACACGTACGCTTTCGTTATTGGGCTACTTTGATGAATATGTGTTTATCGGTTAAATATTTACCACCAAAATGAACTACACAGCAAGCATTCCCCCGTGAAACGATGAATTGAATTTATCCATCGTTCAACCTGTCGTCGTAGACTGCACAGAACTAAAAATAAAAACCATTTTTATTATTTAATTTTAGTTCTCGTGAAAACGGTTAGGTCAGGTTAGATTGCTCTCGATTCCATTTCACGTCATAGTGGCACTAATTTTTGAAAAAAATATTTATCGATTTATAGACCTGACCCCCACCCTCTGGCTTTACCCTTCCATTCGTCGCACGTATGATAATATGGTCATGTTTTACATGTGATATTTTGTACCCGTGTACTTATACATGTAGAAACGGATATTGCATAACCGGAGAACGGAAGCATTAGTTTTATTATTCCCAAGTGCCGGAAATAAAGTAATATAGAAAAGTGTGCGTGGGTGGGTTGAGGGGAGCGGTGGCGGGATGGAGGTGGCTGGCGGGCGGGTTGAAGCCACTTGAAAGTGGACGGGCTAGCGCGTTTCGGTCTCGGTCCAAAGGCATTTTCACTCGACTTTGTATACGTCACAACGGTGTCAAACGAAACGAACAACGTGACTTTGCCATCGGTTGTTATTTATACAGCTACGGGGCATGTACGTCGAGAGACAGAAAAAGAGAGAGAGAGAGAGAGAGAGAGAGAGAGAGAGAGAGAGAAAGAGTGATCGAGTGTGAGTCGCACTGTCAACAGTTGGAATGGACGTTTTGGTAATAATTCTCAAGTTTTTGGCAATATACCGCGCGATCAAGTTTGTGTGTTTGTTCACGGTGTACGGGCACTTGCACATATTTGCATAATATATCGATACGGTAGACGTCCGTCGATTAGTCGAGATGATATAGTTTTTTTCTTCTTTCCACGTTTTTTTCGTTCCATTCATTTATTTTCGTCGCAATCGCGATTCGTGTTCGGCACCGATGAGACGGTCACACGACGCGCGTTCGTCCATTTCGAGTGTTTCGTACTTAGTATACCTGTTAATTAAAAATAAAACATAACTTATATACACGACCGTGCTAAGGGCTTTGAGGGGTGCAGGTCAAAACGAAATCGGCAGTCTGTAGCCCAGGTTTTGCGGAATAGACGAAAATGACGTCGAGCGTAACGAAAATAAAACAATTTTTAGGTGAAACAATAATAACAAACGCAGAACAATCGTAAGCCCTGAGATTGGTTCCAGAATTTGGAGGCGAGGCCGGCTGACATTTCTTCGGCTGATACGATATTGATACTATTTTGTTATAGGGTTTTTCGATGACAGACGGTCAATAATGATCACAGAACAATAGTCTCTCTTCGCGCGTAAACACTATTTTCATGGTTTTAAATTTGCGGTTGTATGAAGACTTTTCGTGCGACAGGGTTTCGACTACCCGGGTTTATCTACCGGTACATTCAAAAAGAGGGTGTGTATGGTATGTTGTCATTGAAATTTAACGAAAAAAATCTCAGAAGACTCTCAAATTTCAAATGTCCATAAATAGCACGAATAAATCCTAAACCGTTTGAAATGTACACCATCCCTAGACGATAGCTATAATAATATTTGGTGAAAATTCCTTACGAAGAATGCTTTTTGAACTACAATAAAAAAAAATAAATAAATAAAAAATCAGCATTCCATAAATGTTGCCGTTTATCGCTGCTTTTTCGTCAGTTTTCCACAATTACTCGGAACACAATTATTTGGAAAACAGTTGAGAAATGCAATAAATGTCTTTTAAACTAGACAACGTTTAGGATCAAAAACCTACTCTGAAGTAGTTGATTGTATAACGTCTTCTAGGAGAAATGTTGTTGACATACACAAAAAATATTAAAGAAGAAACACACATCACTTTAAAACGTTTCACTCAGAATATAAAACACTGGCTTACGTCACTCAAACGATATTTTACGACCGATAATATTTTAATCGATCAGCGAACCGTACGTTTGTTCTGCCACAGCTTCCTGTTCACGTTATTACGTCAATGCTGCGACCGATATCATAATAATCCTGTGGACGCCTGGGTATACACATTTCCAGATGACCTGAAAGCCAATACATTTTACTAGTGATGCGTTTCCGTACAACTTTATTCCCTACGCCCTACGGGATAAAACGCATCATCAACTATTTTTATCCCCCCTCCCCCCACTGTAAGGCAGACCCTCGAGTTCGGTCGTGTACCAATATGTCCACGATTGGTGATCAACAGCCGAATGGTTAATAATATTTTCGAGTGCAGTTTTCATTAATTTACACGTTTCACAGAGCCCTCGGAATCCCTAGACACATAAATATTTGCTTAAACGTTCATGCGTACACGAGTTGTTTGTCCCGTAACTGTTAGTATAATCACTATTAACTCAGGCTTTATAAACCGTTTTGATTGATATCCCGTGAGGGTACGTTTTCGAATACAAAATAAAACGTCTTTTGATATCCAAGTACAAAAACAAATCGTTGTTTACGTAAGGCAACTTGTGGAAATTGTGCGCATAAAGACTTAAAATAATAATCAATGACGAGTATTGTTTTCCCCCTCTTTTTCTGTTGACGAAACGAAAAATCCAAGTAAAGCTACTTACGCAAAACTTTTTCGCGAAAAATAACGATGATAATCGGTACGAAAATAATAGATTCCCCCGCGACGTGTACACGTTTTAATTATATTTTTAAAATGTAACGACCGGAAAAATTGGTTGTGCGATATTGAAATGAAGCGAAAACCAAATGGTAATCGGTTTCGGCATCATACCGTTGTACAACTCTATACGCAATATCGGGGGTATGAAAATAATTACAAATATATTTTATCTATCAAACGACCGCCGAAATAAAAACGTCCGATTGTTCGTGTATTCGAAAGTTTAATTATGAAATAAACCAAACGAGTAGCGGGAATATTAAGCGGTGTCACGGTCGGCGGGGGTGAAAAAATGTCGAAAAACGCGTAATAATACTGTGCAAACATTATTACGGATGGAAACGGGGAAAGAATTGCGCGGAACACACACACGGGCGCGCCCCGCAGTGTAAACAGACGAAATAATTTATGTGCCAAGGTTTTAGGATATTTAATTTGGATTGATATTATTTGCGCGTGAAATTAATAACAAACAAATATTATGCGTCCCGTAACGTATTCCCATCATCGTACGCGCGCGTTGTTATTGATCGACGTATGATATACGCGCGCGGTTAAACGTTTATTAGAAAAAAAATAAAAACGAAAAAAAATTAATTAAAACGAGCCCCGATGATCATAGTATACACTCGTTATGCGCAGTACGGATTTGGTTTTGTTACGCTGCGGGTGCAGGTTGAAAAATCAAAAAGCCTTCCAGAAATCCGATTAAGGGACGCGGGTGAAACGACGGCCCTTGCCGTGTAGCGCCGAGGCGATGGGTATCGTACGTATTATAATATAATGTGTAAGCATTATGCACGATACGCGGAAGGAGACGTTAAAAAAATAATTGGCACATCGTTGCCGTCGCCGGAGCCGCTGTGCGCATATACCCAATAACACGGTCCGTGTATTTATTATTATTATTTCTGATATAAAGCGCACTATTTTTCTCCTTTTCCTTTTTTCCCTCCGTCGTTTTACTCGGTACGTCTTACATTATATCGGCGTGGTGTATAATATATATATATATATATATTTACACATCCCGACCACGTCCTGTACGACGTACAGGGCTCTGCTGCCCATCACCTATATATAATTCCGCATCGACCCTCCGTAATCCTTCGCGGCATATCTGTCGAGCTCCGCCGTCGTACGTATATATTTTATACTTTCTATACGTACACCGCGGCTACCACGTGAAATCTCTTACCGGCGTATACCTACGTATATATAATACACGGGATTGTGATTGGATCGGTTTTTTTTTTGTTTATCAAAACGCGCACAGCACCGATTGTCTTTTATTTATCCCGCACAGCACGCACGGACATGGTCGATTTTTTCTCCCAATTATTTGCTGTGCTGCGTCCTCGACCCGAGACATCTTACGCCGGCGCGACGGTACACGAAGCCGCCTAGGCGCTTGACTCTGGGTGAATTTTAAAATCCAAAGGACACCCATTTAAAATAGCACTACGTCATCCGGTTGTTAGCTTATTATTCTACGTTCAAAGCTGAAGCTCAGAGTCACCCCTGCAGGATCTACTCCTGAAGTTCAGCGATATTATGCGAGTTTGTAGAAGGGCTGTCCCCAAATCGCGCGCGAATGCTATCAATAATTTCACGCAATCACGGCCTACATGCCTAACCAGACGCCTTGACGCGCAGTGGTGGACCCAGAAATTAATCAGGGTAGGGGCGTAAATAAAATTTATCCAAAACGTAGTCTCACTAATAGGGTAGTAACTACTTATACTATTTGTAAAATTTTTAAAAAAAAAACACTTATTTTACAGACTTTGCAGCAAAAATAAAAAATATCAAAATACTGAAAATATACATTTAAAATTAAATTGAATACGCTTAACGGCGATGACCCGACCCCTCGTACTCCTCCCTTCAATTTCAAATCGGATGTATGTAGCTCGTCAAGTTCGTTTCGGTGCTTACGATTTTTCGACTAGCCACTCCGCGTAAAAAGCGAAATAAAAGAATACGCACGGCGCGAACCGAACGGTGATAAATCGATGGCGAAAAATATCAAACGACTAATTAACCGGAACGGTGGGCTTTTGTGTTCGCGGTATGGCTACCGCAGGCAAGTTTCCAAACGTTTTTCCGTAGAGATTTTACAACGAACGAATTATCGCCCATTGTTTCCCCGCCGCCTCCGCATTGTCCGCAGAAAGATAATATTCTCGTACCGCGCCACCGGACACGACCGTCGTAGTCGTCGTATAATCCAACATCAGGTGTTCCCTCTCATCGCGCCTCGGTGAAATTATTAAAATGCTCTTCCGACGAACGCTAGACAGCGAAGCGCTGTGGCATGTTCGCCGATCGCATCGTCTCTCTTTTGAAAATGCTATGAATGACAACTATCCGCCCGATCCCGTTTAATAATTTCTTACCGGTGGTCGGACGGAGATGTGCGTATATATATATAAAAAAAAAAAAAACCTAGGAATAGAAAACCAAGAAATCCAATTACTTTTATCTATAATAAGGTGGATGTCGTATCCGCGGTAGATGGGTATTAGGTGTACCAATAATACGCGTATACGGAACTACGAGTATTTTTTTCAAAACGTTTCCGGTAAAAACAATCTTAACCGCATCTCGAGTACACGACAAAACAAAAAGGTAATTCGTATTACATTGCGACTGATTTTACTTGTCATTTATCATCGTGCACGCGCGTACCCTATGGGAACATGTTATTATGATACGTACAACACGATTATACCATACGTACAGTCTATGTTTGAGATAAAAACGTAAATAGTTATTCGCCAACCGTCATATTGGAAAACTTCAATTTCCCGTTTTCGAATGTAACCGTTTAATTCTCATCAGAAACCGCACAACGCGTTGAACGTTACCCGGTATTACGTATTATAGTATAATGTACCTGCAATATCCGTCCGGTAATGATGCGCGGCTTATTTATGAAAGGAAAATAAATGAACGAATATTTCGCATCGGATTCATCCGTAAAACTATAACGAATTTAACTGTCTAAACGGTTCTGCGGCAACGGCATCGTAATATTATTTGTACGATGGTGCTGCCTATACAAAACGATGATGATAACAATAATATGTAATCGTTTCGGTTAATCATACGCGTTTCGGTAACAAATCTCGGTACCGTCGTCGCCGGGGCCGTTAAAACTGAAAATAAACGATTTAGTTCGGAACGGATTATTGGAAAGTTTACATCTTTATTACCTACACGCTATACGCCTGTGACGCACCCGTTTACACATCGAATGTTAAAGTATCGCACGCATATATTATACAATATGTACGTAGTATACGTTACGTGTAGGTAAATTGTGCACAGCATTGTGTTTATTTGCTAGATAAATATCGACGTTTAACACGTGCGTTTAATTTATGCATAGCCCGGGTGTTACGATCGCATCGCATTATTATTATTATTATTATTATACCATTGTCGTTCGACTGCACACGTCGGAAATACATGCCGCCTGAATCGTAAAGGTCGTACCTATATCCATTATTTTTCATTTCGGTATTATTTGGTTTTAAGTTTCAGAAAAAAAAACTGCGTCGTTCAGTGTAATCGATTTGGTTTTATGCTTAAATGGAATTTATGAATAGAAATTTCCGTGTCGATGTATAATTGATAAAATATTAAAAAAAAAACATAATTACTACGTACTAAATTATCGAGTTTTGCAATACGTACACTCGTACGCCATTACGCCAAAGTAAAGTCATTAAGTTCGAAAAGAGAACATAACTTATTCAATTGAACGTTAAATGAATCAGTTCTATATACAATTAGGTACCTACATAAAATACATCGTTAAGAAAAAGAAAAGAAAATAAGAGTATTGCGAAAAAAATACATAATATTATATTATAATATACTATTTATATTCTATGAGTGCAATCGTTCAATGCGGTCCGTTAATATATTATATCGCATAATGTGGTAGAATTGATAATATTTTTCATGTCACAAGTGTATATTATGGACGAATGATAACAACTGTTAAGTCGAATCGAGGTGTTTAATTGCGTCTACTTTAATGTTCGACATAAAATGGCGGTAACCGCAACTCGGAGGCGTGCGACTGTATAAGTAAACTATACATGTAAAGGCACAATTGTCGGGAATCGTCTCCACTTAAAACAGAAGTTTTCGATGTATACCCGTGTTCAAGTCGGATCGGCCGTGCTTTCTTGGGACGCAATTAAACCACTCTCGAACGAGTATAAAATAATATCAGCGTACCGCCTGTTGAAATTTCAGATAATGAATGACGAACATTTGTGTTTTAGTGACTTGCGGTGCAAATATAATTATGTTTTTCTACCGTAGAACGACGAACAGAGCGGCTGATAATAATAACGCCTTTATTTTAATGCTTTTCCGTGCTCGCCCTGCATAATCTAGATGTTGTTTCATATTATTTGAACGTCGATCGGCAATCTTACGTTTTGCATTATTAATGCATGGTTCCTGTTTACGGCGAACAAAAGAAGTTATTTACTGTAAAATATACTTGTGAACATAATCGATTAATATTATTTGGTATTTGGTCACAACAGAGTGTTAGCGAAGAATCGTCGTCTAAGACACCACTCATCATCAGCCCGGTTGGCGTTTGAAATACTTTTCGAATACCAAAGTGAATAAACAAAAATATGCGTAATAATTTTTTCCCCTTTAAGTTTTTAAATATTTGTAAAGCATCTCTATGTATCTCAGTACACTAATAACAATATTTGATCGTAACGCTAGGATAAAATAATCGTTTAATTGCAATACGATTTGTCGACGTAGCCTGCAGGGTTAAACTTATAAAATTAGCATATTATCATAACATACTGCAGTGAACGCCGCTGATATAAGACTCAGTCTTAAGAAATTATAAGAAATGTCTACGTTTTCAACACTTTGTCCGTGCGAAATCGGAAGGGTCCTTTTTTGAGTGTTCGAAAGTTAAAACGGAAGAGCGCGAGCCTCATAGCCTCAAGCGGCGTTCATCACTGTGCATGTAACTCGTACCTATGCTTTACCGTTAAGAAATAGAATCGTATTACACCGCTCACCGCGACTGACTGAAATGTAATTGCAATAATATGCACATAGTAGGTGTATACTGTGATGTTATGATGTTGTAGTGACGTGGTTTGGAAAACGAACCGATGGTCAATAGTTCATCGACGACCGAGTGACATTCGATAAATCGAAACGATCATAGTGTTGTACTTACCTGTACTGACGGACAGAGACAAAAATTGAAAGACAAAAAATTGCTCTGAATTGATCGCGGTTATCTGAAGGTCGCGTCCTGCGGTAATTCAACGCTGCTGCAGCGCAGTCGCCCGTTGAGTCTTCCCGCGGCGGGTGTGTACCAACAGCAGCAGCAGCAACGTTCGTTTATTTATCATT
The DNA here is from genome assembly GCA_949715065.1 of Periphyllus acericola. Classification (NCBI taxonomy): domain Eukaryota; kingdom Metazoa; phylum Arthropoda; class Insecta; order Hemiptera; family Aphididae; genus Periphyllus; species Periphyllus acericola. The sequence continues at coordinate 62,081,322 of OX454264.1, forward strand.
ATTTTTATTGTTATTATTTCTTCTGTAAATATTACACTTAAAGCCAGGAGAGAGAAATTCCGCGCCTCCGCGTTCGCTCGCCGTGTTCCCGTAAAGTTTCGTATCGAAATAAATTATTATTCACCGGAAACACCGAATTTATATACACGCAAACATAATATATATATATATATCAACTTTTCGTACGTTTATATTAAATTTACAGGGAAAAAGTTTCGGTATATAGCGTATTTTAATTTTGCGCGCTATTTGTGTTATTTGATTTGTCGATATATTTACCGTGTCGCGAACTGCGTATACTCGTTTTTTTTTCGACAGCCGCGGCGGCGGTCCGTCCGGTAGATATTGCATTGTTTCTCTCGGTATATATTATGAAGAGAGAAAAAAAATGAAAAAGAAAAAAAAACGTCAAACGGTGTATTCATCGACGCAACGTATTTATGGTCCGACGTTTGTGTACACCGATAAAATAATATAATTTTAATGAATTTCCAAAAGATGCAAGCGCATACAAATCGCAATAATAATAATAATCTGAGAGTGTTTGGAAAGGTGTTATATTTGGAGAGGCGATGATGACACCGATACGATTATATTTTAAAAGTAAAAAAAAAAAAATAAAATAAAAAAATACTAGCTCGACAATAATTATTACGAGGGGCGGTCGCGGCGGTGGCCGATAGATTGAAATCGGGTTTTCATGTTTTCGAACGTATTTTTCGCGACGTTTCAGGGCTTTATATATATAAATAAAGGCCTACTTTTTTATGCACATTACGTATTGTTTTCGAACCGACTCGTTGACCTTGCGGGTGACTGTTGAAGGAATAACGCGGGCGATTTGTCTATAGTGAAATGTCGATAGTATCGTTTAATATCGAGAAAAAAAAAAACAATGGGAAGGCTGTGCCTCGTGAGCCTTTCCGAAAACGCATCGTGTACACTCGTAATATTATTACGGCACGTCACATTTTTATCCCTCGTCGAACCAGATTTTTATTATTTCGCCGAAACGCTTATACAGACGGCGGCGTCTACAAATATAGGTATGTATAGGCGTGCACACTGTCGCACATGACGGCACGTTTTTTGAAATACACGTCATCCGATTCAAGACGGTTTTTCTACCCAAAACTATTCGACCACCCTAATTTCCGCTTTTCACGCGCGTCCGCAAAGTTTTCCGATCCGGGTCTTCTTCTATTTTTTCTTTCTTTTCGTTTCTTTATTTTCCCCGACATCCTTTTCTCCCCACTCCGGTCCCTCGGCGCGTTCGGTTTTGCGTTTTCGTGACTTATCCATCGGCTCATCTCCCCCCGTCCGTCCGCGCACAAATGTAATTCACGGGAAAACCTCTCCTAACGGACACCTGTCGATGGCGGATGATTTTTTGGTATTTTCATCACTTTTACATTTGGACACTTTCGAACAGCGGAAACGTTGAAAACGTGAACTACCAGTAATGCTATATGCCCGAACGTTCGCGGGTAAAATCCTTCTCCGGAAACTGTGGGCCCTCGCATCTACTGCGTAGTACGTGTACACGTGGTGTATTCCGTTCGAGTCGGAGGAAAAAATAACATTTGAAAAAACAATACCGATTAAGTTTGATTTCGCGAATCGTCGGACACCGAAGAAAATCGAACACAGTCACCGGCGTCCCTGCAACAGACAGCGCCGCCGCCCAGGGACGTACACAGGGGGGTGTTTTGGGTGTTCAAACACCCCCCAAAATATTTGGTTTTTTGTATGGTTATTTATTTATTCAATTTTAATATTGATTTTTATATTATACTTTAATAGACAGATATAATATTACGTTGTGTTTGTGAAAAACCGACTAAAGCGAAATAAAATATAATATATACTAACAAATTTATAAATAAAATAAAATGATACCTACTGTGTATTGACGTGGGTATAAAAGAATTCTAAAATGTACACGGACATGGGAAATACCTAAGCTATACAGACGGGACAATTACTGCGAATTGGAGTGTTAAAATTAATGAATAATGACTTTTCTGTTATATTTTGTTCTCGACATTATCGTTCATGTTTTTGTTTTGTATCTGAAACGAGGCACGAAAAGTGACAATATTATACTGTTTTATTTCTTAACTCTCAAGTTGGTGTATAATATTATACTAATATAAAGTATGGAATCGTAAAAAAAAGAAACACTCTACTTTCTTATTTCTCAACAAATAAAAAATCTCGAACTGAGAATAATGAGGTGCGTATTAGTTTTTATTTTTTTGTTTATTCATATTTTAACTTGTTTTCTAATGTTGATTGTTGCGCTATTTGGGCACCAGCAGAAATATAAATTGAATGTTTAACATTGTTAAATGTACATAGAGAAATAGAAGTTAATTGTGAAGATATTCTTCACATGATGGCTAAAACTTCACGAAAATTAGAAAATTAGTATTGTAATTTTTTTGTTTATATTATAAAAAAGTATTGTAAGTACCAAGTAAAGATAATTTTCTTAAAAAAATTTCGTATGTTTATTAAAAAAAAAGTTCTACTTTTCAGCAACTGATTTTCAAAAACACCCCCCCCCTCCCCCCGAAACTTTTTTCTGCGTACGTCCCTGCCGCCGCCGCAACAATAATACCGCGTACCGAAGGGATCGTGAAATCCTTAGTAACGGTACGCCGGATAGCAATCGGCCGGAGAACCCGAGCGGTATAAAACGCGGTGTACGGTTGACAGTTTCCCGAGGAGATTGGTCGCGTACCGCGGTCGGTTAGCGCATTGCGGCCGCGCGTACCTGCAGACTTTCGGCGTTCTCGAACGTTATAGTAATGCGGTGCGCGCGTACTCGTGTACGTACTCTCCGTCGTCGGCGGCGGCCCGAAGGCATCCAAAACGATTTCCCAAAGCAAATACGCCAACGCGAGCGGTGCGTAATGTATGCAGCGTACGTGCAGGTACACAGTGATACGCGTGCACCGGTGGTACCGTTGACATTGTTCCGGGATTTGTCAACTGCAGTTTCGGCGAGTTTGCCAATTGATTTCCGTAACGAGCGGCAAACAGCGGCGGCTAACATCCGCATAATATACCCTGTACCCGCCACTACGTAGTACGCATATTATTATTATTATTATTATTATTATTATTGTTGTTGTTGTTGTACGTGTGTACACACGTAATATATATTCAGAACGCGCGGTCACATATTACGTACGTCGGATCAACCCGTGATTTTGCTGCGGCAACTTCGCTGACCCCCGCCCGCACCTTATCCCCCGCAACGTGCGCCTGTATACGTTTGTCGTTTATGTCGCTCTCTGCCTTTAAGTTCTCCGACAAAGGCTGGTGGTCGGTTATGAAAATAAATATGAATACGTATACGGACGTATGAACGTGTTGTATCGTAAATCCGTCCTGTCTGCGGTAGAAAAATAAAATAATTGTTCAACCAATTAAGGTCCTTTCACACATATCCGATCCGAGTCCGTTCCGATTTTTAGCGTTCCGAGTCGGCTCCGTCATTTTACCTATTTTACCTATTAAACAGTTCATATGCTGTTGTCGAATGAAACAGATGTTGATCTAGTCAATTTGCTTTTGAATTTTTATCACGACTGAATTTAGCGATGAAGAATTAATTATAATAGCACTTTTGCTTGATGAAGAACAAGAAAATTGTAACTGTAAAACAATAAGTGTCATATGACAAAATGAATATTGACAACAAACGTAAGCCAATATGATAAATTTCGTAGTATGCTGAACACACCAGTCGAAACGTGTTCATACATGTCCGATCCGGCATCATTCCGTCAAAAACCGACCGAGCTCGGACGAAAAATCGGACGAAAATCGGTCACTGACAACATTTTTTTAGTCGGATAGAGCTCGGATCGGACTCGGATCGGACGTGTGTGAACATATGCACTGGAAAACAGCAAGTTTATACTTCCGAGTTAACGGATGCCTTGACGGATCGGACTCGGAACGGACCCGGATCGGATATGTGTGATCTTTAAACGACCGCGTTAGCCATCCCGAGACGGATGACGAACAATCGGTACAAATCATCGGTCTGCAACAGAAATATATTGAACTCGGGCCCCATCACGAATTGTTTCAGCGTTCGGTGGATTGCTTTCGAATAAAACAAATCTTGATCATACGCGGAGCTAGATGAATTTCGTCTCCGTTTTGAGTTGGCGGCAGATGAATCGGGTCCTTTTTATAATTTAGTGTGACCAATCGTTTTACTGGTTCAGTTAATATCGTTACGATCTAACGTAGATATTTTTCAACTTATATCGATATTCGATACAGATGCACCTTTTCCTCCAAATTGTCGCCAACAAAAAACAGCGCAACTAACGGTTGTCGTTCATTCGAAATTCAATAATCTTTTCCCCGCAAGTAATACGAATGCTTACGGTTTTGTTGACGCATTTAATAATAGTTAACCCGAGACATGTACAAAAATAAGAAGTTATGGTCGGGGCCCGGTTGAGGGATATGATAGACCAAAAATGTTTCCTTTAATTTTTACGACACAACTTTATTAAATATTATAATATATTATACATAATACTAATAACAAATTATAGCTTTATACAATCAGAACGCAACTCACCTAGCGCCATTATTTTATATACTCGTATCTTGCAAACATGCATATGCGACGATTCCGTCTTGGACTGTAGTGTTATTGTTTTAAGCCCACACAATAGGCGTGTATACACATAATAAGTTAATTGCTAACGTGACTAAAAATTCAAGAAGAACAAGTCCTTTTTCTAAAGACGTTAGTCAGAGAGTAAGAGACCCATTGTCAAACGGAACGACATAACGGATTTTAATTAATGCGATTTTGTATAAAACAAATGTTTCGCGTGCGAAGTTTCAAATGGAATTACATAAAATCCGTCCACCAATGAAATCTCAACAGTAACGAACAAATATTTTTTCTTCATTATTTCTTTCCTTTTTTTTTTTTTTAATTAGTTATTTAAAAACAAAACTGTATTTGTTAAAATATTTACCAAATATAATACGTTTTTTCGTTAACATTTTGTTTTTCTCATTTCAAACCAGCATTATTATCACGACTGGCGCTTCACGTATTAATTCACTTTGTATTTTATTTAGAGTTACAAAAAAAAAACAAAAAAAAAAGAAGAAAAAACAATATTAATATCCCCTCCGGGACTCGGTGAAAAAATTCGACGAAATCGTTATTAATATTTCATAGAATAACGATACGAAATGAAGGGATATCAAAACAGCGAGACGATATATTATTTGCGCGTGTATATTTAATATTTACATTTAAATCAACCGGAAGTACACATAGGTATAATAATATATAGATTATTTTTATGACAAAGGTTCCTGCACCGTATGTTCCGGATAAATGTCATATTGTATAAAAATGACATAACATGTCAAAGAACGGATTTGTGCGGCGGCGACAGATTATGATGGTGTGAAAGCGATGACGCGGAGCTGAAGGTTAGGTGTTCGTCAAACTGCACGTTTTTTTATAAACAATGATGTTATCTCTTTTTTAATAATCCATCTTTTTTTCACTCGAGGATTTAAATTGTTGACGAATGTAATCGCCTCGGAGTGTAACGCAGAGTGACTGCTCTGAAAAAGTTGCGGCGAACTATGAAGTATAAAAGCCAAATTAGAAGTGTTAAGAAACCACATCCATCGCCCTGCGAGAGAGAGGGCGGGCCGGGGTTGCACGGGGTCTGTCAATAACGCTTTCCGAATGTGTTTCAAAAGTTCCATGCCACATAAAGTCACTCCCGTATTACCGTTACACGACGACAAAACGAGCGTCGGCGGTAAATTCATCCGGTTTAACGCGTCTATTGAAACTCGTGTTGGCCCCCTACCCGGTGCACGAGTGCAATATCATAAGCGTCCTGTACACCACGAAAACGGAAACGATACCTCGTATTATACTGTGAGCGGTTGACGTGCGTGGGTGCGCGTTTCGACACAAATTATTCGCGTTTGCTCGGGCTGTATATTTGTTCCATACCACTCACTCGTGGCCAGCGGGTGGATTCGAGCGAGAGAACTTTTTTACGCTGCCGGACCATGCACGTTCTATTGCACGAGCAGTAGCATTTTGTCATCGATTCATAGTCGTCAGCGTTGAAAAACGATTGCGAATGATTCGGGTTCGGAACCTCGATGGTGACATTGATCGGACGAATATAGCATTTTTTCAGTGCGTTCTTTGTTGTTGTGCACCATGTTCCTACATCATATTCGTATCCATGTAGGGCGAACAGACCACTGATTGAACGGTTGAGAATTTGTTCGCTATTAAAATGTAATATTATTGATTGGTATTTAATATTTGGCATATTTTTACAGTTCGCCTTAAAGATTGTCATGTTCTTTTTGTCTTTTAATTAATTTCAAGAAAATCATATCAAGCGAAATTATTATTTTTTAACATATTAAAGTTTGTTTGAAAAAAATAATGAATTCCTAGTGATTGAACACAGGCCACAGTGCACGATCACAATATATATACCGATAAACAGTGGTTATGTCTTAAGCAGTACGACCGCATTATGTTTCAATGTTTTATTATTGAAAACAAAAATTATTTAATAAATTAGATGTTATCTGTTTTTCTGAGGGCACCATAACATTGAAGCGAGTAATAATAAGAAGAATACAACTTAATTGCAACAATAGAATATATTTACAACATTTTACATAAGTATTAATTTACATATATTGCAGCACCCCTATAATCTTAAGCTCTTTAAATTGCGATATTTTACATAATCACAACTCGCTAAGGACATCAAATATCGTAAAAAATCTAGGTCATCGTACAGATAATGTCCTTCCCTTCAGGTTTGATAATAGATCAGCTTAATCTAATATTAAAGATGACCACACAAAATCGGTTTTGCCGAACGCAGATTTGCTTTGTTGCATACGTTTGTAAGACGGAGACAACGCATGCGGGAATCGCGTCCCCCTAGGGTTTAAAACATCAGTTGAAATTGTTCAATTACTCGAAGGTTTTCAATAACTGCAGGAGTGCAGGTTAACCCTACGTATTATATCTCCGTCGTCCGTCGCGTTTAATCACGTCGTCGTCGCGTAGTAGACGACAATTATTTACAGAGTCGACGCAAAAACGCGCGTAATTTCCGTATCACGTATTTTGAACATGCGCGAAATGTAAATAATACCGTACACTTTCAATGGGTCCCGTGGCGAGAACAACGACCACCGACACACACACACACACACACACACGTACACGTACACGTACACGCGAGAATAATATTATGTGTATGCGTGTATATATTCGGAACATGACCGAGCGTATTACAATTTCACATATTACAATACTCTTGTTACAGAGAAATACGCGACTTTTAGCGTAAGAGATTAAACGCGGATCGTATTTACGCGAGTGGAAAGAATGCAGAAGTTAACATTGAAGTAAATCGAAGAAAAAGAAACGCATACGCGCAGCACTGATCATTTCAGCAGATCGCGGTGTACTCAGTAGTCGACTCCGTACACGCGCATGCTTAATGCGCATTCATTAATTTATCATACGCTGAACGGTGCATTTTATATATGGTAGCCACGCGCGCGTGCGCAATAATTGAAACCCCGAGGGATTCGTTCGGTCGTATACCATATATTATTATTATTATTATTATTATTATTATTATTATTATTATTATTATTATTATTATTATTATTATTATATTGCATTTGTCACGAAAAGTCCTGAGATGCAGCGTAGGTATACGTGGATGCCGTTCGATTTTCGAAACGCGCGTGTTCGGTACACGACGGCCTTTTTTCACGTGAATAAATTATATAGATAGGCTGTCTATTGTCAACGAAAAATGTTGAATTCGATTTACAGAAAATCATTTTGGAATCAACAGCAACAACAAAAAAAAAAAAAAGTGAAAAAAATAATTCCGTTTCCGTTTAACCTATATCAATATATTATTGTGTACATTTAAAGTATTGTAATCCTGAGATTAGAAAAGAAAAATGAAAACAAAAGCTTCCGAGTGATTTACTATAATAGAAACCAAACAAACGCGTTCCAACTGATTTGATCGCTTGGTGGAAGTTTTTTTTTTTGTTATAAAAATTAATTTCATAAAGTTTTTCGTCGAATTTAAAGAATGGATTTTATTTTTAAGACTTAACTTTTGTCAAGAGGTTTCTCTCTATTGATGTTACTATGTCCTTTCGCATTGTTCTTTCATTTGAGGTTGCGCGTTCATGTTATTTAACATTATTTGTTTTATATATAGGTCGTCGAAGAAATTAAATTTCAAAAAAAATATTTATTATTATTTTTATGTTTTTAGAAAAATGCTATTTACCTCTGACAACTCGGTCAAATGCAAACAAGCGGCGAGTTATTGTAATTTCGGGTCTTGCAGTTTTAGGTGCTTATTGGCTATGTCCGTTGATGACCTAACCAGACGTTACTACTTTACAAATCGAAAATTATTATAAGCAGCGCGTTATGTTGTCGGGGTGGTATTCGAAAGTGCCCTTCGACAGAGGTTTGTTTGCGTTAATCATTTGCGTCGACAAGATTGCACGTGCCTGTTGCTCGTTGCACATCGCACATCGCCACCACGCGTACGAAATAAAGTAAATAAAACACATTGATCAACTTCAATATAAATTTTATTTCAATTTCTTTTTATAACGTATGTATATATGTTATATAGAAACACATAATATTTTTAAAAAACTTGATGTACGGTAAAGTAAGTTATTTTCATGACATAGGCAATTGCCTATAAGACGATTGACTTGAAAATTTGTTTAATCTGGAACACGTTATTATTTTAACAATTAAAGCAATTTTCAAATCAATTCGTCTAATCGATTATCAAGTGATATTAATTTTATATGATATCACGAAATTGCCTATGCTACGAAAATACTTTACTTTAACTTATCTATTTTTTTGTCTTTACAACCCATAAAAGTTTGCGATACTATCACAAACAAAGCAGCGGCGTGGCTACACATTGAAGCGCCGAGACGCAAAGTATTTTTCCCGCCCCTATAATAAGGAGTGACACACGAATCATCGTCTATTCATTGGCATGAAACTTTAAACATTTTAAACTGAGATTAAAATTGTTAACAATGTTAATTTATTTACCAAATACTTAAGAGTAAAATTGACCAGCTCCCATCATCACACATGTACGTCGCAAAAAAATATTTGCGTCCTGCTGAAACTGCAACCTCTTTGGCCCCTGGGTTATTCACGTCAATGAAACAAAGTTATTCCACGGACTCGGAAGAATTGACATAATTTACCCTTTAGCACATAAGTACGCTGGGGAGAATTTATACATATTACACCCTTCAGGTAGTGCTCAAGTAGACCCGTGAGAGTTGACCATCGGAAGAGTTTCCCGGTTTTAAAAATCGAGAGTGCTTACCGTATACAATCGGTAGTGTTTACCACCGCCAATAGTGATTGCGCAAGAGGTGCTCGGCGGGGTCGGCACAAGAAAAACCTGCAACTGTCGGCGGCGGTGGCGGTACAATGGCCGCTCATTAATCTCAAGAACGGCGGCGCGTGGTGAGACGGCCTGCAGGGTACTCGGAGTGAAATATTCGTTTCGATCTCTCGTCTCGTTCCGAGCATACGGTTGCGTTCCTCCTTCCGCAAGTATCGTACCTGCTTCATCCCTTTCACTCCTAGCAGGCAGGCCGGTACCACGGACCCTTGTGTTTTTTGGTTACGGCGAACAAAGGAAAAATAATGCGAAACGTTTGCATTCACTAGGAACAGAATTGAAATAACCGATAGTTTTTAACCAAACCACGGTTGAGGTGTGTCAGTACAGAGTATTATGGATCGTTTCCGATGATCGAAACTACTCTCGGAGCCGTGTCGTATATCACGTGGTCGTGAGTCAGACACGAAAACCGTTAGCAGTGAAACCGTACTTGCCCGCGTAGAAGAAACCTGTTGAAATCGCTTTGGTCCTGACGAAACACGACGACGATCCGCAGCTGTACACCGCTGTAAGACGGAAACCGAACGGAAAATTTTCCCGATCGTCACATTATTCCGTCCCCGTGAAGTGCAATGCGACTACACGTAGCTTCGGTGACATTGCCAGTCCCGCCCCTGGGCCTCCGCCCCCGCCATACCACGTGGGCACGGTTCGAGGGGTCGTCAAGCGGGCCGAACGTGGTAAAAGGTCATCGAAAATCCGCATGGTATTATAATCGTGTGCAGCAGCGGTACTGCGCGTGTGTAGATATTTGTGTTGACATTTATAAAGTACGTATCCCGTCCAAGTCCTTTCCGTTGTTCGCGCGACGGCGCAGGTGAGGGCATGTACCGTGGTACAACAACACGATTTCAGACCTTATATTATAAGCACTTAGCCCTCGCGCCCGTCTGTTCGCCGTGACTTTTCGGCTGTTATCTTACAGGCGCGCGTTTCCCCGTCGAGTACCGTTCAATAATTCAACAACTCGAATATTGCGTTGTATTACACTATACGACTGAAACGCATTTCCACTTGTAGCATGACTCGAGACGTGTGTGTCCCCAGAAGGATTATTGTTATGTAGCTGCGTATCAGAGGAACGTTAGAGCAGGATGATCATACGTCCCGTATCACGCGTGACTGTCAACTTTGTGTCCCGCGTTTTGTGTCGTTTTCTCAAGTTCGTCCCGTATTAATATCGTTTTGTCCCTTACACTGGTAACCGATTGTTTAAGAAAATCTATACTTCAAAGTTGTATACTTTTGGGTGATTGTTTCGAACATTTAAAATCGTTTTTCTGTACAAATACTTTTATTCAAATATTGAAGTCGTTTGAACGCAAGACATGTTTATTTTGTTGTTTGAGTTAGCAAAGAGGCAAATTAAAAAAGGTGCGACCCCTATTTTTAAAGAAAATAAATAATAATATGTTCACGTCGTGCTTTTATCGAAATAAGGCTCTGAGTTATGAACGTTGAAAGTTAATTTCGTTTGTTAAAACTGACCACAGACGGTGGCGGCGTGGTGGGCATATTATATTTTCGTATCACGGAATGGAAATCATTTGAGAAACAGATGTGAAAATAGTGAAATTGCGAAATCATCGAAGAGCATTAGTTAATTTACTAATAAGCTATAAGTGTGGTATGCATTCTTACTTCTTAGTTATTTCGTACCTGAACCACAGCAACGACCTTAAATAAATTCATGCGAATATTCGATTAATTTTAATTGCTTAAAAATAATTTTTAAATTTCAAATTCATCCATCTCGTCGTTTCTTTAATTATTTCACAGGATATTTGGTTATACTCGTATATAATAAGCTAAACATTTGGCTAACATTTGGTAGACCACATTTCTACACCGAAGTCTCTCGGAAGTCTAACGCGTTTATAGAGACAAATTATAATTACAAACCAAAATTTATGCAATTAGTATTCATACTTTATTTCCATATTAAAGTGGTGATATTATTATGTTATTAATATCACCATATCAGCATGTTCGTTATAAACTCGTAACGAATAAAAAAACCATATAGGGCTTGTCACTAAAAAAAAAATAAAAATGTAAAACCGGGAAATTAAAATAATATTACTTGATCGGTTTTATATTTTTCTGGCCACCGATCGGAAAAGTTTTGCTGTAAACTATAAAGTCTCATAAAAAATAAAATAAAAAATAAATCAACAAATAGTAACACAGGCAGTCGATATACTTGCGACGGAATAACGACAAAAACATAAAAAAAAATCTCATACCGATTTATAGGTGTATTATTTTTAAAATGGTTATCTATCTCATACCTTGTTCGTCTGTACCGTGTTTTCCCGTCGTTCTGTGTCTGTTGTAGGAAAAAATAAATAACTCTCGCTATATTTATTGATGCAATTTTAAGAATGCACGAAGAACTCGGTTTCTGTAAAAAAAAAAGTTGGCGATGAAATTCATATTTCACCTCGGATTACGTTAACGATTTTTCCTTGTTATCTTAGAACCGCTCACAAATCGTTCAATCTGCACGGTGCGATGATGACCCTTGGACGAAGATGCGTTTATAAATTAATATCTACTTACGAGATTTGAGATTGGGAAAATATTGAAACATTGGACGTTTTTATCGGTTACAGAAACATAAACTAACGTAGTACGCTTTTCTCTCAACCCTTATCGGTCCAAGTTCGGTGTAGTATAAGATACCATTAAATTGATTGTCGAAAAGTAAACGTAAAAATACTATTAAAACGAGCGCACACCTACTCGCCGTCGTAAAAAGAAATACAGAATCAAATCAAATTTCACCCATATCAATAACGTTTTACCGATAAACTGCAAGCCGAGAAATGTGGGGCTTATATTGTTTAAATATAATATTTCCAATCCCCGGAGAGACAAAACAGTTTTAAAAATATTATGTTTGGTTCGTATCTACGTATCTCGTATATACCGCGGTGTCGACGATAAAAAAAAAATTTGACGACTAATTTCATTTCGCGGTGACCAGATGATACCAAGATGGTATAATACGCTAACCATGGACCCTGTACCCTTAGAGTGCTCGTAAATCAGGATACACATTGTAAAGTGCGCCCTTGTTGATTTGTGTCACAAGAACGGTTACTGACAGAACATAATATGAAACATCGTGGATTCAGTTTGTACTAAGCGCAGGCAATTAACACAATTTCTACGATACATTAAAATAAATAAATAATACGCTCATCTTGGAACCACTGACTAACGCAGACATTATTAAGAATTACACGCGCGTTTTTTTTTTCAAACAAATTTCTTTGCCTCCGTCCGCATAATGGTCCGAATCATAATTTTGCTCGCATCAATTAACAGCTCTTACTTTTCATCTCATAGATTGTGCAATGTTAATCAAACCAATAATTTCGGGGAACGCTTAATTCAAATTTTGCATCAGTTTTTAATCCTTCCATTTTTGGAAATGGATCAGGAGATGATAGTTTTAAATCCCACAATATTTTTTAGGTTTTTCATTAATTCACATGTTTAAAAGGAAACTCAAATTTAGCATCATTTTTTGAATCCACCCCGATTTTTATGCAAACAAATCGCGATACCGTTTCATTTCATGATGATCCTCTAGAGTGTAGATAGTGCATAGAAAAATCGATATATTTATAAATGAACAAGTAAAGGCCAATGAATGATATTTATTAAAAAATATAAATATATATCATCGAATATCTGGACTACAGTATTTTCCATGTAATACCTAAGCGAGAGAATGTGAACATTTTAAACAATACAATATTTCAATTAAAATTACGTAAATATTCATTTTGTTGTGAAAACAAAAGCTTGACGCTATCGAAAATACAAAGCTGTTGGTATGAAAATACTTACAACTACCCTTTTTCCAATCGATTTTCCATTTCGAGAAGAAAAACGATCAAATCGTAAAGATTGTTTTAACGATAGTTTTTCAACGTTCAATTGCCAGTTTGTCACGACGCTATTTGCACTCGTGTTTTCTATTACCATTATCTTCATTGCTGTTTTAATTTTAGGACATGCGTTATACGGTTTTAATTATTCCCAATTCCAAACCGGGACCCTCGATTTTATGATTCGGACCACGCTGTATGCCCGTCCCGTAGAACGAGTAACACGCGGTCGTAATATTGTTAACCCGTCAGCGATAAATTGGGGTTTAAACGTACAAGTTGAATAGGATTCCGTCGAATCGAAAGTTTATTGCGCGCCGCCGCCGGGTACCTACGCCGACGACGGACGACTCGATTTCCCGACCTCTGCACTTGGCCGAACGTAAAATATTTATGCCGATTTCTTCGGGCACCGCCGTCGAACGTTTTCATCTATTTCTTACTCATTCGTGTACTCGTAATTATTATTATTTTCGTTGTTTGTGATTTGTTTTCTTCTCGTCGACGTCATTACTACTGACATAACAATATTATACTTACATGTACGGCCGGTGCACTGTCCGTGATCACCCGTAGTGCACCCACGTTTACCTGTCGTTTGAATACCTCAAGGACACGGTTCGACAAAGCTAAACGTGTGATATTATTGTACGTTATTGAGTGCTTTTAATTGTATTTTTATTCGATACCGGAATAGCGATATAATAACACACGACGTGCACATCACATTAAGCATGTCGTCACCGGACAAATTTTATTTTATTTATTTATTTTGAAAAATAATTACTAAGGCAGGACGATGATACACTAGAGGTTGTATATAAATGATATTGATGAAAAAAAAAAAACTTTAATAAAAATAAATACGTGTAACACAGTCGGGTTGTTATGCGATGGCAGAGAGAGTAATGATTATTTACGCAGCTTGGGAATTACGGAAAGCTGTAGCAGGGACACTAAGCATCCGGTGTAATGGATGATTGGGTCCATAAGAAGTGTAACGAGTTGCTAAGGAAACGAATTAACAAAGACGGATTTCGAGTAGTACCTATGAGAAGAAACTCTAAAATAGCAAATTTTAGTGTGAAGTTGTGGAGCCGTATACACAAAGAAGAGATCTGAGGACATTTTTGTCAGCTAGCATCCGGCAGCGTAAAGAAAGGGTGTCTATTATACAGTGGTGTAGTCGGGGAAAGGAATATTGTTGAGGTCTTTAATTGTGATGCTTCACTTTATTAAATAATAAACACCGGCATCGCCTGTAATAATTTTCTATTTTCTTACAATCTACACGTTTTTTTTTTTTTTTGGAAAATCGATAATCACTCAGGCTCAACACAGATATTTCGCGTTCGACGATCAACTCCGACTTTCGGGGCCGAGGCACCGTGGTGGCGTTGTACTCGTTTCAATGTTATACGGTAATATGATAACATTTAACTTTGATTGAGTTCCATTTTTGACCAGCACTGGCGACCGCGGTGCGCATATTGTTGTTGTTGTTCCATCGCGTCCTTATTGTATACGTATTTCGCAGCGCACGAGACCTTGTCGGACACCACGGAACAAGAGTGAGATAGTGAGATGGTTGAAGGAGAGACAGAGGGGAGAGTGAGAGCCGAGCGCGGAGAGACTTTGCCAGAGAGAGACTTTAGGAAATAAAACGACCCTTGTCCGTATGCGTGTATGTGTGTGCGTGTGCGTGTATAAATACGTACACACGTGAAGCTAATGTATGTGCGATATACACGTGTGTGTGTGTGTGTATATATATAGACATTATAATATCGGAGCCGTTTATCGACCATTCCTTATCTTACTCCCTCGGGGGACGGCCGACTAGATGGTTTGGGCTAGAAAACCCCAAAAAGGGTTTGCGCCGGACACACGCACACACTGGACAATGGCCAAGTCCCCGGACTGACAGCGGTGCGAAGAAATCGCGGCCCGCGCGCCGTCGAACAAAAACGCGAATTCCTACACTACATTACTGCAGGTCACTCTCTCTCTCTCTCTCTAACTCTCTCTCTCTCTCTCCCCATATCTCTCCAGAGGCTGCTGAACCGTACCCACCTGATGACCTGCTGCGGTTTCACCGTCCTAGTATCTTTCGGGCGTCATTACGCGTTGTGTGCACTCCGCGATTCTCGAGTAACGGTTCGCGATCCCTTCAACCCCGCCCGCTATTAGCTCGTAAACCGAATCGTTTCGCCCGCGAAAAGCACGGTTTAACATGTTGCTGGCAAGCGGAAGGATATTATAATATAATCGTGTTCCCCGTACCAAGGTATTTGCACACGAATCACAGACCGTTATCAAACCGCGACTAGTGCTTCGAGGCCTGGTCATCATATTATCATAGAATATTAAAAACAAAATTCAATTGAAGATAATTAAAAAATGATTAGGTATAGCATGTATTCTATAATACTCAAGGCCAAATTTATATTTTATTTTATTCTTTATTTTATTTATGTTACTTATTGTTGCATGTATTAATCCGTTCCAGTAAACGTGTATACATGTTAATGAATATTATTATAATTATGTTATGGTATTTCTTGTACAATAATTATACCTTTGAGCACTCTGGTCGCTTGACGATCCTATGAGAGTCAGCTAATAGTGCAAACACCAGACAGATTTTCCTCCATAAATTCATTGGCGGTAAACTTGGCTGCCTAGATGGGAGAGCTTGAATTTTTTATGCAACAAATTAGCGGACGGTTCGGCCCCCGAATTTTTCCAATATATATTCTGCGTATACAAAACATTCGTATAAAGTAAAAAATAGGAATAGTCCCTTAAAAGTATTTATTTTAACTTAATAGTATAAATTAAATTTTTTTTAAATTCAACAAAATATTTTTATCTTATCTGCAAATCGTTTAAGAGCCGAAGATGTGATGGGATTTTGGAGAGGGACCGTGCAAATTATCAGGGTGAACCCCTAATAGGTCAAGTAAGACACACCCCCCCACACTCACGTTCATGCTATTATTACCACGTCCGTAATACGTTATGCTCCTCTCCACGAAAGCGTATATGACGTGTGTTCGTATACGCGTAGTTAGAATAACTGCGCTTACTAACAGGGACTTTCGCGAGTGGGCGTGACTGTTACGTCGGTTCATTTGAAAATCATAATGTTATATCGTTTCGGGAGGCAGCGCGGCGCACGAACATTTTATTTCACTATAATTCACGAGTCGGATGGTATTTTTTTTCACTGTGAGCAAAATCGGTTGACCGACAATTTACATCATAAAAATGTGCTCATACCCGTTTCGATATAATAACACACTACAACTCTTTTGTCCGAACAACGATGGACATAAAAAACATACACACCCACACACACACTCGTTATAATTGGCGAACGCTACAAAAATTATAATTGCGCACGTTATCGTGTTTATTACGATTCATGAGTAACCAGCGCGAACGAGTGGTTCGGGCGCTATATGCTAATCGTATGCAAATAAAAAAAGGGTCGTGGAATTAAACCTACATGGATATAACATGGTATACGAAACCGGACGTACAGCACACACGCGCGCGTATCTCCATCTTGTATTCGGATTTATTTCCGCCGAATTCGTGACCGGGGCGGAAAAAAACGAACATTAACAGGCATTAAAGTCTTAGCGCCGCGGTATTACAGTACAAGGAAAACCCGTTAAATTAGCCTAGAAATCGCTGGAGCTCTGAACCGAATGCGTGTGCTAAAGCTTACGGTTGAAAAATACTCCGGAGTAGTCTACATAATATTTTTATTAAGCATCGTCACGTTTTTTGTTCTCCTAAGCTGACGAAAAACAGCTGTCGCGCGAACGCTGATTGAACGTCACTAAATTTGGCCGATGCATTTTTACACCGCTAATACAACCGCTATCAACCATAGATATATCATAACAATTTGCCATTGGACCTGTTCATTATACCTGTATACCGTACAGATTATGTTACTGTGTTCATAAGAAAAACAAAAAAAAATATATAGGTACTCTGCAATAGTATACACAACTACTCTTATTATTATCCGTCAAGTATCAAACCGTTCGTATCGTCTCTTATGAAAAAACGATATTACATTTTGTACGAAAATTGAAAATATACCATAAGTAAAAAAACCCTAATAATATATCATTTACAATACGTTTTATCATGACAATTTTGTTTGCTGACATTTATAATTCACTATTTGAGACACGAAGAAATGAGTAAAAACCATCGAGTCGCGTGATTTCAAAATTAGAAACCGTTCTACGGTAGAACTATCGGGGACAGCTAGTGTTAATTGTTTTTTAATTATAATTTTACCCGGTGGTTGGACGGTCATTATTTTTGTAGAATTTCATACTTTCAACTATGTGATGCTTTTTTTCCGTCATGTAAAACCTTTTTCAAGTCTTTCAAAACTCCGAACATTCAATATAAATGTCGTACCAGAGTTGGGTCACGGGTATTTTTTTTTTATCGCAATTTATAATTTATTTCAACAATTATAATAATAATGAGATATATTTATATATACCACACGGGGTGACCATTGTCAAAAATGCTTCAATTTGGATTTTATTATTATTAATGTTCAAGTTGCCATAGAACCTGTCTTTTTAAATTTTTTTTTTAATGACAACTTTGCGGCTATTCAACTTTTGTTTTTTTCAAATGGGAATACCATGTTTTGTATGCGGAATATTTTCAGTTAATTTTTCTGTAATTTTTGATGTAACCTAGTTAAGATTCAGATCAATACTTTCGGAATTATACAAATTTAAAATTGTGTATGAAAAGTGTAAAATTCGCGTTATTTTCAATCAATAGACATTAGCGACTTCGTGTAATTACAAATTTTATAATAAGTAAAATAATTTAAGTATCATAATACTATAATTCTTCTTAATACTTAAATTAGAATTATTCAAAAATTACTATTTCGAATTTCGATTTTAATACACCAAAATACTCAGAAAAATGATCTCAGTTAATTATCGCAGTAAAAAAGGGTGTTTTCGTCTGAAAAATAAAAGTTTTTATCGGCACAACCCACAGGAAAAGTGGCACGAAAAAAAAAGTTATGGGAACCATATGGTAACATGTGAACATTAAAAAAATATTCCAAATGTTACGACCAAAAGAGGATGTGAGCATGATCAAAAATAATTTTACATATAATATAATGGTTTACGAAAATTAATCAAATATCAAATTAATCTTTTAAAAAAAAAATAATGATTCACAAGATAAGAAGTTTAAAAATAAATAAAAAAATTAAAAGTTAAAGTGTTCACACATCGCATTACATCATGCATAACGTATATAATATGTTACTTATTACACAACACGTAACGATGTGAAAATCACCGTGAATATGAATATGATAATATATGGTAATGTAATGATAGTAGAAAGGTAATATTAAACTCGAGGATAGAAGAGAAATCGATTTAAAGAGGACGTAAGAGACACGGTTAATGACATACAGTATACAAATTGTCTGTGACATCAGTATTGATAGTGCACTGACACGGGAGTTATAGTATATAATGGTTTAATTTCATTTTGCACACTTTTTTCGTCATCATCGATTTTTTGGAAATTACGAGGAAAAAAAAAATCCGGATCCTCCGGTCATGAAATGATTACAAGGAATTTACGACGGACAATCGAATCGCAACTTTTTGACAGTACACGTCACACGCACGAGCCCAAATAGATTCGCGGACTAACTGCGGCGTAATGCAGTTGTTTGAACGGCAACTCCTCCGCGCACTGACCCCCGACGGCCGTCAGCGATCGGAAATGATGTTTTCGAACGGCCAAACGAAACGCATTATTTGGAATTTCGGCGGCGCGCGAGTAAATATTTTATTCCACAAACATACCGTCGAATATCGTTTACGGAATGTACCGTTTACACCCGGTGATGGCGTTTCGGTTTTAATTATTGTCTATCGATACGGTTTCAAACGACATTGTGTGTTTTCGCACACCGTTGTTTGTACGTCTCGCGCGAACCGCGTATAACACAGCGTCAACGGTAATAATATTGTAATAATCACCGTCCGGACGCGAAACGAAATAGAACTCGACGTTTTCGATATTGTCATTTTCGTTTTTCCACCAATGTTTTACGAATGACCGCGCAGGTACGATGTAGCGACGCGGTCAAAACGAAAGGGAAAAAAAATCACGGCCGTGGTGCGCATCGCCGTAATCCGGTTAAAATTAAATATTTATCGTTGAAAATTACCGACGCAGACAGCTGTGTTATATTCAACGTTCATAAGAAACGAAAAGTTTTCCAATTATAATTTAAGGTCGAACGCGTACCGTAGGTTAACACACCGTCAGATAACATCAGTGACCACCCATTGTTGCGTTCGTACGACACGTTTTTCTCCAATGACTAGAATATATTGTGCACTTTTCGTTGGCTTTCCTTTCAACTCGCCAATCAATTTGTTCTATTATAATTATTATTGTTAAGTTGATATTGTTCCTTGAAATCCTACAATGGATTGTACCACCGCGGAACGGAAACAAAGCACTTTAACCACTCGTCGTTATATGACTTTAAATGCTACACTCCGCACAGTTATACTAGTCTGATATTTTAGCGTTCAAATTAGTTGTTTGAAAACTGCAAGCACTCGAGAAAACCTATTGCGAATAAGTTTTCTACGTGCAAAATCATTGTTTCGAAATGATTTCGCGAAACGAATCAAGTAGGTTTGTACAGTTCGGAATCATTATATTGTTTTCGGTTTGTATACATTAATTTGTGATCAAATTTAATTTCAAGCTTATAAAGCTATGTTTTCAGTTAGTTGTACATGATACGCGGACAATTAAATAAAATTATCAACTAAAATAACAGTTTATTTTAAAAGATATAACTTTTTAAAAAAAAAAAACAAATCCATTTAAGAGTATAAGGTCATAAAAATTTAATCTACTCGTAATATCGTGAGACATACAAATAAAATAAATATTGTTTGAGATAATATTATTTTTAATTTGTTTTGTGAAAAATAAAAATGGTAGAGTTCTCTCTAGGCTATGCACATTCCCGAGAAAAATATTGAGCAGTATGGAATTCGTATTATTAAAATCGCAGTTTTAATACAGAGCATTTAAATATATTCTTTATACAAAATTTAAAATGTCACATCATTGTTTTCTTAATGTACATTTTTTTAAAAGCGTTTTGTAGTTTTCAATAAAATAAATATCATAAATATCATTGGTATACTTTTCAATGAAGTGATAATTTTTTCAAATCGACACACTAGAAAACATTAATAAAAACGTATAAAATTAGTATACTATTCTAAAAATTAAATATTTTGCTAAATTTAGTATGCTACCGATCTTGAACAACATTTATTGCTATATAATGTTATATGGCTTTTGTAGTGTTTTAACTTTTGAAAAATAAAATGTTTACTTGTGTATGGCAAGCTAAAGGTTAACTTTTCGTATAATCATTAAACCCAAAATCAACTATCTTATCAAACGTAATATTAACAATCACCGGACTGAATTATGAATACGAGCTAATTCTTTAGTTTTTCCTTTGTAACAAAAAAAAAAAAAAAATAAATCAACAGTTATAAATTATTATCTAAAAGTAGCTAGTTTGAAGTGCCTTTCTGGTCAGATTTATGATTTAATGAGCACTAAATGCAACTTTTGATTGCACTTTACTCTCTGAAAGTGTGATCTAAAAGAAAATAAATTTCATTTTCAAAACCAATTATTACAAATATTATATTATATAATATAGACACCAGAACAGCCTTAAGTATACCTGATCATCTATACGAAGCACTTGGACCCGATCATGAAAACACCACCAAAATAATAAAGTTTCTTAAAATAACTTATTTGTATAACCTCATCTGACATTGCTTGTTTTTTTCTTCTCTTTTTCTCTTATTACCTATGTTTTACTCATACCTTTAAAGTCATACCTATGTAAATAATCCACACTGTACATAATATTCATAATGTTCCCCAGCTCCTAATTTAATGTTTATATTGTATATGCCAATAATCCTAGTTGTTGCGGCTTGAATAAAATTAAAAAAAATATATATAATATTAATATATACATTATTCGCCTGGTTCAAAATCCAAAAACCACAGTAGAGAACTATACTCCGTTTCTTAAATAGTTCGGAACACTATGAGCGGTATATGCGGTATGGATTTGAAATCTAAGACAGTCGTAATACATAGACCGTAAACCACGGAATAATATAAAATGCCGTGGTGCAATTGAAACGGACGAACGGGTCCAACGTGCGCTATTGTCTTCGTGTATCTTGTCCGTGTATCACATTCCTTTCCACGTCATATCTCGTCATTCGAGGCAAACCTTAGGTGCTTTACCGTTGTCCGACTAGCCGAGAAAAATGTAATTGTTTATCCGGGTGCCGACGGTTTCGACGAGCCGTCGAGTGTACAATATTGTAATATAACATATTATGCAATAATAGAATATGTTAATCTGCAAATCAACGATAATAGTAGTTGCACAAATGTTCGGCTGTTTAAATATTAGTTCAATTTAACATGTTAATTTAAGATAGAAAGGCAAATCCAACCAGCCATTTCCAAAGGATACATATATATATTATATATAATTAACGAGGTTGCACGTGGTACGGAAAGTTTTCCCAATTCGAAAAGGACTCTGTTCAATTCCCACGGAGAACCTAATCAAGGGTGAACATTGTGCGGTGCGTGCTCGTTAAAAGTGAACGCGGGAAATGATGAATAAAAATAAATCATAAGAAACGCATACATACTGTGATCGCATAATATTTTACCTGTATCGTTATTATGACGTCGCATACAATACGTAATATTATTATTGTGCCATTGGCGTTACCGTTTTTACGAGTGGATGATTTTCGTTTTAATCGTTTCTCTTTCTGTTTCCCTCTAACCCCGTTCGGGTTTCATGTACTTTATCGGCGCTTGGTGAACTGCGTCCCATTTACATAAAACTAGGTTAATTGCGTCCCTACCTCATACTTCGAGGTGGTCGGTGAATTGCGTCCCGATTGCACAGGTTGTTAAACTTTTGTTATCCTCGGAGACTGCATTTTCCTCCGCCAGCCTCGACCTAAATGAAAGCGACATTCCCTAATCTGCGTTGTTGATTATTATGTTGGAGAAAACAAGAAGTCATTCGGGGAGAAAAATAAACAGTGACGCGTATTGTATGGGTACGATATGCGAAATCCGCGAGCAACGAGAATTTGAGTAAGCACAATTTCGGACGGAATCCATCAGGTATCGACGAGGAGCTAGTTCAACGGGAACAAGAATTTCTTTTTTTCGATTCACCGGACGCTCTTTTCTTAGACGTGTGAAAAGGTTCGCGTGAAACTTTCTCACCGCGTTACCATGGACCTACAATGGTAGATACGCAATATTTTCGTCGACCCCAACAATACGATATAACCCACTGTTGTTCGACGTGTGCGCCTGCACGTTTGTATATTTATTTTCACCGTACGGACGGTATCCACACTGTGCGCGCGCACACCGGAAGTGAGTGTTACAGCAAACAACCGAGGCGGTTTCAATCTCCGTGTGCCGAGCGGGTGGTAAGCGAGGAAGTAAGTAAGTAAGTTTCTCGGGTTCGGGGTTTGCGGCTCGTACGTTTATGAGGTGTGGTGGGGAAACGCGTCGGAAGTTGATGTTTATAATAACAATACGTTCGAGGATGCGGAGTGCAGCGTGTACGCATATTACACTGGCCGTACGTGATTTTCGACATTTTCGAGCACTTTGTCGTCTGATTAAACCGTCGGCGCAGATATTTCGTAGGCGAGAGACGCTGCGCGGAAAATCATATAATATATGTAATATGTATAATAAATACAGGATGTTCCACCGGGATTTACACAAAGCGATACTTCCCGTATGTTTAAAGAGATAATAGGATTTTTTTTTTTTTTTTATCGGCATCCTTTGGGCGAAGGCAATTTTGTTGACAACGGTTTGGTAAACATAAAGGTAAGAATTGAATTTTATAATAATTTCGAAGATTCGAATATTTTGACGGTTAAACGTTTAACTTCTACTAACGTCTTGATTTATAAATCATTTTTCTAGTTTACACCAAAATAATGTACTATTAAACAATTTTAGATAATTATAACATTATCGCAGCAAACCTTATCGGAAAAGTGACAAGGTGTTAATAATTTTCATTATTTCTTTGTAAACTAAAAATATTAATCAAAATCAAGAATTTGATAATAGATGAAAGTTGATACGTCAACATTTTCAAAAAAATAAGCCCTATAAAATCTTTGAAATTTAGGTTATAAAATAAAAAGTAAATTTTTAAATTTCTTTAACAATACACTTTTATTTACCAAACTATTGTCAACAAAATTGCCTTTGCCCAAGGATTCTCATAAAAAACAGAATTTAATTATATGCATATCAATATATCACTAAAAACCTGATTAAAATGCACTTATGAAGATAATAATGTACAATTTATAATTTAGTAAACCTACCTAATATAGTTTTATATAATACATATTTTTTAATTTTTAGTGATTAAATAGCTTTGTATATTACTCATAACATGCAGAAAAATGAATTTCAACTAAGAATATGCACTAATAACCAAAATAGGCGATAACAATTAATATTGTTATTTTATCGATCAAGTAAGGATTTATGAAAACTCATGGACTGCGTGTAAATTGGTTTAGAGAATATCAACATGCATTTTTCGCAAAATCCTATCTTTATACATCACGTTCTCATACCCGGACGAAGAACAAAAATCTACTGATAAATATAATAGTTTAATGCGAGTACAAATTAAAAACGGTTAAAACCGATTTAAATAATAAAAAATAAAAACCGTATTAGAGTTGCATTTAAATTTTCTTTTTTGCACATCACAACTACGTATAAAGCGTAGTATTCGGTGTATGAGTGTACACGAGTGGGGTTGCTGCCAAAGAGATTACACTTAAGGGGCGAAGAAAGAATATTACAATAAATGCACGCATAAACTACGTGAGAAGGAGAAGGAGAGGGAGAGAGGATGCTAGAGAGAATATTATTCTATGGCGAAAAACCAAATACGTTTTAACGTCTTGGTTTATGAACCACGCCGTCGCCCGTTCGGTGTATCACAATCATATTATTATTATTCCCGACGAGCGGTTTACGATCCGAAGTCGTTTGTGTTTTGGCAACCGAGAAAAGGCGAAACCATTTCACACTATCTCGTCGCCGGGTTCCACCCCATCCGCCCGTGTGTCACTTGTACGCCCCAAAAACCCGTCCGAATGAACTTTAAACGGCAATAATTCGCGCAAACATCTCGTTTAAAAATGGATTTCGATACGCCTAAAGATATATTAATACAAATATATATATATATTATGTTATATACGTATAAAAGCAACGAGCTTAACTGCTCACGAAATGTCGCGCAAAGTTTTCGAGCGCCGACTGAGGGGAAATGTGCGTAATTCCGAATCTTTTCGCAAAACCGGCCGACCGTCGCCGCCGGCCACCCTTCGAACGAGACTATAAATCTCGTAAACATCCCTAAAGGGACGTACGGAATTAAATGTTTATCACAGTATCGAAAATATTGACGAGAGCAAATACCCGTGATGTGACCTCTACGGTAAACCCGCGATAATCGTAAACGACAATTATCGACGCTTTTCTCTCTCTATCTCGCCAAACATTAAATTGATTACGAAACGTGTTTCGTTTTTCGCGAGATTAATTTTTATATATATATATATATATATATACACACATACATTTATACTTTTCTGAGTTTAATTCGATTGTGGAATTTCGGTTGTAGGATCGAAGCAGCAGGCGTGTGCGTATTTTATTTTTATTTTCTCCGATTCTAATGAAATCAATAAACACGTATTGCAGCCCATAACTTTCCTTTTTCGCGTTACAAACGATTGCCGCATAGTTTTTTCTTCTTGGTACCGAAAACAATTAAAATGTATTCGTGCTCTGAAGTTTAAAATTCGCGGAGCTCGGTGCGCAAAATGTATGTACATAATATCATTACGATTTACGCTTAAGATATATACGCACATATTGTAGAGCATATAATGGCGAACAATTATTACCAGCCAACAAGAGTTTTTTGAAAGCATAACAGGAAACTATGAGAAAAAAAATTGAAGAAATTACATTTCATGCCGATTGTTGAGAACTCGTGTTCGCTTTGCCTCGTATTAACCGTTCTCATACGTGTGGTTTACCTACTAAACATAGTACATATAACTATTCCGATAGTCTCGGAAGATAGTCGGCGATTCTCAATCGGGGATCCGTGGACCCTTAAGGGTCCACAAGAAGGTTCTAGGGGGTCCGTGGGAAAAATAACGTTATGTCGGAAAAAGTGAAAATTGTACTTGATGTTTGTGTTATTGTGATTTGTGAAATATTATAAATCGGTTTCTCTGTTTTCATATGAAATACGACTATATCATTATAAGCGTTAAATACATTAACCTTTTATTATCTTATATCCGCTGTAAACAAGCCCAAAGATCACATTAAAATGACATTTTTAATTTTATATTGCTTAAATTATATACATCTTACAATGTATATGTATGGCACATGCTGGTTAAATAAATAAATATTTCCGAATTTTTTGGTATCGTTATTTCGTAAATTCTTATCTATCTTACGTGAAAATATATGACAAGTTGACATTTGGGGGTCCGTAAAGCAATGGTGAGAGGCCAAGGGGTACACGAATGAAAAAAGGTTGAGAATCGCTGGTCTAGTATATTACAAATGTGATCGTAATTAGGTGACATTTTAGTCGGATCGTTGTTTCCGCAGACAGGCGAGACTTTAACAGTATACGGTACTCAGCGACCCATGCAGATTGAACGTTTTTACTTGTCTTCACGTCGAGTCGGCTTGCCGACACCAAAGCCGTCTGATCGAGAATAGGGAATGAGGGTTTATGCGCAATTCTTCTGTACGTACCATGCGGTATAAGCCTTTAGACGAGGACGTAAACAATAAGTCCCACTGATGTGCTATCTGATATTAATAATAATAATTTTTGACCGCGGTCCAACCAATGAAGGGAGCGATACAGCAGTGGTCGACCGGCACCGATCCGCATTTCCACCGGATTAGTATATTATTATTATTATTATTATCGTAAGGCCTCGCCAGCCACCTCATGGTGTGCGTACACGTGTTATGTTCGGTCGGGCAAAAGCAATTTAAAAGCCAAGTGGAACTTTTATAAGTTTATAACTTTTTATACTCGAAGGATTTTAGCGCGGTGAACGTGAGAAGTGTATATACCCCCTCTGCGCACGGCATACACACCGGACCGCGGTCGTTTCTAAAATGAACCCCTACCGTTACCCTTGTACTCTTACCCTCTTTCTTTTTCACTTTCTCATTTTCTTTTTGCAACTGTTTGTCCGTGTGTGTGTGTGTGTGTGTGTGTGTGTGTGTGTGTGTGTGTGTGTGTGTGTGTGTATGTATGAATGACAGGATTACTCACTGGCAACTTCTCCGTCTGACTGCTCCTTTAACCCCTCGAGACTATTGTCAATCGGTTTACTCCATGGTCACCGTGTGTTTGCACATGAGGTTTTCCTATTCCTCTCTCCATATTTTCTTGCGCTCTATATTCTCTCGTATTTAATTTGCATGTATCTATCTCATTCATTGTCTCGCGTTCCCGACGCGTAAATTTGTGTTCGCAAAAGTGTCGAAAACTCGGTCCCTGTTGAATTCTTTGACCCCGTTACTTTTCCCGAACTACTAATAAAATTTCCATGAATTTGTTTACGATTGACTTGAAACCGTTCTCCGTTCTCTGACGTCACGTCAGCAAACTTTCTGTCCATTTGTGTTTTTATCATACGGATAATGGACGGTTTATATTATTTTACTAAAAGAAAGTTTGTGAGAAAAGTGAGGGAAGATAGTTTAAAATTACAGAATATAATAAATGGTTGACAAGGATACGTCGAATACGATTCTCTGAATATAATAGTCAATATATACTTGGCAAAGTGTATGGGTGGTAGATTGTTGGAAAAAGATTTTATATATTATTTTTGTTTTTTTAAGTTCACTGTTGAAAGTTTAATAAGTCCTGGCATGTTGTAAATAAAATTAAAATATAATGTGGATGTTCGAAAAAAAAATAAAAGAGAAAGAAATTAGCTAAACATTTTAGCAGGTAAGGGTACATCATTTTGATAAAAAATAACGTTTACAAAGAAATGTACCTTTTATGAGTTGGAATTCATTAAACGTTGTATATATAGGTACATTTAAATAATTATGCGCCCTTAGTATACAAGGTAGTCTTGTATAATATGCACTTTACAACGAGTTTTTATTTACAACAAGAACACTGCAGCAGCCAAATATTACATTTAATAATGATTTAAAAACATGTTTTGTGGAATACTTAATGCGTTACACTTTTAAAAATTTGTTTCCAACGCTACTTCTCGATTTCGTATTGATCCGTTTTAAATGAAATATTGTGTTCACATATTAAAAGATCAAACCATTAGTAAAGTCGCAAGTTTTTAGAAAAGTTCGTTCGGAAAGACATATCTCGTGTACCATTTAATAATATCCGTATTCTACTCGGGGACGTGTTCGTATAACATAAAAAAAGCGAATTTAGTTCAATTAGATGCGACTTTAAATACATGTTCACCATGGCGTGAGATATTAACTGCAGTATTAACTACAATATTATACGGACACGAACGCGATTCCGAAAGACAATTTTTTTTTTACTTTTCAATTTATTAGAGTTAAAATGAATGAACTATAACATCGTTGCCCCGTTAATTTTATTCCTGTACTTAACAACTCTTATTTAATGATCAGTAATGTTTCGCTTTGAAGCACCGAACGCAGTGTAACACGCAGTTCGACGGTGTTTGGATTTCGTTCGACCGATTTCAGTATATAAGTTTAAATATTTTTGAATATATATTTTAATTATATAGTTATAAAGTTCAATTATTTTCAAACCGTGTTTTTCGCGATTCAATTCCACGTTGTCTACGGTCCGAAAAAATGTTTTCAAAGTCGTTCGTCCCACGCAGTGATTCATACGCATATGAGAGATCCATTGGTTACCATGTTATAGTCGGTATGCCTAACGTGTGTTATAACGGAGGAGGGTTGACCAAGCGCACGCGGCAATGTTTGTCGTGTGCAAATTAATAGACTTCGCTCGTGACGGCGTTGAGTTAGTATTATGTTAACGGGGAAGAGAAACAAGCTCGACTAGCTTAATCTCGGACTCGATGCGATCGCCGTTCGATTGGTTCTTATGCACATCAAGACCGCGCGTATCCATTACGCACGACGTTGCCATGTTGAAATTACAAAACTTTGAGATCGCGCACACTGCATGTAAATGACGTAGAGCGCGTCTCACGCGAGAAGAATCGAAACTCGTCGTGTCGCAGCACTATTGCAGGTGCATGTCGTGTATGCGTACAGTCACCGAACACTTCACGTGAAACGATTATTTACCCATTACCGAGCCTGTACGAGCCGCACGGGGAGGTGGCTAATGAAGTATTTAAGTACTATGCGGCATCATCATCACCGTCGAACAGTCCATCATACCATGTAATACGTCACGGCCGCCGGGCACATTAAACAACAACGTCACTGCGCACCTGATCTACGAGTGAAGTCACGAGTATCGTGTTAATATTAAACTTAGTTTCGTTTGCCGCGCACGCACGCGCACACTCGGCACGTAACTAAACTTACCCCGGTACACTCTACCCCTACGTTCATAATACCGTCGTGTACGTACACACGCTGTACAGGGTGTCCCGCGAGACTTGACTAATTATTTAAGGTAACGCGGCGTAATGGGGTTTTCATTGTCCCGCCACCGCGCCGCCTTTAAATATGTAACAATCGTTGGATGTGCTGAATAACGTGACAAAACGCGAAAATCCTTATGGTTCGGCCCCGATTTCGCGGTATACGTCGAGAAAACATAACCAACCGACAGGCCAATGTTCAGTCGACGACCGCGGCGTTTCCGTAATTATTTGACGCGTTTCGTGCAGGTCCTAATGTTATGTGCGCTACAAATGCAATAATAGTACGTGTTCTACGATTTGAGTGAGTGCGGCCCACGGTAACTATTTAAAGTATGCAGACAATTTATCAGTGCCGGATGGAAAATAAGCATCGCTTACGGGGTCATTCAAAACGTCTGGTGTTCAAAAATATACTAACGGACGGTGGGGACGTATGTGAAGTTATAACTCCTCCCCCCCCCCGAATTAGTCGCATACGTTCAAAATTCGTACCAAAATGTTGCGACTTACTAGCGGCTAATTGTAATCTGTATTAAAAAATATGCAACTTATTCCTTCATGGTGAAAATCAATTTTTTAAGACCGGGGGGCCAAGTTCATGCAACCCGAGTAGAAAAATTTGCAACCCATTTCCCCATTAGTTATAACCCGTACAAGGACTATATTTTTAAGTATAGACAATCAATTAGGACCGGATGAAAGATAAGCATTGCTTACGGCCATTGATCCGGTGTTCAAAAATGTACCTTACTATTACGGTCGGTCGTCGATAACTCGTCTGAAAACAGCGTCGGAAGTAACGGTCGGATGAAATAATTTGGAAAAAGTTGAAAGGAGTCGAAACACAATAGAACCCGAGAATTCGTATTATGTATTATTATGTTTTATTGACCTTATATTTATCTGGTAATCATTTAGGACCATCCGAATCATTTATGCCTACGGCCCTCACAGCACGTATATTGATCACCCGGCTTTGATGCTCTGCAAATCATATTTTATCAATAGTTATAAAAACATTGCCAACAAATAAAAGTGATAAAATAATAACAATGTTGGGAATATTTCTGATATTGTGTTTTTTAAAATTTAAAGTAAAAACTGAGTGATTATTTTTACTTTGCCATTCGATGTATGGTAAATACATTCAGTACGTAATTTGATGAATAAATTAATGTCCGAAAATCTTGTGGCAAATCTTGTTATTACTGTTCTTATTGTAATGTCGCCAACAATAACGTCAAGAACGGTCGTTTCGTTTGCAATTTTCACCACCAGGATCGACCAACATCACAAGTTAACACAGTAGCTTTTTTGCAAAACACAACTTGCTGAAAAATTGTAAGCCTACGGACGATTTTGTGTGACACATAGTGTACTTGAAAACACAGAAAATATAAATTTTAGACTATACCGTTTCAAAGAGATTCCCGCTTACGATTTTTTCTGTGGTTCACTTATTCCTTTTAAACCGCTGTAACATGATATTCTGATCATCCTATTACACGAAACAACGTTCGAGCAATATTAATATTTTAGGTAATTTTTCTGCTTCGACGAACACTATGTAATATATTCTCGGTTCTTACCGTCCAAGTGTTCGTCCGCCCGTCCGAATCGTCAATATATTATTATACCGTTTCCTGGAGTTTGCGTTTTCTAAACGTGTTTGTGTTTGAATATATTTAAAACGATACAATCATAGTAATGGTATACTACGTGTTCACGGCCGGGTCGAGTACCGCCGAATAATATGACGCCGTGCATATGAACCATTATTAAAAATAACAATACCGGTATCGCTACACTTTCGAATAGGAGGTTTGATATAATATAATTATTATAATGCAACACAACGTCCTATGTATAACTATAATTTGTAAACCGTTGCACGTGTAGGTACTATACATGAAATATTAATAAACCGTCGATTGCTTTTAATACTTATTTTCACTGCACCGTATTTTGTGTACAGTGCAGTGTTTTGTGTTTCGTTCCGCATTTCCGAGTTTCATAATTTATGCAAAAATTAAGTTAGGTTTGGCTTAAGAATATATTCAACCCCTCCCTATCCTCCCCCCACCACACGCACATACACACACACACATAAGAATAACGTTGAAAATATAATATTGCAGATTTAAATTATATAACCGTACTGATGTATTTTCAACCAACTTCGATACACGGCTTAATACATAATGATGTAATGTCTTACACCAATAGTAATAATAAATAATGATAATAATGGTTTTCCTGTTAATGGAACCAATGAATGTGCGGTGACGATGTTGCTAAGAGACTAACCAAAAGTTATTTGAAATATCAGCGTGCACCATCTTGATTCTGATTAATCATAATAATAGTATTACGAGTATGTACGTGTAAAATTCGGTATAATGCGATATTATTTTACTCTTTCAGATGTACGAAAAGGAAAAAAAAAAATGAAGAAAAAACCATTAAACCCAAATACTCTTGTAAGGTAGCACTGCTGAGAGCCTTCCTAACTGAATTTTATGTTTCATTGCTTTATGTTATTTCTCACGTCACCAGACTTACATCTTATTATTACTTGGCATACATTCTGAATAAACATTTTTTGGGTCGATAAAAAAAAAGATGTAAAAAGAAATTATAAAAAGTACGAATTGAGTTTGTCAACTGTCTTCGACCGTCGAGCGGTCACATTTTGATACCAATTATTCTGTCGGTTGTGTGTACACGTTTTAAAAATATATGATACTACGCTTAACCGCGCAAAGGCATGTAAAGTTAATGTTTTCATGGTGCCCGTTTAAACATAATAAATATCATTATAAAAAAAAAAGATAGAAAACGAAACCAATTACCGGGGGTCCTACGAGAAATGTGAATTTCATTGCTCTGTGGATAACATAATACGCTGCGCCCGTTTGTTCGTCTTCACTTTTTCGACAGATAATTCAACGTAGAGTACATTAATTTTATGCAACGGCCGTATAGTGGTCGTGTAGAACATTTTATACACTCGACTGCAGCGGTTCGCGCACAACGCGAGTTTTAACGAATCGCCCGCGTTGTATATACATACGCGTACCATTACGATACGTCGTTAATTTTAATCCGGTAGTTCATCAAGCGACTCGTGTACAACCCGAACAACGCGCATAACGTAAAAAATCACGAGCCGGGCGCGACCGGACTGATCGGAAGACCTTTCGACCGAAAAAAAAGTACATATACCGCTTGTACACTACGCTTTTGTAGTTTTTCAATAATCGAGGGTAGAATAGGTTGTTTATTCGAGTTCCGCACGGGCACGACCAATATTAAATGTTTAGCCATGCTCAAGCTAAGGTTATGTGGTTATGGAAGGGGCCGAGTAGTGTGCGAGTTTCAACCACCCCTCCCCCCCCCCACCAATTGAAAAATCCTGCGTAAGGCCAGTGCAGCGGTACACTGCGCGGCAGGTCTGTACGTCCAAACGAATTTTGCTTTTGAAACGTCTCGTCGTAGTAACGCGGCGAAAAGTACATAATATTTAGTTTCGTACCGATGTTTTCGTCGTACATTTAAAATGTTCGCGCGTTCAAAAATTTCCAAACTAATTTTCCGTCTTACCGGGCCCCGTTTTTTCTAGTGATCCTCGACACAAAGTGCGTAGTCCGAAATCAGCTGAAGCGTGCAGTGCGGGTCTGAGAAATGTGTACCAATAAACGCGTGCACTTACGTACTTGTCTAAACATTTTAAACGCAGTCGTCAATTATGATTATCAACAAACAGCAAAGAATAAACCAATAAAACTTTATCATACGGTAAAGACTTGGCACGGGCAATGTCCGATAGTTTTGCAATTTTCTATTATTTTACGGTATCGCAATACCTACGGCGTGGGTACGGTTATTTTTATTTATTCGTACGGTTTCCGCGTAGAACTACCGACGTTCGTAAATAATGTGATTCAATGAAATTTGATGAATTTCACTTTTGTTACTTTTATTATTAAAATAATCTTAGGCAATAGTTTTTTTCCAGTCTTAATGGAATGAAAATAGTATAATGGCGGCGCGCGGGGGGGGAGGATCATAGCCCTGAGCCCTTCTGGTATCTGCGTATCGCGTCAATGTTCCCGGAAAAATGTGAAGTACGAATTTTTATTTAAAACAGTGACTGCTGAGCGGGTCGTACCCACGCGTTAAGGAATAATGTATTCTGTAATCATATTTGTCGACTACACCGTGCGCAGTATTAACATGTTTCGCGTATAATATAATATTGTACAAAAATAATATTATTGCAGTCAGGTTGTAATATTATGTTATGACCAAAAATGATTCAAACAAACACGTACACACCGGGTACGTCTTATGAAATATGCACGTCTGTTTTGCGACCTACATATCGACGCGGCGAAAACTGTTTACGTAATTATACATTATTGTCGAGTTGAAAATAAATTAAGTTCCGATCGCGCGCGCGTCCCGCTGCGAGTACAATATTTTGAGGTGTACCTGTTACGCCGTACTGTACGGATCTGCGCGGAACGCGAGCGAATTGAACGAAATTGAAAATTATAAATCACCGTGCGCACTGTACGCTACGTTCGGGGGACGTCTTGTTGCGTTCGGAGCGACCTCTCCTGGTTCGAAACAAGGGTGGGTAACCGTCGCGGTTGACTAGCCGAAGTACGTGCAATGTACGCGATAAATTACAAATTACAATTAATTAGTGATGTACGACGCGTTTGCATCTAGTACTTAAACCGTACGCGGCGGTGGCAATAAATACGTGCGAGTAATCTGTGATAATATTCCGATAATAGTTCGGTAAAACTAATTTGGTAAGCGGATGTGTGGTCTTATGTGATGTTGCATTTGCATTGAGTTTTAGAAACTCAACCCACCACTGGGCTACCCCTTCTACCAGAAGCGCGTCTCGTGAGTTGGAAGGAAAAAAAAAACTCAGGTTTCCGCAATAAACGATGCACTACGAGCTTTAGTACGAATATTGTGAAACGAAACTTCTTAGCGCTTCGTGAACATGACCACACGTATGACGACGACACGAGTTGTTTTTACACGCGTTTTGTCGTAAAAAAAAAAAAATAATTATCACATGCAAATACCGCTGTGAAATCCGAATTTTAGTCACGTAAGCAATTTCATTTCCATAGTTTGAACGGTGATTAAAAATGTCAGCTGGCGTTTTTATAATATCTAAAATAATACGATGACGAAGGTGGACAAGTTTAACAAACAAACATAACACATAATTGTTTGATCGTAATTATTACACTGTCAAACAGTGCGTGCACCTATGCATATATACACTCAAGGATATAACAAATAAAGTTTTAGTCGAAATAAAAACGAAAAAGTAAAAAAGTTCACTCGGTTTCGGGAAACACTAAAATGTTCGATAGCGCGGTCGACGCGTGTTCGATAATCAACAAAGATTTAGTCGGTTCAACGCACGCCGATACAGTCGTTCGCATAAACTATTCGGTGACCAGTTTTATTTATTATGATATTATGTATTGTGTATTTGTGTCTGGCGAGTGATAACTGCAGTCAACGTTCAACGACTGTTATTATTAGAGACCGTTCGGCTCAAAAGTCCAGGGCTGTTATACCACTGCCGCAACTAGGCTTTGGCGGGCCCTGATGCAAGAAAAAACTATGGGCCCCATTAAAAATGAATGAATAAAATATTAATAATATTATAAATTCATCAGTATAGTGTAGAGACCGTATACACCGCCTATAATTGTAGTAAATATTTTACGAATTATTACCGATTGGCATTATAAAATCAATGATAAATAATAACACTCGATTGATAAATTTGGTATAAAAATAAAACTTTCATGGTAATCTTTTGTTTCTCAGAAAAAGAAAATCTGAAACTAAATTTACGTTTCCTATTTTTATGAATTAAAATTTAATAGTTTAACAGTAGCCTAGTCCCAGATAATTGTGGGCCCTCTAAGCCCCCCTAAGAAGGCCTCTGGGAATGCAATGCATACCTTGCGTCCCCTATTGTTGCGGCACTGTGTTATACAACTGAACCGACCACTAATTAAAGTTCGCTCGTGCACCGCTGTGCGCGCGCACACGAAAATGCATAGAAATCCGTGCACGATTCCTTGGAATATTGTTATCTGTATTTTACACCGGATAAACAACACAGAGGGATTTAAACATAAGAAATTAGATGATAATGATACCGATATATTGACCACGAAGTTTAAATAATAATTAAATAAGACTCGATAGGAAAAAGCTTATTGCACCATAATTATTTTGTATGATATTTTTATTGCCTTTTATTAGTATACCGTTATATTACATTATAGTGGCTCGGTACAATATTATTGCCAAAGAAATTTTCGGCTTTGGAAAAGTTACCGCGGCTTATACGCAGTAGGTAACATTTTTCCAACAGTATCGAATAAAAATACTTACTTACCCCTATCTGACCGGTTTTCGTAGCCATTACGACTATTATGCCGTCTGAAACTGCACGTTTTACCACGTAATAGTTACACAGCTACCCAAATTGCCAGGAGTACCGTAAATAACTACGACAGTCGGCGCGCCATCGATGAATAGACGTAATTTCCACAACGCATTCGCGTGGGTCTAATAATAAGAGTTTATTCGCCAGGTTTAGGAGGGATGATTCCGAGGGTCAGATTAAGAGGGAAAAAGTCGGTCAGTTCGAGTAAAATACGTTGTTGTTTTTCACACGGTTTATCGTATTTATTACGCGAGAGGTTACATAGGTCTACGAATAAAAGCGGCAACCAAACGTCCGTTTATAATATTATATAACCATTAAAATGTAATTAAATTTCGTATTCGCGAATTAGGTATTCGTTTTTATTTTCTTTTTCTTTTTTTTTACAGTGCTCGGCTAATGTAGGTATACACTCATCCGTCATTAGTATAGAGTCCGCGTGTATAGTGTGAATATGTAATAAACTCTAAAAAGTCGTAGACGGACAGACGATCGGTGGAGGGGGAGGGGAAATAAAGGAGGAAAAAACGGACGTGTATATATAGTGATATCAGAGGAAACAACAACAGTGGAAAAGGAACGGGTAAATGTAATAAAGTAGCGGAGCTTTACAGCTTTACCTAATAAAAATCCAATTACATTAGCTTACACGAACTTTCACAATATCACTGTACGTGTGTACAGAGGTAATATATACATCTATTTGTTTGAGGAATAATCCGTTATTGTTCCCGTTTTATCGATCAAAACCCCGTCGGTTCCGAGCGAATCGTGGACGTTCGCAGTGGAGTTCGACTAGAAAAGCGCGGCGCGCGCGTAGTTGAACTTTATACGCACCTAGAGGCAGGTTAGCCGTGAAACCATTACGTTGACGTTTGAAATTGTTTAAACGTGTCGTTCGGCGAAACGGCCGATTAAGATTTCGTCCGCACGAGGGTTAAAGGCGACGCGAAAAGCCGGAAGAGTGAGACGCACGCACAATACGTGTCCTTTTCATCGCGTCCTCAGCTCTATAGCAGCGTACACACGTCCAGTTTTCGTTTAAAACTTGACTGAACAGTTCTGGCTGTTCGGGCAAGTCCTAACGTATGCATGCGAAAACTGAAGGCCCGTTCATTCCTGGGCGCGGCATGAACTGAACTGGTTGTTCTCGATTTTTTGAATTGGCGCGTATGAAGTCGCCACACTAAACTGATCTACAACACGAGTAGTGTGTAGTGGATCACGAGCTCAAACTTACCTGAGCACACTTACCTTAAGTTAAGTTTGAACTGAAGACTGAACGTGTGTACGTAACTTAACTCCGTCGCGGACATCGGGCCACAGTGTATCGATAAAAAGCGTTCGTAGGCAGATTATGGGCGCCGCCCGTCGCGCAATTTGGTGGGCATTTCATTGTTAGGTGCACGCAATACACACCGCGCTGCGAAGCTATATTATACGGCGTTACTTCTGTCGAGTTTTGAACTCTCGTCGACTCGGAAATATTATTCTAACCACACTAGAGGTTATCGAAAAGAAACTTTTTGAAATGAATCGGTTTTGTTCTCAATACTGTTTACTGAAATGTGCCTACACGTTATTTACTCGCTTGCGAAAGTGCGAAACTTTTGGGGAAACCGACGGACCGTTATAGTTACTTGAATACGTTGATTTACGCGTTGTCACTCAGCCGGCCTCCGTGGCGCAATCGAAAGGTGTCTTCCAGCTTTTTTTTCATCCATTACGACGACGGTAACGCAATCATCGGTCCGAAGTCGCATGTACCTATACTGAAACACAAATGCGAAGT